>CM076677.1:61480159-62080159 GCA_038501925.1 Xenopus petersii
GCAATTAAGTGTGCAGGGGTGAGTGCCAGTAACTGAACCCCATGTTATTGCTGTGAGATAGGCTGCTCCACAAGTATTTCAGAGCTTCTGTTTTTCATCTGGCCCTATGTACAAGCTGACTGTGTGTTGCATGTTTCCATTACTATATATATATATATATATATATATATATATATATAATATGCTAGTTATTTGTTGTTCTACTTTATAATCCTCCGACAAAGATCCCAACAGGGATCAAGATGCTGGGCAAGTCACTAAAAGATTTTATTCAGCAGGTCCTGTGTGTGGAGCGTAATAAGAATAAGCACCCTTCTATGATTGCTATCGATGAACCATCTTAGAAGTGTGCACTCTAGGGTCTTTGTATCAGTTATTTGACAGTTATTTTGACATCAATGTTTAGGTTCTGTTCACAGAGCTTTCTTTCTTTATGTATAAACAGTAATAACAGTACTGTATAGCGTTATTCAGTTTGTCGCTTCATAACACTTTCTCAGTGGCCAGATTTCTTACGTCCAGGGGTTTGCTGGTTGTACCAGCCTAACATCTTAATAACTATAGAATGGACTCAGTGGAACACTGTACTTACGTAAGAGGTCTCATTTCAAAATAAAAGCAGGAAAATAACGTATTTTCCTTAAAATTATGTCTTCCAAACTATGGTGGGAACAAAGATAATATAAAATTAAATTATTTTTATCTTGCTTTTCTTCTTAAAGGGCAAGTCAACCCCAAAATAAAATTTGCCCAATAAAAGAAAACTTTATTCTAAGCAATATGACTATGAAGATTTTCATTCATCCAGGTCATAGTATATCTAGTATAGGTCAATCTAAAAACAACTGGACTCCCTCCTGTGGCTCAGCACAGGAGGGAGAACTCTACAGGGCAAAACTCAGCTGTCTTTCTACACTTAAAAGACAAGGGACACTCCTTTGAAGACAGCAAGGTCCAAATATTGGATAAAGAAGACCGCTGGTTTGAACGAGGCGTGAAAGAGGCGATTCATGTCAAGGTGGAGAGACCATCTCTGAACAGAGGTGGGGGCCTTCGACACCACCTGTCTGCTACATACAATGCTGTTCTGACATCTGTACCCCGGCGGATTCAGAACACTTCACACATCCATTCATGCAACTCTCACAAGTAACACCTGTATCTAGGAGTTGCATGACACATTGGATAATCCTATCACAACTACACAGAATCAACACCTCTGTGAGTTTCTTCAGATGTCACCTCTTTGAAGAGTTACAATGTGCCATTGTAAGTGGATTAGTGGAAGAGTTTATATGCCGAGAAGTTCCCACACCAGTCAGTTGAACTGAAGAAGCTGCTCGGATGAGTAGTGAAACGTCTTCATTGATTACTCAGCAAGTCCAGTTGTTTTTAGATTGACCTATACTAGATATTTATTCTAAGCAACTTTGCAATATACATTGATTACAAATTTACTATGGTTTTTAAGTTATTTTTTATATGTATTGCTATTAAAAGCACTATTTCTCTGTCAGTTTCTATTCTAGTAGCCACTAGAGAGAGTAATTCTTTATATAAACTGTTGTTCCTGTCCGCAGTAATCTCATCTTTTTTTAATGGAAATCCATAAGCAAATATTGAACTTTGTTGATAAATACGTGTCTCAGTGTGATTGCGGTTACCGTATTCAGTATTGCTTGCCACAGGAATAACACATTGTCGCTTTTGAGAGTGACATATCATGTTTAATAAAGAGGCAGTTCAGCTGTATTCAAATGACATAATATTGTGTATCTTGGAATACACCGCATTTTAAATTTGTGTTGCAGTTTTAGGCATTAGCTGTAAAACTGATCTACAAAGTCTATTTCCCATTTTGTATTGAGTGAAAGGTTAAAAAAGATAGATTGTGAAGTGATAGATAGTGAAGATAGATATGTGAAGTGTTACTGAAACTATACCTTCCACATGATGTTTAATCTTGTTCTTATAATTCCTCCCATCTTTATTTTAGGTTCTGTCCCTATTTCTACTCTGCAGTATCTTTTGCAGGTGACTTCAGTATTCTGCACATCTGCATCCATGTGATGGAGGTCATTTTCCAGACAATTTATGTGGGCTGTAGGTGTGATATTTCTTTCTGATGTAACGTTCATTGACACAAATACCTCAGGTCAGTTTTGAACTTGGATCTCCTGTAGCACAAGATCTTAGGTAGTGAGCACTTTAATTGTCTGTAGATCTTCTGGGTTGCATTGCACAGCAGCTTTATATTGTTTAGGAAGAGCTGTTTAAAACAACTTAAATCATTTTGGCATTATTTGGGATTGGGATTGTACTGAAATGAGCAAGTGTAGTTTTGATGCTGTTTTATGATTGTATATGATGCTGCAAAAGTTGTTGGCATGATTAAAGACACAAAAAACAACCCTTGAATGCAGCTTTTTGCACAGTATTTTAAGCATTTTTAGAATGTCTGGCATTAACTAATTTGCACATCTTTAGAAATAAACATGCCTTTTTTTTTTTAAAGGTGATTTTTTTTTATTTATTTTAACAACAAAACAAAATACAAAACAATAATTGACAATACAGCCTCTGGTGATATGGCATATGAGTGATGATGGGTCAAGCTCAGGCTTATACTGACAGGAGGATCCTATAACTAAATGAAGCAATTGTTATCGTGCAGGCAATTATAGATAACGTTATAAAACAGGTCACATCAAATTTAAAGGTACTAATTTCCACAGAGTCCTGGTCGCACCAGTCCCCCCATATTTTGTCAAACTTGTCATGTGCCCCCCTCATTTCATAAGTCCAGGTCCCCATAGACCGATTTAAACGAAGGACGACCAATCCTTAGAAATTATCGTGTGGTTAGTTGGATTCGAACGATCGAACATCTTATGATTTTTCGTCCGACATCTGTCAGGAAATTGTTCGGCCAGGTTAAAAAATCTTTGTCGGTCCCAGTGCAATTTATCTATGTTTGCAGGGCCAAGCAGGCAGCTACCCTTTGTTTTCCTGGCAAATTGGTCTTTTTAGTTGATGGACAATTCGTACGATTGTTCCGAGATAATCGCGGTCTCACGATGAGGATCGGATCTTTTAAAAATCTCAACATCTACAACAGCTTTAGTTTTACAAGGGGCATCAACCAGGCATCTCCAGAAGGTTAGGGAGAGTTCCTCCCATCCAGTGTATGATCACCATTTTTTTATTAACTAATTGGAGCCCCTTGATGGCTGGACATTCCCTTATAATGGCAGGGGTTCAATTTCTAGTGCAAATTTGATTGGATTCACAGTTGAAAGGGAGGGGAGATATAGTTATTGACCCTCACTTCAGCTACTAGGGATTTGTACAGTAGTTTTGAGCCACTGAATGAATTTGCTACCTAGGCCAAACCTGTGTAGTACTTGCCAGAGGGAGTCACATTCTACCGAGTCGAAAGCCGTCTCGGAATCAAGCGAGGCTACCACCCTAGACCCGTTGTTCGTATGTTGGAGTTTGAGGTTAGTGAAGAGGCGACGGAGGTTGAAGTCAGTTACCCTGCCTGGCATAAACCTGGATTGATTTGGGTGTATTTGATCCTCCAATGCCCCGGGTAAGTCTTGCAGCCAGAATTGAGGCCACTGAATGAATTTGCTACCTAGGCCAAACCTGTGTAGTACTTGCCAGAGGGAGTCACATTCTACCGAGTAGAAAGCCGTCTCGGAATCAAGCGAGGCTACCACCCTAGACCCGTTGTTCGTATGTTGGAGTTTGAGGTGGGCAATATCGGGCCGATCCAATCGTGGGCCCTAGGGCCCAACGATCGGATCCTAACGAGGCCTCAACGGGCCGACGGGATTTTCGGCCAGATCTCGATCGGTGAAGCCCGTCGGGGGGCCCCATACACGGGCCAATAAGCTGCCGACACGGTCTGTCGGCAGCTTTTATCGGCCCGTGTATGGCCACCTTTAGATGCCACTAATGTGCTTTTAGTAAGATATAATAACATGTGCCTTAAATATGGCAAATATTTTAAAATTTTTTTTTACTTTTACTGTTCCAAATTTTTTTAATGTACATCACCTTGTTTAGATCAGTTTTGTTTGAACACATGGTATTAGATTGTTCATGAATAATTGAGCAGAACTGCATTTTACTTTCAACAACTGTCTCCTTTAGTAAAGGACTGTGAGAAAATACTATCATTTTACTTACTGTTTATCTTACACATTGCACCTAATAATTCTAGTTCACTTTCTTCAATTATTTCCCCCCTTAATGGATAGGTAATCTCACCATAGTGAGAAAATAAACTGACAGTCAATAGTTCTGGTCAGTTTATTAATTTAAACTGTGACTGTTGTTAAATTAAGTCGCCAACACTCCAATGTGTGCATCAGTGTGAATGTTAAAACTATGTTGAAATTTTATATCTCAGTAGCAGATTTATTCCTATAATAAGATCGAGTGGCAATACATGTTGCATGTGTGTGACAGTGTATGTTTTAATGCATATAATATTTTATTTTTTATTAGCAAGCTATGTAAAAAATTTTATTTGGAGCTCCACATTTCCTGGGTATTGAGGCCATAATGTACATAAAGGTACAACAGGAAGAGGGCAGAACCAGTTCAATGGGACCTGTCACCCTAAGAAATCATTCATCATGCACCAGAAAGGGGGTCTTAATGCCCATGTGCAGTGCCCTACACAATAATAGAGCGTGAGGAGGGGAAATCTGAGGCATGCAGTGACATCTAGAAAGTTTTGAATGGAAAGTAAAAGTAATAGACTGCCCACTTATATGCCTCGGACATAGAGGGGCAGGTCATTTTTTATTGACAGCTCACATATTTAAACAGCTTTATAACAGGTATGGATGTTTTAATGAAAAAAAAAAAGAATTTGGGTTCCATGTTTAATTAGAAAAGACTTTCATTATACAGTTTTTTATGTGTGAGTGACAGGTCCGCTTTAACGGATTCCCCCAAACTGCTGAGTGAATGTGTGCAGTATGTTATTGTGAGGGATATCTGCTGTAGTAATTTTTCTAGATATTGTATGTGCCACATTTTTACTATTTTTTTTTTTTTTATCCATCACCACCTTTTTATATTTTTTAAATCCGTGAACTCTTTCGGTTTCACCAATATCAGCTTGTGAAGTTAGCCTTAGTGAGTATCTTAGATTCATGAGCATTCTTATTTTGGTTTTTATTACTCTAAAAGTTGTTTGAGGTGTTGTTTAATTCTCATTTCAGCTGTTTTTCTTTGTTAATGTGTGAATGATAATGATTGTTATGTTTCATTTTCACAGCTGAATTTCATCCCCTCTGTTGTCCTTTAGGGCTCTTACTGACGAGCGGTTGCAGCTGCGCTCCCCTGCGTTCCGTTTTTCTGCGTATAGCCGCAGGAGAGCAAAGGAATAGATGCATTAAGCTTTTTTTCAATGGGGCTGTACTCACACAGGCGCGTCTAGGCGCCAAACGCAGGAAAAATGCAGCATGTTGCGTCTCAACCTGTGTTCGGCGCCTACACGCGCCTATGTGAGTATAGCCCCATTGAAAAAAGCTTAATGCGATCCCCTGCGGCTGAACGCAGAAAAACGGAACGCAGGGGAGCGCAGCTTCAACTGCTCGTCAGTAAGAGCCCTTAGTCTCATTTTGTGATTCTGTTGTTTCCATAAGGTGACTTGAAAGCTGCTGGTAACACTATGATTGACAAAAGCCTTAGAAGTTCTTCATTCACATTTTAGTATGCTTTAGATGGAGACCGTTTAAGTAAGATGCATTTGGCCATTATTTATTAATAATTTTGTGAGTATTATTTATTTGCCTTGTATTCTGCCTCACTCCAAACTGAAACTTCTGGAGATCCAGAATATACATAATTCAGATACTGGGAAATACTGGCTTTTTATTGTATGTTTGAAAAATATATGTCGTTGGATGAAAATGTTTGCCTGGAATACATACCTGTTTAAATCCTAGTGCCTGTGTTCTACTTCTGACACTTTCATGCAAACAAGGGTTTAAAGTTGCTGATTTTGATCTAACACGACCCACATACAGTGTGGAAAAGTCTGTTATATGTTGTCAAATTTGTAACATGATTATATGAGGCATTTGATTATGCGGTGTTAAATGAAGATATATGAAATGGTACTAATGGAATAGAAAACGTTCTGTAATTTCTTGGATATCCGTAATTGAATTTTTTTGGTGGATGTTTTTCAATTATGTACATATCATGCTTAGTTTATAAATTGTTTGCCAAATTAACTGAATGAATGTAAACATCATCATTGATAAAGCTTGGTCTAAAGGAGATCATTTTTGATGCCCCAGTGTGATCAATTTTGAAGGTTTTTGCTCTCCCAGCAACTGCAATTCTAGTGCAGATGCTGTACTAGTCATTGTTCATGGTTTCTGCAGTAGGCTAAACAATATTGTACTGATTTTTTATATAAGTTTCTGTTGTTTGATTACTTGATGAGCTGCTGTTGTCTAAAGGTGGCCATAGATGTAACATTGGTCACACAAAAGTTTGTTCATTTTTAGTAGAAACGTGTTAGAGCTGGACCATCAGATATACAGGTAGAAGCAATAGAGTTCAATATGTCTATGGCCACCTTTAAAGAGGCAGTCATGAGAAGAAGAGTGAGTGGCCATGGCAAATCAGGCTTTGTACAGTGTACAATATGTGTTTGTGTTTAAAAAATGCAGTTTATACACTTGTTAGTGTGAGAACCCTTTTTCTCCCTCTATAACCACAGTTATTATGTCGTAATCACATTACTTCTCATGTTGTGTGGACACAAAAATGTACCATGTACGTTTCTAGTTATAAAACTCAAAAGGATGCAGTTTGATGTAATCATCTCTGAGAAACTTGTCTGCTGATACAATTATAGTATCCATGTCATATTATCATATATTTTATATACTGTATAAAAAAACACAAAACAGGAAGTCTGGATTCCTTAATGCAGTGTGAAAACAGGAGGTTGATATCACCCATTACTGTTGTGGTTTCAGAAGCTGCAATATGTGACATAGAGGTGTGTTTAGAATAATAGCAGTGTGTTTAAAAAAGTGAATATAGTTCAAAACTGTTTTTTATTTCCATACACACAAATATATTGGGAACACTGCATATTATATTCCAAATGAAAACATGAAGACATTTTTAACAAATGTGTTTTATTCCTTTACAGAAAGTAAAGAAAGGGGGATATTATGCTGTTCCATAGAACATATGCAATGTCTGCATTCTTCTTCATAAACTCAAACATTCACTGTATAAACTGAAAAATGTTCAACATTATGCTTTCATTTGAATCAGTGAACTAATATTAAGTTGTATAACCACTGAACTGTTTCTGAAAACTGCTGCACATCTGTATTGCATGGAGTCCACCAACTTCTGGCACCTTTTACATCCCACAATTCTTCTGCATTTCTTGGTTTTGCTTCACAAATAGCATTTTTGATATAAACCAACAGTTTTCTATTGTATTATGGTCAGGGGATTGGGCTGGCCTCTCCATAATGTCAACCTTGTTGGTCTGGAACCAAGATGTTGCTCGTTTACTGGTGTGTTTGGGGTCGTTGTTTTGTTGAAACACCTATTTTAAGGCTATTTCCTTGAAGGCAACATGACCTCTTCAAGTATTTTGATGAATTGAATCTGATCCATGATCCCTGTTATGCCATAAATAGGCTCAACATCATAGTATGAGAAACATCCCCATATCATGATGCTTATGCCACCATGCTTCACTGTCTTCAGAGTTTACTGTGGCTCGAATTCACAGTTTTGGGGGTTGTCTGACAAATTGTCTGTCCCTAGATCCAAAAAGAACAATTACCTGTGAGTAATAGTAGTCACAGGTAACTTTAGACCGTCTTTGATCTTCCTGAAGCTGATCATTGGCTGAGTCTTTGTCATTTTGGCTATTATTCTATCCATTCAAATGGTAGTTTCCTGCTTACTTCCACGTCTTTCAGGTTTTGGTTGCCATTTTAAAGCATTTGAGATAATTTTAGCTGAGCAGCCTTTCATTTTATGCACCTCTTTATATGTTTTCCTCTTTCCAATCAACTTTTTAATCAAAGTATGCTGTTCTTCTAAACCAGTGCTGTCCAACTTCTATGGTACCGAGGGCAGGAATTTTTCCAATCTACATGGTGGAGAGCCGATAACGGAAGCCAGTGTTAGCCACTCCCTGTTTTTAGACCATACCCACTTTAAACCACACCCATGTTACCGCTAGACCATGTCCACATTAATGGCACACCAAAAAACCAAATGGTTGGTGCTCACTGCAGGGATCAGGGCCGGAACTAGGGGTAGGCAGAGTAGGTGGCTGTCTATGGTGCCATCATTGAGGGGCGCACTTTTTTCAAGCGTTTATTTAATAATTTGTTTCAGTAATCATGGTCATCATCTCCTTCCTCTTCTCCCTCTTGCCGGCAAGTAATAGCTCCTTCTGTGCGGTGCACCGTGATGTGCATACACGCGTCAATGACGTCACTGATGTGATGACAGAGAGAGAGGCAGAGAGCTGGCGGGCTGCTTGGTGTGGCTCTCGCCGCTCTCAGCCTTGCACAGATGCACTGAATTCAATACATTCTTTCTATTACTGTAAAGTGTGAAGCTTCCTGCTGGCACAGCCAGGTACAGATTTGGGGGCCATATGTTTGCTGTGCTGCTAGGCTGGGCGCTGGCACAGGTACATAAATACTTGGGGCAATATGATGTGATCAGATTTATTTTTGGCTGCTGCTGACACAGGTAAAGATTGGGGGCAATATGATGGCTGCAGGAGGGCTGTATGATGGATGGCTGCTGAGCTTGCTTGCACAGGTACAGGAGGGGCTGTATGATGGATGGCTGCTGCACTTGCTGGTACAGGTACAGGAGGCAGTAATATAAATGAAAAGGTGTTGTACATTTTCTTGCTCTCTTTATTTAAAAACCATCATGGTAAGGAGGGAAATGGTAATGCAGGTCAGGGGGGCACTGAGTGAAGCTCTTGCCTAGGGTGCCGAACCACCTTGTGCCTGCCCTGGCAAGGATGTTACTCATATGTGAAAAAAGTTGTCATATTAAGACATACCCTTAATTATGCCTCCTCCTCCCCTGTGTATAATACAGTACCCCAGCATATGATTAAACACCTTAGGGGCCACTAACAATCCCCCAGAACAAATACCAAAGTATGACACACACAGGGTGCATATAGAAGACAGAACAGAGCAGGAGACAGGAATCAGGACCAGTCTAATATGTACTACATACAGTGACACAGTGCTGGTGCCCCATTAGCATTTTGAATAAAGTGTGAACAGGAGAACAATATGGGCAGTTTAAGTCTGGGTCTCAGGTGTGAACAGTACAGGGGATTAGTCTGAATTTGAGGTTTAGACAATGCAGGGGCCAGTTAATATCTGTAGTGATACCTTTTTAATCTTACATATGGTAAGAAGACACAGCAGGCAGACTTTGATGTGGAGGGCCACATGAGGGGGGGTCACGGGCCGCCAGTTGGACAGCCATGTTCTAAACAATGTCTGGAATGACACATTTCAGAGAGAAATACACCATTCACAACATTTGCTGTCTTCCTTTTTAAATAAGGTCTATAATTGACACCTGTTTTTGCACAGAATAAATGACCTCACTAATTGAACTCCGCACTCCTATTATTTGGAACAAGCCTCAATTAATGATTAAATTACACAGTAGCAGCAGCATGCATGTCATGTCTGTTGTTTTTTTATTACTCTACTACACCTACTAGTAAATGATTTGCCATTTAAACTATATTTTCTACCAAAAACAGTGACTGATCAGGTTAGTGATGTCAGACTGCTATTATTCTGAACACAACTGTAATTCTCCTCTTTTTTTTTTAGCAATGGTTTGCATCTTTAGTTATACACAGTATTACCAAATGTATCCCAGCACATTTTTTTTGCTGAAGTATCTAGACAGAGCACTTGGTATAAAGTTCCAAACTTTCTCTAGATGCAATGTCAGTACAAGAAGTTTTCATAGTGAACACAGGATTTTTATGAGCAATTATAGAGGCAAACTAACATCACCTTGTGCAATGCTAAGCTGCTCAAACCATGAAGTGAGGTTCCTTAAAACCTATTAGAAGATGAACAAGCCCTTTAAATAACAAAAAGTTTGACAACTTTTAGGTGCTACCTACCATGCCACCATGCTGCCTTAAAGGAGAAGGAAAGCCCCAGGGCGCAAAACCCCTCCCCCCCTCCCCTCCGTTGCCCCCCCTCCCTCCCCCCCCCTGGCCTACCCCTCCCCCTGGGCAAATGCCCCTAACTTGTTACTCACCCCTCTGCACAGGTCCTGTCCACGGAGTTCACAGTCGCCATCTTCTCCCACGCGCGTCTTCTTCCTGCTCTGACCGGCGTTTTCTGGCGCATGCGCAGTAGGAACAGTTACGGTACGGCTCTACTGCGCATGCGCCGAATGTCACAAAGTTTTCCGATTTCACTTCGTGACATTCGGCGCATGCGCAGTAGAGCTGTACCGGTACCTGTTCCTACTGCGCATGCGCCAGAAGACGCCGGTCAGAGCAGGAAGAAGACGCGCGTGGAAGAAGATGGTGACTGTGAACTCCATCGACAGGACCTGCGCAGAGGGGTGAGTAACAAGTTAGGGGCATTTGCCCAGGGGGAGGGTTAGGCCAGGGGGGAGGAGGGAGGGGGGGCAACGGGGGGGAGGGGTTTTGCGCCCTGGGGCTTTCCTTCTCCTTTAATGATAGATGATATTGAAAATGCAATGCCACCTACCTCCCAGGAAGAGTAGAGGCTGTTACTGTAGTTAAGGGATCACCAAATTTACTTTGATACCCTTGGTTTGGGAACGAGAAATTGGACAGTAAGGTGTCAACTCATTTGGTCATATGAGGCCTCTGAGCGTATATTAAAAAGTGTGTAGACCGTACTTAATAAATGCAGGCCAAAGTCAAGCTAATTTTTTTTTCATTATTACATTAACCTTATCTTGGACTAGGATACAGTTTTTCAAAGATTCACATTGGCAGAACTAAAATATTATTGAAGTTCGGTTTATATTCGAAAAAAAGCATTTTAAACATATAACACAATGTTTTGTGCATATAAATATTTTGTCTGGAAAAAGTTGAACTCCTTTTGCACATGATTACAATATCAACTTTGTTTGGACTCACTGCCCTGTGTTCTCAGTATTGAATTGGCCCACCAGGAAACTCAGCCTATTTCATAGTCTTTTCCAATTTCTGTATTAAAATAAAGCGGTGAAACAGATAAAAGTATAGATTTTAGTATGTTAAGAAGGAGACAAGCGGGCCATGGGAATTCTACTTTTGGATAAAACCAGTGTTAGAGCTGTGGCGGAAGAGTGCACCTATGGTCTAAGGCAGTGATCAAAAAAAATCCCTATTTCCCCTAGGTTCTCTCCTGGTTATAATTGCCTAGTGTTGGCTGGAGGGGTCGGCACCTCTCCCAATAGTATCAACACAGAAATTTGCCAAACACAAAAGGCTAGTGTAGCGGGGATATCCCCTGCACGTTTATTTAGTCATGTGATGTAACGTTTCGGGGGCGTGCCCCTTCCTCAGACATCATGACACAAAAAAACAGTTTCGATAAGGAGAAATATTTTCAAACTTTCATAACCTGCCTAAATTTGTAAAATGAACATGGTAATTAGGGGGATGTGGCCACAGAAAGGGGCGTGGTCTTTTTTCTTTTTTTTTTCCTTTTGCTGCGCTACGTTTGAAAAACATTTTTGTCCCTCTTTTTACTTCCAAAATGTTGGGAGGTATGTTTTAGGGGCATACTGTGAAATTATGGATTTACGAAACAATGCTTGTGTTAAATATGTCCAATATACACAGCTCCAACCTAGCTGCGGGACTAATTTTGTGTGGTTGTGTGCACTTGATAGGGATCAACGATACCATGGAACAGACCCATAGTCTACTAGGCCTAGTCAATATGTTAACTGCTTTTACATATTACTATTATACATCTACTACGGAATAGCAGCCATTTTTTACATTTCCTTTTCCCAAAATCATACAGCTGCATTCTAGTTTTGTAGTAACTACTTGAAATCCACAACATGAAGATACCAGCTTTACTCTATGTTCCAGATTAGTTATTTAGCTCTGATATTTGGTCGGATATTATGAGATTTGGCACATATGTGGATGGCCTAATACTGTTTATCCACATAAGATGGTCTTAATGGAGGCAAGAGGCATAGTAAACTTGTAGATGACCCCCTAACATACATATTTTAGTATGCATTTTAGCTTTAGATGAATTTGGTCATGATTTTTATGGTGTATTTCTAAATTACACTGTTCACACTTCAAATAATTTACTCTACCATATAAAATTTAATTCCTAACCCAACAGAGGTATTTTTTAAGTTTAATATTGGTGTAGGCAGCCATCTCAGGTCATTTTACCTGGTCATGTGCTCTTAGAAAGAGCCAGGACTTCAGGGTGGAACTACTTTCAGGCAGGCTATTGTATCTCCTCTCAGTATAACTGAAGTAGTAACAGTGGGACATTGAATTTTACCAGGGTCGGACTGGACATGGGGGGGCCCACCGGGTAACTATACTCCGGCCCCCTGCGCGCATGCACGAACATCTGGCCGCACGCCAGTGCGCACACGCAAACGTCTCGGCGCACAATGGTATGTGTAGGCAAACACCGGTACGCATGCGCGAACACTGACGAGCATGCGATACCGGCGCACCGATTCATTTTCATTTGGGGGCCCAGACATCGGCGGAGGGGGGCCAGAACATTGGGATGGGGGGCTGGGACGGCGGGGGCCCATGAAGGCTGGGGCCCACCGGGTTTTTTCCCGGTTTCCCGCCGGCCCAGTCCGACACTGAATTTTACTATTGAGTGCTGTTCTTATATCTTTTTTTTTTTCCTTTTTCCCTCTTTTTTTTTTTTTTTTATGCTTGAGCCAGCTAAAGAATGATATTTAAAAAAATCCTTCTGTCCAGCTGAACTGAATCCAAATCCTAATTTGTATATGCAAATAAGGGGCGGAGAAGGAAATTGCGTGACTTTTTGTCACAAAACAAGGAAGTAAAAAGTGTTTTCCCCTTCCCGCCCCTAATTAGCATATGCAAATTAGGTTTTGGATTCGGCCCTTTTTTTTGTCCGAATCTTTCGAGAAGGATTTGGGGGTTCGGCCGAATCCAAAATAGTGGATTCGGTGCATCCCTACATTTAATGTCCTTCTAATCTACCTGCATTTTTGCCTCAAAGAATTCTTAGGGTTAAACCATTATGCAGCAGGATATAAAGATAACATAGCATTTTTCTGAATTTAAATCTCACAAATGCAAAAAGGTGTCATAGAACCCATTCCTGGATGGAATTTGTAAAATAAGAAATCAGCAGGTATAAAGGCTTTTGTATGCACATCTTTCTAGTCTGTAAACACCATGGGTTATATATTTTTGCTAATTTGAATCTAAATTTATTCTTTTGGCAGGACATCTATAAATCACTTGGACGTTGTATGTGAGGTGTAATTCAAACTATTTGAGGCCCAAGCTGTAGGTCAGTGTATGTTGAAATGGGAAAGTTGAGCAATCATGAAAGAATGTTTATGCAAAAAATATAATTTTTTTTCCCTGACAAATCCGTCAGATTTATCAAGGGTCAAATTTCAAGTTAATGGGAGTTATTTAAAACTCCCATGAACTCGAAATTTGACCAATTGCAATTTATTTAAAAAAAAAAAACGAATTTTTGGAATTCGGGTGTATAGGATCGACCCACAAACTTGAATCGAATTCAAATGATTTGAGTCTCCGAAAAAACTCGAATTTTAACAAGGCTGCAAACAACTCCAAATTGATCCCAGGACTTCCTTCATAGGCTAATACAGCAATTCGGCAGGTTTAAGGTGGTGAATAGTTGAATTCGAGTTCTTAAAGGGCCAGTGTATGATACATTTTGAAAATCAGATTTAAATTTTTTTTAAAAAACTCGAATCGAATTTTAACAATTCCTTTGACAGTTTTGGCCATTAAAAAAACTTGAATTTTCGACCCTTGATAAATCTGCCCCTAATTGTCCACAGTTTGCTGTAGTGACCCATAGCAACCAATCTGGAAGCAGCATTTACTGGGCTAATGTTTAAACACAAGTATCATTTTTGATACTATAGTTTACTAGACCTGAGCAAGCAACCCTAATATTGCCTTATAAGAAGTTGCTTTACAAGAAATTTCTCCTGCTGCCCCTTTGTTTGGGTCAGCAACGAAACAATATGGTGCTAAAACAACAACGTACCTGGCCACATTTTACTAGCTGTTCATATTGTTGAATGCTGTTTTCTCTACTGCCAACAGCATCTGCCTATAATAAAGATCTGCTGGAAGACTTTGTTCTTAATTTGCCATATGCTTAGATTCTAAGCTCTACAGGGCATGGACATTCAAGGGTAATTATCCTTGATAAAGGCTTGTGCCAAAATGTTTTTTTTTTTTCATTTACCCAAACACATCCCACTTTCTGGTAGCAAATTGTTCTGTTATAGCTGGGTGGTATGTACTCTGCTGAATGGAATTTTTTGACTTGTGATGTTAATATTGTTGACTGATTTGTATGGATTTACTATGTAAGTAAAAAAAGTTTTTTTTCATTATACCACCTGAATTTGAGATTTTTCTTCAGTGGGCAGAATAATTTTATAGTAAGAAGTGAAGTTTTAGCCACTTGCTTGTAGCTAGAGTATAGTATTCATATAGTATATAGTATTGTAGCTAGAGCTTGTAGCTAGGTGTATCCATCTTATTTATGTTTTACAGACATAATTGACACTGACTCTGGAAAACTGGCAACTCCTGGAAGGAGAATGCAGTCAACCAACTAGGATATTTATCATTTATAGACAGGGCATTCTTGTGTAAATGTAAGTGAAACAGATGTATTCTGCTACATGACCAAACAAACGCTAGCTGCTACTATCAAAAGGTGATCTCAAAGGCTGTTCTTGAGCTTTCCTCATTGTGAGATTGTCTCTGATATGCTTGTCTCTGATACAACACAATAATGTTTAGCTGTTAATCCACTGAAACTATAAATAAAGCCATTTCATCATCACCATTTACTTTTATAGCCTCAGCAAGATAGGCAGAGCTTCATAATAACATTATCGCAAACAAGGGACTTTCAAGTATATTAACTAAACTTAAAGAATGTGACCAAAGTAATAGAGGTATATACGTAGAAAGGCTTTTTTTTCGCACAGAATACAAGATTTGGACGTTCACCCACAAAACTAGCTGCCACTAGCTGTAAAGTCAATTGGGGTCACCAGTATAATGATGCAACTGTCAGAAAACAGCTACACACTTGGGGGCATATTTATTAACATTAGAGATAAACATTACATGTGATGTTGCCCATAGCAAAGATCAGATCTTTTATTTTGTTTTCTAATTTGTAGTTATCTGTTCAAATCTAATTGCTAATTGGTTGCTATGGGCAACATCGCTGGTGATGCTTGTGTCCAATGTTAATAAATATGCCCCTTGGTCTTACAGAGATGGTCCCCTTAAAAGCCATCAGGTACAGTTTTTGATGAAAAACTGCCGCACTTCACATGCACGAATTGACATAATTCCTGTCCGTATTACATTACTTTCACCTAGCGCAGATCTTCTAGGTGCCCCCACCTTTTTTTTTTTTTTTTTTACCAACACCACTTTCAGAACCCTTTTTTCAGAGATTACCTCTCGGGTACATACATTTCCTACTTTTTTTTAAATTTTTTGTATTTTTTTTTCAGAGCTATTTGTATTTTATGTCTAATAGCAGACTTGGCTGCAATGCAGTAACCCAAAGATTTACTGAATGCAGGAAGTGTATGGTTGCTAACACCACCGGCCTTGTTGAGCCTAGCCTAGGCTACTATTGCCACTATTTCAGCAACCACTAAAAATAAAAAAAAAAAATGTAAATTGCAAATGTGCTCGGACAGCCACTCTGAGTAAATTTACATGAATTCTTATTTTTCAGTTTAGATCCCCTTTAAAAAATTCAACAGCTTTTTAGCTTTATATTCTGTTTGATTGGGTTTTTCCTTTACCAGTAAGTTTTTCAATTTGCTTTGGCCTTGCAAAGAAAGCAGCTGTACTTGTGACCATTAAAAAGTTTTATTTTCTTTTACTTTTGAAGCTTGAATCTCAAAGGGACAGCAGTAAATATTTCGTATGTGTGCATACAATATCTTTACCTGTTGAAGATATTTTCTAACCGTGGCTATCTTTCCTAGTCTCATGCAATTTATTTAACAACTCAATTGGCATAAATATAACATAAATAATGGAACTTTGTTATATACAAGAAAAAGATCGATATCCTTAATGCAGACTAAATCACAAAGTCACAGATTGTCAAGGCAAGAAAATAAAAATTACCTGTAGATGATTTGTATGAACTTCATCTTGTGTGGATACCATTTTCTGTATTGTAATTGTATATCTCTTGACTCTGATATGATGGAATAACCTTTATTCATACATGTAAGGCTTTGCTCACTGCCAGTCGTTAGCTTATTGCTGTTTGGTTTGTTTTTCATTGCTGCTGATAAATACACATTCACCTACACATGTGCACACAGAAGTGACAGCACCGCAAATATGCTTACTTGTGTTCTAATCCATTACCTTGCTTAAGGATTTGACCAAGAGCTGTGGGTTTATTTTGATTAAACCACAAGCAGTGGGAACACCATGCAAACTGCCTTCATTTGAATCATAAGTAGGCTAACGACATGCAAATTAAAACACACATCTGCAGTTAGGGCCTAGACCATCTTTTGACTCTTCAGGCCTGAAGTGCTTATCCCTTCCTTACAGAAGCAATTGCACCTGCAGCGCTGGCCGAGAGAGAGAGGTCATACAAAGAAACTCTTTGTGGATTTTTCTAATGAAGAAAATGCTTGTTGGAGTGCTTGTGTGTGAAGCTCCTTGACATGTGAATATACTTCGAGTTGAACACTGAGTGGCGTTATTTGGGTCATAGATGAGCCTTATAACTTGGTAAATCCCAGTTTAGTAATATTTACAAATTTATGAAAATTCGCTCTCTACATATTGCTTTCTATACAAAATGTTATGTTCTTTTTTGTTTCATTTATTATTTCTGTCATTTACACATATTTAGAAAGTTTATTCTGCAGCACTGCACAATAAGGGGCAGATTTATTGAAGTTTGCGAGAGTTCAGTGTAGAGTTTTTTAATTGTTTTTCATATATTCGAAATTTATGAAAACTGGACTTGACAAATTTGAGTATTCGTATATGTCTTGCGATTAACGACAAACTAGAAACTCAAATATTTCTTCTCGAAAGTTGACTGGTTTTATTAGGACTCGAATATTTGAGATTTAAGAGAATTCTATGGCGTTTTCCAATCACCCTTTTTCTTCACCTCTTTTGACCTGCCTAAGATAGTTCCCTAAGATACTATGAAATCTGTCCTTATGGTTCACGAAATGGTTAAAGGCTGCATGGAATGCTGGGAAACACTAGGTAACCTATAAAAACCCTCACCTGATACAATATTAGTTTGAAAGGGAGTAAGGCTGTATGGAATTCTGAAAATAATTGAAAGAGAGTGTTTGGAGGTAAAGTTGGAAGTAAAGTTGACTTTTGGCAGAAACATCAATCTACAGCCTATCATTGCTATATCAATAATTGCTTGGTAAGAAAGGCAGCAACAAGAGTAACATGCCCCTTTGATTCCTGCTAGGATCAGTCAGCCTCATCACTTGTATATCCTGTACATTCTCTTGACCAGCTGCCTGATGATGACATTGTGAAGATGTACAGCCTGAGCTGTCCCGCTATCCTCCAGGCCTATGGTTTCATCAGCCAGGAGTTTGAACCTGTTACAGCACAGTCTCGGGCGCTTCCTGGGATCTGCAAGTTGCTTGCAGTTTTACATTTTCTGGCAACAAGCAGTTTCTAGCAGGTATCGTCTTGCCTTGTTGGCATGAGCCAGCCCACCTTCAGCAGAATACTAATGGAAATGCTGAATGTGCTACTGCCCACTCGTGAAGGTCTATTTCCTTCACCTCAGCCCAAGCAAAGTGGATAAGATTAATAAATATTGTAATAGTCGAGTTTTTTTTAACACAGACAAAAATCGAGAAATAAACTAAAATTCACATGATAATAAATCTACCCCTATGTGTATACCTGAAAAATATTAATTGCTGACGAGGGGCCTTGTTAAAGCTTACAGTTTTTGGGTATAACCTAAAAAGTTTCTTTGCCACAGAAATTCTAATATTAGTACATTCTAGTCTAAATTGTACAGTTTTAATTTTTTAAATATATTACATTGCTTATAAACAACTTCTAAATTGTCTTTCCCAAGCCACCCATGGCAGCGATTCACCAATATGAGTATTCCCGCCCCACAGGCCACTGGACAGGAAAGGGTTAACTCCAACTACTCTATAACATCCGCCCTGTTACACTCCCCCTTTGTCTTTTTTCCTGTCCAGGCCACGGATGTGCTTACCCATTCCAGGGGTTTTCTCCTCTTCCCCTGATGCCTCCCAAATCGCTCCCCAGAGGGGATTGCTGCGGAGAAGGACCATTAGGCTGGGTCATAGTGTCCACCACGTGTAGCCTATAGCTCCTTGCTGGCTGGAAGTTTGGTGGCAGAATGCGGCATCTAGGCAGGACCGCCATTGTTACTGGCGCATGAGGAACTGAAGAAATGTGCGCGCAGTACAGCGTTTCCCCAGAGTTAGCGTTTGGAACGCATGCGTTCCACCTGGGCGCATGCGCGTGTCAGCGGTGACGTCACTTCCGGTTTTAGCGATTTTAAACTGGAGCTGCGGAGCGCAGCTGGCGCTCTGTGAGGACGTCATTCTGAGTGCTGCTCATGGAGAAAAGTGGTAAGCGAGCTCTCCTGAGCCTCTTTTCAAGCAGATTGTGGCAGTGGAAGTAATTAGCATGTTGTTCTTGTTAGGTGCAGGCAGGATGGAACAGCCTGGCTCTGGGAAAGCTATGCAGCCTAAAGTCTCTGGGTAAGCTGAAGAAAAGGGATGTCTTTTCATTTGCTAATAGAGGGGGAAGAGGCTAATTAAAGTTTTTTACTTCTTTTTAGCCTCTCTGCTTCTGCTGATACGTCCAAAGCAGAATCTCATCAGCCAAGGAAACAGACTTCTGCTGAACAATCTTCTACAGTGGAACCTCAAACTCCTTCACTCCCTCAGTTGGAGGCACTAGTCTCTATTATTAAGGGCTATTCCACACGGGGAGATAGCGACGCGTTTGCGGTCGCGGCGACAAAGCGCCGCGACCGGCACAGGCGACAGTTTTGTATGGGCGCCTATGTAAAAACGCCTGTGCTAACCACACGAGGCGATGCGCTTTTCAACAGTCGCCTGAAAATGCCTCGCCAGGCTTTTTCAGGCGACTGTTGAAAAGCGCATCGCCTCGTGTGGTTAGCACAGGCGTTTTTACATAGGCGCCCATACAAAACTGTCGCCTGCGCCGGTCGCGGCGACCGCAAACGCGTCGCTATCTCCCCGTGTGGACTAGCCCTAAGCAGGCAGTGGTTCAAGGAGTACAAGAGGCATCTACCTCTGGGGCATCTAGGAAACCTAAAAGACCGCGGGAGGTTTTGTATGATTCCATTTCAGATATATCTGATGAAGAATTATATGATTCAGCGGGTGTTCAGTCGGATTTTTCTGAAGAAGGTGAAATTCTCTCGGAAGAGGAATCAAACTTTGATACAGCACTGATTTATGGGTTAATTTGAACCTAACAGAAGAGTTACCAAAGAGTTCTTCAGCGGATAAGCTGTTTCCTTCAGTGAAAAAGCGAGCAGCGACATTTCCAGTACATGATTCGATAAAGGAATTAATTAATTCTGAGTGGAAGAAAACTGAAAAAAGAGTTGTAATCCAGGGAAAATTTGCCAAGAAATATCCGGTGGAAGAAGCTAATGCAAAATTATGGGATTATCCACCTGAGGTGGATGCAGCGGTAGTCAGTTTGGCTCGTAAAACCACTTTGCCGGTTGATGACGCAGTGGCATTCAAAGATCTTATGGAGAAGAGAATGGAGTTTGATTTAAAGAAATCTTTTGTCTCGGCAGGGGCCTCCTGTAGACCGGCGGTGGCACTAACATCGACCTCAAGGGCCATGAAGGTGTGGGTCAATAATCTTGATGAGGCAATAGCTTCCAATGTGAAAAGATCAACATTGCGAGAGACGCTGTCAGATCTAAAAGTGGCAGTAGATTTTGTGGCGGAGGCCTCGTTAGATTTAGTCCACCTAGCAGCAAGGTCTATGGCTCTTTCGGTTGTGGCTAGAAGAGCTCTATGGCTGAAGCCCTGGTTAGCGGACTTGGCATCAAAGACAAACCTGTGCCAACTTCCATATGAAGGTGAGCGGTTATTCGGGGAGAATCTTGATTCTATTATTAAGAAGGTGTCAGGAGGTAAAAGCGTGTTCCTGCCTCAAGAGAAAAGATTCAGACGTCAAGGGGCGAGAACAGAGTCGCCAGTGAATAGGTCTTTTCGAAACTCAAGGCAGAATAGACAAGCATCCTGGAGGAATACTAAGGGAAAGTCTAGGCAAACAACGAGAAAGAACACTTCCTTTGGAGCATCCTCGAGCAGAATACAATGAGATCAGGCCGGCCCAGATCTACAAGGTAGGGGCGCGTCTGGTGCTTTTCGAAGAGATCTGGGTCGAAAGAATTCAGGATCATTGGGTTCTTCAGATTATAAAAGAGGGTTATCGGTTGGAATTTTCAAGAATGCCAAAGCGCGAAGTGTATCGTGTCTCGTACGTTCCGAAGGTTCAAGGAGCAAGACAAATATTACAAGATTATGTAGATCAACTGCTGCAAATAGGAGCGGTGGAACCAGTGCCTGTTCTACAGCGACGGAGAGGATTCTATTCAAAGCTTTTTCTGGTCAGGAAAGCATCAGGAGATTTCAGACCAGTACTAGATTTACGTCCTTTAAATCAATTCATAAATTGCAGAAAATTCAAAATGGAGTCTCTGGCGTCGATAATTGTGGCAGTGTCCCCACAAACATGGCTAGTCAAGTTAGATCTCAAAGACGCATACTTCCATGTGCCGGTGTACAGTCCTCACAGAAAATTTCTGCGCTTTGTAGTTCAAAACCAACATGTACAATTCACATGTCTCCCATTTGGAACTTTCACAAAGGTTCTAGTAACGATCATAGCTCATCTCAGAGTGGAAGAAGTTTCAGCTTTCCACTATCTGGACGATATCCTCTTAGTTGCCAATACAGAGGAAGAGGCAAAAAGAAGCAGAGACAGAGCAGTTGCTGTACTTCAAAGGTTCTGCTGGGTAATAAATTGGCAGAAAAGTCAGCTAGTACCCACACAAAAACTTGTGTTTCTAGGCGCAGAGTTGGATACACTTCAAGAGACAGTATCACTTCCAGAACAGAAGATATTCCAGATAATAGACAAAGTGGGATCCTTCAGACGGAGGTTGGAGGTTTCAGTCAGGGAATGTATGTCCCTTCTAGGCCTCTTCTCTTCTACGATACAGATGGTGCCTTGGGCAAGGTGGCACATGAGGCCACTTCAAAATTTCTTTCTGAAATCAGGAGCAATCAATCCTCTCAGATTGGGTCAGTCCCTTCGTGTTCCGGAATGGTGGTTGGATCCTCGAAACTTATCGAAAGGAATGCCCCTAAAACAACCCAATTTTGTGATCATAACCACAGACGCCTCGCAGACAGGCTGGGGTGCAATAATGGACAACGTGTCCACACAGGGGCAGTGGAACTTAGCTCATCTTCCCTCCAATTTGCTGGAACTAAGAGCAATAAGAATGGTGTTAGAAGCTTTCGCATAAAGAGTTGCTCACAAGTGGGTAAAGATTCGTTCAGACAAACCCTCTGCGGTGGCATACGTCCAGAAACAAGGAGGGACCAGGAGTGGTCAACTGCTCAGAGAAGTGGCGACCATCATGGATTGGGTAGAGGTGAACCTAAAAGGTCTCACAGCCCTTTTATGTCCCAGGAAAAACGAATATACAGGCCGATTTTCTAAGTCGAAATATCTTAGATCCAGGAGAATGGTACTTAGAACCAACTGTATTTCACAACATAGTACAACAAATGGGAAAACCAGAAATAGTTCTAATGGCATCAGATCAAAATTCCAAATGCAGGACATTCTTTTCAAGATACCCGTCACAAAAAACCAGTGGAGTAGATGCGCTACTCCAGAATTGGAGAGGGATATTCGGGTATGTGTTTCCGCCCTTTCCAATGATTTGGAGGGTGTTGAGGAAAATAGATGTAGAAGAGGCCTCAGTAATTGCTATAATTCCGTATTGGCCGAGGCGTCCTTGGTTCCCTCTGCTGACACAGATGGCAGTACAACCTCCGGTAAGGTTGCCAGTCCTAAAGTATTTGTTGATGCAAGGTCCGATACCTTTTCAAGATGTGTGTCGCTTGTCACTGACGGCGTGGAAATTGAAAGGCAGAGGCTTGCGGATGCGGGGTGTGGAACTGAGTGAACAGATTTATTACTGAAATCCAGAAAGATATCCACGTCTACTCAATATTACAGAGTGTGGGATTGTTTTGCCAAATTTGCAGAAAATACAGGATTTAATCTGAAAGTTCCATCAGTAGTGTCGGTAGTAGACTTCCTCTTTGCAGGGTTTCAGAGAGGTCTGGCTGCAAGCACGCTTAGGGGTCAAGTTTCGGCCCTTTCGGCTATAACTGGGAAGGATTTAGCTGAGGAAAAGTTGGTGATTCGTTTTTTCAACGCCCTAAAGAGAGTGAAACCTTCTCGAAAACAAAGAGTACCTCCGTGGGATTTGCCCTTGGTCTTAAAGGTGTTAACATCAGCTCCGTTTGAACCTATGGAGAGTGCATCAGATTGGCATGTTACGTTGAAGGTACTCTTCCTGGTAGCGATTACGTCAGCTTACAGGGTAGGAGAAATTCATGCATTGTCGGCGAAAGAACCGGAGACAGTGATATTTCCAGATAAAGTTATTCTAAGGCCATCATTTCAGTTCCTGCCTAAGGTGATGTCACAGTTTCATCTAGATTTGGAACTAACCTTACCATCATTTTGTCCGAATCCAAGTAACAAGCAGGAACGTGAGTGGCATACTTTGGATTTGGTGAGAGCTCTGTCCCATTATCTAGATCGGACAAATTCGTGGAGGAAGACTGACAGATTGTTCGTTATTCCTAGAGTTCCAAGGAGAGGAATGGCCCCTTTGAAGGCTACTCTTAGCCGGTGGATCGTTGGGTGTATTGTCTTTTCGTATCACAAAGCAGGCAGAGAGGTTCCTGGAGATTTAAGGGCTCACTCTACCAGAGCGTTGGCTACGTCATGGGCGGCAGAAGCCAGGGCTCAGCCAGAAGCGATTTGTAAGGCGGCGAGATGGTCCTCCTTACATACGTTTATTAAGCATTACAAATTGAATGTTTGGCTATCCCAAGATGCTAGATTTGGGAGGAAAGTTTTACAGGCTGTGGTGCATTCATAATTAAAAGACTTAAGCATTGATTGTCCCTCTCTTCATTTTTTCTTTGGCTATGGGAATTCTCATATTGGTGAATCGCTGCCATGGGTGGCTTGGGAAATAGAGAAATTTTTATTACTTACCGTAATTTCTATTTCCAAGTCACCTTCCATGGCAGCATTCACCAATCCCCCTCCCTTCTGAAGCTAAGATACATAGACAAAGGGGGAGTGTAACAGGGCGGATGTTATAGAGTAGTTGGAGTTAACCCTTTCCTGTCCAGTGGCCTGTGGGGCGGGAATACTCATATTGGTGAATGCTGCCATGGAAGGTGACTTGGAAATAGAAATTACGGTAAGTAATAAAAATTTCTCTATTTCTGAGATAATCAGCTGGCTGTATAGGTAATTTTACTTTTTTTCATGCTATATATTTGCTTTTTCCAGACACATTTTTAACAAATTCCTTACTTCGCTCCCTGTGCAAATGAGCAGTAAACAATTTCAGAAGTGTGACAGGGCTGGCTTAAGATGTTCACATGTGCAGTGGTATCACAGGAACCAATGCCTCTTGCAGCACTAAGGCCACACTCCCTTTTATAGATGGAATACCATGAATCCCAGATGCTCTAGGTTTAATAATATTTTCTCTAAAACAATTGCTGCCACCATCAAACTATCTATTTTCCTGCTGGCAAAAACTTTCCCTGGATATGCAACTGTGCCTTTGGCCCACAGTGCTTGTTCTATAAGATGCCACATAATCAGCAGCTAGCATAACAGGGAACTGTAGTATAGGTATGTGGATTTCTTATCAGGATACCTGTTTTCATGAAAACAAAATTATTGTAACCCCTGTTAGTTATAAATTAATGTAAAGCTCTATGTAACTTGCAGGTGCTATATTAATAAATAATGATGATGATCTACTAGTTAGAAAGGACTGTAAGGTTGAAAAAAGCACAACCTTGATGCAGAGGATGGGCAAAAACCCCGTTTGAAGCGTCTCCAATTTGGGGGAAAAAATCCTTCTTGACTCCTAGATGGTAATCGGACCAGACACTGGATCAACTTGTGCTATAAGCTATCTCCCATAGCCCTCTATTCCCTCACTTGCTAAAAAGCCATCAAACTCCTTCTTAAAGCTATCTTATGTCTTGTCATCACGACTGATGCAGGGAGAGAATTCCACATCTTCATGGAACTTGCTGTAAAAAAAAAACCCTTCCCAATATTTAGCCGGGAACTTCCTTTCTTCTAATCGTAATGGGTGGCCACGTGTCAGCTGGAAGGACCTACTGGTAAAAAAAAAAAAAAGCATCAGAGAGATTATTATATGATCTCCTTTTATGTTTATAAATAGTTGTTTATACATAGTTTGCATATCACCCGTCACATCGTCACCTGTGTGAACAACCTTAACTTGGTCAGTCTTTCCTCATAGCTGAGATGTTCCATACCTTTTGCCAGCTTAGTTGCCCTTCTCTGGACTCTCTCTAAATAAATAATGTTCCGTTTGAGTATTGGAGACCATAACTGTACGGCGTATTCTAGATGGGGCCTTACCAGGACTCCTCCTGCCAATCTATGCCCCTTTTAATACAGATAAAGACCTTTTTTGCCCTTGATGCTGCTAACCGGCATTTCTTGCTTACATCCAAGTTTATTATCTACAAGGACTCCAAGGTCCCTTTCCATTATGGATTTGCCTAGTGCAGTTGCATTAAGGGTACTTGCATATTTTTACATACCAGGTGCATGACTTTACATTTAACAACATTGAATCTCATCTGCCACTTAGCTGCCCAGATTGCCAGTTCAAGGCAGGATTAAGATCCTGCTGCAAGGGTGCCACATCCTGGAGGCGTCCCTTTCTTTTGCAAGTTTGTTGAACATGAATTCTGGAAAACATATGCTTTTTTTAATTAAAGGGATTTTGCATTGAGGAATTGCATTCATTAATAGTTATGCTCCAGCAGAATCCTGCATTGAAATCTATTTTTTAAAAGAGTAAACTGTTTTTTAATATTTAATTTTACCATTTGATTGGGCTAGGCATGTTCTTAGTTTCCTAAATGCCCTCAGCTATGTGACCTGTGCTCTCATAAAATTCAGTAACCCTTTACTGATACACCCAAGCACCACCACGACTCCTCCCGTTACATCAAGTAGGAGAAGCAATTGCTTATCCCTTTCATAATTATTATATTTTGTATGACATCTCTTCATTGGGGATCTGTTTTAATTTTAGTTATTCTTGTCATTTATTTATTTTTATTGTTTCCTTGACCTTTCTTGATGATTTTCTTTATTTGGCACTGTGGGGAGCCATGAATACCAATGTCACACACTCAATAATTCTAACCAATAAATGACAGACTTGTGAAGTTGAGCATGGGATTGTTGCGGAAAGTTCATGAAGAAAAACTCCAATCACTGAAATAGAAAAAGCATTAAGGGCAGAGACACAGTCAGATTCGGGGAGATTAGTTGCCCAACAACAAATATCCTCTTCTTCGGGGGCTACTTATCTTCCCGAGTTGCCTTCCCGCCGGGCAGAATGTAAATCTCTGGCGGGATGGCACTCAGATCGATTTGTTTTCCGAAGTCGCCCAAAGTTGCCTCACGAGAAAACTTCGGAAAACGAAGCGCTCCGAGTGCTATCCCACCGCCCGATTTACATTCCAGCCAGCGGGAAGGCAGTTTGGGTAGATTAGTCACCTTGAAGAAGAGGAGATTTGTCGCCGGGCGACTAATCTCCCTGAATCTGACTGTGTGTCTCTGCCCTAAAAGATAACGGTAAATTATACATTTTGTACTTAAGGTCTTTACCTTGATGCAAAATTATTATTTTGAGTATTAAAGGGGCAAATTAGAAGTTATGGCTTTTGTTAAAACAAGAGGGTGGAGTTTTTGTCTTTTATTCACAATATTACACACACACACACACACACGCATACACACACTGCATACACACATTGCATACACACATTGCATACATACATTGCATACATACATACATACATGCAGACACACACACACCTACATACATACATGCAGACACACACACACACCTACATACATACATGCAGAAACACACACACACCTACATACATACATGCAGACACACACACACACCTACATACATACATGCAGACACACACACACACCTACATACATACATACATACATGCACACACACCTCTACAACCACACAATAAACATGAGTCCATTATGTAAATGCGAATTACTTAACCAGATAATTTGTATCACAATAAGTGACCTGCTAACGGTGCTGTTCACATTTTAATTCAACAATATGATGTTGAGTGTAATATTCTGAGACCATTTGTAACTGGTTTTCATTTTTATTACTGACAAATGTATTAACAATAAATTTGTAGCCCTACAGAGCATTTGTTTTTTTTTAAATGACCAATTGAAAATTTGCTTAGAATATATATATATATGCTGGTAAATATTGCATTTTTACATTATTGTCAGAAGTGGGAGTAAAAGACTGAGCTCTGTCTATTCATTGTCTGATGCAACTTAGCATGTATTTGTGCCCTTGGTTTGTGTATAAGCACAGTGAATCGGACCAGCCAGGGAGCAGCCCTTAGTGCTTAAATTGATTTGATTTGAGAAGAAATCAATTGAATTGATTTTGAGAAGAAAGAAACTTGCTATATACAAAGTAAGGTATAGATGTCACAATCAATTGAGGTTTTCCTTAATTTTAGAGTATAGTAACTTTTGCCTTTAATTTTAAGATGTCTTAATTTCTGCTCTTACTCTTTTGCAGATATGCACTTATTTGGTCATTATCCAGGTCATGATGACTTCTATTTGGTGGTGTGTAACGTCTGCAATCAGGTAGTCAAGCCACAAGTTTTTCAGTCACATTGTGGTAAGTAAATCAGTCCACATAACATAATCACTTTAATCATTATTAAATCTTTACATTAAAATCTCTTGCTCTAGTATAGGGCATATTTTGATATGAGGATTTTTTCTTCCATCTGTGTTTTTAGTAACACAAAAAAATTATATAAGTAAAAAAAATACTCAGTTTGTATTGCGTTGCGTTTTTTTACCAGTTTTGTTTATATGACCCACCCAGTGTTTAGTGGAACCATATATTACATTTTTAGGACCTGCCACCATAAACCCTCCATAAACACACCAGTTTTTTTTTTATTATTATTATTATTTTTTTTTATAGAAGTAAAAGCTCTGAATATTAAATGCATTAAGGGCATTTTACTTCCTGGTGTAATAGGCTCCTTAACTTTGTCAAATGTATTCAAACTAACATTGATAACCTTATTAAATTCAAATACAATATATAGGAATTATTAAGTTCTCTAATAAATAATCAAACCTATTTGGTTATTTTTTGCTTATTCTTTTTGCATACAGTAGTAGCTTCCATGCTTTTACCTTGTTTACTTATTCACACAAGTTGTTGAATATTTATTACAGATTTATATTATATGTTAGTTATGGTATTCAGAAAACTACAGTTCCCAGAATCCATCTACTTCATGTTGCAGTGTGTGTAAGTGCTTGCTTTTTGGTTCTGGGTTGATTTCTGTCCGATATTTTCCTGTTCGTGAAGCTGCTTGTTCCTGTATTAAAGTGAATAACAGTTCTTACATGGATCTCTGCAAAATGAAAAGTTATCAGCAACAAAGAGTTTTATACTGTACAATTGCAACACAACTTCTGTTGCCAGAACCTCGGAATATGGCAGAAAGAATCGATTTACTTAAAGGAATTGTTCAGTTTTAAAAATAAAAACTGGGTTAATAGGCTGTGCAAAATAAAAAATGTTTCTAATATAGTTAGCCAAAAATGTAATGTATAAAGGCTGGAGTGACTGGATGTCTCACATAATAGCCAGAACACTACTTCCTGCTTTTCAGCTCTCTTGGTTTACACTTACTGGTTACCAAGCAGTAACCAATCAGAGACTTAAGGGGGGCCACATGGGTCATATCTGTTGCTTTTGAATTTGAGCTGAATGCTGAGGATCAATTGCAAACTCACTGAACAGAAATGTACCATGTGGTTCCCTTTCAAGTCGCTGACTAACTCAGAGTTATAGAGCTGAAAAGCAGGAAGTACCGTATATACTCGAGTATAAACCCAAAATGTGCTGAAAAAGTCTACCTTGGCTTATACTCGAGTCAGCTAAAAAGTTGCTGCTTACTCACTGATTGAAGTGTGCAGTGACTCCTCTGTGCTGCCCATACTTCTCCCCCCTTGTGGCTTGATTCTGCTTCCTTAGCCCTCAGCCCCTCCCCTCTCAGCTCTCGTCACTCAGTACTCGCCCTCTTCAGCCCTCCCCCCACATAGTGCGCAGGAGATGTGGGGAAAATATGTGCGCGTTATTTTTAAAAAACGTTTGGTAAAGTTTGTGCTATAAAATGTGATCTCAAAAGGTTGCTTATTCTGTCACATTTTTGAGAACACATTTTATAGCACAAACTTAACCAGCTGTGTAGCTCTTATTACCCATAATTGCTCAAAGTTACAGTATTCACTGTAACCACAAATGCATCAGAGGGAGTTTGTTTTTTGCAGGTATGGATTCGTGTAAATGGGTTCTGCCCATGCATGGGCAGTCTGCAGTTAAACAGTCTTCTTGTTTGTCATAGTCATATCTTTGTTATGTGGATATGCTGAGGTGACGACTGTGTCCTCTGTTGGTTTAATGGTCACTCAATGAGTTGTAATGTGTCTGCAAAAACTTTTAAGAGATCTGATCTATCTCTCCAAGAACTGTGGATAACTCTGAACGGTACTTATTTAAAGGAGTTCTTCAATGAGAAGGGAATTACTTGGGAGTACATTGTTGAGAGAGCTGCCTGTTTGGGAGGATTCTGGAAAAGACTTGTTAGGTCTGTAAAGTTTTGTCGTAAGAAAATATTGGGAAGGGCAATGTATAGCTTACCCCAAGTAGAGGCTGTTCTAAACTCCAGGCCACTAACCTTTACTCATAGTGACGCTCGGCTCCCGGCCATTAATTCCAGGACATTTCCTTTTTGAGCAGCGACATACAACATTGCCGCAATCTTCGGTGCCTGCTCTGTCTCACAACTGTTTCACTCAAGTTATTGTCAAGGAGGTGGAAATACCGTCATGTGCTTGTTGCAATATTCTGGGACTGGTGGAGTAAGGAATATTTACTGGATTTGAGATCAGTTCACTACACCAAGGAAGGAGGATGTGCATCTTCATTCAAGGTTGACGATTTGGTGTTGGTTAGAGAAGACAAGCTGCTAAGACAAATGTCTCGGACTGGAATAACAAACAGTTTTCCAGGAAGAGACAATCGCAGCAATAAACCCAGTGGGTTAAAGGAACAGTTCAGTGTAGAAGTAAAACTGTGGTTCTCTAGCAGCCAGCAACTTTAAAGGATAATTCAACCCCCTAATTTGCATCCCCCTACCCTAAATAGGCCCTCTCCTTCCTCCCTCCTGGCCTACCTGGCACCCTTGGGCAAATGCCTGTAACTTTTTACTTACCCCTTCACAGCAGCCACCTTGTCTCCTTTGGTCTTCTTCCTGTAGTGATCGGCATTTTCGAGGGCATGCGCAGTTGGAGGAATCTTTCGGCACATGCGCCGAAAGTCACAACATTTTCGATAAAAATATCCGAAATATCATCACTAAAATGCCTGAAAATGCCGATCACTACAGGAAGAAGTCTGAAGGGAACAAGCTGGCTGCTCTGAACTCCGCTGGACAGGACCTGCAAGGAGGGGTAAGTAGAAAGTTAGGGCATTTGCCCAGGGTGCCAGTTAGGCCAGGAGGGATAGTGCCTATTTAGGGAAGGGGGATGCAAATTAGGGGGTTGAATTCTCCTTTACAGGGGACCTATCACCCAAAAAAAATATTCCAAATCCTATTTGATCATGTTTGTAAAGCAACATTAACTTTAATTACACTGTAAACATTATTTATCTTGTTTTCTTCAGTCTTGGAATTCATAATTATAGCAGGCAGGCAGGAGCCATTTTGTGGACACTGTTATTAAGGCAAGCCTTGCATCATCTCAAAATCTGAGGACCTTATGTCCATCCCCATGCCCTGGCTACAGAATTAAATGGTGAAGAGAACCGGGGGAATGTGGGGAGTGCAGTGACATCTAGGAAGTGCTGAATGGAAAGTGAAAGTAATTGCCTGCCCCGTCTATGCTTAAGCCCTAAGGCATAGAGGAGGGGCAGGCAATATTTGATTGACAGCTGAGATTTTTAAATGAGTTCTTTAAGTTATAAATGCTTAAATAAATAAAAATAATCTGGGTTTCATGTTTAATTTGAAAAGGACTTTTATTGTACAGCTTTTTATGTCTGGGTGACAGGTCCACTTTAAGGGGGCCACATGGGACATAACTGTTTGGCTAAAAATCAAAAGCAAACTAACTGAATATTTATGTCCCGTGTGGCCCCCCTTCTAGCGGACTAATGTACAGAAAAAGGAAAGCTACAGAGGCAATAGAGTAGCTGCAATAAAGCAAGCCAGATATTATATTTATTTTGTAAAATGGTTTACCATATCTTAGTAAACTGTTCTATAAGCTTTCTTTGTGTAGTATAGCAGCTGCCATATTAGCTTGGCATGATATAAATTCCTGCCTGAATTTTTCCCGGCCAGGAGGAGGGAGCAGGGAGGGAGAGAGGCACAAAATGAGTGTGCTCAAGCCTGTGCCCTGGAGGTTAAAGCTGAAAGAAGGAAGTCTGATAGAGAAGCCCGCATGTACACAATAGAAGGAAAAAATTGTGTTTCTTTTCACAGAAGACTCAGAGCAGCATTACTTTGAGGGTTTAGTGGTGTATTTATATAGATGTTTCTGATCAAACTTAGTTTGTTTTAATCTTTCCTTCTCCTTTAAAAGGTTAGAGAAAAGCAAAGGAGACAGTTCTGTTCTTGCTATGTTTCGGCTAACTATATTGAAGACATTTTTATTTTTCACAGCCTATTTACCCAGTTTTATTTTTGCAATATAGTACTGTGTAAAATTCCAGTCACTCCACACCTAACTAAGTGTATGTTGATTATACAGTTCAATTAGCAATAACCACAATAACTGTTAATTGTCTCCCAGCTAGCGTGAAACAATGTATGTGATCAGGGGCTGTAGCTTAGGAACTTTCGTTATACACAACCCAGCTCAGGGACCTTCAGTATACAAAGCACCAAACTGCTGCCTTAGCTGGCTCAATCTGTGCTGCTGTTTCTACACCAGCCCACTCCCTTTTTTTATGAGCCCCCACAAGGATCTGTCCCATTAATTAGGCTCACTCGCTGTGTTTGCAATGGTGCTTTGTTCCAGTGACACGGTGAACTGGTAGGTCCTTCATGCCTGACCTCAGTTATATAGAAGGATCACCGGCACACAGGAGTTTAGTCAGTTAATGCAGTGCTGCATTAATAAAATTGCAAGGGCTTGCCCTGCTTACTAAACTCCTGTGTGCCGGTGATCCTTCTACGTACCTTGGCTGGGCGGTTGCCGATTCCCCTACCACTGAGCACCAGGAAACTCTGCTTGGGTTTGTGAGGTGTGCGGTTTCTCCAAATTGGCTTGGAACTGACCTCAGTTATAGCAATGTGCTCCACCTCCCTTTTGTGTTTCACACATTCCAGTCTAAGCGCTTCAGCTCCACTTGGTTTAACAAGGTACTTTAAAGTGTAAATTTCTGCAACATGTTTCTCCCTTTAACAGGGCTTCCTCAGCCGGTGAATTAATTAAAATTTGTCAAATGTTTTTTTTAAAAAGCACTAAATTTTAATGAATTTGCTGCCTGAGGGGAACCCTGTAACAGGGAGACAGGACTTTTAAAGTACCTTGTTAAACCAAGTGGAGCTGGAGGACTTAGGGGCAAATTCACTAACCGGCGAAAATTCACCAGCGCAGGCTTCGAACACATCGCAACACTTTGCCAGCCATAAATTCGCCTGGACAACGCTAGTTCACAAAGATCCGAAGTTGCGCACAGGGTACCGAACGCTGGCGAAATTACGCCAGTGAAATTAGGCTTAGCAGTTCGAAGTTACGCTAGCGTTGGCTAATTAGCATACGGCTTGCAGTTAAAGTACAAAATATGCTGCAGCAAATACATTACCCTTTTTAAGCATTAAAAAATGCTAGCGTTTTTTTGGGACTTAGAAAAATGTTCAACTTTTTTGTGAGGAACTCCTATCTACTCTATTGCACTTCGCCTGGTCTGAGGTGGCGAAGGCAAGTCTGGCGATAGAGGTAACGGTCAATAAAATCAAAAACTTAGTGAATGTGCGTAGTAACGCTCTTTCGCCAGACCAAAAATTCACCTGGCGTTAGAGTGTGAAGTTGCACCAGAGTTTATCTCCTTAGCGAAATTACGCCAGCTACAGTTAGTAAATCGTCGAAGTGCCAAAATGACGTCACGCTGGCGAATTTTTGCCACTTAAGTAAATTTCCCCGTTAGTGTGTGGAACCAAATCTGCTCTACTTTTCTGCTTGGTAGCTACAGGAAGGCAATTGAGCCTTTTCACATTGAGCAAACAAAATAATTATGAGCTTTGTGGGCTTCATTTCCATATAAATTTAACGTAGGCAACTTTTCAGCTATGTAAATCCGACTGACTACTAATCCCAGATCAATTAATAAAAATGCTATTAATGTATAATGAACTGTTATTGGCAAAAAACATTTCTTGTCCAAGTATCCGCTTAGTGTCACTGTAAACTGTTTGAGATTTAGTTCCTGGTGTTTCAAAGCCATTGCTCAGAACTTCTACTATAGTACAGCTTCAAGACAGGGAATATGGTCAGTAGAAGATGAAGCTGCTACTACAAATTAGCATTGCATTATTAAATGGTAACATTAAAGTGTGTAATGACCAGGCTTACTGATCTGTTTCTGGGAAACAAAACAATTTTATACTTTGGAAAAACTGTTTAAAAAGAAAATAGTGTTGAGAAAGACCTTTGTGACTTGCAATTTGAGAACAATAAGCCCATTTAAGGATGTTTTGTTGTGGTTGTAGTTAGTGATGGATGAAAAATTTTGCCATTGTTGAATTCGCAGCGAATTTGGCATTTTCGCCCCAGGCGAAAAGAAAAAGACGCGCTGCAAAATAAAATGATAAATCGCAGCAAAACTGGCGCGTGCGCAAAGGTAGCCAAACTGACAATGCTGGGGAAATGGCGAGTGCGGAATGGGAAGGGGATCGACACAAAAAAAACGCGACCCGCACATCAAAAAAACAGATGCACACTGCAAAAATTATGCGTGACAAAATTGAAGCGTGAGGCAAACCAGTTTCGCCAGTTTTTCTCCATTTCGCAAATTTCTCTAGAAATTCGCTAATTATTCTGTGAAACGCAGCAGATTCGCCCATCACTAGTTGTCTCTTGGTAGTGTGTGAATATTTCTTCCCATATTGTGGAGAATATGTTTATTTAGAAAAAAGTTATAGTTGTAAAAATATATAAAAGGCTGTGAGGGTATTCTTAAAGTGGACCTGTCACCTACACATAAAATGCTGCCAATTAATTAATTTGCAAAGTCCTTTGCAAATTAAACATGGAACCCAAATAATTTTTTTCATTAAAAATTTCAAACCTGTTATAACGGTGTTTAAATATCTGAGCTGTCAATCAAATATCTGCCCCACCTCTATGCCTTCACACATTCCCCTTCCCTCCTCACACTCTATGATTGTGTAGGGCACTCCACATGGGCATTACGACCCCCATTCTGGTTCATACACAAGATTTTGGGGTGATACACAACTTATCTTAATAACAGTGTCCACAAAATGACCCCTGCCTGCTTGCTGTCATTGTGTAATTCCAAGACTGAAGCAAACAACATTTAAATAATACATTTAGTGTAAGTAAAGTTTATTTAGCTCAACTAACATGATAGAAAAGAATTTGGACTTATTAGGGTGACAGGTCCGCTTTAAGGAATCCAGCAGCATATTCCAGGGGAATTCTGTGGGCATAATAGAAGTCATTCCTTGGCAACAGGCTCTCATTCTTAAGATATAACAAAACATAGTTATTTGAGAGAATATTACTGTTACATTACACAGATTTCAGTGCTATATTTAGTTCCATAAGTTAAGCTGCAGTGTGATGGGTATTCTGTTACTGAAATCATATTGTTGCAGGTATTGGGATCTTCTCACTGGAATGCTTGGGACTTTAAATTACAGAAAATCTACTTTAGGGTCCTGAGACCCTGGTTTGTCTCTCTGAATATTGCTAACTTCATAGACATTGAGATGTTTTGTTGTTTTTTTTTTCAATTTGCAGGTTTATTGTGCTTAGATATAGTAAGAATACAAACAAAGCAAAGATCTACATGCTCAGTGACACATAAGAGCTATGTAAATCATTGAAGAAGCACGATTAACACAATGAGGAAAAATTACATCCTTAACATTATACTCATATGTAGAAGGAAAAGGAGAAAGCTTATAGGTGAAAGAGTAGAGAAATACAGATAATTTGTACATGGATCGTACTAAGAACATAGATTTGGTACATGGTGTTATAGCGGGTAATCAACCCTTAAAAGGAATAATAGACTTGTCCTAAGACAAAAAAAACAAACAAAAAACACTGTCTGGTCGTAAGGGAATATCACTCCTGTATGTCCTGGGTAGGATGCCAAGGATCCCATATATGTGCGCATTTGAAGCTGGCTTCGGGTGTATATGCCGCCATTCTCTCCATGCTCTGACATTGAGATGTTTTGTGGCTTTTTCAATTCAGAATAACTTGCAAATCTTCCTTCAAGAATATATATCCTCTGGAATATTGCTCCAATCAGCAAAATCTGTTTATCATAATCCACAAAATTAGGTGTTGATTGTCACCTAATTTGATGACATCATTGTGGATTAACACATAATTTAATTACCTCGTGGATTATGATAAACACAGTGGCGTAACTACCGGGGGAGCAGGAGGTGCAACTAGGCCAGGGCCCGCACCCCTGCAGGGCCTCCAGGCAGATCGCACACGCTCCAGTCGGCTGCAGCCACAAAGTAAACAGATTAAGCTGATTGGAGCAACATTCCAAGGAATATATATTCTCGTAGGAAGATTTACAAGTTATTCTGAATTGAGAAAGCCAGTTGGATGACTGGTGAAACGTCTTTAAGGAAAAAACACAGCAAGTCCAGTTGATCTGACTTATTTCTAAAGATTTACACAATGCAGGCATGGGCCCAATAATTAATTCTAGTTATAGTGTCATTTTACCCCTTCACTCATTTAATAACCTAACCCCTTCAGTTCTGGACTGTGCCTTCCTATGTTTAACTAGTAGATGTTGGCACACAATCCTGACCCGCACATCACTAATTTGTATGTCTTTCCCTTTTGTCAGTACTGAAGACCATATTTGATGCATGTATATTTGTTTGCTTCATATTTCTCCTTTTCAATCTTTTTCTGAACACTTTTATTGTCCTCTGTCTATGCTAATTCAAATCTTTATTTAAAGCTAAATGATAAGAGCAATCAATCTAATACCTTTTTTATTTGTGTTTTTTGTTTTATAATCTCTGCTTGTTATTTATATTCTCACAATACTTCAGCAGTAGACAAACACCTATGTAATAAATCATTCTGAAAAATTAAATAATCTTGTACTCTTGAGCTGGAGATGTAAAAAAAATCTTTCTGTTTCATTATGATTTTCATCCACAGCTGAAAATACAAATAGGTTATTAATCTTTGTCACCTAGGATAGGAGAAGATATTTGGAAGTATGATGGGCATATAAATGCCCAAACTGTGTATATAAAGATTGTTGGGAGCATCCAATAGCTGAGAATTGAATGCACATAGTACAACTAAAGGACACCTTGATGATTTGACTGTAACAGACTAAAACCTGGTATTGGGATCAATGGTTTACAGTAAATGTTAACAAGCGTATTATTTATTTGTTGTTAAGATAAAACTCCTGAATGAACATAGATAGAGCCAACTCAGACTCAAAAACTGCTTCTCAATTAAGTATACTTTTCTTTGAAGAGTGGTATGATGTTGCACTTTTCCAACAAAGAGTTGCTTTTCCTTCAAAGGTATCTGTTTTGTTATTTTCTGGAGCACAAGTCATAGTGGCACCAACCACTCTTTTGCACATTTTGAAAGAGATTTGCCTCCCAGAATTGCTGTATTTAGGTCCTGCTTAATACAGCCGGCAACTGGCTTCTTTCCTTACCTCCTGATGCGCATAAAGCAGAAGCGTGGTGGCGGCAGGAACTGGGACAGAGGGGAATTTGCAGCTGGGGAGGGAGGCTCTTGTTGGTTTTGCCCTGATGTGGAAGCCCCAGTGTGCCCAGACCCCTCCACTCCGAAGCTGGGTTCCACCCAGCCACTTAACTTAACAGCACCCCAATTAAGTGACTACTTCCAGTTTTATGTGTAACGAGCCCAACCTCTCCCCAGCTCCACTGCAAGATTTATGCAGAAGATCTTCTGCAACAGCTTTTTATTTTATTATTCTATTTATTTTAAATGTACTTAATCTGCCTAGGCACAGATCTCATATGTAAATGCCACCCTGCCTCTGAGAAAGGAAGTAGTACTTCAGTAGTATCAGTGCTTTTTTGTCTAAAAAAACCAAACTTTTTTTTAATGAAGCATTTTAATCAGCTTGAAAAGCTTCGAGGGATGACTGGTGGATGACATCATAAGAGATTCTACTTGCCCTTTAATATGACTTTTTATCGCGGATATTAATTGGTACCGTATAACTGGGTTACTGCTCATTTCAGAGATTATGTTTAAGATAATTCTATAATGGTCCATGTGGTACAGTTCATATATTTTATTGAGATGTAAATTATATAGCAGATATTCTGTTGTTGTTTGGATATAAGGAGATAGATACTGACATATGACTACCAAAATGCAAGTACTATACTTCGTATTGTTCCATTTTTGGTTGATTTCATTTTGCAAAAATATTTTAGGTTATTTTTACATTTCATACTTATATGTAGACAGTAAGCATTTTGAGAAAATCAGCTTTTCCCTTTAATAGTGACTCATTTTAATTTGAAGAAATACTAAATTAATGGACCAAAGAATCACAGTCCTGACATCCCTTCTGTACAATATTTTAAAGAAGTTAGACTAGAAATGGTTAATTATAGGGCTTTTTTATATCCCTGGAGTGGTTGCTTTCTGCATGGAGCTATGAATTAAAAATCTGGTGTTCTCTTCAGAGAGCAGCATCAGGAAGACGCAGCTCAGTCCTGTTCTTACTGCCTGCTGAAAACAGCATACATGCCTAAATGGAGTGCCACCTAACATGGGCATTGTTCCATTTAAGATGCATTCTGCAGGTCTTCTCTCAGAGTGCAGAGGCCTACGGATATTTGCACACACTCAAAAATGGGCAGTTGCATGCTGTGTTTGGGTTTACAAATGAAGCCTTTTGTTTTGGACCTGAAGTCTGTATATTATATATATAAATATTGTGCCAGCTGTTGTATAAAAGTCATAGAACACAGGTTCAAAACAATGTTGCTATTTCTTCTTTTAAAAACTGGTAAGTGCAGGTCTAATGTACAAATTTCCCAAGTCACCCATGGCAGACAATTCACCAACATGGGTTAATCCCGCCTATCAGGTCACTGGACAGGAAAGTGTTAACGATCGGTTTAAATACCTTGCTCCTCCCAGCAATCCTCGTCTTTTTTCTTGTCCAGGTCACGACAGACTGCTACAGGCTGCTACAGATGGCTAAAGGCTGCTAAGCTTACCATACCAGAGTGGGTCTCTCTCTCTCTCTCTCTCTCTCTCTCCCCTCTGATGCCTCCAAGTGCACCCTATATGGGTTGTGGTGAGAAGAACCCGTTGGGCAGGGTTGTGTGCTGGAGCTGCTGTAAGAATTCCCTCCTAAGGGTAGAGAGGAGGATGAAGCAGTCCAGAGGATCAGCCGTTTCAGGTGGATTCGAGGCTGTGTAAAGTGTTTGTTCCATGTGAAGAGCATACGCGCCAATACTGACGCGGACGAGCGTCGAGTATGGACGGACGCGCGTCTGACTTGACGCGAATGGAGTGACGCGTGCCGGAAGTGACGCACGCGGAAGACGCGCGCTCAAAGAAGACGCGCGCCGGATATGGCGCACACGAAAGTCGCGCGACCGGACTGACGCGCGGGAAAACGGCGTCAGGAAGTGACGCAATAAGAAGACGCTGGCAGTGTGTGCAAGGCTGGCGTTTTGGCTGGATGTGATAGTACACTTCGCCGGAAGTTGGAGAGCGTTGGTTCACTCGGCTTCAGATTGTGAGTGCCTTTCCAGTGAAATCTTGCTTTTGTAACTGAATTGATGCTTATGGAATAATGTATGTCTTTCGGAAGAGCTACCTAAGTCTAGTTCAGCAGATAAATTCTTCCCATCGGTCAGGAAAAGACAGGTGACTTTCCCGGTGCATGATTCAATTAAGGAAATCATCAATGGAAGAGAACGGAGAAAAAGTTTGTTATCTAGGGGAAGTTTGCAAAAAAGTATCCGGTGGAGGAGTCTTTCTCTAAATTGTGGGACAATCCGCCTAAAGTCGATGCTGCAGTGGTAAGGTTGGCAAGAAAGATGACGCTGCCAGTGGATGATGCAGCAGCTTTCCGTGATCCAATGGAGAAACGGATCGAAACCAATCTTAAGAAGACGTTTATAGCGGCAGGAGCAACTTGTAGACCAGCAGTAGCTATGACCTCCACATCAAGAGCTATGAAGGTGTGGTTGAATAACCTGGAAGATGCCATTTCTTCTAATGTCAAAAGATCTGGGTTACGTGAAATGTTGTCTGAATTGAAGCTAGCGGTGGATTTCATGACAGCTACCTCTCTAGATCTGGTACATCTAGCTTCAAGAACTATGGCACTTTCGGTGTCCTCAAGAAGGGCTTTATGGCTGAAGCCATGGCTGGCGGATTCAGCCTCTAAGGTGAACTTATGTCAGTTGCCGTTTGAGGGATAGATGCTCTTCGGTGAGAAACTCGATTCCATCATTAAGAAAGCTTCCGGGGGCAAGAGTGTATTTTTGCCGCAGGAAAAGAGATTCAGGCGTCAAGGGGGGAGGCCTAGTTCCCCCATTAACAGGTCCTTTCGAGGTTCAAGACAGCCTAGATATGGAAGGACTGCCGGAAGACAGACGAATTGGAAGCCCACAAGGGGAGAAAGTAGGCCTCCCAATAGGAGAAGTTCTACTTTCAGCTCAAGCCATACAGAGAAGAAGCAATGAGATCAGGCCGGCTCAGACCAGCAGAGTGGGGGCACGTCTAACATCTTTTTATGCGGTCTGGGCCTCAAAAATCAGAGACCAATGGGTCCTGAGGGTGATTCAGGAAGGATATCGGTTGGAATTCCACAGGGTGCCGTCTCGCAATGTGTTCAAGATGTCTTCAGTCCCGCAGGTACCAGGTTCGGACCAAGTGTTACAGGAGTATGTAGATCAACTCCTGAGCTCAGGGGCAGTGGAATGGGTTCCGAAGTCCCAACAGGGCTTAGGTTTCTATTCAAAGCTCTTTCTAGTCCGGAAGGCCTCGGGGGCATTCAGACCGGTACTGGATTTGCGCCCTCTGAATCAGTTTGTCAACTGCAGGCGCTTCAAAATGGAATCACTGACGTCCATCCTACAAGCAGTTCCGCCACAGTCATGGCTAATAAATCTGGACTTGAAAGACGCATATTTCCATGTACCAGTGCACAAGACACACCGGAAGTATCTTCGGTTTGCTTTCAGAGGTCAACATGTCCAGTTTACCTGCCTTCCCTTTGGCCTCTCAACGTCCCCAAGAACATTTACGAAGGTCCTGGTCACGGTCGTGGCTTTTCTAAGAGTAGAAGGTGTGCCTATATTTCATTACCTGGACGACATTCTGTTGGTGGCTTCATCAAGAGAGGAAGCTCTGAAATTCAGGGACAGAACAATCCTGGTACTCCAACAGTTCGGTTGGGTAATAAACTGGGAGAAGAGCAGCTTACTTCCATCACAAAGGATGGTCTTCTTGGGTGCACACCTGGATACGCAGGAAGGAATAGTTTCACTTCCTCAAGAAAAGATACAGCATATATTGAGACAAATAAGACAGTTCAAAGAACAACAAAGAGCCTCAGTAAGGTCATGCATGTCGGTCCTAGGTCTCATGGCATCTACGATCCAGATGGTGAAGTGGGCCAGGTGGCACATGAGGCCTCTCCAACAATTCTTCCTGAGGGAGAATGCTTCAAGACAGTTGAAACTAAATTCACGAATTGTAGTTTCAGAGGACGCCAGAGACAGTTTAAGTTGGTGGCTGGTTGTAGGAAACTTGACTCAGGGGATGGTCCTTGCAAACCCCCCGTATGTGGTGATCACGACAGACGCTTCAGAGAGAGGCTGGGGTGCAGTACTGGAAGGCCGCAGTGTTCAAGGTCATTGGAACCTGCAGGGTGTCCCCTCAAACATTCTGGAGCTACGGGCCGTGAAGGAGGCGTTGTTGGCCTTTTCAGAAAAAATTCTACATGCCTGGGTAAAGATTCAGTCAGACAATGTTACAACAGTGTCTTATGTGCAGAAGCAAGGCGGCACCAGAAGCGCCCGACTGCTAAAAGAACTGGTCCCAATAATGACGTGGGCAGAGGAAAATCTAGAAGGGCTGACAGCCTTACATATTCCAGGCAGTCAGAAGACGGAGGCAGACTTTCTCAGTCGCAACATCTTGCAACCAGGAGAATGGAGTTTATGTCTGCTAACCTTTCAAGGCGTAGTACAGAGGTTCGGAAGGCCAGAAATCGATCTTATGGCCACGGACAAAAACCACAAGTGCAGCAGGTTCTTCTCCAGGGCACCATGTCCTCTGGCAGAAGCAGTGGATGCACTCCTCCAGGATTGGAGCAGGATATTTGGTTATGTCTTTCCGCCCTTTCCAATGATTTGGAGGGTGTTGAAAAAGGTGGATGTCGAAAAAGCCTTGGTCATAGCCATAATTCCGTATTGGCTGAGACGCCCTTGGTTTCCGCTCCTGCAGAGTTTGGCAGTAGAGCCACCTCTGAGACTGCCTCTTCAGCCGGATTTGTTATCCCAGGGCCCAGTGGTCTACGAGGGAGTGGATTCCCTGTCACTGACGGCATGGAAATTGAAAGGCAGAGGCTAGCAGAATATGGTTTCCAGGACGATCTGGTGAATTTCTTATTGAAGGCTCGGAGGGCTTCTACCTCGGCTCAATATTACAGGGTCTGGAAGTGTTTCGCAGAATTTGCAGTACAACACAAGTTTGACCCAAAAGATCCTACTGTCCAACAGGTGATTCAGTTCCTGTTTGTGGGTTTCCAGAGAAAACTTAGCACAAGCACTCTGCGAGGTCAAGTCTCCGCATTATCTGCATTGTGTGGTCATTCCTGGGCGGAGGAGCCTCTGGTTAACCGGTTCTTCAACGCAATGACAAGGGTGTGTCCTTTCAAGAAATCCAGAGTTCCACCTTGGGACCTTACGATTGTCTTACGAGCTTTAATGTCTTCGCCTTTTGAGCCTTTGCGGAAAGCCTCAGACTGGCATGCGACGTTGAAAGTCCTGTTTCTGGTCGCTATTACCTCAGCTTGCAGGGTTGTAGAGATTTCTGCTTTGTCAGCAAAAGAGCCAGACACAGTTGTCTATCCGGACAAAGTGATTATGAGACCATCTTTCGAGTTTCTTCCAAAAGTAATCTCCCAATTTCATGCCGATTTGGAAGTAACACTACCTGCCTTCTGCCCGTCTCCAAAGTCTAACAAGGAGCGAGAATGGCATACTTTGGACCTGGTGAGGGCCGTTTCGCATTATCTGACGCGAACGAAGGATTGGCGAAAATCTGACAAGTTATTCCTGATTCCGAGGGGCCCTAGAAAGGGTATGGCACCAACTAAATCTACGATTGGCCGCTGGATTGTCTCCTGCATTGCTCTAGCTTATCGGTTGACAGGCAATGAGATTCCTAAGGACCTGAGGGCTCACTCTACAAGAGCCATGGCTACTTCCTGGGCGGCGGAAGCCAGGGCCCCGCCAGACCTCATCTGCAAGGCTGCTAGGTGGACGTCTTCCTGTACCTTCATTCGCCATTACAGACTGAATGTGATGTTATCTCAAGATGCAAAGTTTGGAAGAAAGATTTTGCAATCTGTTGTTCACGCTAAATAAAAGTTTTTTTGGTTGATCGATAATGGTCCCTCCCTTCTTTAAGCTTGGGGAAATCCCATGTTGGTGAATTGTCTGCCATGGGTGACTTGGGAAATATAGAAATTTTTTCATACTCACCGTAATTTCTATTTCCAAGTCACTTCCATGGCAGCATTCACCAACTTCCCTCCCTTCTTCTGGAGCTTGTTACTAGACGAGGATTGCTGGGAGGAGCAAGGTATTTAAACCGATCGTTAACACTTTCCTGTCCAGTGACCTGATAGGCGGGATTAACCCATGTTGGTGAATGCTGCCATGGAAGTGACTTGGAAATAGAAATTACGGTGAGTATGAAAAAATTTCTATATTTATGTGTCTTCGCATATAATCCTTTGTGCGCAACACTATTTAGTGTGTGTGCTGGTCTCAGAATTTGTGGGCTTGGGAAAGTGGTGCCAAATTTCTTCCCTTTTGTAGCAGAAGTCTGCATCATGTTGGCAGATATAAGTTTCTCTTACACAGCCTCCAAGTTTCCATAGATTCACAGGTGTGTACAAAGGCAACACTGTATTTTTTCCCTGAAATGCAGGCTTCTCTTGTTCAGTGGAGTGTGGCACCTTGCATCTTTTTTATAGGTACAATGCTAGTTTTGATGTTCAACATCATTATTGGCTACAATAATGTATATGAAACAAAAATGAGTGTGTTTTTCTAACATTATATAGGACATCACATGAGACAGTAGAAGGGTAAATTGTAATTAACCTTCCTTGTTTTGAATTTTTTAGTTTCATTAAATGCAAATTTTTTATTCCACAAATGTTACTGGACTGTAAAACACGGTGTCCTTAAAACCTTAGACATTCACTGTATGGATGCAGGTTAAAGGAACATGCAGTATCCACTATAAAATTGTGGCATGTCTAGTTATAAGCATACCAGTCTAGCAATAGAATTGATAGACGTGATGTAATTGGGAAGAGGCTGCTGGAACGGATCACAGACTTGCTGCCATAACATTTACACAAATTTTATATTGGAAACCAATATAATTTGGAAATTTTATGTTTGTTAGCAGGGACAGATCCTCATATGCCTGCATGCTTTGTTTTCCCAAAAGGCTGTCAGCAAAGGCATTGGGTTTTACTTGGATATTTAGATGGAATGCAGTTCTCTAGAATGTACCTTCAGTTTCCTAACCTGCAGTTGCCAATATCTACAGTTAGGTCCATAAATCTTTGGACAGAGACAACTGTTTTTCTAATTTTGGTTCTGTACATTACCATTAATACAGATTGACAATGACCCAAAACATACAGTCAAAGCAACCCATGAGTTTAAAGCAAAGAAGTGGAATATTCTTGAATGGCCAAGTCAGTCACCTGATCTGAACCCAATTGAGCTGCATTTCACTTGTTGAAGACTAAACTTTGAACAGAAAGGCCCACAAACAAACAGCAACTGAAAGCCACTGCAGTAAAGGCCTGGCACAGCATTAAAAAGGTAGAACCCCAGAATCTGGTGATGTCCAGAGTTCAAGACTTCAGGCTGTCATTGCCAGCAAAGTATTAGAAATTAACATTTTATTTTCAGTTTTTTTAATTTGTCCAATTGCTTTTGAGCCCCTGAAATTAAGTGATTGTGTTAAAAAAAGGCTAGTTCCTCAAATTTTTATGCAATCTTTTTGTTCAACCCGCTGAATTAAAGCTGAAAGTCTGCAGCTCAACTGCATCTAAGTTTCATTTAAAATTCATTGTGGTAATGTACAAAACCAAAATTAGAAAAGAATAGTCTCTGTCCAAAGATTAATGGACTTAACTGTAGATGCTCGGAGATGCTCCTGCTCCACAGCGCTATAATAGTTTAAGAGAGCTAAAGCTCAATAATATTTCTTTGTTTTAACTCTTTCCCAGCCCAAGGCCAAAACAGCCCTTTAGCACTGAAGATCTGTGTCTCCAAAGATGGCCACTTTTTTTTCTGCACACGTGCTCAGGACTGCAGTCTGTTACCTGTTATCTAAGGGGCTGAGTTTAATGCATTTGTACAATATAAAAAGATTGAGGCAAAAATTATTGATTGCTTTAGATTCACAGTACATGGCACCCTAGAAAACTGGTGAATTTTACAGCAAAATTGATTAATAATCAGTTCTGTAACATCCGCTTCTATGACAGATAAAACCTCACTTTTTGCTTATTTTTCTTTTTATACAACAATCCTTCAACTTGGCTTCTGAATAGCAATTTAATACACAAAGAGCATGAACAGTGTCACAGATACTAGTAAGTTGCCCAACAAATGACTTGGAACCGCTGTAGACAACTTTGAATACTAATGCTAATAAACCCCTGGGATTGCGCAATATTTTAAAATATAAAATACAGAATTTCTACCCATATACATTTTAAGAAGAAAGGTCCCCATTAAATTACATATTTCAAAATTAGAGTTTTCCTTGAGCAGGTTAATGATGGCCTTTAAATAACAATTTTATAATAACGGGCTTGCTTACTTTGTTTGGCACTTGTTGAGCAAAAATGTTATCCCCACCAATTGGTGTGAGCTAATAGAGTCCGCACTTCAGTTGGGGGTAGGGTTTCCACCTGGCCGGTATTTTAAGAGGTGGTTGATCCCAATGTTATATAGGGAAAAAAGATAGAAATATAGGAAGGCAGGTATTTTTTTCCAGAAAAGGTGGCAACCCTAGTTGGGGTAACATTAGTTTGTTTGTTTTTTAAATTGCCCCCCACCAGAGCTAGGATACTCCGGGAGGGAGCTCCCGGTACGATCGGCCATGTCAATAAGAGCTTGCCCCAATATGGCCACTTGTATCAGGAGCTCCCTCCCTTACAGGGGCAATTAAAAAGAAGACTGACAAGCAGCAGAAGCAGTTGCTGGAGCAGTACATGTGTTTTAAATAAAATTATGACTCCCGTACTTCTTTCCTTTGTGTACTTTTACATTAAGAGTCTTTTTGCACCTGTGAAGCTGCAAGTAAAACCATGGCTTTAAAAGGCTTGCAATTGTGAAAACATACTAGAGACTAGCATTTCTCATTGTTTTTTTTTTTTTGGAATTTACCAAACCCAGAGTGTTGCTGAATAAAACTTTATGCCCTTTTATAAGTAGGAGAATAGGAGCAATGAGGGTTTACTTCCTTTTGCGTGTTTTGTCAAAACCTCAACTTTATAAATATGCTTGCAGGAAGGTATAAATACAGGTATGGGATCTGTTATCCAGAAACCTATTATCCAGAAAGCCCCGAATTACAGAAAGGCCATCTTCCATAGACATTTTATTCAAATAATCCAGCTTTTTAAAAATGATTTCCTTTTTCTCTGTAATATAAAACAGTACCTTGTACAGGTATAGGATCCCTTATCCGGAGACCCGATATCCAGAAAGCTCTGAATTACGGAATGGCTGTCTCCCATAGACTCCATTTTATCCAAATAATCCAAATTTTTAAAAATGATTTCCTTTTTCTCTGTAATAATAAAACAATAGCTTGTACTTGATCCCAACTAAGTTATAATTAATCCTTATTGGAAGCAAAACCAGCCTATTGGGTTTATTTAATGTTTAAATGAATTTCTAGTAGACATAAAGCATGACCCAACTTATGGAAAGATCCATTATCCGGAAAACCCCAGGTCCCGAGCATTCTGGATAACAGGTCCTATACCTGTACTTGATCTGAACTAAGATATAATGTAATCCTTTTCTGACTATCGGGGCTATTTAATGTTTACATGCTTTTGTAGCAGACTTAAGATATGATGATCCAAATTACGAAAAGATCTGTTACCGGAAAGCCCCAGGTCACAAGCATTCTGGATAACAGGTCCCATACCTGTACTACCGATGCAGTGTGATTTCAAGGTATCTTAGAAGATGCGAGTGCTTGATGCTTCTGATCCATTTGATTTTAAATGTGAGCATCAGGAACTGGAACTCTAGTTGCATGTCGTTTGTATGAGAACATGAACCCAAGGGCTTTAATTTGTGCCTGCATTGTTGAGTTTTCTTGCTTTTGAAGAACACTGAGCTCAGAGATTTTAATTTTGTTTGGTTTATACTTCTGCAGGTAGTAAGGCCTAGAAGGTTGGCAGAACTGCAGGTGGTAAGGCCTATCAGGTTGAGAAGAGCTGGGTTAAGTGAGAGGACAGGCAGGGGATTACAGATTTACCATTCATTGTATTGCCAGTAAATGTGTAATATATGGTCTGGTTCTTTTAGAGCAACCTTTACTCGATCTTTATCTTAATATGAATTTAGAATGATTAGCCAATTTCCAGCCTGCATCTCATGGCTGAGCTTTGCAGAACTAAAAATATTTTGAAATGTCTATCATACTATAATTAACTCTTGTTTTTTTTATGAAATATATTTATGTTGTGCCCAGCAGGTGGCCCCACATAAGCACAAACTCAATGTTGTTGTCAGAAAACAGTTTATGTATCAACAAAAAAAAAAGCAAACCTTAAAACTTAACTTACAACATAGAGTTGCAAAATCTGTGATTACTAGGACTAAAGAATCTGACACACAAAACAAAGAGTATCAACCACTACAGTTTAACATGTGTTGTATTCTTGTATATAAAAATTAAGATGATGCTGTTTTCTGGGTTTTTGCTAATCTATCTTTTTTTGTTTGGTGTAATTTTTGCACCCAGTCCCGCACCACCTTGTGGCCTGCTGGACGATCCTGCCAGTGTGAATACGGCAGTAGCATCCGGGGGGGGGGGCACTTGGCCTGCACCCGGGCTCAGGACCAACTAGTTCCGTTATTGCCTCACACATTATTCATTAAAGGGCAACTAAAGTCTAAAATAGAATAATGTTAGAAATGCTGTATTATGTATACTAAATATAAACATGAACTTACTGCACCAGCAGCCTAATAAGACAAATGATTTATGCTTTCAAAGTTGGCGCAGGGGGCTGTCATCTTGTAAACTTTGTTAGACATTTCTGCAATATCAAGACTCGCACATGCTCAATAAATTATATTGGAGATAGATTTCTTTTTCATTAAAGAAAGTAAAAATGGGATTTTATATTTTTGCCTTTACATGCCCTTTAATAGACACCAATATGGTATTTGCCCTGAGGCCACTGGTACCTTAAAGCTGTCATGGCTATGACATATAAAGCACCTGATTTAAATTCAGGCAAAAAAATGCTAGTTACAGAAGTGACTAGTTATTTTAGAGCTACCTCTAGATCCTGTAATGTCTGTTCCAGAACCAGGTTGGCATTACAAAGGCATTTACAAAACTATTAAAAAAAAAAAAATATGTCCAAAAATAACCCAGTTTGCATGGGTAATAAATATATAAATATAATAAAATATATGTGAAAATGCACTTTCTCTGAGTCCTCTCAGACTGAAAAACACTTATGTCTAGAGCTGGTCCTACAGTAATTCTCACAGCTAAAATGTTCTAGGACAATTACTTACCACAAGGACTTATGTGCCACTGCCAGGGGCGCTCCTCAGGCGGCAGCTCCAGAAAGGTTATCAAGGGGCACCAAAATAAAAGCTGCCACTGCCAACTGTGTCCAGTGCAAGCAGGTTAAAGTAGTTTAACCTGTGTGAACAAAGGTTATCAAGGAACTACATTGTTAAGCATGCACCAAGTACATAACATATCATGCTAAATAGTATGACTGAAAACAAAAGGGTTAGTACAAAAAAATCCTCCTGATATTTGCTGGTCTTGTAAAGCCCAACCCACAAAGGGGTAAAAATTGTAGACAAAATTTGGCAAATTACAGTTTTGTATCCCAAAATATGTGGGTAGTTTGTCACATGAGAGAAAGGTGGGGCCTTCGACACTACCTGTCTGCTACATACAATGCTGTTCTAACATCTGTACCCCGGCGGTTTCAGAACACTTCACACATCCATTCATGCAACTCTCACAAGTAACACCTCTTTCAAGGAGTTGCATGACACATTGGATAATCCTATCACAGTAACTACACAGAATCTACACCTCTGTTAATTTCTTCAGATGTCACCTCTTTGAAGAGTTACAGTGTGCCATTGTGATTGGATTAGTGGAAGAGTTTTTATGAGAACGTCTCACACCAGTCAGTTGAACTGAAGAAGCTGCTCGGATGAGTAGTGAAACGTCTTCATTGATTACTCAGCAAGTCCAGTTGTTAGATTTACCTGCACTAGATATACCATGACCTGGATGAATGAAAATCTTCATAGTCAATCTGTAAACAACTAAACTGAAAAAATGTTTGGAAGGTGAACAACACTTTTAAGACACAGACTTATACCCATGCATGCTCTCTTTCTCAAAAATACATCCAGAATACATACTTCACATACAAAGTCAGATTTTAAAGAGAACATGTAGAAAAAGTTAAGGCAATGCTTAAAATTCAGGAGAACGTGGTAGGATGACAGGAGACCAGGGGGAGGGGCCAAAATCCAGTAACTCCTGAAAACATGGGGGGGTTGACAGCTCTGTTACACCACAGGCCCACTCTCCAGACTGTTTACTCCTCTCCCCACTCAACTTCTTCTTTATCTATCCTTCCATCTATTTAGCCTTTGTTCTCATACAAAAATATTGAATGACCATGATATAGGCTAAATGGTTAGAAGCAGAAGGGGACTACTCTGCTCTTTTACAGATAAAAATGTTGTGCAGTTTACAGTTTTAGCAAACAGGAAATGGGGAGAATCTCTTCCACAAGTAAAATGCTGCTAGATGCTGGAATCTCCACAGTGAATGACATCCAGAAGTAGGGAGAATTCTCTGGGTCCCAGAGAATTGCCTGGGGAGTACTATCACCACTAATTTTGGGTAGGGATGCACCGAATCCACTTTTTTGGATTCGGCCGAACCCCCGAATCCTTCACAAAGGATTCGGCCGAATACCGAACCGAATCCGAACCCTAATTTGCATATGCAAAGTAGGGGTAGGAAGGGGAAAACATTTTTTACTTTCTTGTTTTCTGACAAAAAGTCACGCAATTTCCCTCCCTGCCCCTAATTTGCATATGCAAATTGCATATGCAAATTAGGATTCGGATTCGGTTCGGCCGGGCAGAAGGATTCGGCCGAATCCTGCTGAAAAAGGCCGAATCCTGGCCGAATCCCGGATTCGGTGCATCCCTTATTTTGGGTCACTGAACTGTCCTTGTTCACTAACCCTGTTTGACTTACACAATTGGGTATACTGTACCAGATCTGATGATCAGTAACTTATCCTCATTTACGGGATCCTGGTTTTCCAACTTAAAGGAGAAGTAAAGCATAACTAAAGTAGGAAGGGTTTCCACCTTTTTTGAAAAAAAAACCACTGGAAAACTGAGCATGTGCACGTCACCGACAAACAAACACAATCCAGGATGGGAAACTCCTGTGACAACTTAGAAGGCCTGAATCATTACTAATATAGAGATGTTGAATCTGGAGGCTAGTTAAATATACCGTACATCATATGTAATTTGTAGCCAATTCATTTTTAGAGTTTATTTCTCCTTTAATACATAAATTGAGACATAGTTCATCCCCTGGACCCAAGCATTCAACCTGCCTCTCAGGTAGAGCATTAAGAGCCCTAGCACATGGTGACTTACACTTATAAAGAATAGTAAAACCTATCCTGGCCATTAAAGTAAAATGACAGGTAGCAATCTCACCCGGAAAAGGGGACTGCCTCGTTCCAACTCTGAAACGGGTCCCACTGCTAACTTAAGCCCCATGGGACCGTCTAAAATAAATATGAGCCAAACCTTTACCTTACTACACCGTAATTTGGATCACCATACATTGTCTTCTATAAATAATTTAAACCTTTTTAATTAAAAGAGTGGTGAGCAGGTATGTCAATGTTAATTTATTTCGTTATTTAGTAGAAGAAACCTTTTAGTTTACAGTTTTGTGAATTTGAAGTGCCGCCCCTGCTGTGTGATAGCCTTGCCTCAGGTTTGTGTGTGGCAGGTTACCAGAGGCAGGAAAAAGCCAGTCCTAGAAAAAGATATATATATATATATATATATAAGATTCTAGGGATGGGAATGTACTAAAATGGGTAATCATAAATAGAAAATTTCCATTTTAAAAAATAAGGGCCGCCCCCTGGGATCGTAGGTTCACTGTACTCACAAACATACCAACAAACTATACATGTTAGGTCACATGAGCCAATTAACAGACAGAGTTGTGTCTTTTGCTTCCACACTTCTTCCTGTTACAGTCATAGTTGTAGTATTTCTGGTCAGGTGATCTCTGAGACAGCACACAGACCATCACAAAATGGTGGCTCAAGGCAAGAGATGTAAAAGGGCAATATTTACTTAAATATATATTCCAGTTTGGTAAGATTCTTTAATATGACACTTAATATGATATGAACTATCTGTTGCTTAAGTGTTCATTTTGGGGGTATAATTTTCCTTTAAATGTCTCTAGGTGAAAACGCATCTTTGTCGACATCAGCATCCCTAATGCACAAAAGATACCCTGCTGGTCAGTTGTCTCTTCTGAAAGCTGAAGTCTAAGAAAAAGACACTGATACAAAAACAAAATACTTAAATTCCAGGCATGCAATCACACTCCAAAACAGAAACTTATTTAGGACCAACACTAAAAACCCCAGAGTCACCTGTTCTCGGTATTGGCAACAATCTTTATCCGGTATCTCGCCATGCAGCTGTCCTTAGAATGATAAAAACAGATCTACATTGCACTCGCCTGTCTGATTATAAAATCAATGCGGATTAGCCTTCGCAAGCAGAGAAATATCTCAAACAACAAGCGGATTAGAATAAACCTTAAGCAAGCTATGGACAAATGGGCACAGGTAGACCTTAAAGGGATCCTGTCATCGGAAAACATGTTTTTTTCAAAACACATCAGTGCTACTCCAGCAGAATTTTGCACTGAAATTAATTTCTCAAAAGAGCAAACAGATTTTTTTTATATTCAATTTCGAAATCTGACATGGGGCTAGACATTTTGTCAATTTCCCAGCTGCCCCCAGTCATGTGACTTGTGCCTGCACTTTAGGAGAGAAATGCTTTCTGGCAGCTGGGAAATTGACAAAATGTCTAGCCCCATGTCAGATTTCAAAATTGAATATAAAAAAATCTGTTTGCTCTTTTGAGAAATGGATTTCAGTGCAGAATTCTGCTGGAGCAGCACTATTAACTGATTCATTTTGAAAAAATGTTTTTTCCCCATGACAGTATCCCTTTAAGGGTAAAAATACTGCTGAGGACCTGCCTAAGGGCCTCCGGAAGCAAACCGTATTACAGATTTGGCTTCTCCCAATTTAATAATGTTAATGGTTACAATATCTAGTTTTAAGTATAATGAGGAATGTTTGAGGCAGGTGGCCCGTTGGGAGTTTCCCCCCTTAATTCTTCTCCAGCTTTTGTACAGCTATATACCAGTTTAAAGAGCCTGGTCTCTTTGATGGTTAGTCCACGATTCCCCTTCCCAATGGGATGCTGGATCCCGGAGGCCTATAGTTGACCTCCTGGGGATGAAACATCTCTTTATTTGTTATACTAAAGTATGTAAAGTTTAATTATACTGCCTACTCTCTCTATTTGCTTGTGTAGTATTTAAAAACTGTTCCCTAGATGGATAGTGTGGTATAAATAAATCAAAAAGAACTGTGGAAAGTGGAAAAAGAGAGTTGGGCAATAAGTCAAGTGAAAAACAAAAGTTTCTTCTTTTTTATTGTATGTTTATTATTTTTAAATACATAGAAGTGCAAAATACAATTGCTTTATTTGATTCTTGATTCTAATAGGAGGCACTGTGCATGCATAAAAACTAAGGGCACACATACATGCAGAGTTTCTTCAGCCATGAATGAATGGAGCTGTGTACATTTCTTCTACCTTCTTCCTGTCTAAGTTAGAACATTTCCAGTTAGGTGACTAGCAGATGTTCACCAAAAACAAAAATGGAAAAATAGGTGTCCAAAAAACATGTAAATGAGCAATATCTATCTATCTATCTATCTATCTATCTATCTATCTATCTATCTATCTATCTATCTATCTATCTATCTATCTATCTAACATAATCCTATATATACACATGTATATTCTTCAAATGACTGTACATGACCTAACGGTTTTAGAATAGTGAAAAAATGGATCATCTTTTATGTCATACCAGATTATTTATTATATATACCTCAATCAGGGTTCTGGCAGGGTAAAATTCTAACTAGTAACTTCTGTGGAAGTGACTAACAGTCACAAAACGCGTTAAGCCGTGCTCTCCCCTGCCTGTGTGTTCTATGTATATCCAGTGTTGTCTTTATCTTCTATTTCCAAATAAATTTGAATTTTACTTTACACACTTGCAACAACAATTCCTGCATGTATTCTGGCGATCCGCAAGTGCGCTTCTCAACCATCTACAATAGTAACAAGTCCCAGCTATGAATAGTAAAATATCATACTTCCCAACTGTCCTGTTTTTTGCGGGATAGTTTGACAGCTCAGTCCTGGATTGTTACTGAAAATTACAGAATTTCTCTTTGATCTCCTGCACTGAACAGCCAGAAAAAGATATACAATTTCTGAAATTTAATTAAATAAGAGGCTCTTGGCAGAGAGCCCAGACCACTGAGCACCTGCACTTAGATACATTTGTAACAATTTAAGATAAACAAAGATACAATTGTAATTATTTAACATAAGCAGGTCTCTTGGGAGAACTGAGGCTAGCAGCTTAAAGGGCAATTAACCTTTATTAGACACACTGTAATAACACATAGAAAATTACCCTAAAACCCACAGAAATATGTTCAACCGTTACATAATCTGCCAAATTTTGTAAAATGAACATGGTATTATAAGGGTTGTGACCATAAAATGGGCATGGTCAAAGAAATGTTCATGCGGCAGATCTTTTTGTGCCTCTTTCCATTTTTGAAATGTTGGAAAGCATGAAATACACTGTACTGTTTGATTGCATTAAAGGGATCCTGTCATCGGAAAACATGTTTTTTTTCCAAAATGCATCAGTTAATAGTGCTACTCCAGCAGAATTCTGCACTGAAATCCATTTCTCAAAAGAGCAAACAGATTTTTTTATATTCAGTTTTGAAATCTGACATGGGGCTAGACATTTTGTCGATTTCCCAGCTGCCCCCAGTAATGTGACTTGTACCTGCACTTTAGGAGAGAAATGCTTTCTGGCAGGCTGCTGTTTTTCCTTCTCAATGTAACTGAATGTGTCTCAGTGGGACATGGGTTTTTTCTATTGAGTGTTGTTCTTAGATCTACCAGGCAGCTGTTATCTTGTGTTAGGGAGTTGCTATCTGGTTACCTTCCCATTGTTCTTTTGTTTGGCTGCTGGGGGGGGGGGAAAGGGAGGGGGTGATATCACTCCAATTTGTAGTACAGCAGTAAAGAGTGATTGAAGTTTATCAGAGCACAAGTCACATGACTTGGGGCAGCTGGGAAATTGACAATATGTCTAGCCCTATGTCATATTTCAAAATTGAATATAAAAAAATCTGTTTGCTCTTTTGAGAAATGGATTTCAATGCAGAATTCTGCTGGAGCAGCACTACTAACTGATTCATTTTGAAAAAAAATGTTTTTTCCAAAGACAGTATCCCTGTAAGAAGCTCATTGCCTGGCCATAAATGCAAACTATCAATTAGTCATAAGACTGCTGTGTCCTAAAAACAAATCTAAACAGATCCCAAAATGGCATACCCCTCTCCCAACACTGAGCTTAATGTACTTTTTAATATAAAAACTCAGACCTGCAGTGGAAATCAGTAACTTTCTTAACTAAGCACAATACGTTGGTCCCTTTATTAGGGTGTTAAAGAGTCTTTTTAGGGATTTTAAAATAAACTGTGTACTCATTCTTCGAGCAGGACTCATAGCAGGCAAGCCTCAGAAATTCCTGTACTGTGGCAATAAGTTTTTCCCTTCATAAAGCATACCTACATCAGGGAGAAACACTGTCATATGAAAAAAATATATTTGTTTTCTCTGTTAATTAAGCAACACCTAATCTCAGGAGTATTGCATTGGCTGAAATGTCTAATAAGACACTAAAATGTAAATACATTGAAGTTACTCAATGTTCAATCCTTGCAAGGTCATATCTTCTGTTTTCAGATTTCCTTGCATGATAAATCGTTTGACACTGTCTTTGTCCATTGTCATAAAATGCTTAGATTACATACTTTTAGTGCCACTGATTATTAGACAAAAATACAGTAATATTAATAGCACACAAGTGTTTAAACCAAAGTATGTAGACCAGGGCTGTCCAACGGGTGGCCCGCGGGCCGTATGTTTTTGCCCCCCCCAGATGCTGTGTCTGTTTACCATATGTAAATTTTAAAAGGTATCACTGTAGAGATAAACTGCACCCTGCATTGTTTAAACCTCAAATTCAGACTCTAATCCCCTGTATCACACCTGTGTTCCCCTGTATTGTTCACACTTGTGACACCTCTATTGTTCACACCCCTAAAGGCCTGTACTGTTCACACCTGAGACCCAGGCTGAAACTGCCCACATTGTTCACCTGTTCACACTGCATGGGTGGGGAACACTTTTAAGGGGAATTTCCTTTCTTTCTTTTTAAACCCTGATTTGCTTGGCCTTTAATAGTTTTTCAACTTTATAAACCCCCTGTTCCAGACAGAATCACTCCCCAGCTCCCTTTTGGCAGCTGCTGGAACAGGTACATATTTGTGGGCAATATCTTGGCTGCTACTTGCTCAGGTAAACAGATGATATGATGGATATTTGGCTGCTGCTGGCACAAGTACATATATGGAGGCAATAGTGTGTATTTTTTGGCTGATGCTGGCACGGGTACAGATTGGGGGCAATATAAGGGATTGGCTGCTGCTGGCTCAGGTACATGGGGCAATATGGTGGCTGCTGACACAGGTACACAGATGTTTGAGGGCAATATGATGGAATTTTGGCTACTGCTGGAATGGATGCAAATTGGGGCAATATGATGGCTTATTTTGGTTGCTGCTGGCACAGGTACAGATTGGGGGTAAAAATATGATGGCTGTTTTGGCTTATGCTGGCACAGGTACCGATTGGGGCCTGGGGGCAATCTGAGGGATTGACTGCCATTGGTATAGGTACAAATGGAGGCAATATGATAGGTGCTGGCACAGGTACAGGGGGCTATATGACTGGCAAGGTGGAAAATGGTAATGCAGGACTGGGTGGGGGGCACTGATTGAAGCCTTTGCCTAGGGTGCAAAAATACCTTGGAGAACAGGACACACCGGCACAGCATGGGTTACCCACCGGCACACCCATGCTGTGCCGGTGTGTCCTGTTCTTACGCTGTTTTTGAGGTTGCCTATTCCCTCTGACATCGAGCACCTGGGAGTCGCTGAAGTCTGGACGGCCAGGGTGTGCGAGTGTAAGTCTTTCTTTTTGCAAAAATACCTTGGCCCTGCCTCCTTGTGTGTTCCATTCTCTGCTTGCCCTACCTGTGGGATGTAAGCCTGTTAGGGGTTTGTTAGCATTTGGAAATTGTTGTTAAGGGCCCCTAAGGTGTTTAATCATGTGTTGGGGGTTGTTGTTTTATCCACAGGGGAGGATGAGGCATATGGATTTTAGGGTATGTTTTTAACATGACTTCAATTTTTCACATATGAGTGATGAGGGATTTCCCTGCAGTGAGCACCAACCATTTGGTTTTTTGGTGTGCTGCCACCGTTGTGGATATGATCTTAAAAGTTCTTGTGGTAACATGGGGGTGGTTTACAGTGGGTGTGGTTTAAAAGGGGGAGTGGCCTACACTGACTTCTATTATCGGCCCTCCTCCACATAGGCCAGTAACATTTTGGCCCTCTGTACCACAGAACTTGGACATCACTGATGTAGACCACAGGCAGGAACAACAGCTGCATTTGCCAATCTATGGTCTGTTTATAATTGGATGAAATGTCATAAACAGTGTTTAGTAGGTATTTCAGAATAATCACAATTAGCAATGTATTTTTGAACAGTCAGAAGTTAACGTTTTTGATGCTTTGTTACAATTACAGTTTTGTGGCCTGAGTCATGTGTCTAGTGGGATGGGAACTGATCACTATGAAGCATTTCCATACTCAGTGTCAGTGTAAAGGTGATATATAGCATTTAGGGAAAGGGTTCCCTAAATGCTATATAACACCCATTGGATGTTGCTCCCAGTGGCCTCAAAGCAGGTGATTATTTTTGAATTCCAGGCTTGGAGACAAGTTTTAGTTCTATAAAAACCAGGTGCACTGCCAAACAGAGCCTCAAAGTAGGTTGACAATCCACATAGGGGCTACTAAATGGCCAATCACAGCCCTTATTTGGCACCTCAGGGACATTTTTTCATGCATGCGTTGCTCCCCAACTCCTTTTACTTCTGAATGTTGCTCACGGGTTCTAAAGGTTGGGGACCCCTGCTATAGGGTATACTGGTTGCAGAGCTGGTCATGCACCACTAACTAGTACACAGTTTGTCTTGTGAGTATATGTCACTACACGTTTACTAATTCTCAGTAACCAGAATTTTTAACAATTATAATTAACATCTAAAGCTGTCTTAAACTTATGGGTAATTGGTTGAATGTATGGTTTCCCATGCGCATATGGCGACCCACTGATACTGACCGATATCCATGTACTATGGATATCGTTGGTTAGTTCAAGGGTCAGGTATGGACAGGATAATCATCACAGGTATCCCACCTGTGAACCTACGCAAAGCCAATACTATGTATGGTCACCATAAAAGGAATTCAACAGCCACATCTCGTGTTGTGTATAAACAACAATTAAAGGGAATGGCATGTCCAACAGTTATTTATGTGCTATCATGTATCAGCACCATATGTTGCTTACTACCTTTAAAACATTTGTATAATAGTACAGTGAAACCTCAATTTTAAGTTTTCCCTCTTTTTACATTGCTTTTTTTTTTGTGGTCCCACCTATATACATTTTACTTTAACAAGAATTTTTGGTCCCCTGAAAATCATAAAGTGGAGGGGTTCTGCTGTTATATTCATTATAGAATGGTAGTCTACCTATATGGCTTAGAAATTGGAATCACCACACATCTCCAGTGAAATGGTTTATACCACCACAAAATACATCTGCAGTCTTGGTGAGGATGAAAATCCCAGTATCCCTACAAGCAATATACTAGAAATAATATATCTGCTATTGTAAATGAAAAGGTTTTTACAAGGAGTTTGATCACCTAGTAAAGACACAAGACAGAGTTCTTTTATACAGATCATAGAGCTCCAAGGTGACCTCTAATCCTCATATTTTTCACCAGGGTGTACGTTATTTAAAATATTAAGGTTTCAGTGAGTTGTGACTTAAATTAGTTTGCTGAGCACCAGTTATAACTGATGACATTATTAAACATTTTTTGTTTAGAATTATATAATTTACAAGATATGCATGGCTATTTTGTATTATATAGTGAATAAAGTATACCCTCTTGTAATTTACAAGGATATTATGTTAATGAGGAGTTTCATGACCATATAAAAGCACGAGGCCAAAGGCCATCGTGCTCCTTGGTGTCTAATAATATCCTTATATTTTACAATAAGGGGGTACTTTGTTCACTATATATTTGCCAAAATGAGAACTCCTGGTGGTTTTAAAGAACTGTTAATAAAAACTTTCAGGTATAGAAGTTTTTTGGTGACCATACTACAATCTTAACCAAATAATACAGACTAGAGCTTTCTTTTTTTTTTTAAACTAGAAGCTTTCTTTGATCCTTTTTTTTTTTTTTCTCTTATGCAGACAATTTAGGTTGCTAGAACTATCAAATGGTATCTAACAAAACGTGAAAGGGAAAATTTTCTTTATGAATTCCCCAATATAAAAAGTTTGGATTAAAAATTGAATAACTGAAAACTGGTTTCTGTTGTGATATTTAATTTGAAATTGATTCAGTAAGATTTCTGGTTCAAAAATTGGGCAGACCAAACCAAGTGCATTAAGTAAGCAGTTAATGGAAAATCAATATAAAATGAACTTTGTACTAAAACACACTGCAGATCTTTATTGTTTTTTTCCATTGATACTGTAATTAGTTATATCATCTTTTTTTTCTACAGATGTGCTCATAAGTTTAGAAATATTTTACCCCTGGCAAAATTTGTAATATTGATATTTTTGTGATCTGGCAAAACACATTTAGCTTATTTTGTAAGTACAACCCATAGGAATAAAGTAGATAATGACTATTGTCCCGTTCAAATGTTTGCATACTTTTAAATCTTAATACTGTGTATTGCTCCCTTTAGCATCAGTGACCACTTGCAGTCTTTTGTGATAGTTATGAATGAGGCCGTTTGGTTGGCTATCAAATACTGCATATAGGGGTTTCCCCAAAGTGGCACAATGATGTTAAGTACACTTTGATAACCACTCGAGAACTTACACCTTTTTTTCTGCTGCAGCCACTAAATAGTTGACTGTGCCTTATGTTTCTGATCATGTTGGAAAGTCCAGGTGCTCCCCATGTGCTGCTTCCATTGTGAGGAAGGCACATTTTCTTCTAAAATATGCTGCATTAGTCTTGCTATCAATTCTGTGTAATTTTCTTGTTCAACTGTAGCTTACACACCACCAATAGAGAGTTCCACTCATCCTACCAATAGAGTTGGTATACATCTCTCTATAGGATTTGTTGACCCTTCTAACGTTTATGATTGTGACCTTAAAATTCAACATTGGTAAATTCACTTGAAATGGTTTTGTTCTAGAAGTTCTGAAGCTTTCCTTAGTGTAATTTTGAGGTGTTGTTGTGGCAATGTTTCTGGCAACACTACCATGCAGCCCATTTTTGTTTGAATATCCACAGCTGTAAACTGCGTTAATCCTTCAGTTGTTACCACATTTTAGCCACTGGTCTTCCTTGACCCTACCACATTCTCTTTATTTCCAGGCACACTTGTGCAGTAAGCATTCAGTAATGTCATAGGGAGCATATGGCACATGCATGGGTAGTATACAGAAGAGCATATGTGCATAAAGTCACTATCGGTGGTGCACACAAGCAAGTAACATCACTTCCAGTTATCAAGCAAAATCTTCAGTGGCACGCTCTGTGTCCCCTGCAAAACAATGCCCTGGGTTTGACAGCTCTGCGTATGTCCTCATTGTTCATGCTGAAACAGCCACACCACTTTTTTTTAATGAAGCTTGTATTGCAGCAGACGTTGTATCTCAACTAATTTTCCTGGCAGTTGTGTACATCTTTTTCCTGGTAAATTAGAGAGAAAGTAGGTAGCACCATCCATCGACAGAGATATGATACAAAATGGTGGTGTGCAAGGTCATTAGTTATATATAATTGCACATGAAAGAGAGAAAGTATGACCTATATTGTTGCACCTTCCCACACTTATTAACTGAGTTCCCAAAGAAAAAAAGTAAAACGTAACTTTTATTGATCACATCCTAAAATTAATATGAAACAAAATGAGTATAGAGTGTATGTTAAAATCAAGGTTAGGTGAGGAAGCTGAAGTAGACTCAAGGTCAACAGCTAGTAAACGGTACTTAGAAGTTGAAATAATGATGTGGGTTTCTTAGTCGCAGTGGTGGCAATTAGCCCACATCTATCCCAACAATAATGGAGTGCTGATGACCCACAGTGTATATACAAAACGGGTGGGATATAGGGTCAGGTTGATACTGTATATTGTGGCAAGTATGGTTGTGAGTGGACCTCGGTCCCGTACCACAAACCTTATTTTAGCAGTGTATCATCGCTTGGATACATTTACAGCTGAGTGTAGTAAGCAATAGTATTAATAAGAAATAGATATGCTGGAACAGAGGGATTTGCCGTACTCCGACTACAACACCTTCCTTAAGAGCTAATGCGATATTAAGTTTCGTGTGGTAATGGAATAAAAGCCTAATTGCAGTTAAGCTGCGTTTGTGAGTGTTTCCAAACTTTGCAACAAAATGTTTCTCTGTTGTTACATATTATTTACCAAAAATATTTTTAGATATTTAAAAAAAGAAAGAAAATACCCAAAAAGAGAATTAATTTGTAGGTGTTTCTAGTGTTGGACTGAGGGTGTTGGGCCCCTGCCTCCCCCAGGGGCCCACTGCTCAAGCTGTAAATCCCCCGTTGGGCCGCAAATCACAAAGGAGTGCAGAAGCTGCCGCCTGTAGAAAGCCGGTCTGGGCCGGTGGGGCCCACCAGGTTTTTTCCCCAGTGCCTAGTCCGACCCTGGGTGTTTCTGTAAAATGTATTTTGATGAAATATTTTGATAAATACTACTGGTACTACCAAGCTCTGTGGTTAAAAGGATATATAGTTTACAAGCCTACTAAATGTCTGTGCTTGCAATATAATAGATCACCTCAAGGTGCAAAAGACTTGACCTATATGCTGTACCTGTCACCCAGCTCTCTTTATGATGATCAAAAAAAGTATCTTGCCATGGAACATTCATTAACGGTGCATCCTGTTTCAGTTTTTTGTTGTTGTTGTCGTAAGATGGGAGTTAACTCTGAAGGGGTACTGGTGTTTCACAGGCACACATCTGTAGTGTGCAGGCTAGATTTTTTTCTTACTTTGCATGTTTTTTTATTGTGGTTGACGTTGCTTTATAGGGATCTATGTAACTGTAAGTATTGTAATTAGTGACGTAACCCCCAATTCAACTCCCCCAAAATTGAGCTACTAACATGCACACATAACTCATGTTTCAATTCACATTCTGTTCCACTCAAACCAATAGCATTGCTATAACATTGCTTCTAAAATTTGCTTTTGTTTTATTACTAATTTACAAAACCATGTTACTGAGCTGTTATTGGGGTTAGTAAACAGGATTTTAATAAAGGTGATTATTGTATAATGCAAAGACAAATTAATTTTTTTCTTGCAAAGTAAGCATTCTATTTATACACCAATATGGCAACCATTCTCACATATACAGCCCCCACACCAATATTTGGGGAAGGTGGTACAAGTTAAGTAATAAGCACACAATGCCATCTATGACAGGCAAAAACGTCACCTTCACAGGGAATATGGCAGTGGTACAGGAGAGGAAGCACATTTTTTTTACCTGCAATACAGCTTTTGTTCCCCCAAAATTCCAGTGTAGTTACTTCATGTACTAATTCTTTGCTCCCCTTATCTATCTATCGATCGATCGATCTATCTATCTATCTGACTGCCCATCTCCCTGGTGACGAAAGCATGCAAGGCCTCTGAAATTTGTGTGGCCTACACTGTCTGCAATAAGGATGAATTGGTGAAACCCCACTACCGTCACTTTGGGATAGTTGTAATTGGGGTTACAGATTTCTGTCTCAACATGCACATCATTTGTGATAGCTGTACTTGAGGTTATAAATAGGGATGCACCGAATCCAGGATTCGGTTCGGGATTCGGTCAGGATTCGGCCTTTTTCAGCAGGATTCGGCCGAATCCTTCTACCCGGCCGAACCGAATTTGCATATGCAAATTAGGAGCGGGGAGGGAAATTGCGTGACTTTTTGTCAGAGAACAAGGAAGTAAAAAATGTTTTCCCCTTCCCGCCCCTAATTTGCATATGCAAATTAGGATTCGGTTCGGTATTCGGCCGAATCTTTCACAAAGGATTCGGGGGTTCGGCCGAATCCAAAAAAGTGGATTCGGTGCATCCCTAGTTATAAATATGCATGTCACTTTGGAATTGCTGTATTAGGGGTTATAGATTTTATAAACTTTATAAAAGCATTAGTATGCTTTATATACTTAGAGAGGCTTTATCTATGTTTATATTGATTTTATTTAGGGCTGCACCAATTCCACAATTTTGGATTCGGCCGAACCCCCGAATCCTTCAAGAAAATTCGGCCGAATACCGAACCGAAACCTAGAATTCGGATTCGGTTCGGCCGGGCAGAAGGGTTCGGCCGAATCCGAATCCTGCTGAAAATGGCCGAATCCTGAACCGAATCCTGCATTCGGTGCATCCCTAGTTTTATTCTTGCACCATGTGGAGCCTAGGTGACACATGATTTCAATACATTGAAACCGGTGTATAGTTGTATTAACAGTAAAAGTCTCTTGAGTTTTGTATTTACATTTAAGTTTGCACAAATAGTTGTTTCTACCACATGAATGACATGGTGTATATTATGGTAAGGTTTCCTTAAGATCTCGCTATCCCGAGTGCTCTCAGTATTGCTAGTTATGGATATATGCCAGGACAAATGTATAAATGTAAAGCACTAGAGCTATCTAGTTACAGATTTTATGTGTATTTTTCTGTTTGTAAAATCCACCTATTGGAGTCCCTCAATCTGATTGAATGTCCTTAGTAAACGTCCAATTATATGTTAAACAAGAACATATAATGTTCAACCAGGATTTCTCCAGCTGCTGTTGCGACACAACTTTCAGTGAGAGAGTAGACCTGGAAGTAGTAGTGTTCTGCTAGTAAAATTACTGCGGCCGTTTTGATGCAAAATGCTTTGAAGTGGCATCTCTCAACGGCAATTTATATGACGTTTTATATGTTAACATGCCTTTCTACCACAAATTTCACACTTGGCTGCAGCTAAAATAATTACACATTTATAACTACACAAATGATTCTTTCTTTCTAACTTTTCCTTTCATTTTGAGTTGCTGTATTCGCTGAATTTAGACTGCAGTTTCCTTGAGATGTTGATCATGCACATGGCAGTTAGTGCTGCTTAATAGGTGTGAATGAGCTTCCTTGTGTCTATATATCAGTGATATCCTTTTGTTGGCCACTAGAACACAGCACCGAGTCATTTAGCTGTATTAACAGCCTTGTGGGTGGAGAAAGCATTTTTTCCCTTTTGCTTGTATTGTTCCTGGCATCTGTCCAGTTCTCTGAACTTCTGGTACCCGACTGGTAGGACCTGAAAGTTGCGGTTGAACAAGTCACAGTTGCTGCACACGATCAGCATTGCTACGTCTTCCCCTGGAGCAGGTCAGTGTGGGCCGCACAGCAGTCACACTCCTTCCTCACGCACACACTGAGCTTGTGTGACGGCAGCTGTGTCAGTGCTCAGCACTCTGCCTCCCAAAAGTACAACATGTTTACAGCCGCCATACAGGCAGATTAACTTGGCAGCCTCTTCTCCTTCTGTAAGTGGCTTTTGTTATTGTTGTTCACCCTGCAGAATCTTCGTTTGTTTTCTCTTCCAGTGCACGGATTCTCTTTATTCTTGCTATCAACGCAGTTTGCTTGCAGTGCAACTGAGCCATGTAATCGTATGAGAGCCCTGCTCGTGTCATCTGCACATTTCCTCCTTCCAGCACACAATATTATGCAGCCTTTAGCTGGCCTACGTTACATTCTGTTTATCTCTGCCCTGCTTTGCTGCTTCTACTAAACCAGAGAAGGTCATTTATTTTGGCTAGCTTGATAGTAAAATAAGACTGTGTGGTAAAACTAAACTGCGGTGTTTGATGCCTGCCAAGCTTCTCTTTTTATTGTTTGACCCTTTAAGCACCAGAGGGTCTCTTTGTTTACTGAATAAGCATAAGCATTCTCACACTACTGCCGAAGCAATCCTGGGAAATATCATCATCATCAAAAACTATCTGGCTCGGGATGGCTTCTAACAAATAATTAAAATGAATTCTTAGTGTTTGATGAAAATTTGTCCCATACAGTAGCTGGGATGTGTGCTGTTGCAACTATGAGCGTAGCTGCTGAAATCTAAATTTGACTACTGCTGAAAATGTATAAAACCAGTCAAAAACATCCCTACATGATCTTGTATCAATCAACAATACAGGTTTTGGATCCTTTATCCAGAAACCCGTTATCCAGAAAGCACCAAATTACGGAAAGGCCATCTCCCATAGACGCCATTATAATCAAATAATCCACATTTTTATAAATTATTTATTTTTTATCTGTAATAATGAAACAGTATCGCGCACCTGTTCCAAACGGAGATATAATTAATCCTTACTGGAAGCAGAATTGGGTTATTATTGGGTTTATCTAATGTTTACTAATGATTTTCTAGTAGATTTAAGGTATAAATTACAGAAAGGTCCATTATCCGTAAAAGCCCAAGTCCTGAGAATTCTGGATAACTGGTCCCATTCCTATACAATGTTTTTTCATATTGCTAAATCCTGGCAAAATTCTTCCTCATGTCATGCAGGCCACCATCTGATTCCTCCATATAACCGCTCCCTTAAATGTATAAGACTTAATTACTTCTGTGGTTTATTGACAAATAGATAGGGTTTCATAGTATTCTAATCCGGTAAAGGATTTGTTTATGTTTTCAAGAATTATGTAATGGTGTTTGGTTGTGGTGGCTCCTATAGGTTTGGACATTTATTTTTTCCCCTATAGTTAGTTTGCAGTTTCCATCTTTGCCATTTCCTTTGATATATCATGAATTAAACTCAGGTGAACATTGCCGGAATGTTCAAACTTTTTATATCATTTTTCTTTTTATGGCTTCCCATCTTGATTAAAAAGTACAAACACAAATTTAACCAGTGTAAGGTATGAATCACTTTTACCTACAAGGTGTCCATCCACATTGCCTGATATCTTGAACAAGCTAATCTGATTAGTAGTGAGGAGAAGCTTTAGCCCACAACTGCTTCAAACTATGGACCATGCTGCTTGACTTTCAAAAATAATGGTGGCTTGTAGGAATTCGGGATTCAGACAGAATATGACCTTTTTCAGCAGAATTCAAAGTGCCTGGCTGAACGGAGATCACAATTTTTTCCCCATGCATTGTGAGCACAGTTATTTTTAACTCTTCATTGACTACTGTGCATATGCTAATCAGGGTTTGGATTCATAAAGGATATGGCCAAATCCTAAAATAGTGGATTTGGTGAATCCTTAGTGGCTTAGTTATTTTACAGTTTATGATTTTTAGGGATGCACCAAATCCAGGATTCGGCCTTTTTCAGCAGGATTCGGATTCGGCCGAATCCTTCTGCCGGCCGAAACGAATCGGAATTTGCATATTCAAATTAGAGGTGGGGAGGGAAATTTCGTGACTTTTTGTCACAAAACAAGGAAGTAAAAAACGTTTTCCCCTTCCCACTCCAATTTGCATATGCAAATTAGGATTTGGTTCGGTATTCGGCCGAATCTTTCACAAAGGATTCAGAGGTTTGGCCGAATCCAACATAGTGGATTCGGTGCATCCCTAATGATTTTATTCGAGTCCTTTTTTGCTAATTAGAGCATAGCTCTGTAAAGGGAACCTATTGCATGCTCTTTATTCTTATTTATTCAGTATTCTTATTTTTATTCTATTTTTCTTATTTTTTATGCTATTTATTCTTATTCTAAGTGTAGCTTCTGTGTCAATTTTGCATGTTTATTATATATTGATGCCTTCATGTCACATAATGGTTTTTTAACCGATCGAACAGATCAAAAGCAATCCAAGCAGGACCGGATTTAAAAACGATGTGCCACTAGGTCACTCGCACCCCTCCTTTGCACACCCCGGCATACCCCAGCTTACCCAACCCGATGACATACCCCAGCACACCTGACCTGCTTGTGCTTGTACCTTTCTCATCTTCTTCGCTGCTGCTGCAGTTTCCCCAATTGCTAGGGACAGGTTGGGCAACTCCAGTTCGGGGGAAGCTTGTCACCCTAGACCTGGGCCTTTGGGGCATGAATCCAAGCAGTATAAAACTGTTCTAAGGATGATTGAAATCAAAACCCTGATTTGCATGTGCAAATTAGGGCACAAGGCACGAGGGGGGGGAGGGGGAAATTATCTCCTTGTTTGTGTGATGAAATGTCACATGGTTTTAAGGATTCAGTTTGGCCAGGCACTTGGATTTGGCCAAATCTGAATCCTGCTGAAAAAGGAAAAGTCCTAGCTGAATCTTGAACCTAATCCTGGATTGGGTGCATCCCTGTTTTCAACCACCACTGTCATCAGCTGCAAAACTGTGGCAGACATTACTTTCTGCTTATCATAATTTCCTGCTAAAGAAGGTCTGTATTAGTAAAGCACATGCTATGGTGACCGGCAGACTTAGGCCAGTGACACAAATAACATTTCTTCAAAGGCATAAAAACGCATTTGGAGAAAAGGCCAACTCTTTCCTGTTAACCCCATTTTGTGTGCAAACTTAGAGTTACTGCATTGGTTGTTAGTGTGTACACCGAGCAGATTGTGTTGCGCAACCACAAAATATATATACTGTATGTGTGTTGATGGACTGAAGCAGTGTCTGTCTGTGCACACAGCACAAGGACAGAATGGCCTTTTCTCCCCTGCCATTTTTACACCAGAATTAATATGCTATGGGACAGATTTATCAAAATGTGAGATTCACACTCATCACAGAAATACTCAACCATCTATTCAATCCTATGGGATTTTTAGAATTGTTTTTATCAATGGAGATCACCATAAAAATCCCTTAGGGTTGAATAGAGTTTTATTGTAGTGAGTTCTAAATTCACTCCTGTGCTGCTATGTATGCAACAGGCCTCATGCCCTGAAATGGCAAAGCAAGATACAAACAAACACATGTTATATGGTAGATCCCAAGGGTGTGGGGTTAGCTTCTGAAGAGTCTGAAAAGACCCTAGGCACTAGACTGAATACAGCTCTTGGTCAACAAGAGTCCCCTTGTTCAGAAGGTCAGGTATTAATCTCTGCCAATTAGTCACCAGAAATCAACTTTTTTTTTTTCAACAAAAATTAAAGTTTAATGTTCTTTTATCTGTTTTTTCAGTGTGGCCGCTCAGAAATCAAACTGCAGATTCTTAAAGGGATACCGTCATGGGAAAAAACATTTTTTTCAAAATGAATCGGTTAATAGTGCTGCTCCAGCAGAATTCTGCACTGAAATCCATTTCCCAAAAGAGCAAACAGATTTTTTTTATATTCAATTTTGAAATCTGACATGTGGCTAGACATTTTGTCAATTTCCCAGCTGCCCCTGGTCATGTGACTTGTGCCTGCACTTTAGGAGAGAAATGCTTTCTGGCAGGCTTCTGTTTTTCCTTCTCAATGTAACTGAATGTGTCTCAGTGAGACATGGGTTTTTACTATTGAGTGTTGTTCTTAGATCTACCAGGCAGCTGTTATCTTGTGTTAGGGAGCTGCTATCTGGTTACTTCCCATTGTTCTTTTGTTTGGCTGCTGGGGGGGGAAGGGAGGGGGGTGATCTCACTCCAACTTGCAGTACAGCAGTAAAGAGTGATTGACGTTTATCAGAGCACAAGTCACATGACTTGGGGCAGCTGGGAAATTGACAATATGTCTAGCCCCATGTCAGATTTAAAAATTGAATATAAAAAAATCTGTTTGCTCTTTTGATAAATGGATTTCAGTGCAGAATTCTGCTGGAGTAGCACTATTAACTGATTAATTTTGAAATAAAAAAACATTTTTCCCATGACAGTATCCCTTTAACTGTTTCAATTAGTTGATACATTTCTCATGAGCATCTGGGATGATGTTAGCAGCTATTCATCAATTTTAATAAGAAGGTGAAAAATTTAACTTTCAACTTCAATATTGACAAAAAAACAGTCACCAATTGTAAATAGAAGGTGATAGATAAAAGACTTTGTTTCTGGTAAACTATCTGAAATGAACTAAACCCCCCCAAATGAATATTTAAGCAACAAATAAAAAAAGTATATTATTATGAAAATGGTTTATTTACATGAAGCAGGGTTTTACACATGAGCTGTTTTTTGCAATATCTTTTTCTAGAGACCTACATTGTTCTGGGGGAATAGTTTTCCTTTAAAGGAAAACTATAGCCCCAAAATGAATACTTAAGCAACAAATAGTTTATATCAAATTGAATGACATATTAAAGAATCTTACCAAACTGGAATATATATTTACATAAATATTGCCCGTTTACATCTCTTGCCTTGAACCACCATTTCGTGACTCTATCTGTGCTGCTTCAGAGATCACCTGACCAGAAATACTACAACACTAACTGTAACAGGAAGAAGTGTGGAAGCAAAAGGCAGAACTCTGTCTGTTAATTGGCTCATGTGACCTAACATGTGGTTTGTATGTGTGCACAGTGAATCTTACGATCTCAGGGGGCGGCCCTTATTTTTTAAAATGGCAATTTTCTATTTATATTTACCCAATGGCACATACTACTAAAAAAGTATATAATTATGATAATGGTCCATTTACATGAAGCAGGGTTTTACACATGAGCTGTTTTACTCAGTATCTTTTAATAGAGACCTACATTGTTTGGGGGGGTATAGTTTTCCTTTAAGAGCCATGGCAGATGGGGAAATGTGTCACCTGCAGTCTTCATGATTGCAGGTGACAAACCTCTTGAAAATGCTTTCCCACATTACATAAATTAAATTGCCAGTGGGAAAAGAAGACATATATGGTGAAATTAAAACGTTTTCCTTTTGTAAGCACTATGCAAATTTCATTAGTGGAAATAAGGTTACCATCACATCTCACAGGCTACTGGGCATATAGCTTCCGCAGTACAGATATACATCTACTAAGACAACTTCATCACAACAAAGGGATTGTAGTGCTACAACTGAAAGGGCTTCTCAAGTTTATAATCTGTAGTGGCCCTCTGCTTCACCCCTATGGACGAAGAGCTGAGATCTGAATTTTCCTGACCCAAAAAAAGTCAGTACAAGTATAGGTGGGCATATCCTAGTAACCAGTACTATCCAGTTGTCTAAAAAAAACATTTTCCAAACCTGACCTCTGCTTTGTCTAGAATACAAAAATCTCCTTAATCTCTGAACAAACCTATTAAACACAGAGGATGTGGTGGTAACTTCCTAATATACTTTTAACTGTCAACCTAGTAGTAGAATGTTTGTCTACTTCAGATCTGTCCAAGTGCTTAATTTCTGTCTCCAAGCAAACCCACATGAAGTTCACACCCAGTTTAGCAATATTTGTCCCCCACTTAGGTATACCTTATTCCTAAAGAATCTTAAAATCTTTAAGAAATGACAACTACAACCAAAGTGTGATAACCTGCAATTTGCACTCAAGACTTAAATATATTTATAAATACTATAGATATATTTAAGCCCCCACCTCTTCTTATTTAGTCCTTACTGATTTTCTTAGGTGACCTTTCCCTCCAACATTTATCCCCAGAACAAATATTTATGGATGAAGAAATCATTTTAAAACATCTTAAATAAGCCATTGTATTTTTGAAGCCCTCTTATTATAAAATATTTTGCAATTTCCTGACATCTAAAACCTCCAGTGATAACTTGCTCAGATAGTTGTTGACCCCTTGTAGCCACCTAGAAGATAAAACTTCCAAACACTTTTTATAATTAAGTTTAATGTTAAGTTACTTTCGAAAATAGTGGCAAATCGCCTCAATACTTTCCTTGCAGGGTTGTTGCATCCTGACCAGGTGGGGTTTGTTCCTAAAAGACAGATCACTGATAACGTCAGTAGGGTTTTCCAACTGGTTCAGCAACGTCATCGTTCCAAGACCCCAGGTATGTTGTTCTGTACTGACCTTAAAAAGGCATTCAACTTGATAACATGACATTGCTACTATTACATTCTACAGAAGTGGAGATTTTGTGATGCTACCTTTGGAGTCCGTTATTAGTCCCCTACCACTTTCATACAAATTAAATGGAGTTCTAGACAAGGATCTCCCCTCTTCTGAGTTCTTTCATGCCATAATCAGAGCCTCTCCTAACATAGCTGGGGTCAAAATTAACCTGAATCATTACATTTTTATTTTTGGATGATGTTTGTCTCATAGCGACTAAATCTCCGAATTCCCAATAATATGATTTTGAATGTTAAGCTCATCTGGAAAAATCCTTTGGCTAAAATTAGAGATACTTAAAATATCTTCTCCATCCCCCAACACCGAAGTAAATTGGAAAAGTTGAACTTCCCGTACACATTCCAGACCTCCCACCTGAAATGTATCCACATGTTTTCCTGGCCAAGATCTCATACCACAACCAAGGTTATTGATATGATATTGAGCTGGTTCGGTATTTGCTCCCATAACATCTTCTACTTTTCTTGGAAGGCTTTCTATTAGATGATAGAGCACAATGAGATATGCTTTAAGTGAACCACAAACACATTAGTTAGGTTGGGCACGGATGTTACCACAGATGTTCAAGTGGGTTCAGGTCAGGGTTTGTTTAGGAAAGCCATGTTCTTTATCAAAGTAAACTAATTCTGTATGGGCTTTGCTTTGTGTATGAGAGCTTTATGGTGGTAAAATAGGAAAGAGTCTTCCCAAATTTGTTGCCACAAAGTAAACAACACAAATTTTTTAGAATGTCATTGCACACTGCCGAGTTTAATTTGATTCACTGGAACCAGGAGTATACAATACATACAATATTACCATGACAGGACGGTAATATGAATCTCCACAGAGATAGAAAATGTTCCAACTATGCTTTAAACAATTTATAAAATGTTCCAATTGTATAAAATCCTCAGCCAAAATCAAAAAAAACTGAGTTGCAATACAGAAATCCTTGTTACCCTGGTATGATCTAACACAGGGGTCAGCAACCTTTACTATCAAGAGAGCCAGTTTGCCCCCTATTCCACAAAAAAAATTGTCTGGAGCTGCAAAACATAACAGCTTATAAACTTTTAAAAGTTTTTACTTTTCTTTCATTTCAACTGTTACAACAACAGAATACAACAAACAGAAGTGCGGTGTGTATGTGTAGGCCTACTTTGAAATAAATGAAACACTGAATAGCACTTTTAAATGCTAGTGTTCTCATCTGTTTAACGTGACTTCTGTTTCTGAAGCTCCATGCTGATCTTTCCTCTCTTGTCTTGAGCGTGTGATCGCGGTTAGGACCATAATGAATCATCTTGCTGCGGCTCGGTCTTGCCTGTCACTCCTGGGACATCTATACAGCCCTCACACCTGCTGGAGGCTTCCTGAGTGTGCGACCGCGGTAAGCTAACAATTAGCTTATCACGGCTGCACACTCAAGAAGCCGCCAGCAGGTGGGAGGGCTGTATAGACGTCCCAGGAGTGACAGGCAAAGCCGCAAGACCGAGCCGCAGCAAGCAGGATGAAGAGCCACATGAGCTCCGGAGCCCCGGGTTGCCTACCCCTGAGCTAACACATATAGTTACATAGTTAGATCAGGTTGAAAAAAGACAAAGTCCATGAAGTTGAACCCCAGATTTGCCCATCTCTAATCAGTATATAAGACCCTCTTTAGTATTAAATAGTATCTATCCTAATATACAGTCCTGTATGCTTCTGATATTTCTGGAATTGTGTAAGGCAGGTCATGGTCCTATATGTTTGTTTACAACATTCATGGAACTCTTGACGTTGGTTTTACATTTGTCTACTGATAGCCTATGTAACTATTATAAATCTCAAGATGCGGTCAAAGCTCTCCTCAAAAACATTAATATATAATTAAAAATTAGTTATTCAAAAAAATCACTGCCTATAAATAATTTGCCCCCTTGGAAGTTTTCATATTTTAATGTCATAGAACCAAGCTTGCCTGCTGCAAATAATTTTCTCAACAGGATGCTGCTGACACCACTATCCTTCATCATGGGGATGGTGTAGTTCTCATATGCAGTCTCGCATAAAACATGAACTTTAGTCTAATCGGTAAGGGTTGTGTGACCTTATTTTTAACAAGAAAACCCAGGGGGTGAATATTTTTATAAATAGGATCTGTAGGACAATTCTTGATTCAAGATTGATGACAACTAGAGCTTTGCTAACTTCTATTCAACAAATCAAAACCAAATTTAAATTGACCTCTGTCCTATGTCTGATCATGCATGTGGGTGTGTGGAGGGGAGAGAGCAAATCAGAGTAACCCTCCAAACAATCCATGTGAGTTGATGTGTCATAGATGCAACTTTTTTTTTTAATAAATTTTAAGCAAATTTTCCAGGATTCTAAAGAAATATCATTGATTGTTAATGGAAAATTATTACAGGCAAAATAATATATTTTTTTGCAGTTTTACATGAGAAATATTGTCCAGAATAGTAGTAATTTTTGAGATAAACTTTTTTCCTGTGGTGATAATTGGGAATAAAAGAGGACATTTATTTTCCAAGTAAATATGCCTCTTAACAGGTGAAAGTAGAAAGAATAAAGTAAAGAATGTCAGATTAGAACAGAATTTGTAGCAGACGTACGCTGTTATTACTACACTTTATTAAAGAGAACATCTTCCTTGAGTAATTGCAAAAATAATTTAAAACCTTTAATCTCTGAAATTTCTTATAAACTCAATGGGGCTCATTTATCAACACTGGGCAAATTTGCCCATGGGCAGTTACCTATAGTAACCAATCAGTGATTAGCTTGTTAAAGCCATCTGCAAGTAGAACAATGAATGCAGCAATCTGATTGGTTGCCATGAGTTACTGCCCATGGGCAAATTTGCCCAGTGTTGATAAATGACCTGTAATGATGTTACAAGATTTCCTATTGCTTTGGGGTTTCTTATTGAGTAATGAGTAGTAAAATAATCACAAATGTTCAGGCAAAGTTTGAATGAAAAAAATTAAACAACTGAAACTCACATAAAATTCAGTATTATTGAATATTGTGCTGTTTAAGTGGGAAATGTCTTTGTGGTCAGATATATTATAAACAAATACAAAACCCAACGAAGGGCAAACCCACTGAGCATATTAAATCAACTATAAATGCGTTTGATTGTTTTTTTAAAGTATATGTCTAACAAAATTCCTGTAACATAACATTTTGTGTACCACCAGTAGGCTACCGTATATACTAGAGTATAAGCCGAGTTTTTCATCCCCCAAAATATGCTGAAAAACTCTACCTCGGCTTATACTCGGGTCAAGCGCAAAAACGGTCGCCGGTGTCTAAGAATAGTCGCCGGCACCTAAGAATAGTCGCCGGCGTCCAAGAATAGTCTCCAAGAATATTCGCCGGCATCCAAGAATGGTCGCCGGCATCCAAAAACGAGACGCCGGCACCTCCAATGGGAGCAGAAACCCTCAATTTTTTGATTGAAACTTACCAGAAGCTGCTGCATTTCTCACCCTAGGCTTATACTTGAGTCATTAAGCTTTCCCAGTTTTTGGATGTCAAATTAGGTACCTTGGCTTATACTCGGGACGGCTTATACTCGAGTATATACGGTATTTAAAAAAATGGTATAGAATAGGATTTTATGCAAAATTAAGATAGTAAACTGTGTCATAGAAAATAATCATACCTAAAACGCATAGTTCATCTCATTGTGAACCAGGATAAAGAGTAGGAATGCACCAAATCCAGGAATCCAAGTGCCTGAATGAACCAAATCGGAATCCTGTTAGTTTTGGTCATACAAACAAGGCATTGTAAAACTTTTTAATCATGCATTTCTCTTTAATCCGAACTTGATTCGGTTTGGGATTCTGCCAGCTCTTTCACAAAGGATTCCCACCACCAGCCAGCTCTTTAACAAAGGATTTAAAAAATAGTGGATTCGGTGCATCCCCAGGGGTGCTCCGCCAATGAGGCAGGTTGAGCAACTCGCCTCAGGCGGCAGCGCCAGATAGGTTTCCGGGGGCGGTTCAGGATTCGGCCTTTTGCAGCAGGATTTGGATTCGGTCGAATCCTTCTGCCTGGCTGAACCCGAATTGCTCTCTCCGCACTAGTGTTCCTTCCTCTTCGATAGGTAAGCCGGCGAGGGGGGGCCGGCATTTGAGGAGATGCCTCAGGCGGCTTCTTCAGCAGAATTGGCGCTGTGAAAATAGATAGCATAATGTATGTGGTGGAACAGGAAGCTGTGTAGCCCATAGCTTCAACAGGGCTATGGGCAAATAGCTACTGTATTACCATGTATTTCTATATGTTATCACAGGTCCATACTGTCCAAACTGTAATAGTTTGTGCTCTAAATTACAAAACAGTTTTCTACAATTAATAACCTATTTCTGAAAATGTTGAACCAATACTCGGTATTTTGGATGTTTTATGAGAAGTACAGTATAAAAAAGGCAGATATTCACAAATACTCTATCAATGTCCTTAATACTGTCTTTCAGCTTCCTGTAGTGACCAATATATTCTGTGTGCTTCACCATACTAAGAATATCACTTTTGTTTATATATGCAGCAGGAATTTGGTTAACTTTGCATTTTTTTTTCCTAATTTTCCCACAGAAAGAAGACACGGTTCAATGTGCAAACCTTCACCAACACCAGCTTTGTCTCCCTCTAACATTAAAACATCACTTGTACAGATGAAACCAAAACCTTGTATGAGCAGCCATAACCCTGTCAACAGCAACTCAAAGCCATTCAAAGCACCCAGAGACAATCTACTTACCTCCAACAACAAACAGCACACAGCATTTTCCTCTAAAGTATCAAGAGATAAACCATGGTAAGTGGTTTAGTGACATAATGTATAATAACACAAAGCCTTTCTAGAATGTAAGGTTGCTTGATGCATATCTTTATAGGGGAGATGCTGATTTGGAGCCATTAGATCAGTACTGTCCAACTTCTGTTGTACAGAGGGCTAGGATTTTTCTGCCCTAGGTGGTTGAGGGCTAATAATGGAAGCTAGTGTTGACCACTCCCTGTTTTTAAACCACACCCACTTTAAAATACACCCATGTTACCACAAGACCATGTCAGCATTAATGGTGCTAGCACACTAAAAAACCAAATGATTGGTGCTCACTGCAAGGATGTCACTCGTATGTGAAAAAAGTTGTCATATTAAAACATTCCCTTAAAAGAGAACTAACCCCTAAAGTTAAAAATCCCCTACTCTACTTAGTCCCCCTCCCTCCTACCTTCCCCAGCCTAGCTGCTACTCAGGGCAAATGACCCTAAATCTTTACTTGTCCAGCAGTTCATGGGCGTCATCTTGAGCCGCTTCGGTAATCTTCGGAATGAGACCAGTGCTTCAGCAATTTTTTTGAGTTTGGGCTCATGTGCAGTTGTCACGAAACAGAAAATTGCTCCAACTGCACATTCGCCGATACGCCAATCTCATTCCAAAGATTACCGAAGATAAGAAGATGGCGCCCGTGAACTCCGCGGGACAGAATCTGCACGGAGTGGTAAGTAAAGACTTAGGGGCATTTGCCCGGGATAGCAGCTAGGCTGGGGGGAGAAGGAAGGGGGGTCTATGTAGGGTAGAGGGTAGCGGATTTTTAACTTAAGGGTTTAGTTTGCCTTTAAATCCATATACCTCATCCTCCCCTGTGGATAACACAGCACCGCCTCCCAGCACATGATTAAACACTTTAGGGGCCCTAACAATTATTTTCAAATGCTTACAAACCCCCAGAACAAGTCAGGCAGAGCAGACTATGGAACACAGGGAGCATAGGGCAGGCAGAGTATGGGACACACAGGGAGAGTAGGACAGGCAGAATATGACACACACAGGGAGCGTAAGACAGGCAGAGTATGGCACACACAGGGAGAGTAGGGCAGGCAGAGTACCACACACACAGGGAGCATTAGGAAGGCAGAGTATGGCACACACAGGGAGCATAGGGAAGGAAGAACAGAGCAGGAGACAGGGAAACCTATCAGGACCACTCTTAGATGTACTACATACAGTGTCACAGTGCTGGTGCCCCTCCAGCAGTTTTATGAGTGTGAACAGGTGAATGTGGGCAGTTTTAGTCTGGATCTCAGGTGTGAACAGGACAGGGCTTTAGGGGTGTGAACAATAGAGATGTTACAGGTGTGAACAATTGAGGTGTTACAGGTGTGAACAATGAAGGGGGGGATTACATGTGTGAACAATACAGGGGATTACAGTTTGAATTTGAGGTTTAAACAATGCAGGGGCCAGTTAATCTCAGTACTGACACCTTTAAAATTTTACACATGTTAAGAAGACATAGCAGCGGGCCGCCAGTTTGACAGCCCTTCATTAGATGATGAATAAGTTTAGCAGCAGAGTTATGAACATATTGGAATTGTAAAACATTATATACTGTAACATGTAAGGATTAAGTTAAACTACTCAAGGTGGGAAATAAAAAGAGACTGAATAAGTGTTGCACAGAAAGCAACAGATTTGGCATGGGGTTGGATATGCAGTGTAAAAGACAGATGGAAATACAGTGGTATGAAAAACTATTTGCCCCCTTCCTGATTTCTTATTCTTTTGCATGTTTGTCACACAAAATGTTTCTGATCATCAAACACATTTAACTATTAGTCAAAGATAACACAAGTAAACACAAAATGCAGTTTTTAAATAAGGGTTTTTATTATTTAGGGAGAAAAGAAATCCAAATCTACATTTTCATGTGTGAAAAAGTAATTGCCCCCTGAACCTAATAACTGGTTGGGCCACCCTTAGCAGCAATAACTGCAATCAAGCGTTTGCGATAACTTGCAACGAGTCTTTTACAGCGCTCTGGAGGAATTTTGGCCCACTCATCTTTGCAGAATTGTTGTAATTCAGCTTTATTTGAGGGTTTTCTAGCATGAACCGCCTTTTTAAGGTCATGCCACAACATCTCAATAGGATTCAGGTCAGGACTTTGACTAGGCCACTCCAAAGTCTTCATTTTGTTTTTCTTCAGCCATTCAGAGGTGGATTTGCTGGTGTGTTTTGGGTCATTGTCCTACTGCAGCACCCAAGATCGCTTCAGCTTGAGTTGACGAACAGATGGCCGGACATTCTCCTTCAGGATTTTTTGGTAGACAGTAGAATTCATGGTTCCATCTATCACAGCAAGTCTTCCAGGTCCTGAAGCAGCAAAACAACCCCAGACCATCACACTACCACCACCATATTTTACTGTTGGTATGATGTTCTTTTTCTGAAATGCTGTGTTACTTTTACGCCAGATGTAACGGGACGCGCACCTTCCAAAAAGTTCAACTTTTGTCTCGTCGGTCCACAAGGTATTTTCCCAAAAGTCTTGGCAATCATTGAGATGTTTTTTAGCAAAATTGAGACGAGCCTTAATGTTCTTTTTGCTTAAAAGTGGTTTGCGCCTTGGAAATCTGCCATGCAGGCCGTTTTTGCCCAGTCTCTTTCTTATGATGGAGTCGTGAACACTGACCTTAATTGAGGCAAGTGAGGCCTGCAGTTCTTTAGATGTTGTCCTGGGGTCTTTTGTGGCCTCTCGGATGAGTTGTCTCTGCGCTCTTGGGGTAATTTTGGTAGGCCGGCCACTCCTGGGAAGGTTCACCACTGTTCCATGTTTTTGCCATTTGTGGATAATGGCTCTCACTGTGGTTCGCTGGAGTCCCAAAGCTTTAGAAATGGCTTTATAACCTTTGAAATTGAACTCAGGTGTGATAAACCACGGTTAAGTTATTTTTTAACAAGGGAGGCAATCACTTTTTCACACAGGCCCATGTAGATTTGGAGTTTTTTTTCTCCCTTAATAACGTAAACCTTCATTTAAAAACTGCATTTTGTGTTCAATTATGTTATCTTTGACTAATAGTTTACGGTTTTTGATAAGCAGAAACATTTAAGTGTGACAAACATGCAAAAGAATAAGAAATCAGGAAGGGGGCAAATAGTTTTTCATACCACTGTATATTGATTCTGTTTTTAGAGAGGTTCCATTTCCGTGGTTATTCCAGCGAGCTCCTCAAAGCGCTTCTCTTGCGGCTTCTTCTTTCTTCAAATGTCCCGGGGCAGACGCATGCGCAGTAGAATGAAAACGCCGACTTTTTAGTCAAAGTTTGGCTTTTCGCTCTAATGCGCATGTGCAGCCGCAAGAAGAAAGAAGAAGACAGAAGTGGAGCGCTCCGTGGTGCTCGCTGGAATAACCCCGGCCGGTGCAGTTTTCTGCTGATAGGATCAGTTGTATTCAGATTGTTCACCAAAAATAAAGACTTTTTCCAATTACTTTCCATTTTCTATTTGTGACTGTTTCTCTTATATTGAAGTTTAAAGTTTCAATTTTCACCTTCTAAAGCAACTTGGGGGGGGGGGGGGGTTGGTTTAACTATCAACTAAATGTAGCAAATTGTAACAGTTCAGAGTCTGCACCTGAATTACTGAGCTGCCAGACTGAGACACTAGAGTCAGGAACATTAAACTTTAAACTGTAAAAAAATAATAGATGGAAAGCAATTGGTATAAGTCTTTGTTTATGGTGAACAATATGAAAACAACTGAACTGAAAAAGTGTTTGAAAAGTGAACTACTCCTTTAAAGCTGCTATTTCACATCAACTGCACTTCACAGGATTGGGAAATTATCTGTCATAACTGCTGCTGCCTTGCCGATTCTGAAATAAATAAAAAGGAAAGCTTAACAAAGCTTTGCAAGCTTGCTAGCTTTAAATGTCATTTAAATGGCATAAAGGTTTATGTTGGTCTATTGGTGTTTAAATGCTGTACTACCACTGCTTAGAGGTCTGATGTGTGCAGATATGTGAATGAATATAAGGCACATTTAAATATATAATTTTTTGAAGAGAAGAGTTTGATAAAGGTCTGGTAGAAGTTAAAAATAAATAAGTAAATAAATATAGCTTTGTAGAAACAAATGGTTTAAATGGCTGATACATGAAGAGAAAGTGGGAAAGTTGAGCAATTGGAATGATAGAATATAACCTAAGAATCTTCCCTGTCATTTTAAGTCTAATATAAGGGAAGTAGAAAAGGCAAATAGTAAAATACCTTTGTGTTATTAAGACTCTTGAGAAACATTTGATTTCATATGATTTTTAAATGTAAATTGAATAAAATCAGAATTATATATCATTTAGTGAAGGGAGAGTGGATACAATATTGTAGATAGTAAATAGATAAAATAGATTTGTGTAGAAGTTTATTCTGTTTTTATTATCAACTGAGTTCTGTATGTGTTCATAAACCCTAGTCACTATTTAACATGCTGGATGCAAATATAGGTTTTTGCATGTTTGATAGCACTGCGGTGTATCTGTAGATGTTTCCCATCATATGAATATTTGCTTTTGTATGGCTAAAATTGGCTAAACTTTTTGTCCCCTATATATCTCATTTATTCTGCCATCCGCTTGCTACAACAGACTTGAAATGGTGTTTTAGTCTGCTATAGATATGGACACAGTCCTCCCCATAAATGCATCTTTACACACTACCACTTCTCCCCAGAAAAACACACGCAAACAACCTCAAGCAAACTTTAGCCCAGTAGTGCCCATATTTTACTAATATGAGGTCTACTTTTAGTGATGTTGTCCCATTATGATCTACTTCCATAAAATGCTGTAAGCATTCTTGTTCCATGAAAGATATTAAATATTGACTTATGAGAAAATGTATATTGCTATATTTAACTAACAACTATTTCTTATGTAATCTTAAAGTAAGAACTGAATGAAATAGGTGGGTGATTTAGACAAGCTGTTTGTTAACAGAGTTTTGAGATCTACTGATCACCAGCTAAAGGTCTACTGGTATCTTGCCCATAAAATTTCCTTTGCTCTTGGATATTAGGTGCATAGTTTTTGCAACTTTGCAGTTCACTTTAAAGGACGACTAAGCCCTAAAAAAACTAATATGGCTAAAAGCCATATTTTATATACTGAACTTATTGCACCAGTCTAAAGTTTCAGCTTGTCCAAAGCAGCAATGATCCAGGACTTCAAACTTGTCACAGGGGGTCACCATCTTGGAAAGAGTCTGCGACACTCACACGCTCAGTGGGTTCTAAACAGCTGTTGAGAAGCTAAGCTTAGGGGTTGTCACAAATGATCAAGCAGAAAATTAGATTGGCCTGTAATATAAGCTGATGCTACAAGGCTGATTATTAAGGGAATCTGTCGTCATTTTAAACTTTTTTTTTTTTTTTGCATTTTTATAAAAAACACACATCCATAAACACTGTCTGGCAAATAAAGTGTTAATCCACAAATCCATGCATAAGTTATTTTAGTATGTATTTTGTCATGGGGGCTTCCATTTCTGCTCATTACACATTCATCCTGTGCTGCTCTAACAGCAGGCACAGCATTACCTGTGTGCTTGGAGGCAGCCACTCTGTAATGAAAAGCCAGGTCGCACTACCACATGAGAATCTAGCTGTACACTCCCCCTCCCCTCTCTGCTCATGCGTGTGATGTTTGGAGGAGAGAGGTCACATGGTTTTCATGGAAGCAATTACTTTCACTTTCCTATGTCCTGCTCTACAGCTGCACTAGCAGCCCCTCCTCCCACAGACACTATCAAAGCTCCTGCCGTTCTGTAAGTTTGTTCTCTGCATTCCTTTGGAGGGGGGAGCTTTCTCTCCTTGCTGCCTTCCTAGTTTGTTTTACTGGTTACTAGATGAGGTAAAGGAGCTGTGAGTTCCCTCTGCTATCCACTTCACACAGACCTTGCTCCTTTCCTGCCTGCAATACTTCTTTTTACATTAACTACTTACTGCCTCCTTTCTCCTGAGCTATTTTAACCCTTCTTAGACTTCCTCCTAAGTTTTCCTGGTTTTCAAGTATGTCCTCCTTATTTTATCCTTTTTTTCTATTCCCTGTCATCAGTCCTGGGAGTGTACTCTTGTGTTTCTGCCATTCATTTTTGTGTAAACAAATATAATAAACTATCTATATAAAATATTTTTTCCAGTGCCCAAAATGAATTGTGTGTATGTGTGTATATGTATATATATATATATATATATATATATATATTTATTTTTGAAATGTAAGTGGGGGCAGTGATCACAGGACTATCTTATTTCAATCCTTCTGAAGTGGTGTCAGTGAGAGCTTATCTTGATACCTGCCTATTGTTCAATTGACAGGCTCAGCAGACAAGGCTCTATTTACATTACAGCAGCTTGTAGGAGGGAGGGGTAATGACATCACTCCAACTTGCAGTGCAGCAGTAAAGTGTGACTGAAGTTTATCAGAGCACAAGTCACATGACCTGAGGGCAGCTGGGAAATGTCAAAATGTCTAGCCCCATAGCAAATTTTAAAATTAGATATAAAAAAATCCATTTCTTGTTTTGAAAAATGGATTTCAATGCAGGATTCTGCTGTAGTAGCACTATTAACTGATGCATTTAGTAAAAAACATGTTTTTCCATGATAGTATCCCTTTAAATTCTGATGCTAGTTGCACTGGTTACAGTGCTGCCATGTAGTATTTATCTGTATTAATTACTAATTAGCCTTATATTGTGATGTTTCTATTCTATGTGTATTTTGTATATTTTGAGTGGGTCCCTAAGCTCAGTAAGTGACAGTAGCACAGAGCATGTGCATCTTCAGAGGCACAGATGTTCTCTGCTAAAGGGATGTGATTGCTTTGGACTGGTACAGAAGCCCAAAAAATGTACAACAAAAGAGTGTTTTGGAACTGCAGTTCTTTCTTATTTATGACAAAATTTTTGTTGTAAACCAATGCCTTGTTTTAATCTTTTACGCACCCTTTATCAAACATTAATCAATCATCTGTAAATAACCATGCCAATTAGGTACACATGTCCGTATGGTACAATTCCACAAGCAGCCTAGAGGAATCAGCTTGGTTCTTTGATTATGACCGTGTGGAAGTTGTGTTAGTGAATTATTATGTAAATGCTATTCATTGACTTTTTATTCGTCAGATTTTAGGGTTATGTTAGATACACTTAATTTAATTTTCATTATTAATCTGTCAGTGCTTTATCTTTTTCTTCAGTGTCCCAGTACCAGTAGTCAGCCTTGAAAAAATACCAAACCTGGTTAAAGCAGATGGTACCAATGTTAAAATGAACTCTGCCACCAACTGCTCCTCTACAGCAGCCTTTACTTCCTCTTTACCCAAGCAGCCAACAGTGCCGAAAACAGTGCCACATTCACCAGAGAAGATATTGAATGGGAAGGGGTTAGGCACTTTAGAAAGGAAGCACCAAAATGGCACCAAAAACTGCAACAAGCCTTACAAAAGACTTTCAGGTCAGTGTCAGACACTCCTACATGTGCTGGTTTGAGTCAATATTTACCTGGCCTTTTCAAGTGTGGATTATTAACTGAATTCTCCCAACTCCAATTACTCAACTCGTGTATTCTACAAACTTATTTGATATCTGATATAAAACATGAGAATATTAAGTCACCTTAGACTTCTATGACTTGTATAAAAACTCCTTCATCCAGATTTGTTGATTTCATTGTTTATCTGGTGTACACACTGCAAACCTTACTGTTGAAATGATTTTCTTTAACAATGTAGTAAGTTAGCGACCTAATGCATTGCATGTTTAATTTGCAGAAGTACAAATGATACTTTTACTTTTATTTTGTTCTGATACTTATTTACCCTCTTCATGCTTCGAGCCATATGTTAAGAGAACGCTACTTTCTGTGTAAAAGTGATTGGCATGCTTATGGTATCTATCCCAAACTTTGCAAAGACTTTTTTAAGACTTTCTGTTTTGCACTTCAGAAAGGGAATTTGACCCAAATAAACACTGCGGTGTATTGGATCCTGAGACCAAGAAACCATGTACAAGATCGCTAACATGCAAGGTAATTATCCACAGTTGCTAATAGGCTGGCCACATACTATAACTGCATTTTATCATAGAGGATAGTTTGTGTATAACAAATCCATTAATGACAGATTGTAATTTGGAAATGAGGCAAAACATCATTTTATAACTCTTACAGTGTCTGCTGTAATGATTTTATTCTTGTTATATAGTACATTTGCCCCCATTGGCTCTGCACCTTGTTTGTCTTTACTTAACAGAGGCGGCGCAAGACATTGGGTGTTCCTGATGACCACATAGAATGTGAAATCATTTTCAATTAACAAGTAACATTGAAACTGCAAATACATGCAAGAGCAAAGTCTCTTAGGGAAGACAGGCTCCTAACATTGTTGCTATTACACCATGGTTTGACTGCATTTACAACTTTTGTTTTCTTTTAAATTACAAATAACTTAATGAGGAAAAGCTGTACCCTGAAAGTAATTCAGATTCATTTATTCACTGCTTTATCATCCTCATCCCTACCTTCTTTTTCTAGCGAGCACTACGGAGCAATCCTCTTCCTGCTTCTTCCGGTCTTCTTGCAGCTGTGCATGCGCAGTAGAGCGAAAAGCCAAACTTTAACGAAAAAGCTGGCTATTTCGCTCTACTGTGCATGCGTCTGCCCAGGGAAATTTCAGAACTGAAGCAGGAAGAGGATTGCTCCGTGGTGCTTGCTGATAGGAGCACTGGTCCAGGCTGTCTGTAAGTAAAAGTAATAACTTGGGGGTGCCTAAGCTTTGGCACCCCCAAGTGTAAAATGTTATTCTTTCTCCTTTAATGCAATGCATGGGGTTTATTTTATTTGGGCTGCTTAAAACATCAGTAAAGTTATACTTCCATGAAAACAAGCTTTTCAGTCAGTGATCACGGAATACTCAGCAAGTTCTAATACTTATTGGACATTATTTTTATTTTAATAAACTACAGTAATGCATTTCATAAATGGTTATACTCTTTGAAAGACTCCATTTGCTGGTTTTAATACAACCTTTGTGTAGAAATGGCAATTAAATTCTTGCCTCCCATTTAATACATCTTTCAGACGCATTCACTTAACCACCGGCGAGCAGTACCAGGTCGTAAAAAACAGTTTGACATCCTCCTTGCTGAGCACAAAGCTCGGTCAAGAGAAAAAGAAGTAACAAAAGACAAAGAACATGCCCCATCCTCACGAGAAACTTATCAGAGCCAGCCCACACCAGCACAAGAACAATCAACAGGATCAGCTGTGAACTCTGTTCAGGAACCAAAAGTGACATCACCTGCAAAAGCCAGGCCTCAGAATTCTGTCTTACCTAGGTGAGCTAAATTGCAGGAGTCATTGTGCACAAGAAATTGCCTTTCATAGCCGTTTATGAATAGTTTATTGTCACTGTAGGGATCACATTATTCAGCAATCATAAAATCAGGCATTCTGCACCATGGGATTGTAGCTAAAGACAAGTATAGGAACATTCTGTATATTGGTGTGGCAGTAGGTAGTCACTGCAAGTAATGGACATAAGCAAATGCCTTGTACTTTGTACTCGGCTTTAGAAAATCTTTTTAGAAAATTATGAAAATTAAAGGATACTGTAAATAAAACATGTAGTTTATGGTGCATTGGTTCAATTCACTTTGAGCATTCCAAAATGAATTTATTTTACATCAAAAAGACCTGGTCTTTTATTCTCTTAAAATTTTTTTAAAAAATTTGGTTTGTGCTCTAGGACTTTTTAAAATGGCTTCCTGGACAATTGGTGCTGAACCTATTCACTTTCTCTATATATATCAATTTATATATGGGATCAGCTTAAAGTTAGAACTAAATTCCTGGCCTGATACTATAGAATCCAACATGGGCTGTTAATATTGCACATAATCAGAACAATTACATTTAAGCTACAGAAACTGGATCCTGTAAGTGCAATATCTGCAGGCACTGTTGAAAATCAGTCTGTTGAAAACCTTGCTAGTGATGTCATTTGTCCAATTAACCTTTCAGCCACAAAGCTGTTGAATAACTGCTACCTAGAATTTTCTGCACTGACCTCACATTACTTATATTTGACCTTCTCCAAAGATATGTTTGAGAAGGACTTCCCACTTTATATTATGTTTGGTGGGTGTAAAAAAGACCAGATACCAGGCCATTTCTGCTGTCCTATGTGAGAACATGGGTTGGGGGAAGGCAACTGAATAATTACAGATAATCACATGGGGAGATTTTTCCATGAAATGCATAGACATTTGCTGTTTCAGGTTAAAGTGATGACATACACCAGTGTTAAAATTGAAGGTTTGCCTTGCAGGGAAGTTTGTTTCAGCCTGTTATAATTAGACATTTCTTTTTTGCTATTTTTGCACTGATCAGGTCAGTACAGAGAGATAAAAATTATTTAAAATGTCCTTGGTTCTTTATAGCAATTGTAGAATGACAGTGTGATATATATTCTATTTGGCCTTGTCCTTTGCAGCCAGGCCTTTTCTTTAGTATTTAATAAGTAACATATGTCACAGTACTGCTCACTGATTGGATTCCACAACTCTGTGTCTTATTATGGTGTTTAATCGTCATAAGTAACGGAGACATTAACCAACATATGTAATAAAAGACACAAAGTTTGCCCAGCAGCAGTAAGCCGTAGCATCAATAAGATGTTTGCTTTTAAACAGGTTACCAGGAAATGCTACCTGCTGATTGGTTGCTATAGGTATTAAAAGGTGTAGTAAACATTGCACCTTATATTACAAAAAAACATTAATAAAAGAAAATTGTAGATGTAGGATGAATCCAGGCAGACGTTTAAAGCTGCAAAATTCCTTTATTGAGGAAGTGTATCACACAACATGTTCCGGGCAATGCCCTTTATCAAGTGTACAAAAAAACATGAATTTGTTTATCTTTTTTTAATCATTAAACATTGTTTACTGTTTGCATAGTAAAACAGAATTTGTATTGAATGCATCATTTTATGTTCTGGCTCATTATATACTTTATTAGCTTTGGCTATCTGGCTGACATTGTTTAGTGTTGCACAGTGTGTTGTTCATACCTCCCTCCCACCCCATCGTGTTCGCATTCATGTCATTTTGTCCCAAGTGCATAACATTGCATGTATCCATTGCTCTGACTTAATTCCTGCATGGAGCCTATAGTTTTGCACAATTTACTATCATCCGCAAATTTAGAGGCGTAAATTCCAATCTCAAGGTAATTTATGAATAAATAAATAACCAATAAATTACTGAATTCTGTTTTAAGCAGAAGTATTTAACAACATGATTGTTTTTCTTTCCAAGACCAACATCTGCAAATAGCATCAACAGTGCAAGTTCATCAAACCACAGTGCTTTTGTTCCAGAGCCCCCAGTCAGTTCTGTTGGGGGAGATCTGGCTAGTCGGCTCTCCAGTGATGAAGGGGAAGTTGAAGGTGTTGAAGAGGCAGAGAAACTGGACTGTTACTTTTCTGGACATCATCCTAAACCTTTAGCGGTATGTAAGTCTTGCTGCTCACTAGGAAACACCTGATCTGTTCCCCATTGGCAGAATGTAAATTTCTGGTATGTCAATGTGGCACTTCTGCTTGAAGACTTTGAAAAAAAAACTTAAATGTGTGTGTGTAGTGTGAAACTATAAAAGTCGTGCCAACATAAAACTTAAGAAAGCAATATAATTACATTTCTGTTCTGTTTGCACTGACTTTCCCATTCCTTATATGATGTACATAAAGACAGCTGCTTTGCAAATGCATTAATTCATTTGTTAATATGAATATGTTATATCGGGGTCATTTTACGAATCAATCAAAAAAGGATTTATTTAGCTTTGATGGAATTAAATCTTTGGCCCCCTAACCATGGATGCCAATGATTTATAAAATTTCAAGCTATTTGGCTTGAGGATATAGAGTGGAAAAAAATGTATGCTTGGGTTGTGAGGTAGAATACATGAAAATCCACTGCTCAAATACAAATTAGGATTGGCATGCATGCTAATTAATGCTAATTTAAACTCTTGGCATACCAGGCATTTGTTCCTAGAGATATTTGCTGTCAGAAAAAACACCTCAAATAAATGGCAACTGCCAACGGAAACACTCTGCCTAATGCAAATGGTTTGGCTGTCAGTGGGGTACCATACAGGAATGCTCACTTAGGTGAACTAAATTGATTCTTGTCTGACAGTTTGGGGGGAATTCACAAAAGTGTTGGTAAAAAAAGTAACCCAGAAGTGGCGGTCGACAAATTTGTAAAATGTCGTATGAACGGCAAATTCATAAAGGCAGATGTTACAATCTCTGAATGTCTCGTAAGTCTGACAATTTTCTAAAATGTCGTATATCTTTTCATCGTACAAACGACATTTACCAAGACTTTTTAAACGACAATTTGTCTGACATTTTCATTTTGGAGAGCCTAAAGTGTCTGAAAAATTGTCGGTAAAAAAAATGAGTTTACGAGTAATTCATAAAAATGTCGGGAAAAGTGGCGCCGAAAAAACCACGCCCACTTTTAACGACACTAATTCAAAAGTGTCGCACATGTCGGAAAATTGGCGGAGAAATGCTCTGTGAATTTGTCGGCTGTTGCTACGACACTTTCTACGACATTTTAAAGAGTCTGCAATAGACTATGGGGGGAATTCACAAAAGTGTCGGGAACGAAAAAATGTCTTTAAAATGTCGTAGAAAGTGTCGTAGCAACAGCCGACAAATTCACAGAGCATTTCTCCGCCAATTTTCCAACATGTGCGACATTTTTGAATTAGTGTCGTTAAAAGTGGGCATGGTTTTTTCAGCGCCACTTTTCCCGATATTTTTATGAATTACTCGTAAACTCATTTTTTTACCGACAATTTTTCAGACACTTTAGGCTCTCCAAAATGAAAATGTCAGACAAATTGTCGTTTAAAAAGTCTTGGTAAATGTCGTTTGTACGATGAAAAGATATACGACATTTTAGAAAATGGTAACATCTGCCTTTGTGAATTTGCCGTTCATACGACATTTTACAAATTTGTCGACCGCTACTTCTGGGTCACTTTTTTTACCGACACTTTTGTGAATTCCCCCCAAAGTGTTTCCATTTCATTTGAATGATAAATAATATCATATGTAGAAGGGGATATTTTAAGTGTATTCTCATGACATGCTGCTTCAAGACACAAAGTAAAAAGCATTTTAAGTTTGGCTAATGCACTGTTCCAAAGTAACATAGTACAGACAAAATGCTAGGTGTGCTGTAAATTATACTTTAATAACAAACAATCATCTGCAGGTGAATTGAATGCTTTGGGAATCCTTGCTCTTAAGTACAGGGTATAGGTTTATACTATTCATGGTGCCATGTAAATAACGTATGATTTTTGTAGAACTGAACTCTATTCAATTACATATATTTAATAATTGCTCTAATATTTTATTTTTATGTGTGTATAGTGTGATTAATGCATTTAATTACCCTTCCACTAAAGTGATTTCCTACATTTGGTTTTCAGTTTTGCTCATTTGGCAGTCGCTTAATGGGGCGGGGGTACTATGTGTTTGATAGACGATGGGACCGTTTCCGTTTCGCATTAAATTCCATGGTGGAGAAACACTTGAATTCACAGATGTGGAAGTAAGTATTCAGTACCATCTATAATTTAATGCACAGTAGCACTTAAAGGGGTGGTTCACCTTCAAGTTAATTTTAGTATGTAACAAAATGGCCCATTCCAAGCAAATTTTAATTTGGTCATCATTATTTATTTCTTATAGTATTTTTATTATTTGCCTTTTTGTTCTGATTCTTTCCAGCTTTCAAATGGGGGTCACTGACCCTATCTAAAAACTAATGCTCTGTAAAGGCTATAAATGTATTGTTGTTGCTACTTTTTATTATTTATCTTTCTATTTAGGCCCTCTTCTATTTATATCCCAGTCTCTTATTCAAATCAATGCAGGGTTGCTAGGGTAATTTGGACCCTAGCAACCAGATTGCTGAAAATGCAAACTGGAGATCTGCTGAATAAAATATTAAATAACTCAAAAATCACTATTAATAAAAAATAAAAACCAATTGCAAATTGTCTCAGAATATCACTTTCTACATCATACTAAAAGTTAAGTTCTGTGGGCTATGTCAATAGGCACGAAAGACTTTCACCTAAACACTCACATTCAAACGTAATTTTAACACCGACGAGTTATGCTATCTCGTACAAGGCCAGAAGATCTGCACAGGCCTCGTATGATCTCATCATTGACCTAGTAGTTGAATGATTCAGAATCCCTTATTTGACCTGCAACATGGATAAACTTTGAGACAAACGTTCCCTTGTCAAACTGACTAAGCAAGTGGCTCTTAATGTGTATGTTTAGGATTACAAAAGCTTTGTGCTTGTCTGTGGTGCATACCGTCTAATATTTGAAAAATAGTAAGTGGAACAATATATGTAACCATGCCCCATCTGTAGCCATGCCCCTAAATACACCCATTTTATCAAAATACACCCCATATCCTCAGAGGTGCCAGTGTAATCACTAAATAAAATATTTAATCAACATATAAACATGCTAGTAAGATCACTGAAAATTGGCAAATGAGACATGCTCTGACCCAAGACAATCAATGTGTAAAAGAAACGGATCCGCACAAACACCGATTAGTGCAGTTGGGGATTATCCCCTTTTATTCAGCCACCAAACATCATGATGTTTGGTGGCTGAATAAAAGGGGATAATCCCCAACTGCACTAATCGGTGTTTGTGCGGATCCGTTTCTTTTACACATTGGTTGCTAAGGGACCCGGCCGGGTCAACGGAAGGAACGCACCACCAGCTTGCAGGATTGGTGAACTACAGGTGTGCGGTAGGATAATTACATTGTAATCAAGTTCTGACCCAAGACAAGCCAGTAACGTCACCCAAAAAAGGGGTAAACAGCACTCTATTAAAAATACAGAAATGAATAGGTTGAAAGCGTTACCTCACCTACACTTGCACAAGCAGAAGACCAATACCAAGTTTTCTTCTTTCCTAGTGCTTCAATGCTGCTTGTGTCTCTCTCGACCTCCCTCTAAGAGGGCCATGTGCCACAGTGGAAACATGGCCATTTTGGATTTTTTTTTTTTGAACAGGCAGCCGAGTGGTGCTTGAAGGCAAGCAGGACATTTCAAATACAGTTTAGGACAACTGACACTGTTTCAATGCTGTAGAGTAGCACAGTATGATACAGTGCAAAACTAAGTGCTTGTGGGTGCTGGGCATTTTCTTCATTGCTTATTTATAAAGGAAATTTAAAGTAATGGTCTTGATAGTGTTAGGAAAATGTGCCACAGAACCTGCTGAACTACATGTTCCCACCAGCTCTGAAATGGTGCTGCAACAAAATCTGAAGCTACAAAATTTGCTTCGACCATTGATTTTTTAAACTTTTTATGGCAAAATTTGTTTAATAAAATCTTTATACATTGGGGGATCATTTTCATATAAATGTACTTGTGTGGCTTTGAACTATTTAGGTAACATGTTTCAGAAACATTGACATGTTGTACTGTATTTGCATCTTATGATGCATGTTAAAGTTGTAGGATTCTTCTTTAGATTAACATTCATGATACATTAAGTCTTTTGCTGAGAAAACACATTTTAATTCTATTCACCATATTTTTTTTAAATGTCTCTTTCTGTATATAAACTTTATTGTTATAATGTCATAGTATTATTATTATTCTTATTATTATTATTATTATGTATTTATATAGTGCCAACATATTGTGTAGCACTGTCATTTGAACAGTATGCACACCTTTGACATTTTGGCAGCTGTGACAATAGATAGCCAGAGACTGTTTCCTTTAGAAAAACTGGAGTGTGATTTTATTTTGCAAAATCATTCTGGTGGTTTCTATTGCCCTCACTACTAAAAATAGTTCATCTGAAGTCCTGTAGACAGTGGTTACAAGATTTAAATACAGAATAAAAAGGAAAACATTGTGGAAAGAAATGGCTTTGCATCACTGGCCTTACTGTTATTTAAATTGCTTTAATTTAAAAAAACAATGTGAATGAAAACATATAGTTAGTATTGTTTTATGGCATTCACTCCTAGAGAAAATAGCTTACCAATAATTACCATTCTTCCCCATTATGACAAAACCTTTCCCTCATGTTGCCAGCTTAAGACACTGATAAGTAATTAATGTTATACCACCTCCCTAAATCTAAAGCACTTTCAACCTAGTGTCTTAAAGGAGAAGGACTGTTATTTTTTTTACTTGTGGTTGCCAAAGGCGTGCCTAACTATTGGCACCCCAAGTGTAAATGACTCACCTTTAAGAATATCTGTTGCCCTTTTTCTCCCTTGGTTGTAGAAATGGTTTTGCTGCCTCTATATCCAGGACTGCCCATCTCCATGGACTGACCGTATACTTCAGAATAAGGGCAAATGAAAGGGATAAGGCCATGAATTCCATCATATCCAATTCCATATGAAGGCTGAATTGAAATGGAGTGCAGAGATTATTTCTCTGCATCACTGGTGTGTAATAGTGCTGTGCAGGATGACATACCATCAGAAGCAGTGGTGACATTAAAATCTTTACCCATCCCTCTTCGGTTGATATATACATCATGTCTCTGATGTCACCATTTTAGCTTTTACTTCTCTCATTCACATGACTGAAGTTAGATGACCCTCATTTTTTTCACAAGGGTGTGAATATGTGTAATAACATTAGCTGGTAACAAAAGAAGTTGTAAGAATATTTTACTTTGTTTTAATTGTGTTTTTTTCCCCCATTACTTTTCAAGAAAAATTCCTCCAGCCGCAGATAGTCCAATGCCTTCTCCAGCAACGCAAGTCAACTGTTCTTTCCCTGCATCTGTTCTGCATCCTTTCAGCAACTCAAATTCAGTATATCTTTCCTCCCCTGCAACCAATTCTAGAACCACTTCCTCATACATGGTAACCTCTGGCATGTTAACCAACATGGCAGCTGAGACAAACTCGGTCACATCGCACCCCAATGCTTTTCCAAATGCGACAGGCACTCTAAATATTGTGGACTCTTTTAAATCACCTTCATCTGTTTCCCCTGTGCCAACCTTCACCCCTTCACCATCTCAAAAGCCTTCAAAAACAAAGCCTAACAAGTCATCAAAAATCAAAGATTTGTCTTCACGGAGCGAAGAGCTTTCAGGTAACAGAAAGAAAAAGCCTCAAACAACTTCTTCCTCTACCCCCTCTTCATTACCCTTACAGACGTCCTCCACGTCTTCGTTTTCAGGGTCCCATAAGAAAAACTGTGTGTTGAACTCTAACTCGGGGTTGAACTCCTATCAAGCGACTTCTTCCTATAACTGCGTCTCTGTACACAATGCAAACAATGGAACAAGCCCACTGAGTGCCAAATTGGAACCCCCAGGAAGGACTTCTTTATCTGGTGGCCCAGCAGACTCTATAAGACATATGAGTATGGTTGTTAGCAGTATTGACTCAAGCCTGTCAGTATCTTCCCTTGTACACCACCCAGGGGAACACACACTGGCAGCACACAATGCCATGTCTTCAATGCCACTTACATTTGATAAATCAGAGGGTAAAAAACGTAAAAACTCTAGTGCAAGCAGCAAGGCCTGCAAAATCACTAAAATGCCTGGTATGAACAGTGTTCACAAAAAGAACACCACCAACCTTATATCTTCTGTGCCAGATACCCAAAACAGCTCTCTCAGTCGACAGGTGAGTAGAGTAAATGGTCTGAAATCAGGCACCATCTGTCTAAATATGGTAAAGAGTTGACTTTATGTATATTTTATGGTTTAAATGTTTCTCTTTTGCTATACTATAATAAAATTATACAAGTTGAAGTCTATATAATACATGTACAGGGCCAAACAATTTGCCTCCCGATAACACACAAGGAGCATATTTATTATGATTGGAGCCAAACATTGCCAGTGATTTTGCCCATAGCAAAATCTGTCTAACACTATCTGTTATTCTTTATTTCCATATGCTCATGCATACTTTAACATAGTACTTTACAGATTGTGCTTTAATCTGGTTTTCCCTTTCACAGTGACATATACATACACATTGGGTACAGAAGCCCATTATGTATTTGGACTGCATGAAACCTTGCCCCAAGCTAGCAGAGCAAGGAGGAGTTTGGTTTAAGTGGGCAAGTGCAATAAACATCTAATGTATTTCTGTAAACTATTGGATGGGCTTCATAACCCAACAGGTTAGAGGTCAGAGGCTAGAAATGGGATTTAGGAATACAGCACGTGTCTTGGGTTTAGTAATTTTCATTTGAAAAAAAGAATTCCTGAAAGTATTCATTGAGAGTCCCAATCAACGTAACTATTTAAACAACAATATAACTTAAAATGACTGGAGAAGTGCAGATTTGTTAGTCACACCATCATGAGTAAAAACACTGACCTTTTATCTAAAGCCAGTGCTGGTTTTCTTAAAAAATAGGGATGCACCGAATCCAGGATTCAGTTCGGGATCAGGCCAGGATTCAGCCTTTTTCAGCAGGTTTTGGATTCAAAAAGTCACAAAACAAAGAAGTAAAAAATTGTTTTCCCCTTCCCACCCCTAATTCTGTATTCGGCCAAACCTTTCGCCAAGGATTTGGGGGTTTGGCCGAATCCAAAATAGTGGATTCGGGCATCCTTATTAAAAAATTAGCCAGGCCATGGTACTTTCCTGCAGATAGCCACTGTGATGTCACACCAGGACTGTGATGTCTCAGAGACCAGTCAACAAATTTGGAGTTTTATGCTTTTTTGACAGAACGAGAATATTGCATAATTCAGCACTGCAGTATGTAGAGAAAGGGTGTAGTTTAATTTGCAATGGTTTCCCTGCTAGAAATATCCTGTTGTGCCGGTGATTTTTCTCTTCTCTGTAGTTTAATCAGCAAGCAGTTCTATACACAAGCTAGTCCAGCTCATATGCAGGAAGCACAGTTATAAACTCCACAGAGTAGGCCAGTCATGGTTGGCATAATAATCTGTGGCAGTGCCCCAGGCTAGCCACAGTCGCTGTCCTTCAGTTGTCAGACTCCCATAAGTATTTGCATGGTGCGGGACTGAAGCCAACCGTACCTCTCAGTGTTTTCACTTACAGCTTCAACTTCAACAATTTCCTTTTGCTGTGTTGTACTTCCCTCTCTGGGTTGCCGTCCCCTCACTGGGATTGGGCAGTTTAGGAAGCAATCAAACAGCTCTTCATAAACATTAGTTAGTTTTTATATTTGTTATTCACAGTGAAATTGTGGCTGTGTAGGGACAGTGGGATAAAACTGTTATGTTGCAACTCCACAGCCACCATGATTTTACTGCTCCCATGTATGCTTTGCATTGCTGTGGGTGGGGCATGTGTCGTATAGTACATTATGGCAGCTTACTGTACTGGGCATGTCTATCTTAAATCAGCAAAAGGTATACCTGGGGCCAGTCAAAACACTGTTGTGTGGCACTCAGTATGGTATCCCATGGATTGTGTATGTGAATGGTCATTAGTGTTTATCTTGCTCAAGTTTACTAAAGTAGACCAAACATTTCCGGGTACATATATGTTTACAACTCTGGGTTTATACTACGGATGCACCAAGGCCTTTTTCAGCAGGAGTTGGGTGATTCAAAGTGGCTGGCTGAACCAAATCAGAACTCTAAATATCATGAGTCTTGGTCATAAACTTAGGAAAAACATTTTTTATGTGTGCATTTTTTTTATTCTTCTCCAGATGCTAATTTGCATATGCAAATTAGTATTCGGATTCGATTCAGTTCGAGTTCGGCTGCATCCTAAATTAAAGATTTGAGATTCAACCAGATCACAAAAACAAGTATTGGTTGTATTCCTAATTAATACAGAAGCTCTGTGTTCTCTTCTATGACAGGTGCTGGGGCTTAGTAGTGCCATTCTCGGTCTATTGTATTGTGAATCTTGCTGAGTTTCATCATGTCTTTGGTGACTGGATGGTGTGCAAAATGATTAGTAATGATTAGTTCATGCAAGTGACGCTTTTTGTTTTTTACTTTGGCTCCGTCATAGTCACTGATTAAAAATAATACTAATAATACTATAATAATACTATAAAAATAATACTACCTGTGTCATACATGTGAGTGAATATGCAATTCAGACTTCCACACGCACAAGAAAAAGGTTGTATGTCATCAAAAGTATATGTTCCCTCTGTAACTATGTATGTTAAGTGATTTACGTTTGCCTCTTTCCTGGGTGGCATTAGAACAGTATACGGCTAACAAGTTTCTAACACTGATGAATGCCACATTCTTTTTTCTCACCAGATGGGGAAAAGTAGCAGTGTAGCTTTGTCACAATCTACTCCTTCGAGTACATCGAGTCCTGCACATAACAAACAAGTAAGTAGAATATATATATATATATATATATATATATATATATATATATATATATATATATATATATATATATACAGATACTTATATCTGTGTTTATACAGTAGAACCCCCATAAACACCATTATAATCAAATAATCCAATTTTTAAAAAATGAGTTCCTTTTTCTTTGTAATAATAAAACAGTACCTTGTACTTGATCCCAACTAATATATAATGAATCCTTATTGGAAGCAAAGCCAGACTATTGGGTTTATTTAATGTTTAGATGATTTTTTAGTAGACTTAATACATGAAGATCTAAATTATGGAAAGACCCCTTATCCAGAATCCCCCGTTTCCCGAGCATTTTGTATAACAGATCCCATACCTGTATATATGTGTATGTCTATATAATTTACATAAGTAAGTAACTGTAAGAGAAAAAGGAATATTAGCCTTTTTTTTAAACATCATGTACAGTTTATTGGATTTTTTTTATAATAATAGTGGTCCCCCTTTCAGGCAAAAGAAAAATGAGCAGACTAAGGCTCCTTAGCTGTAGCACATTTATATCTTCTCTCATCTCCCTGCCAGGTATGGATGCCTTCCTATCCCAACTAGTTGCCCTTTAGAGATTTGAAATACAAGTCAGTACAATTAGAGCACACTGCATTTCATTTCCAGATCATTAAACACAGAGAATGACCATTTAAATGAGATGCTTATGCAAAAGTTATTACAACTCAGCTATGCATGTGTTTAGAGCTGTGTCTGTTTATTGTTGCCCACTAATTTTTCATTTTGTTCTTAAGAAGACATCAAATCGCACTGGCAGGATAAGAACGGTTCCATGACAGTGGGAGAAAACCAGCCAATCACCTTTAGATCTAAGCAGCCGTACTCCACAAGCTCTTCTTTTGCCCTGTGCAGGGACAATGTCGCCTTTTCTCATTACCTGGTGGAGACACGTTTTTCTAAAGTTTACAGAACCAAACTGGGTGTTTTTGCTTTGCCACTTTTGGTTACCACTGGTTGGTGCATTCATTTTTCTCTATACAACTCCTGCTTCAGAGCCTTAAAGGTGAATATGAAAAAAGTGATAAAAGCTACCAGCATGCTTTATTTTCCTTTATGCTGATAATGCTGGAAGCTGTAATCTAGCAACAACCGGGTCATGCAAAATGCATTAAGAAGGCCTTCTCTCTTTGAGGTAGCTTCATCAGATGCAGCTTTTCTTTCACTCATTTGCTAAAAGCTAATGTCTAAATGGCCACAAGGAATTCTAGTCATTGGATATCCTCGAGTCCTATTTTCTTGATGTTTTACTCAAACATTACAGCTATGGCAGAAGATCACCATTGTAGGTGTGCAGGTCCATATTTAGCCACAATCCATGTTTGGTTACCAGTAGAGCAAAGATGTATGGCTTAAAGATCCATAGCCTTTGTTTAGGGTGTACTAGCACATACTAAGGCTGTTGATGCATAAATAATAATTATCGGTCTCTCTGCTATCATGTTCTACAATAGCATATTAGCAATAGCCTCAAATTGTATTTGACTGACATTCAGTCTTTTCAGTCCCCCATCCACTGCACTAAAATGATACCCTTTAACACTGTTTCCCTTGTGGCTTTTAGTTAGCTGACCCCTGATATAGATATGCTCATCAAAATACTGAAACTGGTGTGCCTTTTAATCTGCATCAATTTCACAAACTAACACATAATTACCTTGTGATTAGCACATTTTGTAGATGAACAGTATCAGGAAGTATGTCTGCTTTTCCTAACAGCTGTGGAACCAACTAATCTTATGAATTAAACATTATTTATTAGCAAATGATAAAACAGAATTCCCACCCAATTTCCATTAATTGACTGAGACAGTCAGGCATATTATCACTGTTGAGTTATTGTAAGTCTGTTGGACAGAATACAAACAAGCAACCTTCTTTGTTGCCCATAGCCTATGTGATCTTTGGCAAGCAATGCAAATGGGAGCTTTAATGTTTTCCAACACTATTTATCATCTAACTACATTAGGTCAAGTTTTTGCATCTAATTGTCCAAATTTAAAGATTTATTAACGTTGTCCATAATCTTACCCTTATGGTGACAGACTGACATAGCTTCTCAATTGTTGGAATCAAATAGGTTTGACCAGTCAGTGTACTTGCATAACCATAAGGATATATTATACAGAATCCTTTTCTCATGGAGCGAAGAGCAGCAAGCAGGTTTCAGCCATTAAATATACACAGAAGGCTATTTTTTCTTATTTTACCTTTAATGCTGCAGTTTTCCCCAGCACAGCTACTGAATTCTTGAAAAGATATAATAATGTTTTGAAAGTTGGGAAGATAAAATGTTAGTTGAGCTAGCTGTATTTAGGAGCAATGTATGTGTGTATCTGCCTTTGCAAATAGAGAGAACCAATAATTAGGACTCAAATACATTCATTCTTACATGCTAAAGACGGGTTCTACAAAACATCTTCAAATGTTCTACTATATGTTGTTATAAATTATTTGGGACAAATTCCATAGTCCCTAAAGCACTTCTGTGTCTTATTCTAATCTCTCTCTCTTAAATTTAAACATGAAATGCTCTAGGCCTGTGAGAGCTATTTGCTTATATACTCATTACAGCATGTAAGAGTAAATGCACTAGAGGAGTTGGCTCCTTGAAACAGCAGGTTGTATGAAATATATCACTGATACTATTTTGCCTATTTGGTAGTAAAGAGGTTAAAGTAGTGATTTTCCAAATGCCTCACCCTCCCACTTTTAATTTCCTCACTTTTACCTTCATTTACTCCGGATAATAGATGTTATGTTTTTTAAAGTTCATTTGTAGGAATTAAGGGGCCAAAAATCATGACTCCATTTTTTATATTAGTATATACAAATATTTGTATGGTACTTCGGGTGAAGTGGGTATTTGGAAATTGCTTGCTATTGGGGGGGGGTATCAGTAGACCGTTTCTGGGGTCTGTTGTTTCATCTTACAACTAAGTGTAGGACTACACGGACGTTTTTGGCGCGATCCGACGCGCTGAAACAAAGCTCCTGTGACAAATCACATGCGACAGAAATAAGGTAAGTGAATGCATTGTTGGATGGTGTATTGTCTGGATCTGACAGTGGTGCCATGTTGGTTCAACGCTGCGACTTCATCCCACAATACATTCACTTACCTTATTTCCGTTGCATGCGATTTGTTGCACGCGTCTTGTCGCAGCGCGTTGGATCACGACGAAATGAGCAGAGTGCTGGAATAGAGACACAGGGTACCACTGAGGCCTGACTAAATATTGCCTATTAGAAAGTTGGTAAGGAGAGCAGCTTTGAACCTCTTTACTGCCAGAGGCAGCTATCTCTACATGATGCGTGAAACCTCAGGTGTGTGAATCACTCGGATTGATAGAATTGCACTGTTTCTTTCTAGCATACAATTCTCTTCAGTGTTTATGTTTTAGCTTTCACAAAAGGTTCCACAACATCAGCCCAAATGCAACTTGTTTCTGTTTCTACAGTGTTAAAAGTGCACTTAATACGCTGGCATGGAAAGTTACATGCTCCTCTTTCTTTACTGCTTTCTACATACAGTACCAATATTGTGCAAAAGCAATTCCAAAACAGAGCTAAGATCGTTCAGGGGAAAATATTAAGGCAGGACTGTCATTCACACTCTCCAGCATTCTTCATTATCTGATGATGTTGTGAGTTGCACTTTTCAACATCAGCTGGACCAGGAGTTTGACGCCACCTGCATTAAAGATACTAAAGACTCTCTTGTTTGATGTTAATTTTGTAATAATTTATGGTTTACTATATTACTGAGATAATTGACTGGGCTAGTTTCTGAAATGTAGAGAAACTAAACTCAAAGCAATGTTTATATTTTCTTTAATATACTTTGAATTATGTTGTATATTTCTTCAGATGGAAATAATCTGTACATATCTTGTTTATTTTTTTGTTGTTTTTTTTACAAGGTTTAGGATGCTAAGTATGTTCATTTTCCTATTTATTTATTTACATTTTTTTTCTCAGGGGGGGTGATTTTAAACTTGTTAAAATAATGAAAATCTTGCCACTTCCCTTGCTGCTCTACATTCCTTTCTCTGAAATGTCTCATCCTTCCTTAAACATAAAATTGTTATTTCCGGCTATTTGAGGAAGCGGAATACCATCAAATAAGGATGCCTAAATGATTTCACATTGCATGACCAGGCTTGTGTAAAATGAGTCCCAAAGCCCATGTCTGGCCTGCATTGTAGTTGGGGTGCCACAATCTGTCCTTTCTCTCTTTTTTTTCTGTCCAATACCATAAAGAGAGTTTGACACTGCTGTGCATTAAAGAGCCATTGTGCAGAGTGCCTTGGTGTTATGTACAGACTGTCTCTGTACTTTTCAATTCCAAATGTTTTTTTAATTATTTGATGGAAACTTTAAGAATACATGTGGTATTTCCCACTTGAAAGTGCTCATATAATTTGGTTTAATTTCTGTTGGGTAGATAATCTGCCCATGTTAAGCCGACGTTGGCTTGATTTATCCTTATTCCTTATCATCAACCAACCAACTGAATTTGTTGTAATCATTTCCCAAAGCAGTTCCTAAGAAGAGAGTGCCATGTCCTCCCTCTATGTTATTGGAATATTACATTTTCAATTCTACAGTCATGCCCATCACTTTGTATTGCAGCAGTACCAGGTGAATGTGTTCTGCTACACTTAAAATTATACAGTCAGCGTAATACTCGTAATGATTAAATAGGCTATAACTGAAATGCAGGTGTATTCTGGGAAGATTCCATTACCTGAATTATTTACTGCCAAAAGGACAATTTTTGCATGTCTGTGTTTCGCTCAAATAAAACATCAGTGGTATCCTCGTGCTTTAAAGAGTGACATAGCTGTCATTTATATAGGCCAAATTCAAATATACTGTAGAGCAGGGATCCCCAACCTTTTGAACCTGTGAGCAACATTCAGAAGTAAAAGGAGTTGGGGATCAACACAATCATGAAACATGTTCTTGGGGTGCCAAATAAGTGCTGTGATTGGCCATTTGGTAGCCCCTGTGTGGATTGTCAACCTACATTGAGGCTCTGTTTGGCAGTGCCAAAACTTGCCTCCAAGACTGGAATTCAAAAATAAGCACCTGCTTTGAGGCCACTAGTAGCAACATCCAAGGGGTTGGAGAGCAACATGTTGCTCCTGAGTTACTGGTTGGGGACCACTGCTAGATTCTATAGTACAGATGACAGTGTTATTTGTTATGCAGAAACATCTACTAAGTTAATGGGAATTATTCATTCTTGAGCAGTCCTGTTTTTTCTACCATACAATTCTAAATAATAGCTATTTTCCTTTACAGCATCTGCTGTGTATATTTACCCTTCTTTTTTTCAGGTCTCTCTGGCAGTAAAGGAATGGAATGAAACTGCAAAAACTGAGGCAATGCAAACTTATACCACATGGGCATTCTCCATCTTTTTTGTTTGCATTTTAAAATGCAATATATACAATTGCAACTACATGGAACTGTTTTATGTATCATGTTTGTGCTCCCCAAAAGTTAGAACCCAAATTCTACAGTATTTAGGAAAAGTGTGTGCACATACAATATATATATATATATATATATATATACACACACACACAGTCCTTTGTCACACAGATCCATCAGGTTAGAAAAAACAAGCATTGCTTAACTGTATTACAATGCAGTCAGTTGAATGTGAATTTCCATGCATTAGAGGCTCATTTTCTGACTTACATACCCACTGCGATAAGGCCTGTTAGCCATAAAATGCGAAATGGAGAACTTGTTTGCCTTCTTTTGTATTAAAGTAACAGTGTACATAGTACCAACTGATCTTTGTAGAGAAAAAATAGTTTATACAGCAGAATCTATTATTGCTGAATGCTCAGCAAACACTTTGCAGATGAAATGAGAAGATAAACTATGTGTTTTATTTTGTTTTGTTTTCTGTCTGCATCTTATATTTTGGTGTTTTGTTTCACCCTGGGCACTTTAATGTAAAACATAAGCTGAGGAGAACTTGGTAAATAACTGCTGTTGCACAGATAACGTGTGATTTCCTACTATTTGTAAGTACTTTTTCTGAAGATGATGGAAGAGACCATGCCCAACTCATTCTGAAACTAGAAATCATCCTTGATTGTAGTTTATTTGATTTTCCAGTCCTCACTTTGAAACACAAAGTATACTCTGTTTTTCAACTACTGTTTGTAAGGAGTGAATGGCAATTTTTCAGGTCCCTATGATAGCAAAGAGGGAAGAGTTTGGCTCAGTGCAGAAACAGACCATAATGTGTTTTTTAGATCAGTTCTAGAACATCTTCACAGGTCTCTCCGTCTCTCCAATATACTAAGTAGGAATTTTGGGCTGCCTTTAATGAAGGTGTTCATTTTCCTTTCAAGCACCAGTCCCACTTTGCAATTTAAAAATAAGGAATTATTTAATTTTTTTAGTATCCTCAACAGTGAAAAGGTTGATTTATTCCAAGTAGTTAGTAAGTAAATTGACTTCACAAGTAATGAATAATTGTACTAAACTGTAGTAATTCCATTCGTCTGGAAATCAGGGCAAAAAATATGTAAAATGCAAAATGAAAGTATTTCATTAGGCAGTTTAATTTATTGTACTTGAATTGTCCTCAATAGTGTGTAATAAAGTAAATGATTCTGCACTGAAATGTTCTGGAAAAAAAACTGAAAATAACTGAAAAAATATATTTAAAAAAATGCTTTTGAAAATGGACTGTTAAGCTGGACTGGAGCTGTAACTAAATAAAATGTGCAACACTGGGGTATTTTATCAGTGATGCGAGCTGTAAAATAAACCCTCCCAATATGTTTAAAGTAGATGTAAATAAATTTTTTTATTAAATACGGTTTCAGATGAGAAAAACAAATAGTAAGAAATAAAAGCTGAACAAATGTATCTGATGGATACTGCCATGGTCTTGTGCCTGGCCTGGAGATATTTTCCAGTGAGGGATGTATTGTTAATTGTCTTACATTTATTTTATTTCTTTTACTTTTTTGTAACATGGCTTTGTAAATAAAATAATTTATATGTTTGTAAGAAAAATCACCTTCTGGTATTTATTCTTAAAAGCAAAATGATACATTTAGTCACGTGATAATGGTTTGCAGAAATACACATGATGTTGGAAAAGAAAAGCTTCTGGTTTCCAGTAGGGTTACCACTCCATCCTAGCATGTAAAATACCAGCCAAGGCCGGGGCTGGTATTAAAAGTTTGCCAGCAATATACTTACTTCTATAGTCACCAAATTTGCAGCTGATCCATCCTTCACGACAGAACTCTGCCCCCTGTGACATCATAGCTCATCACTGACATCATGGCACACCCCTTGTGGAGACGCCCCTGCTGGTAAAATAATTCTAAAAAGGTGGCAACCCTAATTTCCATGCAACATAAGAGGTTGGGAGGATTAATAAGTAGATCCCAAGTCACTACATCTCCAATAACATTTCTAAGGGGTACATTCATTATTGCTCATTCTTATGGTGCTATAGAGAGCCTTGCATGTCATTTTGCCCATCTCTCCTCCTGTGTAAGAACTAAAGCCGTTGTATTCTGCATAGTTTATTTGATATGTGATATGTAAACATGAGCCACTTGCCCTGTTCAACTTGTATGGCTAAACCTAATTGCACACAAACACTGCGCATGACCAGGACCACATCATTTTGCGCATGTCAAAGATTGTATCATCACTTGTGCACTGTGAACGACCAAATCTACATCCCCAAAAATGCATACCTGGAGTTTGCAGCATTTTTCAGGCTTTGCATATAAATTGCATTTATTAATTTGCAAGTTTTTATTGATGTGTTTCAAACTTAAAACTACAGAGCTGTCCATCAATAATCTTGTCTGCAAAGCACACATATATGGTACAACATGAAGTCATCTGCATATGCGAGAGCCTCCCAAGAGCCAGCAAGGTGGGGTAGGAGGACTAGGACATGGTCTTCATCTTTGAGGTGAAGTATAGAAATAAATAGGGAATTGTAAGGCCACCTTGGCTGTCCAGGACAGACGGGAGATTTATTAGCCCACAAAAAGGAAGGCGGGTATAACGGTAACTTGAGAGAAGAACTTTTGGGGCCCAGATTGGGGAATTGTGTAAACTGTAAAGGAGATTGTGGAGGTAAATTATTTTATACAGATTAACTCTTCCACCTAGCATTATGGGCAAGGTACTCCAAATCTTGGTTACTATTCTGAACTGCCATATTAAGGGGTCAATGTTGTAGCAGGAGGTTTGAGGGGAAATGAACTAGAAGCAAGAGACTTCATTAGATTAGAGTATTGCCACTAGTTTGATATTTAGGGCAAAGAAGAGGGGTGATAAGACACCCCTGTATCATGCCATTGATGTTAAGCGTAGTGGTGGGTTTTACCCAGTTAGATTTTAAATACACCCTTTTTAGGAGGGACAGAGGGATTAAAAAGTGTGGAGGAGTGTGTTTGTATGTAAAGCCTGAATTAAAGCCATGCACTAAAGAAATGACAATAGCTGGCACTGGTGAGGGTGTAGATTCACTCTGGGTAGAGATTTTGACTGGGCAAAAGGTAACAAAAAGAATTATTGGTGTATGCTATAAACCACCTCGTATAAGTGTCGAGTATGAAGCCCAGCTACTCTTGCAGATACAAGCGGCTTCACAGCTGGGTCAAGTTGTTGCTATGGGTGACTTCAATTATCCAGACATTGACTGGGGTAATGGGGTTGCTAAGACAGAAAAAGCTAGTAGGTTTGTAAATATGCTGAATGACAACTTTTTATTCCAGCTCATTCAAGAACCTACTAGGAATAACTCTCTTTTGGACCTTGTAATAACTAACAATACTGAACTCATCTCTAACATTTGTGTGGGTGAGCATTTAGGGAATAGTGATCATAACATGGTCTCCTTTGAGATTCTGTTGCAGAAGCAATTCTATAAGGGAGTAACTAAAACACTAAATTTCAGACATACAAACTTTGACAGTATAAGGGCATCTCTGCAACATATTAAGTGGGAAATGCTTTTCTCAGGGTTAAACACAGAACAAAAATGGGAAGTCTTTAAAATGCTGCTTAATAAATATACTTGTCCGTATATTCCACTTGTAAGCAAGGAACATCGTTGCAAAGCAAAACCTTTTTGGTTCAATAGAAGCGTTGGTGTTGAGGTGGGTAAGAAAAGACGTGCTTTTAAGGCTTTCAAGTTAGCTGGTACAGCCGAAACATTTATAAAGGAGGACAATAAACCATGCAAAGAAGCTATAAAACAAGCTAAAATTGCAGCTAGGGATGTAGCGAACCGCCGACAATGTGTTCGCGAACACCGGCAAAAAATGCGAACAGTTCGCAAACAGTTCGCGAACATCCGAAAATCGTTCGATTCGAACGATCGAAGGATTTTAATCGTTTGATCAAACGATTTTCGTTCGAATCGAACGATCGAAGCCATTGGATCGAATGATTTCATTCAATCCAATGGCTTCGATCGTTCGATTCGAACGAAAATCGTTAGATTTTAGCGATCGAATGGTCGAACGATTTTGACGCGAACGCCTATTGGCGAACGTCGCGCGACGTTCGCGAACTTGCGGCGGACGCGAACAGTCGAAGTTCGCGCGAACTAGTTCGCCGGCGAACAGTTCGCTACATCCCTAATTGCAGCAAGCCGTAAAAAAAATCCAAAATTATTTTTTAAATATGTTAATAGTAAAAAAAATGAAGCAGGAAGGGGTGGGACCCTTACTATCAGAGGGGGGGGCAGCTGGTTGATGAAAAGAAAATAAAAGCGCAGATTCTGAACTCATATTTTTCATCTTCATTCACAAATGAGGAATCGGTAAGTGAAGGTGTCCTTCTTAACAGTATCAAAACAGGGGGGTTGTGGGAGCACTCTAAAGGCTTTAAAGTATATATATATATATATATATATATATTGTGGCAAGCTGGCGGCTTGTACATGTAACTTTTAGGGGGGATTAGTCAATGGTGGGCAGGCAGCATAGGAAAAAGGAGCAGAAAGACAGGGACACACAGTTTCTTCAAGGAAAACACCGGTTTATTTTCCCACTTTCCAACAAACACTTTCAATAATGCACGGACACAGGGGTGACCATTGTATCATACAAACAAAACATAAAATAAAACCTAGCCCACTGGGCACTACCTTCACACTTTGAAGCAGTCCCTGACTAGACTGGGCCCCTTGTGGACAACCAGCACAACAAATAGTTTGGCTCACCCCTGTACTCACAGGACTCCTTTCTGTAGTGTTTATTCAGCCTCCTGGCACAACTTGGTCACAGGCTCCCTCTGCTTCTTGCAGTAACAGGCAGCACTCCCAGCTCCTCTGGGAGTTCCTCACACAGCCAGGTCTCCTACCTGCTGTGCCCTGTTGAGAGACCCACTCTCCTATTCTAATTAACTTTAAATAGCCTTTCCACAGGACAGCTTTCCTGTGGAAGGTGAACTCCAATCTCTGGACTGGATCTGCAGAATGGAGTCTCTGGCTACTAAAGTCTTTAAACAGAGCGCTGATTCTCTGTTTCATAACTCCCTTCCTGGAGCCTAACTCAGTACCTGGGGAGAAATTAAAGGCTAGAGTGACCTTTTTCCACCTTTTCCTAGTCACTCTACCACAATATATATATATATAAGTATAATAAATGCTATTGCATATGTACCCAAATAGGGGTTATTTTGTTACAAAGTTATGATCATAAAATTGATAAGCCACCATACCACGTCAAGGTAAACCCCGAATGGCGGCCCCTAACTTGTTTTATTTTTTATGTGCATTCTAGCATTACCTGTAATCAATGTCCATTGAACGCTGTTTTTTCACTGAGGGCTAAATCCTCCCCAGCCAGCAATCAGACTTTTAAAGGAGAGATATTCCCAAAACAAATGCCCAATTTTAAAAGCATAGGATCACCACTAGTTTAAAGGGGGGGTATGGGGTGCTACAACCACTGAAGCTATGCCACAGCTTCCGGCTAAATATACAATATCAAAACAGGGGGGTTGTGGGAGCACTCTAAAGGCTTTAAAGTATATATATATATATATGTATAATAAATGCTATTGCATATGTACCCAAATAGGGGTTATTTTGTTACAAAGTTATGATCATAAAATTGATAAGCCACCATACCACGTCAAGGAAAACCCGAATGGCGGCCCCTAACTTGTTTTATTTTTTATGTGCATTCTAGCATTACCTGTAATCAATGTCCATTGAATGCTGTTTTTTCACTGAGGGCTAAATCCTCCCCAGCCAGCAATCAGGCTTTTAAAGGAGAGATATTCCCAAAACAAACGACCAATTTTAAAAGCATAGGATCACCACTAGTTTAAAGGAGGGGTATGGGGTGCTACAACCACTGAAGCTATGCCACAGCTTCCGGCTAAATATACAATATCAAAACAGGGGGGTTGTGGGAGCACTCTAAAGGCTTTAAAGTATATATATATATATATATATATATATATATATATATATATATAATAAATGCTATTGCATATGTACCCAAATAGGGGTTATTTTGTTACAAAGTTATGATCATAAAATTGATAAGCCCCCATACCCACCCCTTTATACTAATGGTGGTCCTATGCTTTTAAATATGGGCGTTGGTTTGAGCAATCTCTCTCTCTTAAAAGCCCTTGCTGGCGGGGGAGGATTTAGCTTTCAGATTGAAACCAATGCACAACACACATTGTGTACAGGTAATGCTATTATGCAGAGAAGTATCTTTTTATATTGTGACCTGAGTTAAGTAAGTTAGGGACCGCCATATGGGGTTTACCTTGACGTGGTATGGTGGCTTTTCAACTTTATGATCATAACTTTGTAACTAAAAACCCCTGTTTTGTAAACATATGCATTTGCATTTATATTGAATTACTTATGAGACAGGGGCCCAGGGAAGTGCATTGTAAGTAGCACTTCCCTTATACTCAAATATATTTTGTATTAGCCTTAAGAGTGCTTCCACCGCCCCCCCTAGATTTCCTTCTTAACAGTCCCAATTCTAGTAATACAACTATTGATGCATGGTTCACACATGAAGAAATTCAAAAGAGACTAGAACGTGTTAAGATTAACAAAGGTCCAGGGCCAGATGATATTCATCCCAGGGTAATTAGCGTGCTTAGCTCTGTGATTGCCAAACCTCTTTACTTAATTTTTCAGGATTCATTGAGATCTGGCATAGTGCCGAGAGACTGGCGAAATGTGGTGCCTCTATTCAAAAAAGGATCCCGTTCTCAGCCTCAAAACTATAGGCCAGTTAGTCTGACGTCAGTGGTAGGAAAGCTTTTCGAAGGGTTAATAAAGGATAAGATACTGGGACTTCATAGCAAATCATAATACTATGAGTTTGTGCCAGCATGGTTTTATGCATAATAGATCTTGCCAGACTAACTTAATTTCTTTTTATGAGAATGTAAGTAGAGACCTCGATTCTGGGATGGCAGTGGATGTGATTTACTTAGATTTTGCTAAAGCATTTGATACAGTGCCACACAAAAGTTTACTGGTTAAATTAAGGAATGTTGGCCTGGAACATAGTATTTGTACCTGGATAGAGAACTGGCTAAAAGATAGACTACAAAGAGTGGTGGTAAATGGGACATTTTCTAATTGGACCAGTGTTGTTAGTGGAGTACCACAGGGCTCTGTACTAGGTCCCTTGCTTTTCAACTTGTTTATTAATGACCTGGAGGTGGGCATTGAAAGTACTGTTTCTATTTTTGCAAATGATACTAAATTGTGCAGAACTATAGGTTCCATGCAGGATGCTGCCACTTTGCAGAGTGATTTGTCTAAACTGGAAAACTGGGCAGAAAACTGGAAAATGAGGTTCAATGTTGATAAATGCAAGGTTATGCACTTTGGCAAAAATAATATAAATGCAAGTTATACACTAAATGGCAGTGTGTTGGGAGTTTCCTTAAATGAGAAGGATCTAGGGGTCTTTGTAGATAACACGTTGTCTAATTCTGGGCAGTGTCATTCTGTGGCTACTAAAGCAAATAAAGTTCTGTCTTGCATAAAAAAGGGCATTAACTCAAGGGATGAAAACATAATTATGCCTCTTTAGAGGTCCCTGGTAAGGCCTCATCTGGAGTATGCAGTGCAGTTTTGGACTCCAGTCCTTAAGAGGGATATAAATGAGCTGGAGAGAGTGCAGAGACATGCAACTAAATTGGTTAGAAAGACGGAAGACTTAAATTATGAGGGTAGACTGTCAAGGTTGGGGTTGTTTTCTCTGGAAAAAAGGCGCTTGCGAGGGGACATGATTACACTTTACAAGTACATTAGAGGACATTATAGACAAATGGCAGGGGACCTTTTTACCCATAAAGTGGATCACCGTACCAGAGGCCACCCCTTTAGACTAGAAGAAAAGAACTTTCATTTGAAGCAACGTAGGGGGTTCTTCACAGTCAGGACAGTGAGGTTGTGGAATGCACAGCCGGGTGATGTTGTGATGGCTGATTCAGTTAATGCCTTTAAGAATGGCTTGGATGATTTTTTGGACAGACATAATATCAAAGGCTATTGTGATACTAAGCTCTATAGTTAGTATAGGTATGGGTATATAGAATTTAATTAAAAGTAGAGAAGGGTGTATGTATGGATGCTGGGTTTTCATTTGGAGAGGTTGAACTTGATGTACTTTGTCTTTTTTTAACCCAAATTAACTATGTAACTATGTAACTCGATAAAGATTGGACCTATGCAAAGGCTTTTCATTATTATTTTCGCTGTATACCACTATCCTCCATGAAGTAGGCTTGAAGGCAGTCAAAGATACCCTCAGACAGAGGGGTCCATTATATGAACAACATAGTACCTTTGTGATGGAACTCCTGGAATTCATTTTGCGGCACAACTACTTTACCTTAAATCTACACTACTACCATCAAATTAGGGGGACCACAATGGGTAGTACATGTGCCCCAGTTATGCAAACATCTATTTGGGGTGGTGGGAGAACAACATGGTTTTTGGGGACGAACTCATGGAATACACGCAATATATCCCTATGTGGTTACGCTACATAGATGATATAATACTGATATGGTCCGGTAACAAGGATAAATTCTATGAGTTTGTTAATAAACTTAATGATATTAAACTCAAAGTTACAGTTGACATTGACAATAATATACATACAACATTGTTTAGAAAACAGATGGCTACCAATAGTCTGTTACATGCCAAGAGTCAACATCCTCAAAATACTATTAAAGGTATTCCAACAGGTCAGTAGCTAAGGCTAAGAAGACTCTGTAGCACGTGGAGGATTTTAAGGTTGAAGCAGGGAAGCTATATTCCAGATTCAAACAAAGAGGGTATAGTCACAATTCCCTTAAAAGAGCATACAGAAGGGCATTAGAAGCGGAGAGAAATACCCTATTAATCTCTAAAAAAAAAAACTATTTAAGGTAAAACAGAAAATGAAAATTCGAAAATCATTAGCGTAATAGGAGACTTTAATTGTGAACATGGAGAGATCAAACAAATCCTCATCAAACACTGGCACATTTTAGAACAGGATCAGGATTTGAAAACAGTAATAGGGGACAAACCTACCATCACGTTTAGATGCAGCAAGAACCTTAAAGACAGACTAATTCAGAGCCATTACAATAACACACCTATACCTACCTGGCTGTCAAATAGGACTAAGGGCTGCTATAAGTGTGGAACCTGCAAAGCATGCCCATGGATAAAGAAAACAACTCAAGTTGAATGTAGATCAGACATTAAAGAATATAAAATTAAAGATTTTATTAATTGTAAAATAAGAGGTGTTATTTACATCATGAGTTGCATATGCAGCAAAAACTATATAGGAAAAACTAAAAGGGAATTTAGACGGAGGGTCCTTGAGCACATAGGTGATGTGCAACATAAAAGGAACACATCAGTCACCAATCACATAAATGAGTCCCATGAAGGAGATACTTCAGTGATGAAGTACACCGGAGTTGAACACATGTGAGGCGCAATGGATATACTGGTGTCAAAGTAAATCGCCAAATGGTCTAAATGAAGGATTTACTTCCGTTTCTTTAAAATATCTTGAAGGATCACAATATTCGGGGATTTAATCAATTAACTGTTACTTACATCAACATATATTTTCTTCTAACAAGTATTCTGATTAACTATGGAAAATCACATTCTGACCAATTATATATAAAATTAAATTTCTCTGCTGACTGGCATATATGCTCCTCCGTTTTATAAGTGTGGGCATCGAGGCTTTATATATGTATTACTGTACACTTGATTAGAAACAATGACTGGATATAAATTAAACTTAGATTATTAACATGACTTTTAAGCCATTTCCCAGTACTTTCTTGCGTCTAAAAAGTTCTAAATGAGTGGTCTTAATGTAGGGGCGCAGTACTGGCAATTGGCAGTAATGTCTCTAAGGGTGAAGCTGCGCATTTCCGCCAACACAAGGCAGGTACGTCTGCAGAAAACCGGATGTGACGTCATCATACTGGGCGCAATGCAGAATGCCTGCAAGAAACCGGAAGTGACGTCACACCGCCAGACGTAATGGCGAAGCATGGACACAGTCCATGATGCCTATTTAAATGGCGAAAAGGAGCGTGACCAACACTTATGCCCCTGACAAAGCTGCTTGGCAGCGAAACGCGTAGGGCGGCGTAGGTGGAAGGTGGTGTGGATAGCTCCCACTCTTCCCAACGTAGCTAGGTAGGAGGTGTGCTGGGGAAAGGGTGGGCACTGATGGGAAAGAAACCTGGCATCCCTTATAGAGCTGGCAATAACAGTGGATATTAAACTCCATCACTAAGCTGATAGCATATCCACCACCTTTTCAGCCTGCGCAATTGCTTTTAATTGTGTGTTTTTTAGGGACACGGTCCCGCACGGCGTAGAGTTTCATATGCTGCGAGTATATTTGTTGGTGTTGTCAGTCAAGCATATTTTAATAATATAAATTAAAAGTTATGTTTTATGACATTGTAACTACCATAGCCTGAACTGGTTGGCTTGCTACACTGTAGAAGGATGGGTGGCTGTTTCACTCTCCACTGCTGCATGTAGCGGTTTCGTTTTTTCAAACTTGATATGCTATCTCATCAGATAGAGCATGATTTTAGACGCTCAAGAAGGCTGATCAAACACAGAAATCTTCATGGAAGCAAGATGGCCACCCATGCAGCTTACTATTGTCATTGTGATCTGTGCAAATCTCCAGAGCAACCTGTAAAAAAAACTGCAAATACAGAAGAAAAGTCAGGGCAAGGCCACAATCAATGATGGAGCTATTGAAATTGGGTTTATGTATATTTCTCTTCTCAAGCACCATATTCTGAGAATACATCATAAAGAAACAATGAAGCATAGTTGTAAGCAAGTAATTTTCTCACAAGTCTAGCTTCATTGTCTCGTGCTTTTATGGCTAAAGCACACTCAGGGTTTATTTATCAAATGTCGAATTCTAGAGTAATGTGAATTTTTTAAAACTCTAATAAATTCGACTTTATTCACAATTCGAATGGTATGTTATTTATGAATATTTGAGTGAATGGTCCTGACCCGAAAACTTGATTCGAATTTGAATAGAGTTTTCCTCTCAAAAAAAACCTTGACTTTAGCGCATCAAATTTGTTTTTTGACGTGCTTCAATTTTTTACTCCCATTGGAGTCTATGGGGAGTAATTTTTCAGCAAAAATTGCCAAAAATTTGGCTCATCACTACTATTAACATCTTCAAATAGTTCAATGGACCTCTGCCATCGACTTCTACTTGAACTTGGTAGGTTTTAGGTGGAGAATAGTCGAATTCGAATTCTTCAAGGGTCTGAATGTAGTAAATCTCACATTCAAATTCGAGTTTGAATTTGAGCGGGGGAGTTTTTACCAAAAATCCAAACTCAAAAATTTGAATTCAACCCAGTAGCACTTGATGAAGGGGCATGTCCCCGAAATGTTTGCTGGGATCTCACTAAAATAAAGAAGCACTTTTCAATTTTTGCAGAAGCATTGAGTGGAGTGTGCCTATGTTTCATTTGAATTTGAGTACAAGAAGGCATTTGGTTTGCGCCATGGCCTGCGGGGAGCACCTCCAATAAGTAAGTAAGTCTTCAGTAGAAAAATCAGAACAAACAAGCACTTTTTTCACTGAATAATTTGCAACTGTGCACAGGTAAATTGTTACCCTTTCATGTCTCAAAGGCATGTGGGTGGAAAAAGAAAGACTAAGGGGGTTATTTATTAAAGTCCGATTTTTTCTGGTTGGACTTTTAAAGGGCAAAACCAACATTTTTTTGATTTATTAAACCCTGTTGGTTTAAAAGTACAGATAAAAAAAGTACTCCAACTCTGACCTGGCGAGTTCATGTAGAAGTCAATGTCAGATGTCCCAAAGATATGCTGATTTGTGCTGGGTTTCGGAAACAGTTGCGGTATTTGAGCTTCAAATCCAAAAAAGTAGCGGATTCTGATTTTTTTTTTTTACAATCGTATCAAGCCTTTTTCTGCACAATCATTTTTCAGGAAACTTTCATGATAAATAGGGGAAAAAATCCATGCGGACTTGGTCCGAGTGATTTTCTACAAAATAGTATGATAAATTTGGATTTTGATAAATAACGCCCTAAATCTGCCACAGTACAGGCACTTGTTAATATTTGTTTTAAGGTGGCCATAGACGTGGAAAAGATCTTTTCAATACACACATGTAGAGCTGAATCGTCAGGTAGAAACAATAGAATTCTACCTGTATCTGATGATTCAACACTAACAATAGCCGATGTTTGGGTGCTTTTCAAAGGCACCCCATCAAAATTTTCCATCCAGCCCAATTGACGAGCCAACCTATATCCAAGTCTTCTGCCGATAACGGTCGGCTCTTTTTCCACCATACACACATCGAATATCGTAGAAAATTTGTTTCAATATTATCCGTGTGTCTATAGCCACCTTTACTTACAACATTGTCAGTCCAATCTCCAAGCACTGTTGCAATGTAGTTGAGAGCGTTAAGGTGGCCATACACTGAGAGATCCGCTCATTTGGCAATGTCGCCAAACGAGCGGATCTCCCTCCGATATGCCCACCTTGAGGTGGGCAATATCGGGCCGATCCGATCGTGGGCCCTAGGGCCCAACGATTGGATCCTAACGAGGCCTTAACGGGCGGTCGGATCGCGGGACCACATCAACGAATAGATGCGGCCGCGATCCGACGGGATTTTCTGTCCCATCCGATCGAGATCTGGCCGACTTTCGGCCAGATCTCGATCGGTGAAGCCCGTCGGGGGGCCCCATACACGGGCCAATAAGCTGCCGACACGGTCTGTCGGCAGCTTTTATCGGGCCGTGTATGGCCACCTTTAAGTATTGCACAATATCTGAAGCCCGGATCTCTGCTCTCTTCCTTCATCACTTGGGTTAAACGTATCCTGAAGTCATCAACTAAATCCTTTTGCAGCTCCAGAAATTTTAGCTTTCTTGGTGCTGTGGGCATATTTCGGTATCTCTCTGGAAAAAAGATAAAAAACAAGCTCAAATGGATAGTAATATAGGTTTCTATAATATACAGTCATATGAAAAAGTTTGGGAACCCCTCTTTTTTGACCATTCGTCCATACAAAATCTCTCCAGTTCAGTTAAATTTGATGGCTGCCGAGCATGGACAGCCTGCAAATCATCCCATAGATTTTCGATGATATTCAAGTAGGGGGACTGTGACGGCCATTTCAGAAAATTGTACTTCTCCTTCTGCATAAATGCTTTTGTAGATTTCGACGTGTGTTTAGGGTCATTGTCTTGATGGAATATCCAACCCCTGCACAACTTCAACTTTGTGACTGAAGCTTGAACATTATCCTGAAGAATTTGTTGATTTCATCCGACCCTCGACTTTAACAAGGGCCCCAGTCCCTGAACTAGCCACATAGCCCCACACCATAATGGAACCTCCACCAAATTTAACAGTAGGTAGCAGGTGTTTTTCTTGGAATGCAGTAATCTTCTTCCGCCATGCAAAATACTTTGTTATGACCAAATAAATACATTTTTGTCTCATCAGTCCAAAACACTTTGTTCCAAAATGACTGTGGCTTGTCTAAATGAGCTTTTGCATACAATAAGTGACTCTGTTTGAGGCGTGAGTACAGAAAGGGCTTCTTTCTCATCACCCTGCCATACAGATGTTCTTTGTGCAAATTGTGCTGAATTGTAGAAAGATGTACAGATACACCAACTCCAGCAAGATGTTCTTGCAGGTCTTTGGGGTGATCTATGGGTTGTTTGTAACCATTCTCACAATCCTCTGTATATGCCACTCCTGTATTTTTCTTGGCCTGCCAGACCTGGGTTTTACAGTAACTAAGCCTGTGGCCTCACATTTCATGATTCCATTCCTTACAGTTGAAACTGACAGTTTAAACCTCTGAAATAACTTTTTGTGGCCTCCCCCTGATACTGAACAATCTTTGTTTTCAGATATTTTGAGAGTTGCTTTGAGGAACCCATGCTGTCACTCTTCAGAGGAGAGTCAAACAGAAGCACAACTTGCAATTGGCCACCTTAAATACCTTTTCCCGTGGACACATCTGCCTATGAAGTTCAAGGCTTAACGAGTTAAACCAACCAATTTGGTGTTGCCAGTAATCCATATTGATCAGTTACATGCATTCAAATTAGCAAAATTACAAGGGTACTCAAATTTTTGCACAGACAGTTTTTCACATTTGATTTAATTTCATACAACTAAATACACCCCAGTACTCAGATGTTCCTGGGAAATGAAAGACATACCACTGTTACCTTTTTTTTTGACAGTGAAGTCAATTATTATGCGACCTGAGAGGGGTTTCCAAACTTTTTCATATGACTGTTTATGCGGGGGTTGGGGAAGCAGTTCCATGCAATATTTATGTATGGAAGATACAGGTGGGTTTTCATCTTGGAATCTGAACTGCAGACTCTAAGGGGGGAACCTGCAGTACTAAGGACAGCTGCAAACATGGGGGAGAAAAGGAGGCTAGCGAAACAATCACTGCCAGTGAGTAACATGTTGCTCCCCTACACCTTGGATGTTGCTCTCCGTGGCCTCAAAGCTAGGGTTGCCACCTGGCCGGTATGTTATCGGCCTTGCAGGTAAAAATGATGCTTGATACCTATGTTATTAATAGGAAAAAAGGCAATAATATAGGATGGCCGGTATTTTTATCCAAAAAAGGTGGCAACCCTACTCAAAGCAGGTGCTTATTTTTGAATTCCAGGCTTGGAGGCAAGTTTTGTTGCGTCAAAACCAGCCAAACAGAGTCTCGTGTAGGCTGCCAGTTCACACAGGGACCCCCAAATAGCCAATCACAGCACTTGGTTGGCATCCTCAGGAACTAGATTCATGCTCCTGTAGCTCCCCAACCCTTCCTACATTTGAATGTGGCTCACGGATGAAAATGTTGGGGATCCCTGCTATAGTGTAACAGGAGAAAACAACAGAATACCCATCTAAACAAGATGCCTGTAACTGAAAAACAAGAAATGTGATGATGAGCAGCTTAGCATCTAACGACCAAACAAGTGGGTAGATATGTCACCATACGCCTCCTGACGGCCAATTGACCAACATGGCCAGAATGTCTCCTCGTGCATTCGCTCGCTCTATTCTCCACAGCTGGCGGTTGCCTAGGTGAAGAGTCGTCGAGGGCGGGGGAGTGCCGGTGACGCAGTGAATGGGAAACAGCGCGCTGTGCGGCGCGAGCTCAGTCAGTCACTGGATACCGAGTGCTGCGCCTGCGTAAACAGAGTCCTGGACAGTACCGGGCTACCGGCTGTAGCGTCCGGGGCAAGGCTAGAGATGAATGCCGGTAAGGGTAAGCAAAGGAGTGCTTGAATGTTTCTGCACCTGTTCTGTCCTAGGTAACAGTGTTTTCTATTACAGAGGTGTATTGCTGAAATCGACTGTCTTATTAATGAATTGTCCTTGTGTCCTGTATCTTTTTTCCCTAGTGCTGGCCATTCAAGCCCGGAAAAGGAGACCAAAAGGAAAAAAAGAAAAGACTCGCAAAAAGTAAGTGTTCTCTGGGGAAGAAAGACGTGATCTTACATTCGTACCTGTGCCTGTCAAAGAGCCGCTGACTAGAGGGGATATACTTTGGCGTTCCAGTTTTTAAAAGAGTACACTTCCCCTCTGTCTGCTGAAATGTTGCACGTTGTACAATAGTTCCTCCAAGTCTGGCTAAAAGAAGGCTCTCAGAATGTTTTTCTTAGATACCAGACATCACAGCGTTATTACCATGTATTGGAACTTTCAAACAACCCTAGCCTCCAAACAGAAAATGGATCACTCTTGTTGTGTCCCATCAACCTTCTTTGACTCTGTGTCATTAACTGCAACACTGGTGCAAAGGTAAATCCTGGTGTTGCTAGTGTTTTTTAAATCCTGGTGTGCTTCACTTACTTTGCACCTGGGTATATAAGCACAGTGGTGTGTGTGTGTGTGTGTGTGTCCTCCAACAGGGACCGAAATGTTGGAAAAAGATACCATGTAATAATAAAAATTATGTTTTTTCACTAAAGGGAGTGCTGGTTTGGAAACTATTGGTGTGTATATCTATCTATCTATATCCGTATATCAGTGCAGCAACGCGATTTGGCCCGCGTGGAGCCGACGCCAAATGACTATAGCTCTACGTGGGCCGAAACACGCTGCACCAGGGCCGGAACTAGGGGTAGGCAGAGTAGGCACGTGCCTAGGGTGCAAAGCCGGGGGGCGCCAGACACGCACCTCCTCTGTCATCTACCCCCAGTCCGGTGCCCGACTCTATGAAATTTTACGGCTTCTTGCGCTCCTGCGCATGAAGCGCAAAAGAAGTAACTGCAGCTTTTCTTGCGCACGCGAGCGCCACCTTGCACTTGGGCTCCGCCAGCGCCGCGTCTGCCGGCTTGCCATGGGCGCCGGTGCGGCCCGGCCCTGCGCTGCACCATGCATAACTAAAGATGCACTGATACACGCTTATTTGTGGCTGCAGTGAGTGCTTTCATGGATTACTGCTAATAATTTTGGTTAGCACCCTGCCAAATTCTACCGATTGGTGAGTGACAATTTATTCACGTTAGAAGTTACCGAAGAGTTGGCCTAACGCCTGCACACACCCCTCACGAGAGCACGCACCGGAGCACTGGGGAGCAGCGCGTCCCCAGTGGTCATAAGCAACCGTCTGGCCCGCATGCCGCCCCTAATATTTTACCACCCTAGGCCCGGGTCTTTGTGGCTTTGCCACAAATCTTGGGATGTATATTATATTGTTTTAACAGGGAGCTAAAAAGGTGCACCCTTTCTGAGAGTTATTTTTTATTTCTATTGTCCTATTACAGTAATTTCAGAACATCCTAAAAGTGCACCCAGAGAGGTGAAAACATTTTAAAGGGCTTAAAATACTGTGTTCAAGATGTAATTGGGCATTTGAAATTTCAGACACATGTATAGCATTTGTAGTCTAGATATAATGTGTCTACCTCCTTCCCCATATATGTATACAGTATGTAGCTTGTGAGACTTTTGTAAAAAAAACCCACAAGTTCCTTTTTTATACATGAATATGTGTAGCGATATATTTACAACAAGAATTTAAACCACTGCCCTGCCCTGTGATCACAAGTATTCTAATTAAACCAGAGGCTGCTGTAGGATCCTGGGGGGGATTGAATACACTAAAAGCTGCTATCCCTTGTTTGTAGTACTACTTTTCCATCACTATTGCTCTATATATAGGGACACTTGATAAATGACTTGAGAAAATTGCATTGCATGAGGGACTCCTGCTTCGGCAGTAAAAGTAACACGTTTGCATGTAACTATGTAATCCAAACCTTATAACTAAAAAAACTAAAATTTAAAAGCTAGAATACACCTGCACACTCTCTTGAACACAGGGTCGGACTGGGGGGCCCGGAGCCCACATGGGGCTGCAGTCTACTGCCCCCTGCTGCGACACTCGTTTTCCCCAAACCCTCCCCCATGCACATGAGCATACTGTTTTTTGACGCAACCATAACAGGGAAGGAAGGTCAGCAGCAGGAAGAGAATTTGTGCAGGGAGCTGTTCTGGGCGGTCCAGTCCATATCCCCCTGAATGATACATTCTCTCATTAAAACAGATTAAAGATTAAATAGCATGGAGTGGCCTAAAATATTTAATATATTTAATAATATTTGATATTTTTAAGCAACACGTTTCTTTTTTTTTTCCACCTCACCTTTTGTTTTTCTTAATTTTATTCCTACATTTTTATCAGTACATTGACCTGCTCATTCTGGTTTTTCATATTTTTTTTATAGGATTCTAAGGGCAGATTTTATTAAAATGTGAGATTAGAGCTCACCAAAATTAATCAATAGCTTTCTATTCATTCTTATGTTTTTTTAAAATAGTATATATCGGGGTATATATATATATATATATATATATATACTCTACGTTTCACCCACTATAAATATGATTTTAAAAATTCCATATGAATGAACAGAAAGTGAGTGGATTTTTCTGTGATGATCTGTAATCTCACATTTTGATAATTCTGACCCTAAATGTGGAAATGGTAATATACATAGGTTACATTTTTTTGGTCATCTTTAAAATTTAGAGTTCAGATTGTAGGAATTAGTATCCATAGTTTTTAGTCTATCATTTATTTAAAGAGAATGGAATTCCAAGTTTTGGGGCCTATAGGATGCTGCTCTAAAGAGTGATCTCTCGTTCGGCACTGCATCCAAGCTGGAGTTGCCCATAGCCATCATATGGGATGCTGTGCTAGTACTGTGATGTCATAGCGTAGACATGTGACATCATCACACTGCGTTTGGTGTCAACATTAAAAATAAATAGACACCAAAGCCTTGGGTGAGACAAAATGCCCTTTCTGACTTGATTCCTGGCTCCTGCCACGTGATTATGCCTGTCCTGCTTTTTGAACTTGACCTTGAGCTTCTTTAAACCGTTGGATACCATGTATTAGACTATTTCTGCTTGCCTGTGCTACAGCTTCGTCCTTGGTTCTAATTTCCACCTCGGGAAGGCCACTGGGCTCACATTATTTTTGGGCAATGGACCATAATGAGGAAGCTGCTTCTGAGCATGGAAAAACATTATGCAACATGGCAATTCGAAAGGAGACCTATGAAGCTCAGCAGAATTGCATAGTCCTGAAGGCACTTCTCTCTCAAATGCCTACTGCTCTGCCTCTGTCTGGAAGTCCTGTCACTTCTTCACTGTCCACGGCAACTTCAACGACCAAAGAGCCCCATATTCTGCCACCTCCATGATACCATGGAGATCCTCAGGCCTGTTGGGTCTATGTGAACCAGTGCCTTGTGTAATTCAAACTACAACCCTCCCACTGTGCTCCTTAAAGGGCTAAAGTGTGATATTTCATCTCTATACTGGAGGATAAGGCACTGGAATGGGCAATCTCTTTCTGGGAAAATAATTCTGCCCTAATTAATGATGCCAAAGCCTTCCTTCAACTCTTTTGGACTGTCTTTGATACTCCAGGAAGTTTAGCTGCCACATATTCCTGTCTTGTGCAGATGTACCAAGGAAACCGCAGTGCTCACTAGTATGCCATAGAATTTAGAACTGATCTGATAAGCTAAAAAAATTAACTAGTTTCCAGAGATCTTCCAGAGCAGCTGCAGGATGTGATTGCACTCATTATCAAGGTTGATAGACACACCTTAGGGTGGAGTGGTTTATTCCAGTGGATAGAGTGTGGCGAGATTCCAGCCTATCCTCGTAGATCGCTGCTTCCACTACAGTTTCAACTGGCTTCTAAAAATATTAACTTGCAAGCTTTTCTTGATTCAAGGAGCCACTAGGATTTTCATGGACGCTTACCAAACGTCTTGGTATTTCCCTTGCGGGTTTTGGCAATTGATGATAGACCTTTGAAATTGGAAATAATGTCATAAACAACGGGGGAATTACCTCTGACTGTAGGAGCTCTACACAAAGAGAAATTATCCTTCATTCATCATAAACTGCCCTTCAGCTCCAGTGGTCTTGGGCTTACCATGGCTTCACTTGCCTAACCCCACCATTAGCTTGTGCTCTCTCTGTCTTTCAGTATACATTCAAGAATTTTTGCCCTTTACTTTTATTCATCAGTTACCTATTGTCACAGTTGATCTTCAATCTCTACGCCCTTTTCTGATGTACTCTGTAGGAAATCTGATACTTTTCCTCCTCATCATCCATGCAATTTACCAATTGATCGACAGTACTTCCTGGAACCATGCCTCCTCTTGCTGCACTTATCTTCTATCTCCTTCTGAAACCCAAGACATTAAGGAGTACATCCAAGATAATCTTCAACCTAGGTTCATTCGGCCATCCTATTGGGGCAGGATTGTTCTTTGTGGAAAAGAAGAACCCCTGCATAGATTACAGGGGTCTTAACAAGATCACTTTAAAGAACCCTTATCTTTTAGCCCTCATTTCTGAACTTTTTAACCAGCTAAATGGAGCATGTATATTCACTAAACTTGACCTCTGTGGCACTTCAATATGATTTGGATACAAGGGGGGGGGATCAATGGAAGTTTGCAAGTTTGCATGGGCATTATGAGTATCCGGTTATGCACTTTGGGCTCCGTAATACACTGAATTAGTCAGTGACATCTAAATAGACCTTCTGACTGTCACTAATTAGAAAATATTCTTGTTTTTTCCAAGGACATGATCAGCCACAGAGCCCAAGTGTGAAAAACTAAACTGCAGAAGTGTATTATTGACATTCCTAATAGTTTCTTCCTTGGTTATATTATCTCCCTGGAAAGGTCCAAAATAGATGCTGCCAAAGTCTGTACAATCCAAGATTGGCCCCTACCTAGCTGCACAAATGCCATACAGAGATTAATTGGCTTTGCCAATTATTACAGACCGTTTATTAAAGGAGAAGGAAAGTCTCTAAACAACATTCCCTAAAAATCTCAGCCTTAATATAGTCTCTAACATATTCCCCCAGCTCAATGTCCTGTTGCTTAGTTTGCTTTTGTAATGGCAAAGTCAGGTCCTGTTATTAAGTACCTGTTTCAATCCAGAGCCTTTCTCCTTCAACAGGCAAACACATGCGCACCTCACTGCTGTGCTGCTGCTGCCGTTTTTTTTCTTTTTGCATTAGCATATTCAGCCTGTATGTGCTGAAAATCTTGCCCTCATTAGCCCCACCCACTTAAGCCCATTGTCCTATCGGAACTCTCCTCGATTTTTTCAAGACAGTCCTGCACAGCACCTCTCCCTAAAGCTGCAGTTTACAGTGTAGGAGACTTGGGCGGAAGTGATGCCAGCAGCTTGAAAATGGCAACTGCAATCTACTCAAGAGAGGGCTCACTTTCGAGACAGCAAGCTGGATAAATAATGCTCATCCAGAAGAACTGCTGTAGCGGTTTGGGAGGCAGAAGAATGGTAATTATATTAAATGGATCTTCATTTAAATTCTTTCCTTCTCCTTTAAGGGCTTTGCCTCTCACATTTCTCCCACCCTGGCTCTCATTCGCAAGGGTGGGAAACATAAAATTTGGCCTCCACTACCCTTGGAAACTTTTAACTCCTTGAAAGAGTATTGCTTACAGTATTGAAGCAGGAGCTATTTTGTCCCAGAAGCATGTATTCTCTAAGAAATTATCCTTTTCTGAACAGAATTACAACATTGGGAACCAAGAGTTACTTGCTGTCAAGTTGGGTTTAGAATAATGGCGACATCTTATAGAAGGAACCTTGCATCCCATCACCAACTATACCGATCATAAAAATCTGGAATACATCCAGGCTCTTCAGACTGAACTCTCTGCAAACTCAGTGGACACTTTTCTTTACACAGTTCAATTTAGTATTACTTATCATCGAGGTTCCAAGAAGAGAAAGCAGATGTGCATCAGTGATTGACCAGCAAAGGTAACTCCAACTGAAAGGTGTCTAATAGTCGGAGAGGTTTCAAAGTAACCCATTGTAACTTCTAAGCAACCAAAGACCTGTCTCACATTGGTGAATGCTTATGAGCATCAGGAAAACGCTGAACAGCAGTGATGTGTATATCAAGGTATTACGGAGACAGCCACTGCTCTTAAATGAGGAGCATTAGGTTTGGAGAAAGAAAAATACTGCATTCCAGCATAAGAACATTATCCCATCTGTGAAACATGGTGGAGGTAGTGTTCTAGTTTGGACATGTTTGCTGCATCTGGCCCTGTAACATTGAATTCTGAACTATACCAGAGAATTGTAAAGGAAAATGTCAAGACATCTCTCCATGAACTGGATCTCAAGAAACCGTGGGTCACGCAGCAAGACAATGATCCTAAACACACAAGTCATTCTACCAAAAAATGGTTAAAGAATAATAAAGTGAATGTTCTGGAATGGCCAAGTCAAAGTCCTGACCTTAATCCAATTGAAATGTTGTGGAAAGACCTAAAGAGTGGTTCATTTGAGGAAACCCACCAACATTTAACAATACAATCTAATTTTAATTTGTGATAATAAAGTGTTTTTTATGCTGGTAAACAACTTTATATGCTGTAAAGATATATTATTCATGTAGTGTCCAATAGAGGTCACTATTTTGCTGCCTATTTAAGGAAGCTTCGTTATCCTACAGCCTGTTGTAATAAATTATTAACTCTTTAAATCGGAGTGCCGCCTGGTCTGTGTTGGAGTGAAACTGTATAATAAATGCCTTGGGTCTGCCAGACTCTGTGGCCAGGCACCTTAGGTGCTAGCAACCAAGGTTGTAATCTACATGGCAAATAATTTACTAGTAGGTTTAGTAAAATTATAGAAAACCAACAGTCATTACTCACATGCTGCGGATTCCTTGTAACTGAATCATTGAGAGTTGTTCAAAAATAATAATAGCTTTTTCAAAATAATAGCAGTGTGGAGTTCAATTAGTGAGGTCATTCATTATATGATAAAACAGGTGTCAATTACGACCCTTATTTAAAGAAGAGCAAATGTTGTGCATGCTAGTTATAGTGCATTTCTTTCTGAAATTCTGAATAAAATGGGTTGTTTCAGATATTGTTCAGAAGAACAGTGTATTTTGATTAAAAAGCTGATTGGAGGAAAACATATAAAGAAGTGCAGAGAATTATAGGCTGCTCAGCTAATATGAACTTAAATGCTTTTAAATGGCAACCAAAACCTGAAAGACATGGAAGAAAACATAAAACGATCATTCCAATGGATAGCCAAAATAGCAAAGACGTAGCCAATGATCAGCTCCAGCAAGATCAAAGAAAGTCTAAAGTTAAATGTGAGTACTGTTACAATTGGAAGACATCAATGTTAAGCCAAGCTATTGGCAAGAAGCCCCCCGCAAAGTTCCATTGTTAAAAAAGACGTGCTGAAGAGGTTCCAATTTGCCAAAGAATACATTGACTGACCTAAAGATAAATGGTGCAACATTTTGTGGACTAATGAAAGCAAAACAGTTTTTGGGTCTAGGGGGCCACAGACTGTTTACCAGATGACCCCCAAAAACTGGCTTTAAGACACAGTACATTATTTATGTTTCTCATACTATGGTGTTGGGCCTATTTATCGCATACCAGGGATCATGGATCAGTTTCAATACATAAAAATACAGGAAAAATGCAGCATGTGTGTATATATATATATATATATATATGTATATATATATATATATATGTATATGTATATATATATATATATATATATATATATATATATATATATATATATATATATATATATATATATATATATATATATATATATATAAGATAATCAAAGGACTCGCACTCCAATTCCTTTTTCGTGAACAAACGTGTTAATTTATTTTTTGTTGCATTTTTCCAACGTTTCGGCCCACATTAGGGCCTTTTTCAAGGATAATGTGCATGTGTTTAAGTGTATACTTATATAACATATAAAATTGGCGCCAAGTATGACGTCATAAGCAGAAAAAAACTTTACAATACAATTTAATCCATTGTACAAACTTAAATGCAGTACCTCCAATTCACCACTAGGTGTCATAGTTGTGCTTCAAGTGCTCACAGTGATGTGACAAGAAAAGTGTCCATTTAATCAACCAAATGTGTCCATAAGCCTGCAAATTTATACAAGAATAAATACTTAGTTAACCCTTGACAGAAAACATTTCAATGTTATCTAAATATACTGTTAATGTATCAATATGTTTTTCTGTTCACCTTTATCATAGGTACAATAAACCATTTTCAAAAATAATCAGTTTTCCACTCATCTCTGTCTGGGTTAATCATTGCCAATGAGTTCCCTATCAGGTTAGAAAGCAACTCAATACCAACTGCCCGTTGAGTCCTTTCGGACTTACACAATCGAGCTCATGTATCCAGAAAGCCTCTTTCCTCAATAATGCATTATCGGAATCTCCACCCCTTGTCCTTGCTGGTACTCTCTCAATGGGCATACATCTGAAGGCGGCTGGACTGTGTTTGGCCTCTGCCCAATGTTTGGCTACCAGTTGTTGGGAGATATCTTGCTTCTTATTTTTAGCCTTTTCTTCCCTATCAGGGTCTAGTGCAGCCCTGATGCTGGCCCTGTGCATTCCAATCCTCTCTTTGAGCATTCTAGTGGTTTTTCCACAATAAATCAATCCACACGGACATTTGATGATATAGACCACCATAGTAGTTGTGCATGTCATCCTTTGCTTTATTTCATACTTTTTGCCTGTCCTGGGATGTAAAAAATTACTTCCTAATATCAGGCTGCTACACATCACACAGCCATTACATTTAAACACACCAGGACGCTGGGACAAAAAATGCTGCACAGGGGAGCCTATATATTTGTCAACAGGATCAGATGGACTGAGGATATCTTTTAAAGATTTCCCTCTCTGGTAGCTGAACCTTGGTTTTGGAGGCAATTTCTTGGAGACACTCTCATCACTAGCTACTAGTGGCCTGTGCTTAAGTACACATTTTCGCATGTGATCTGAACCTTCTCCATATTTGCTTACATAGTACATAGCATTTTTTTGTTGTTGTTTAGCACCGGAAGGGATATTGGCCACATTTTGCAGTGCCCCACTCTCATCTTGGTTAAGGCTTAAGGCCCATTTTTTTGTATCCTCTATGAGTTTTGTAGGATAACCCCTCTCTAGGAATCTTTTAGACATTAATTCTAGATCCTCTACCCGTTTATATTCTTCACTAGTAGTTCGTATTACTCGAAGCATTTGTGATTTGGGCAAGGATTCTAATAAATGTCTCGGGTGACAGCTCTGATAGTGTAAGAGGGTATTTCTATCAGTTGGCTTGACATATATGCAAGTCTCCAGTTTAGTCTCACCTTTGTAGATTCTAACATCCAAAAATTCCATACTGCTGGTATTGTATTTTAGAGTGAATCTAATAGGCGTTTCCATTGTGTTCAACTGGTCCACCATTTTCTCCAATTCTATTGTGGGGCCTGACCATATATAGAAGATATCGTCAATATAGCGCCTATAGAAGGCGCCAAGACAATATGGCGCCTTCTATAGGCGCTATATTGACGATATCTTCTATATATGGTCAGGCCCCACAATAGAATTGGAGAAAATGGTGGACCAGTTGAACACAATGGAAACGCCTATTAGATTCACTCTAAAATACAATACCAGCAGTATGGAATTTTTGGATGTTAGAATCTACAAAGGTGAGACTAAACTGGAGACTTGCATATATGTCAAGCCAACTGATAGAAATACCCTCTTACACTATCAGAGCTGTCACCCGAGACATTTATTAGAATCCTTGCCCAAATCACAAATGCTTCGAGTAATACGAACTACTAGTGAAGAATATAAACGGGTAGAGGATCTAGAATTAATGTCTAAAAGATTCCTAGAGAGGGGTTATCCTACAAAACTCATAGAGGATACAAAAAAATGGGCCTTAAGCCTTAACCAAGATGAGAGTGGGGCACTGCAAAATGTGGCCAATATCCCTTCCGGTGCTAAACAACAACAAAAAAATGCTATGTACTATGTAAGCAAATATGGAGAAGGTTCAGATCACATGCGAAAATGTGTACTTAAGCACTGGCCACTAGTAGCTAGTGATGAGAGTGTCTCCAAGAAATTGCCTCCAAAACCAAGGTTCAGCTACCAGAGAGGGAAATCTTTAAAAGATATCCTCAGTCCATCTGATCCTGTTGACAAATATATAGGCTCCCCTGTGCAGCATTTTTTGTCCCAGCGTCCTGGTGTGTTTAAATGTAATGGCTGTGTGATGTGTAGCAGCCTGATATTAGGAAGTAATTTTTTACATCCCAGGACAGGCAAAAAGTATGAAATAAAGCAAAGGATGACATGCACAACTACTATGGTGGTCTATATCATCAAATGTCCGTGTGGATTGATTTATTGTGGAAAAACCACTAGAATGCTCAAAGAGAGGATTGGAATGCACAGGGCCAGCATCAGGGCTGCACTAGACCCGGATAGGGAAGAAAAGGCTAAAAATAAGAAGCAAGATATCTCCCAACAACTGGTAGCCAAACATTGGGCAGAGGCCAAACACAGTCCAGCCGCCTTCAGATGTATGCCCATTGAGAGAGTACCAGCAAGGACAAGGGGTGGAGATTCCGATAATGCATTATTGAGGAAAGAGGCTTTCTGGATACATGAGCTCGATTGTGTAAGTCCGAAAGGACTCAACGGGCAGTTGGTATTGAGTTGCTTTCTAACCTGATAGGGAACTCATTGGCAATGATTAACCCAGACAGAGATGAGTGGAAAACTGATTATTTTTGAAAATGGTTTATTGTACCTATGATAAAGGTGAACAGAAAAACATATTGATACATTAACAGTATATTTAGATAACATTGAAATGTTTTCTGTCAAGGGTTAACTAAGTATTTATTCTTGTATAAATTTGCAGGCTTATGGACACATTTGGTTGATTAAATGGACACTTTTCTTGTCACATCACTGTGAGCACTTGAAGCACAACTATGACACCTAGTGGTGAATTGGAGGTACTGCATTTAAGTTTGTACAATGGATTAAATTGTATTGTAAAGTTTTTTTCTGCTTATGACGTCATACTTGGCGCCAATTTTATATGTTATATAAGTATACACTTAAACACATGCACATTATCCTTGAAAAAGGCCCTAATGTGGGCCGAAACGTTGGAAAAATGCAACAAAAAATAAATTAACACGTTTGTTCACGAAAAAGGAATTGGAGTGCGAGTCCTTTGATTATCTTATCTGAACAATATTGACCCACGCACCCTAAATTGCTTGGAACATCTGGTAAGAGTGCATACACTGAATGGACTTATATATATATATATATATATATATATATATATATAAAATTCGCAGTCTGTAGCACTCCCAAGTGTTAGTAAGTGCCTAGGTGCTGGTTAAAACATAAACAGCAAAATGATCAAAAAAACCGCACAACCAGGACTTTCGTAAGTGTTGAAAAAACAAAAATTACTTTATTTTCGACGTTTCGGCTCCTAACTTAAGCCGTCTTCAGGAGTTAGGAGCCGAAACGTCGAAAATAAAGTAATTTTTGTTTTTTCAACACTTACGAAAGTCCTGGTTGTGCGGTTTTTTTGATCATTTTGCTATATATATATATATATATATATATATATATATATATATATATATATATATATATATATATATATATATATATATATATAGCAGGATTATAGAAAAATACCCGCACTCCTTCACATATGCTTTTTTGCCGGGTGCATGGTCAAATATAGTCATATAAAAAAGGCAGAAGGACCAGCACTCCGTGTTCCAAAAAAATCAAAATAGTTTATTCAAAACTCACAGTGTCTCCAACGTTTCGACCCTCTTTGGGGTCTTTATCAAGGATGATAAAGACCCCAAAGAGGGTCGAAACGTTGGAGACACTGTGAGTTTTGAATAAACTATTTTGATTTTTTTGGAACACGGAGTGCTGGTCCTTCTGCCTTTTTTATATATATATATATATATATATATATATATATATTTATTTATATATATTTATATATATATATATATATATATATATATATATATATATATATGTGGACTGGTAACTTTCCTCACAACTTTTCTTCCCTGCCGTATATAAGTCTGTATGCGAGTCCTGAGACACGTGAGTGCGCTGCTCCAGTTTGATTTTGTTGCTTATCTAATACTCGTCACGTGTCTCAGGACTCACATACAAACGTATATGCTGCAGCCGGCAGGGAAGAAAAGTTGTGAGGAAAGTTACCAGTTACCAGTCCACCTTTATTTCCACATACTTAAGTGAAAGGGGAGGGGGAGCTGCAGAAGGAGAGCAGGTTACTGGGAAACACAGAGCTTTTAAACTTCTCAAACTACGGGTGCTGCTTTCAGAGGGGGGGTGCTGGCTGCAGGGGGGGCTGGCTCAGGGGGGAGAGAAGGTGTTTCTTCATGAATCAATAAGGGAACGGAACGAAGGAGCCTTTGAAGCCACTGAACTACCGATGTGTAAGCTGGCAGCAAAAATGTCTTACTCCTTGATACTGATAACTAACATTTACCCCACCCCAGATAGTTGTGTCTGTGGGTCAGAAAGATCTGGATCTGAGCAGTCGGACACATTCATTTCCAGTGGGTATCAGTCCTGAGCACTGCTCACATTTATCACCATGATTGTGTCTGGTTCCCCCACTGCCTGTGCCACTAGCAGTTCCTTGTACCCCCCACCCTTCCTCAGACTCACACGTGGGGGTGAACTTGTCCTTTATAAAATGCTAGAAATATGCAAATGAACTACAACTCCCAGCTACCCTTAATAGTCAAAGGCTTCCGTTGGGCACAAAGCCAAATGTCACCACTATAGCTGGGGGTAACATCCCATAATAACAAGTTGGAGGCACCATGATAACTAGTGCCCAGCCATAACCCAGAATGCACTGGCAGCTCTTTATTATCCAATGGTCTAGGCAGACACAATGTACATAGTGTACAGCAGCAGCACCATCTCCCTAACGCACACACAAAAGTCTGTAGAACAAAAATCATTCTTGGTATAAAAATAAAGGCAACACATCTGTTTGGAGAATAAAATGCGTTTCCCAAATCTGAGCGTCTTTCTGCAGATGCTCTACTGTCACCATCACCCCAACACTCCCCAGTACACATGGGATACTTAGAAACACCTCATCCTGCACCCCAAATGTCCCTGGAGGACAAGATAAATTAATGAACCACTGCAGAACAACCCCTCAGTGACTTCTAATATCCTTATAATTTACAGTAGGGGGTACATTATCTCTTATAATACATGAGTGATACTCATAGTTCCCTGTATAACTCAGCCTGCAGCCTTGTGTCTTTATATGGTCACAGAACAATCCCTCAGTGACTTCTAATATCCTTATCATTTACAGTAGGGGGTACATTATCCCTTATAATACATGAGTGATACTCAGAGTTCCCTGTATAACTCAGCCTGCAGCCTTGTGCCTTTATATGGTCACAGAACAACCCCTCAGTGACTTCTAATATCCTTATCATTTACAGTTATCATAGGCTTCCACTACTTGGTCCATTAGCGAACATATTACTAGCTGTATTACTGGCACATGCTGTACTTCTCTATCAGAGTTGTTACTCCATTCCTTTGTCTTGTAGCAATTAAAGGGGAACCATCACAAAAATAAAATTTTAATACAATGTAGATCACATAAAAACAGTCAACTTTGTAAATATGATTGATTAAAAGTTATGTTTAGTTTAGTAGCTATAGATTTATAGCTGACTCACTGCATTCTCTCTGCATCATTAGTCCACTGAGCTCAAGGTCACAGTAGAGTTTTGATTGACAGGAGTAGGTTTCTTTTTATTGGTTGCTAGGCTCGGCACAGGTCTTTCACCTGCAATTTTTTGCAGGCATATCCTCGTTTATTGCGCCTCTCTTTTTAAAAAATTGTGCTTTTTCTCCACTGTTGTTTATATGTAAATATTTTACCCAATAGCCAACTAAAAGAGACCTGTGCCAATGCTTACAGCTAAATAAGTAAGCACTTTTTAGAAGATGGCAGTGAAAGGCACAAGTCTCTTTTAGTTTTTTATTGGGTAGTTTCATATGGCAACAAATTAGAAAAGGGTTTCCCTGGGCACTCAGAGGCCAGGGGCGTAACTATAGAGGAAGCAGACCCTGCGGCTGCAGGGGGGCCTGTTAGGATATGCACAGTGGTTTATTTTGTCTGCCTGTATGTGTGATATAAATGCTTTTCCTCTCTCTCTATTGCTGGCCAGCAAATCTCTTTTTCTTCCCATTTTTCTTCCTATGCAGACAAAGTAATAAACTATGCTCTCCATATTTTATCCAGCATTACAAGAATTAAAAATATTACTTACCAAGTGTGTCTGTTCCCATTTGGTATAATGTGAGCAAAACCTAAGCACTGGGTGTTTGCAGGATGCATGCACTGAGCTTAATTACCAATTGGTAAAAGCTGCAGCAGGTCACATGTAAGCAAAATGTGTTTTTCTTATATGCTGATAATGGGGTTTTGCCTGTGTTTGTTTTGTGAATAATAAGATTGTAAGCTCCTATTATGGGAGATAGAAAGCAAAATGTATATGTATATAAAGGTATTATTTTGTTAATAATTTCAACTTTGTTGTAGCTGAATGTGCCTTTAAGAGCATGGGCTGCTGGGAAAGGCAGACTTACCTACTTAAAGAACATACAAAATGCTGTTTAGTAGAACTCCTGATCTCAGAGCAAGCAGTCTGAGTGCAGAGGGTAGCTGCCTGGAAAGGGGTAGTTGCAAAGTGCCCTGTTTATTTTTGTTATATGGAGTTACCACAGTGCTTTCTGTGAAAAGTTAGCAAAAATACTTTTCTTCTGTTTTTTTTTTTTTTTTTTTATAATTTTCCTCTGGAAATAAAAACCCTTCCAACAACTGCTGACTCCTGATACTTGATGAATGCAGGAAGAACTCACATCCCAACAGGGCCCAGGAGGTATAGGGGCCCACAAGGCCCTAATTCATATACAATTTCAATAAATATTGGAGAAACAAGTCAACCTCTAAACATTTTGGGGGCCTGAAAAATAATTTGCTGTGGGGCCCAGTAATATCTAGTTACGCCACTGTCAGAGGCCATGAGTGGGGCATTCCATTGCGATCAGGGGCACATTTGGTCAGGATAAGAGGGGCATATTGAAATGATCAGCAGGGTATACAGAGAGTATTAGCAGGGCACCCTTCAAAGTTGAATTATAAAATGTATTCAGTAGTTTGTGGTTTAATTTGGTATATAAAGGGATCTAAGGCTACATGCAGAGTTTGATTCTTGAGATGGACTAAAATGATGGCTATTAAAGCGAAGACCTAAAATAAATGCTCTCCTAGACTCCCCCCAATAACAACAGCAGTAGGTAACAAGAGACTATGGGGAATAAAATCAGCACCTCAGTTATGCAGGCTGTGTAGCCTAGAGCTTTGAGTAGGGGACTTCACAGATATTCAGCTTCATCTAGATAAGAAGTGGAGATAACATCCTCAGTGAGGGGGTATAGTAGGGAGAGATGGTGCCTAGAGTAAAGGTGGCCATACACGGATAGATCCGCTCGTTTGGCGACATCGCCAAATGAGCGGATCTCCCTCCGATATGCCCACCTTGAGGTGGGCAATATCGGGCAGATCCGATCATGGGCCCTAGGGCCCAACGATCGGATCCTAGCATTCACAAACGGGCGGTCGGATCGCGGGACCGCATCAACGAACAGATGCGGCCGAGATCCGACGGGGTTTTTAAACCCATCCGATCGAGATCTGGCCGACTTTCGGCCAGATGTCGATCGGGGAAGCCCGTCGGGGGCCCCCATACACGGGCCAATAGGCTGCCGACACGGTCTGTCGGCAGCTTTTATCGGCCCGTGTATGGCCACCTTAACAGTGGATAATAGTCTCTGGGAAGGGAGTGTGACTGTGGGATATCAGGTATAGTAGGGAGAGATGGTGTCTATAGTAACAGTGGATAATAGTCTCTGGGAAGGGAGTGTGACTGTGGGATAGCAGGTATAGTAGGGAGAGATGGTGTCTATAGTAACAGTGGATAATAGTCTCTGGGAAGGGAGTGTGACTGTGGGATAGCAGGTATAGTAGGGAGAGATGGTGTCTATAGTAATAGTGGGATAATAGTCTCTGGGAAGGGAGTGTGGCTGTGGGATAGCAGGTATAGTAGGGAGAGATGGTGCCTATAGTAACAGTGGGATAATAGTCTCTGGGAAGGGAGTGTGACTGTGGGAGAGATGGTGTCTATAGTAACAGTGGATAATAGTCTCTGGGAAGGGAGTGTGACTGTGGGATAGCAGGTATAGTAGGGAGAGATGGTGTCTATAGTAACAGTGGATAATAGTCTCTGGGAAGGGAGTGTGACTGTGGGATAGCAGGTATAGTAGGGAGAGATGGTATCTATAGTAACAGTGGATAATAGTCTCTGGGAAGGGAGTGTGACTGTGGGATAGCAGGTATAGTAGGGAGAGATGGTGTCTATAGTAACAGTGGATAATAGTCTCTGGGAAGGGAGTGTGACTGTGGGATAGTAGGGAGAGATGGTGTCTATAGTAACAGTGGATAATAGTCTCTGGGAAGGGAGTGTGACTGTGGGATAGCAGGTATAGTAGGCAGAGATGGTGCCTATAGTAACAGTGGCATAACAGTCTCTGAGAAGGGAGTGTGACTGTGGGATAGCAGGTATAGTAGGCAGAGATGGTGCCTATAGTAACAGTGGCATAATAGTCTCTGGGAAGGGAGTGTGACTGTGGGATAGCAGCAGGGCCGGCCTTAGGCCAATTGAACCAATTGGGCCCCGCACTGCCCCTTTCCTTTCTATTTTATGCCTGTATGCCCTTATTTTCCTAAATACTTGCTGTGTCAGTAGCCAGCAATACTTTGTCTAGGGGCCCCGCCAACATGGTCCCAATTGGGCCCACATTTGATAGGACCAGCCCTGGATAGCAGGTATAGTAGGGAGAGATGGTGCCTATAGTAACAGTGGATAATAGCCTCTAGGAAGGGAGTGTGACTAGGATAGCAGGTATAGTAGGGAGAGATGGTGCCTATCGTAACAGTGGATAATAGTCTCTGGGAAGGGAGTGTGACTGTGGGATAGCAGGTATAGTAGGGAGAGATGGTGCCTATAGTAGCTGAAAAGATAATAGTCTAACTGTTAACCCACCATATTTAGCGGTTATTGAAGCTGCAGTTCTAGGAAGGTACAAGGATGAATTAAAATCTTTCTTGCCCCCCATTCAAAGATGGCTCTTTTCCCTTTTTTTGGTTGGCCTTAGGTTAATGGAAGCTATGCAATCCAAAAGGCTGCAGCATCGAAACATGGGACATTTGGGAACTTTACAAACAAGAAGGAATAAAATAATAAGCACTTCAGAATCAGAGCAGCCAGATCTTCCCATCACATTTCCCAGATAGAGTATACTTTACACCAATAGAATACAATAAAACACTTAGGGGCTCTCCCTCCTTTTTGTGGTGGTACTTTGTGTACTTGACTAAGAGAATGTGCAGACCTGACAGCCTTACTTTTCTCACAAGGAGCTTCCGGAGTAACAGTTGGTGTGAGGATGCTATTCAGCATGGAGGAGGGTGGGACTTTGCTAGTTGCTAAGTGACATCATAGCTAGTGAGAAGCCACTCCCATTCAGCAGTAGCTTGAACTGTCTCTCAGAGAAAGCACCCTTATTGCATGTAGTAATATGTAATTTTACAAAAAAGTAAGCATTTCTGCTAAAGAAATATATTTGAAGATTTTATTATTTCCACCTCAACTATCCATTCAGAGAATGTTATTTTCGCGATAGATCCCCTTTAAGGACTGGAGTCCAAAACTGCACTGCATACTCCAGATGAGGCCTTACCAGGGACCTATAAAGAGGCATAATTATGTTTTCATCCCTTGAGTTAATGCCCTTTTTTATGCAAGACAGAACTTTATTTGCTTTAGTAGCCACAGAAAGACACTGCAGAATTAGACAACGTGTTATCTACAAAGACCCCTAGATCCTTCTCATTTAAGGAAACTCCCAACACACTGCCATTTAGTGTATAACTTGCATTTATATTATTTTTGCCAAAGTGCATAACCTTGCATGTATCACCATTGAACCTCATTTTCCTGTTTGCTGCCCAGTTTTCCAATTTAGACAAATCACTCTGCAAAGTGGCAGCATCCTGCATGGAACCTATAGTTCTGCACAATTTAGTATCATCTGCAAAAATAGAAACAGTACTTTCAATGGCCACCTCCAGGTCATTAATAAACAAGTTGAAAATCAAGTGACCTAGTACAGAGCCCTGCAGTACTCCACTAACAACACTGGTCCAATTAGAAAATGTTCCATTTACCACCACTCTTTGTAGTCTTATCTTTTAGCCGGTTCTCTATCCAGGTACAAATACTATGTTCCAGGCCAACATTCCTTAATTTAACCAGTAACCTTTTGTGTGGCACTGTATTAAATGCTTTAGCAAAGTCTAAGTAAATCACATCCACTGCCATCCCAGAATCGAGGTCTCTACTTACCTTCTCATAAAAAGATATTAAGTTCGTCTGGCAAGATCTATTACGCATAAAACCATGCTGGCAGAAACTCATAGTATTATGATTTGCTATGAAGTCCAGTATCTTATACTTTATTAACCCTTCGAAAAGCTTTCCTACCACTGACGTCAGACTAACTGGCCTATAGTTTTGAGGCTGAGAATGGGATCCTTTTTTGAATAGAGGCACCACATTAGCAATTCGCCAGTCTCTCTGCACTATGCCAGATCTCAATGAATCCTATAAAATTAAGTAAAGAGGTTTGGCAATCACAGAGCTAAGCTCGCTAATTAACCTGGGATGAATACCATCTGGCCCTGGACCTTTGTTAATCTTAACATGATCTAGTCTCTTTTGAATTTCTTCATGTGTGAACCATGCATCATTAGTTGTATTACTCAAATTGGTACTATTAAAGGAAAACTATACCCCCCAAACAATGTAGGTCTCTATTAAAAGATACTGAGTAAAACAGCTCATGTGAAAAACCCTGCTTCATGTAAATGAACCATTATCATAATAATATACTTTTCTAGTAGTATGTGCCATTGGTTAATCATAAATAGAAAATTGCCATTTTAAAAAATAAGGGCCGCCCCCTGAGATCGTAAGATTCACTGTGCACACATACAAACCACATGTAAGGTCACATGAGCCAATTAACAGACAAAGTTCTGCCTTTTGCTTCCTCACTTCTTCCTGTTACAGTTAGTGTTGTAGTATTTCTGGTCAGGTGATCTCTGAGGCAGCACAGATAGAGTCACAAAATGGTGGTTCAAAGCAAGAGATGTAAAAGGGCAATATGTAATATGTAAATATATATTCCAGTTTGGTAAGATTCTTTAATATGTCATTCAATTTGATATAAACTATCTGTTGCTTAAGTATTCATTTTGGGGATATAGTTTTACTTTAAGAAGGAAACTTTCACTTACTGGTTCCTCATTTGTGTAGACAGATGAAAAATATGAGTTCAGAATCTGCACATGAAAAATAACTTTAGGAAAGAATTGCGACTTGGTAGTTTAGAGTACATAGATATATTTACCCATTTTGGATTTGCCAGACTCTGTTCTTTCTAATATGGCATAGTTTTCTAGGGTAAACCTACTGTTAGTGGAATGTTTGGCCTTGAAATCAGAAGTTTTGTGGTTTGGTGTACCACTTGCAGTTTTTTATCTAGGCGAGAAATCTCAATGAAACTATATATATATTTGCTATATGTGGATTCGGGAGACATAGAAATTTCCAAATTTGCTGTGTTCTCGTAAATAAAATACATTTTATTACTGATATGTGTTTGTATAATGGGAAACATGTTTATTTTTTAGACACTTTGGAAATCTACATCTTTTTACACCAAAATTCTTGCATATTTTGAAAGCTTAGGTTGTCCTGAGAAGAAATTATATAATTATATGAACAAAAATGGATGATAGTAGTATAAACAAAAAAAGTATCAGTGTGATATGAAATGCATAAGGCTGGCACCTTGTATACTGGAATAAAGTTCCTTATTTTTTGATAAGTCTGCCTGGGGGAGTGATCTTTGGAAGTGCCTGCTCATTTTGTTTGCCATAAACTAATAGACACGCCCAGGAAAGGACCCTAAAGTCAAAGAGCGCAAAATGTTCAAAAATGATCTTGCAATAAAAGTAGCAAATCAGCAGGCAGTGAAAGGGTTAAGGAAGGACTTGGTCAAATCTTGAAATATGCATATTGGGGTATGGAGGAAATAATTCCATTCATCACAAAAGTAATTCAGTTAGGCCAGGCTTTTGGATTCAGCTTAATCCTGCATTGCTAGTAAGGACTGACTGGCTATAGAGAGTATAGGATTATAGGTGAACTGCAGTTCAGATGCTCTTGTAGTGTCGAGGTATAATAAAAGCTCATTATGAATATTCTAGGCAAGACCTGGTCAATATACAGGCTGTGGTCACTGCAGGCAAGCAGTGTTTGATAAATGTACTAAGTTCAGTGGCAGGCAAGCAGAGTCAAATAAATTACCTTTATCTAGATAGAGGCAGGGTTCATTTAGGCCCTTTATTACTACATTGCTGGCTTCTGGCCCTAATGAGATTGGATAAGGAGACTGCAAGCTTAATTGTAAGGCTGAGCTACAACTTCAGTGGCTCAACAGGGTAATTCACCATCTCACAGTCCCACAGTACATGGCTCAAATCAGATTGTGAAAGCAGGCCTCCTGAGGCTAAAAGTTTCAACCGAATAATAATTTAACAATGTATGTATATTTCGGACAATACAATGAATTATTTCTATTAATGCAAATTTATAAAACACTAAGGGGCAGATTCACTAACTTCGAGTGAAGGATTCGAATGAAAAAAACTTTGAATTTCGAATTTTTTTTTGGGTACTTCGACCATCGAATTGGTTAAATTCGTTCGAATTCGATCGAAGTCGAACGAAATCGAACGATTCGAAGTAAAAATCGTTCGACTATTCGACCATTCGATAGTCGAAGTACTTACCCTTTAAAAAAAACTTCGACCCCCTAGTTCGGCAGATAAAACCTACCGAAGTCAATGTTAGCCTATGGGGAAGGTCCCCATATGCTTGCTAAGCTTTTTTTTTTTTTCGTTTGATTAAAATCGTTCGAATCGTTCGATTCGAAGGATTTAATCGTTCGATCGAACGAAAAATCCTTCGATCGTTCGATCGAATGTGTAGCGCTAAATCCTTCGACTTCGATATTCGAAGTCGAAGGATTTAAATTCGAGGGTCGAATTTCGAAGTATTTTTAACTTCGAAATTCGACCCTTAGTGAATCTGCCCCTTCCATTCTGCATTGCTGTACAATAAGTACGTATATAAAACTTTGAAATGCAGCTCAGTTGGACATTGTATATAGCTTAGTAGTTGATTGCCCTGGTCATAATCAAATATGTTTTATTTATATATTAAAGCAAAATCTGAGGGAACTGTCATGAACCATAAACCATACCATTTTTCTCATTGATATATAACATTAATTAGTACAATAAAATCTATACCCAAATGCATCAAATTTGTATTATAAACACACTTATCACTCATTTCTAACTTCTCTCCAAGCCAAGCATTTTCAGAATCTGAAATTAGGAATGTCCAATCTAATGCAGCAACATTCACCTGTCCATGTTCCCTGAATCATATTGCCCCTCCCTCATCCTCTAGTTACATCTAATCTGTGCACTACTCTGCTTGAAGACAGGGAAGCATTATTGAAGAGCTGCATTTGTCTACACTGGGATCTGCTCTCGACACCTGGCCCCCTTCAGGAGATCTACCTTGATAACATGTGGCAATTGTTTTACCACACCCATTTTTTGTAGCCACACCCCCTAATTACCATGTTTATTTTACAAAATTTGGCAGGTTATTAAAGTTTAAACACACTCCCTTCCACTCCGGGCTTGCTGCTCTCAGCCTTTCCTTCCCCTCCTTGTGTGTGCCGATGTCGGACCCCAGGTAGCGGTCTACCAGAAACATGACGGGGATCTACTGGTAGACCATGATCGATCACCCCAGTTGTCATGTCTATAATATATATATACATATATATATATGAACATAACATCATATGTTCCCTGTGTGTTTGCCATACTCTGCCTGTCATTGCTATATAGCTGAGATCAGCTATTTTTATAGAATTCTTTCAAATTGGCATATTTCCTCTCTGATTCCCTTTATATCAACTGTGGAGAGGTGAATGTCACATTTGAACTACAATCCCCATAATTCGTTGCAAATGGCAGACTTCTGATGGAGGTTGTGTCTTTATGAAATCATCTTCAGTGGGGGGGAGGGGGGAAATTGGCGTGATTGGCTCCTCCAGGGGGATGCAGATCTGAAGGCATGCCAGGGAGGTGGATTTTGTAAGGAAGGAGGAGCATATTGGGAGCTAATTATGGTGACACCTTGTTGCAGACTATGCTGCATTTGAGTTTGGCTGCATGGGATTAGCAAAAGCTTGGTTGAGGATGCAGAGGTGAGATAACACTATTGTTTCATTAGATAATAGATTTAACTCTGAAACACTGTATTCTTTTTTTATTGTTATATCTATAGAAATAAGTCAAATCAACTGGACTTGCTGTGTTTTTCTTGAAGACATTTCACCAGTCATCCAACTGGCTTTCTTAATTCAGAAATCAGAAAAGGTAAAAATATGGAAATGTGCAATATGCTTCAAGTTTTTTAATACTGTAAGCACAGGAGTCCATTATGCTTTGATGCAATACTTTATTGTTAGTTGTGGTAGACTAGGAGATTCATTGCCTGCAACAAATCTCCTCCAAATGCTTTTCCACTGGCGCCGGTGGTAAAATGTATGTGTTGCTTCGGCTTTTTTGAATTCGCTCCAGTGATTCACTTTATTTTGTGTTTGGTGTTGATTAGTCTTTCACAGAAGAGGAGTTTTGTGATGGACGACACCTCTCCTTGTCTACCAGTGCCCTAAGCAGTACAGCATTAGTATGTGCAATAGGAGTTGGCTTTTCCTCTCATAGAAGGGGTCTTCGCCAGGGGCCTGCATTATTTTTCAGTGCCCCTCTCAAAATTTGTTGGGTTTTGATATGTAATTCTAATAAAGTATTGTTTTTTCTATTTGAGTACTACTATTTTATTTTATGATACTTTTGGATCTGACAGGTGACCCCAGCAGTGAGCACCTCACTAAATGTTGATGTCATATGAGAGTGCACCACTAAATACCTTTGCTCTTTCTGTGTTTTGATTGGCCTCTCTATTTTTATCCCCATACTTTTTTTTCTTCTTTGCTGCTCTCTCTCCAACCACTTTTATATGCCAGTGGGTGCAATTGTTTGATTGCAGCTGTTTGTGGTACGGGTGTTGCATTTTTCAGTTTTGTCATATTTTTTTTTACAAAAGTCAATGTGTAAATTAAAAACAAAGGGTGTTTCTGGTAAGACAGGAAAGAGAAAAATAATTAAAGCATAAGCTATATATAATGCAGCCCAGTTAGTGTTTTTACTGTAAAATGTTTTGCCATTTAATTACAAGTTTTTTTGTTAAGGATGCTATCATTATGATTGTTAAAGTTATTTAATAAATCATGATTTATTTTATATAAAAGGATCCCCATTTACCTACATACAAAACATAGAATTTCTACACTAAAATAATTAAAACCGCCCCAACAAAATTTTAGAATGGATGTATAGACAGAACAAAAGTGACCCATTCATTCTAACAAAAAATCCATAAGTTATTTCTATTGTTGAAATTGTAACTATTAGTTTTTACACTTTGAAGACATTTATTGGTTAAATGTTTTGCTTGGGTCTAAGGGTAAGATACCTTATAGTAACTGTCTGCCTCTGGATCATGTCCCCAAATAACAGAGTACTTGGACAGCTTGGCAGTCAGTTTAACTTAGAGTTAACTTTAAAAGTGAAAAGTTGTTTTGTGGCAAAATAAGCACGCTTTGCTTCCACATATACAAACATGAAATACAGCCTTAGTGCAGCATTGTTTTCACAAGCATAATCTGCATGGAAGAGTCATCAGGAGGAATCCTCACCTGCAACCCTCATGACATACGTCAAAATCTGCAGTAGGAACAACATCATCTAGTCAAGCCATAATGATGCCTTTGGGAAACATGCCTTAAGGTGGCCATACACGGATAGATCCGCTCGTTTGGCGATGTCGCCAAACGAGCGGATCTCCCTCCGATATGCCCACCTTGAGGTGGGCAATATCGGGCAGATACGATCGTGGGCCCTAGGGCCCAACGATCGGATCCTAGCATTCACAAACGGGCGGTCGGATCGCGGTACCGCATCAACGAACAGATGCGGCCGCGATCCGACGGGGTTTTTAAACCCATCCGATCGAGATCTGGCCGACGGGGGCCCCCATACACGGGCCAATAAGCTGCCGACACGGTCTGTCGGCAGCTTTTATCGGCCCGTGTATGGCCACCTTTAGACTAATGAAGTCAGATAACTCGTTGGCTACAAATGAACTTGAAAACAGCTATGGGGCAATTTCACTAAAGGGTGAATTTTCGTAGTGCCACTTGTGTCACTACAGCCAAAAACTGGCTATGATTGTGGACAGAGAACAAAAATGTGTTTTTACCTGATTTTTTATGTCTAAGTAGATGAAGAATTTGATTACATTTATTTTTAGATAAATTACCCTAGCAACCATGCATTGGTTAAAATTACGGAATATGAATAGGAGAGGGCCTGAATAGAAATATATATTTTTTTTTTTGCTGGGGTCAGTGACCCTCATTTGAAAGCTGGAAAAAGCAAGGCAAGTAACTCTAAAATTATAAAATGATTTAATAAATAATTTTGCAAATTGCAAAGTTGCTAGGCATTGGACATTCTATAATATACTAAAAAGTACCTCAAAGGTACAGGACAGGAGAGAGAAGCAGCAGAGACATGTATCTAAGTGGGTAGCACCTAAGTTGGGCCTGTAAGTAAAATTATAATATATATAGTGGATAATGTACCCCCTACTGTAATTTATAAAGATATTATAAGTCACCGAGGAGTTATGTGACCATATAAAAGCACGAGGTGACTTATGATATCTTTATAAATTTCTAGTAGGGGGTACATTATGCATTACAATCTACATTTTGTGGGGGGGTTGGGAGGGTGGGTTTGAGTTGAAATTCTGGTCTGTTTCTGACACGCCGGCGTCCGTTTCAGACGCGCGGCGTCAAATTCGGCAGCCTGGGGCACCTGTTATAAACAGTGCGTTCTGACGTTAGAACGCGCCGTTTATAAGGATAAAATTTACAGTCTGGTCCCATTGGGAAATGACCAGACTGTAGAAAAAAAAAAAAAAAAATATATATATATATATATATATGTATATATTAATTGTATTAATTTTTTTGCTCCCTCTCTACTAAAAGGATAGAGATGCACACTGCATGACTGCACAGAAAGCAGTACCTTGGTCTAAATCGGTAACACCATCAATGTTATACATTTGGCATGTGGCAATTATAATGTTTTGAATTTAATCAAGTAAACTGGACATTTTGGCAACATTGTGTTATACTATAGATATTGATCTAAGGCTCCGTGTCTCCGGAGAGAAAATCGTTTTATGTGTGGATAGTAAGTAGGCTCCCAACGGTAGCGTGCGGTATTTTGTCACGATGTTGAAAATGTCTAACCTGTATAATGGGCGTCGCTGTTTTTCAGCTCAAACCATTACATTGCTAGAAAAGGTGGCGGCAGCTGGTTCTCGATGCTGTCGTGTGGTCTATGTAACACTCCATAGACCAAATAGTGTGTATTCTTTTTCATGGAGAGACTAATCGTAATTTTTATAAGCCGACATGCACAAGCTACGTTATATAGCTTTTATAAATGGCATTCGCGCTGGTGACCAACATAGTTAATAAAAATAAAGGCAGCTACCGCTCATTCTTTATCGCTACTCCCCCGCGCGACAGAAATGGTACGCCCTGCTTTCATAAACCTCGCAAACGTCATGTGTACAGTTCAGTCAGGCCTTATACATTTGCAGCTTTCTGTTTTCTGAAAGGAGTCTGAGAAACGCCGTTTATTTCTCTTGTCATCGGTTACAAATCTGTCGGCTTCATTTCCTGCAAAGTTCAGACGTTGTTACTCGTGGTAAAATAACGTAACAATTTCTGGGCAAATACAGGAAAGGCCAGAGCTAGTAGAGGACGCTTTTCAACAGGATTTTTTTTTTCGAGAAACCAAGCAGACGATTGAGCTGCTGATGTCAGTTAACTCTGAGAAGTCGTCGTCTTCAGAAAGGTACAGCTCCATCTCTTGCATGAACAATGAGGAGTGCAGTAGCTAATGCTGAAATACCTATCTGATAACCATATAAAGATTCCCAACCGGCAGCCTCTGCTTCTATACAGATAAACCCCCAGGCATCCCTAGACAGGCTGTAAGGCTTTGCTGGAAATTGTACTGCAGCAGCTACATGGAACCAGTTTGACATCCTTACCTATAAAATGTATTTCAATGTATTAATGGTTATTTGCTTTTTTTAATTTTTTTTATCATTCTGAATTATTTTATATTTATTTAATTTCTTTTAGACTTAGAATATCTGTGTGCAGACATGAAATATTCAGCAAGTAGGATGTTAAGACATGTTCATATAAAATGTAAGACTCTTGTTAGAAAGGGAGTGCCCTTATGAAATAACATTGTAATTGCTAACCCATATAGATTAGTCATGTTATTGCCTAAATGCAGTGCTACAAGCCTGTACAAATGCATGCAGGAAATGCTAGCTAGTGTTATTCATGCACGTTTTGCTAAATATATTATCTGTGTGCCGTTCCATCATTTCTACATGGCCTAATTTGCAGTTATGCCTTATAAAGCACATTATAGCCTTTAAATCTTAAACTGAAATAATAAATATATTTTTTCAGTGACACAGTGTAACAATTGCATGCACAAAAATAAGACACCAGTTTGATACCTTTGACTTCTTATTGCTCTCAATGTTTTGCTTGAAGTTATAGGTATAAGGACATATACACACAGATTTTTCATATTCAACATACATATCTGTGTGTGTATATATATATATATATATATATATATATATATATATATATATATATATATATTTATATATATATATATATATATATATATATATATAGTGGATACTGTACTACTGTAATTTATAAAGATATTATAAGTCACTGAGGAGTTATGTGACCATATAAAAGCACGAGAGAGTGCTTGTATACAGATCACATAAATCCGAGGTGACTTCTGATATCTTTATAAATTTCTAGTAGGGGGTACATTATGCATTATAATCTACATTTTGTGGGGGGGTTGGAGTCGAAATTCTGGTCTGTTTCGGACGCACGGCGTCAAATTCGGACCCGCACCATCAAATTCTAACGCACTGTGTCAAATTTGGCAGGCCTGGGGCCCCTGTTATAAACGGGGCGTTCTGACGTCAGAACGCACCATTTATAAGGAGTCTCTGCACTCCCTTCTAGACAATCCGGACCGGGTGCTGCAGCAGCGCTTCACATACATCAAATCCACAGTTGTAAGCAGCGCACACCGGAGTTTAAAAAATATTTGTTTCTTTATTTATCAAAAGATTAAAATCATAGTCGCAAGGATCAACGTTTCGGTCAGGATTGATAACGGTCTTAGATCCTGACCGAAACGTTGGTCCTTGCGACTATGGTTTTAATCTTTTGATAAATAAAGAAACAAATATATTTTAAACTCCGGTGCTTACTACTGTGGATTTGATATATATATATATATATATATATATATATATATATATATATATATATATATATATATATATATATATATATATATATATATATATAGTGATAAAAACACAGAACTCCGAGGTAACTTCTAATATCCTCATATTTTACAACTGGGGGTACTTTATATTCATGGCTTTTGTGTGTGTGTATATGTGTGTGTATATATATATATATATATATGTGTATATGTATATATATATATATATATATATATATATATATATATATATATATATATATATATATATATATATACACATACATACATACATACATACATACATACATACATACATATACACACACACATCTATACTTTACATTTGACTGCCGTCATTTATGTTAAGTGGCCTTTTTTTTTTTGCCTTTAATTTCAGACCTAAAATGTAATGTTACATTAAGGCTATTGATACATTTTGCTCTCTTGTGGAGAACAGAGATGGCCCAAAAAACATTACTGCTTCCCTTAACAAGACACTAAAAAGTCTTGCCCATGACATACACTGACAGGCATATTTGTCTCAAAAATGCCAAGATGAGCTTGCCTGAATTGTCAGTCTATTACCACCATTGTCTTGTATAGGCTAAGCATTTTTGCCCATCAGTGACGGTTAAAGAAAAACTATACCCCTCAAACGATGTAGGTCTCTATAAAAATAGATAGCATAAAACAGCTCATGTGTAAAACCATGCTTCATGTAAATAAACAATTTTCATAATAATATACTTTTTTAGCAGTATGTGCAATTGGGTAATCATAAATAGAAAATTGCCATTTTATATAGGGCCCACCTCCTGGGATCGTATGATTAACGGTGCACACAAACATACCAAAAAAACATACTTGTTAGGTCGAATGAGCCAATTAACAGACAGTTATGTATTTTGCTTCCACACTTCTTCCAGTTAGAGTTGAGGTACAGTGGTGTGCAAAACTATTTGCCCCCTTCCTGATTTCTTATTCTTTTGCATGTTTGTCATACAAAATGTTTCTGATCATCAAACACATTTAACTATTAGTCAAAGATAACACAAGTAAACACAAAATGCAGTTTTTAAATGAGGGTTTTTATTATTTAGGGAGAAAAGAAATCCAAATCTACATTTTCATGTGTGAAAAAGTAATTGCCCCCATGAACCTAATAACAGGTTGGGCCACCCTTAGCAGCAATAACTGCAATCAAGCGTTTGCGATAACTTGCAACAAGTCTTTTACAGCGCTCTGGAGGAATTTTGGCCCAATCATCTTTGCTGAATTGTTGTAATTGAGTTTATTTGAGGGTTTTCTAGCATGAACTGCCTTTTTAAGGTCATGCCACAACATCTCAATAGGATTCAGGTCAGGACTTTGACTAGGCCACTCCAAAGTCTTCATTTTGTTTTTCTTCAGCCATTCAGAGGTGGATTTGCTGGTGTGTTTTGGGTCATTGTCCTGCTGCAGCACCCAAGATCGCTTCAGCTTGAGTTGACGAACAGATGGCCGGATATTCTCCTTCAGGATTTTTTGGTAGAGAGTAGAATTCATGGTTCCATCTATCACAGCAAGTCTTCCAGGTCCTGAAGCAGCAAAACAACCCCAGACCATCACACTACCACCACCATATTTTACTGTTGGTATGATGTTCTTTTTATGAAATGCTGTGTTACTTTTACGCCAGATGTAACGGGACGCGCACCTTCCAAAAAGTTCAACTTTTGTCTCGTCGGTCCACAAGGTATTTTCCCAAAAGTCTTGGCAATCATTGAGATGTTTTTTAGCAAAATTGAGACGAGCCTTAATGTTATTTTTGCTTAAAAGTGGTTTGAGCCTTGGAAATCTGCCATGCAGGCCATTTTTGCCCAGTCTCTTTCTTATGGGGGAGTCGTGAACACTGACCTTAATTGAGGCAAGTGAGGCCTGCAGTTCTTTAGATGTTGTCCTGGAGTCTTTTGTGGCCTCTCGGATGAGTTGTCTCTGCGCTCTTGGGGTAATTTTGGTCGGCTGGCCACTCCTGGGAAGGTTCACCATGTTTTTGCCATTTGTGGATAATGGCTCTCACTGTGGTTCGCTGGAGTCCCAAAGCTTTAGAAATGGCTTTATAACCTTTGAAATTGAACTCAGGTGTGATAAACCACATTTAAGTTATTTTTTAACAAGGGGGGCAATCACTTTTTCACACAGGCCCATGTAGATTTGGAGTATTTTTTCTCCCTTAATAACGTAAACCTTCATTTAAAAACTGCATTTTGTGTTCAATTATGTTATCTTTGACTAATAGTTAACGGTTTTTGATGAGCAGAAACATTTAAGTGTGACAAACATGCAAATGAATAAGAAATCAGGAAGGGGGCAAATAGTTTTGCACACCACTGTATTTCTGGTCAGGTGATCTCTGAGGCAGCACACAGACCATCATGAAATGGTGGTTCAAGGCAAGAGATGTAAAAGGGCAATATTTACTTAAATATATATTACAGTTTGGTAAGATTCATTAATATGGCACTTAATTTCATATAAACTATCTGTTGCTCAAGTATTTGTTTTGGGGGTATAGTTTTTCTTTAAAGGAGAAGGAAACCTAGTCGGCGCAAAAAACCCTCCCCCCCTCCCGTGTGTTGCCCACCCTCCCCCCTGGCCTACCCGTCCCGCTGGGCATATGCCCCTAACTTGTTACTTACCCTTCTGCGCAGGTCCAGTCCACGGAGTTCACAGGCACCATCTTCTTCCACGTGATCTTCTTCCTGCTTTGAACTACTGCACATGCGGCAAAAGTCACAAAGTTTTCCGATTTCACTTTGTGACTTTTGGCGCATGCGCAGTAGATCGTACTGGTGAAATGCTCCTACTTCGCATGCGCCGGTCAAAGCAGGAAGAAGATCGCTTGGAAGAAGATGGCGTCGGTGAACTCCGTAGACTCGACCTGCGCAGAAGGGTAAGTAACAAGTTAGGGGCATTTGCCCAGCGGGACAGGTAGGCCAGGGGAGAGGAGGGAGGGTGAGCAACCCACGGGAGGGTTTTTGCGCCGACTAGGTTTCCTTCTCCTTTAAGGGAGTTTTGACTTTAACGATTTTTGTCAAGAGCAGCTGTTGAGGTTTCCATTTCAGACGGTATCTTGGTGCATAACATATTTACAGATATTGGTGTATTAGTGATTTCATCCATAGTTCCAAGAATATCACTATGAATACCAGCTGTTCAACCAGCAATTTTTTCCAGATTGCCCGGATGATCTTTTTTGAGGGGAAAAGCATGCAGAATGTCTGGGTTAATGTTAGTAACATTAAGAGACTGACAACAACCACTTATAAGAACTTCTTCACCCCCAGCCTAGCTGCCTAACGTAGCCTAACGTTTTAATTACCCCTCGGTGCAGATGTAGGGATTGGAGTTCATGGCAGCCATCTTCCAGGTCTTCGTGTCTTCTTCCGGTGCTTCTGCAATTTCCGTCCATTTCAGCACATGTGCAGTTGATGCAAGCCGGTAAATTTCTCCAACTGCGCATGCGCTACTCCACAGTCTCAGTCTCAGGTTACCAAAGACCCGGAAGATGGCTGCCGTGAACTTCAATCCCTGAATTTGCAATGAGGGGTAAGTAAAAAGTTAGGGGCATTTGCCCGGGTTAGCAGCTAGGCTGGGGTAATGAGGGGGGGGTTATGTGGTAGGGGGTAGTGTTTTTTTTTAGCAAGGGGTTTGTTTCTCCTTTAAGCATCTGCAGTTTTGTTTTATTTTTAATAGGCTTTCCAAAGGCATGATGCAGGGGTAAATATACATTTTTGAATTGGTTTCTGTGGTATACATATATCTCCTTTGGCATAGTCTTAAGTTGTTGATTCATTAATTGTTAGGTTATACTGTTAAATTCTATATAACCGTTTATACCAAAGCTTTGTTCTACACACACCTAGGGGCACATTTACTAGCTCGAGTGAAGGAATAGAATAAAACATACTTTGAATTTTGGCTACTTCGACCATCATATTGGCTACTTCGACCTTCGACTTCTAATCGAACGATTCAAACTAAAAATTTTTGACTATTCGACCATTCAAAGTACTGTCTCTTTAAAAAAAACTTCGACCCCCTACTTCGCCACCTAAAACCTACCGAACCTCAATGTTAGCCTATGGGGAAGGTTCCCATAGGCTTTCAAGGCAATTTGTGATCGAAGGAAAATTGTTCAATCGATGGATTAAAATACTTCGAAACGTTCGATTCGAAGGATCGAACGATTATTCCTTCGATCCTTCGATCGAACGAATAGCGCTAAATCCTTTGACTTCGATATTCAAAGTCGAAGGATTTAACTTCGACAGTCGAATATCGAGGGTTAATTAACCCTCGATATTCTACCCTAAGTAAATGTGCCCCTTAATCTGCAGTGCATACATTGTGTTTGCCAAAAATGCCATGCTCGAATGTCATTGGTCAAATAGGTAACCTGGCCTGATTATGTGAAAAAAACAACTTGAGTTTTTCGAGATTTATTATTCCCAGAGGATGCAAAAAGTCTGAATCTGAAAATACTCCATCTTCAACCTGTCGAGGTCCTGCAGAAGTCAATGGCAGAGGTCCTATTTCGGGCTTTTCTGCCGATTTCACAGAAAATTCTGAGCTTCAATTCAGATTTTTCGCGCAACAGTCCGAAAAAGTTGTGGTTTTCAAGCAACAGGCTGAAAAAGTTGCCGTTTTCCCGATCCGATTTTTTTCATGGTTTTTTTAATGGTAAATTGTGGATTCTAGTTTGGTCTGACTTTTTTTTATTTTAAATAGAATAATTCAGATTTTGATAAAAAAAACTAAATCTACTTGAAAATCATGTAACATTAAATAAACCCAATTATCTGGTTTTGTTTTCAATAAGGATTAATTATATCTTAGTATGGATCAAGTGCAAAGTACTGTTTTATTATTAAAGAGAAAAAAAATGTATTTGGATTACAGTATTTGATTATAATGGAGTCTATGGTAGATTGCCTTTCCATAATTCAGAGCTTTCTGGATAACAGATCCCATACCACTAATGCAGAATTTAGTAGAAATGGAAAACAAAGCATTGTGACTTTTAGCATGCAATGTCATGATTAGTTAAGTCTTTACCTTGCATAGTTAAGGTTCATAGCATTGCAAGAGTGACGAATAAAAGGTTGCTATTAGCTGTATAGATGCACATGGCTATAAAAAGGTTGAAAATAAAAGTGATACTTTTGTTCTTTGTTCCATTTTAAAGTTTTTTTTATTTAAAAAAAGAAACAAAAGACTAAACACATTTTCATGGTAAGCCCTATTTGTTTAGTTTAATCTGAACATGGTTGTTTACAGCTTTAACATAAAGCCAACCACAGCATTAGAATATATGCGAAACATTATGTTTTTAAATGTCTGCACAATGTATTATGTTTGTGTGAAATTAGATAATTTCTGATAACCATGTTTGTCAACCACGCGTCTTAGTTGGAAATACATTATTTTGTGTGATGGGGATTTTTTTAGGAGTAAAGTTAAGTAACAGAAAAGTAGGCCCTTTTATTTTCTATGAAACATGAGTTCCATCACAACTATATTACCATTATTTATTTTATTTTTATTGTGTAGTAGAACTTAATAAAAATGTATTGTTATATTTGTAACATTCTAATAAAATTTGTACACTGATACTTTGTAAATTTGGCCGCAGTGAAAAACTGATCCCATTAGTTGTGTTTGCAGTATCAGACCTTAATGTTGTAAAATATGTTTTGGTTGCGCCATTGTTCAAAGTATAATTTTCATTCATTTTCTATATTTTAGAATGTTGCATCTGTAGTTGTTATTCTTATCTGAGTTCCAACAGCACCAATCTTTTGTTTATCATGGGCAAATCATTGCTTATGTGTGAGGCTTGCTATAGGGATAGCAGGGAAACCTATTATGTAGCACCTACAAATTTCTGCATGCCATTTCCCAGAAACAGGAGATTAATTATTTTCATTGGATACCAATTTAACAAAACCTCATTTCTTGATTACACAGATTGTATTCCATATATTATAGCCCAATGCACTTGCAATTACTTTTTTTTAATCTGTTAACTGTAATTTGTATTTTTTTTTATTGCTCTGTTACAATATAGTACATTTTTGTCTTGCTGGATAAGTGCAACCCTCCTTCCCACCAAAAATGTGCCACTAAAATTGTTATGAAATGCACACTTAATTCTAAGCAGTTTTTTTTGTAATATACATCAATTAGGTATATTATTTATTTGTAAATGTATATGAACTGCAGTGTTCTATGCCATGCTTGTTCTGACTACAGATGCCATTGAAACTAAGTAATCAAATTTGTTTCTTCCCCTCCCTTTTTCACAGTTTGATATGTATCCCTCTTAGTAAATAACCTGTCTTGTCTATATACCCAGCTTTAAATTATATGTAATTGTGAATGTTATGTATGTTTGAAATTCAATCATTGGAAGATAGTGTGTACCTATTTGCATCTTTAGTTAGTGGTTCTGCATTGCAAAGTATATCTTGAGGATACATTTACAAATGTTTGTTATATCTGTATAATTACATATGCAACTAGGGGTTATTTACTAAATCAGAATATTTCTCATATTTTTAAAACCACTTGGACCAAACTCCCATCAACATTTTTACCTTATTTATCAAATAATTAACTCGAGAAAATCTGATGTGGGTAAAAACTCGATAAAATGGTGAAAAAAGTCCAAAACCTGCAATTTTTCTGGGGGGATTTGACACCTGAAAACTGATTTTTCCGGATTGTGACCCAAAAAGCACAAATTATTTGATTTATTGTACAAAACCCAGGGCAGATCATGATATTTTCAAATTGTAAAAGGGATATCTGCCATGGACTTCTACTTGGCCTTGGCAGGTCAGATACTGTACTTTTTTATTCAGACTTTTAGCAGTCTCTGGGTTTAATAAATCTCTAAAATAAATGGGGTTTTATATACGAATTTTTTTTTCCCCTTTAAAACTCCGACCAGAAAAATTTGGACTTTAGTAAATAACCCCATAGATGTTAGGCGATTATGAATTAATTATTTGAAACAGTTTCAGTGCAGTTTAAAAGGTTTTCAGTTTGTTATAGTTTCAGTAGTTCATAGGGAAAGGTGTAAGAGTTGGATTATTGAAACCAAGTGAATTTTTTAAACTTTAGAAAGAGAATGGGTTAGATAGTCTAATTGGAAAACGTGTAGCCAATGAGAAAAGGATGGCTAGAGGAATATTCACTGAGAATGGAGAGATAGGGAACGAAGTTCTTACACATGCAAAGTAGTTGGGTAAGGGTATTTGTCACTTGTATAAAATGTACAAAAGGCAACTTTCAAAAATAATTTTATAACCTTTGGGTTTAGGCCAGAGGCTCAACAGAAGGTCCCTTCAGCTCCCCCACCCCCTCCACCCCCTCCTCCACTTCCAGAGCCATCACCAACTGAGGCAGAGGAGGAGATTCTAGGATCTGATGATGAGGAACAAGAAGACCCTGCTGATTACTGTAAAGGTTTGTAAAATGTCCTGAGCATGCTCTAGTCCTGGTTAACTAGAACCTTAATTATGGCAAGCTTCCAGCAAACAGACCATGGCCGGACTGGGAGTAAAAAGCAGCCCGGGCAAAAATATCAAAGTAGCTCACATGTAAACGCAATGATCTTGTACTGAGCCCCCCTGTTTTTGGTTAAACCCTTTAAGTGCCACAGATTGTAGCATCTACGATCTGTGGATAAAAGGACTCATGTGCCACAGATTGAAGATTCTACGATCTGCTGCACTTCTGGGTTGAGGATCGTTGGCAAGATCGCCCAGGGGCCCTAAGGCAGCAGGAACATTAAATCTACGTGTCCTGCTGCTGCAAACATGACATGCAATTTGCCAAGTGTAGACGCACATGCACACTTACACAATTTCATCCTTTTTTTTTTGCAACTGCAAATAGCATATTCGCTAACTGCACTGCACAATATCTTTTGTATGTTATTTTGGTAAATACACTGTTGTTGTCGATGATGTATACGGTATGTGATAAAATGCAGGAGGCAAATGCATGAAAACTAGAAATCATACAACATATTCCGCTCAGATACATTATAGCAGGATTAGATTTTGTTGCCTTAGATTTTGTGCTCCTAATGTTCAAGAATAATTAGAATAATGTAGATCTTGGCAGGAATTCCTATTAATTAATCCATGTACTTGTATATACATTAGGAGCAGGTTTTCAGCGAGTGAATAAAGGTTATTGCTGCAATTTGTGCCAAAGGGGGACCAGCAGTGGTAAAATGGTTCCTTAGAAATACTAATGCATAAAAGGCAATACGTAGCAAAAAAAAAAAAAAATAGCTCAGGTTGGGTAACCTTGGCCGCAGACTTAGCAACATGGAAAGTTTGGAGTCCCAAAACCCGCAGCTGCCCCTGTTCAGAAGCCGTGATCCTTTATATATAGCTCACTGGTCTACACTGAGTGCACTTAAATGGCCATAATTAGCGTGGGAGATTTAAAGTCATGGGTCAATTATGAATTAACTTAGATATCCATATTTTAAGACACATGGGGGCAAATTCACTAAAGGACAAAGCGCCTAACGCTAGCGTTAATTCGCTAGTGTAGCGCATTTTCGTTAATTTGCCGATTCACTAACGGACGCTGGCGTAGATTCGTTAGTGTTACTTCGCACCCTTACGCCTGGCGAATTTGTGCAACGGACGTAACTACGCAAATTCACTGACGCACAAATTTGTCTGAACGCTACCTTTTACGCCAGACTTCATTCGCTACCTCAGACCAGGCGAAGTGCAATAGACTAGATAGGGATTTCTTCAAAAAACGCTGGCGTTTTTTCTTTTTTTTATGGGTGATAGGCTGAAAAAGATCAAAAAATTTTGTTGGGGCTCTCCTCCTTCCCCCCTACATTTCCTAACTCATGGCACCTTAACTGTACAGTGGGCACATGTGTAGGGCAAAATAAACATTTTATTTGCTGTTTTGAAGGTTTCCCAGGCTTGTGTAGTGATGCTACAAATACCTCCATTGTAACTTGAATTTGGCGCTGTATGCAAATAAAGCATCGCTAGCATAACTTTCCTTTGCTTGGCGAATTAATGCTAGCGCAACTTCGCAACCTTACGCTTCCCCTGAGCGCAACTTCGGATTTTAGTGAATTTGCGTAGTTTACCCTAGAAAGCAGAAGAAGGCCTGATTAAAACGCGGAGCAATAAAAAGTGGCTGACATAAAAGTGTAGCCTCTCACGGACTATAGTTTTTTTTGGCTTCTGGGGTTAGTGATCCCCATGTGACAACTGGAAAGAGGCAGAAGAAAATGACAATCCAATAACCATAACAAAAAAATAAGAATGATGACCAACTGAAAAGTTGCTAGGTCATTCTATAACATACAAACAGTGGCGTAACTATTGCTGAGCGACTTTTCAATGCAACCTTACTGTTGCCTAGTTACTAGTGTACTTAGAGATTGGGTTACTCGGCAGTTTCTGCCTCCAACGCCAAATACTTTTGGGTATTACCATCAGCGATCGTTCCACGCCTCTTAATCACTGCCCAAAGACCATTGCACAGGACACAGAAAGCATTCTACTAGGGTGGAACTGGCGCATTGTAGCCTACTGAGTTGAAGTGGGCGTCACCAGAGGAAGCGTGGACTTTTATCACACGTGGGTTTGGTGCTGTCTGTTGATCATGTCCGGCCTTTTCATAAAAAAAAATCAGGGGTAACCCAGAGGAGGCAGCGGGCAGAGGTGTTCCTCTGTGCACCAGATGCCAGTCCATCCCCATGGCAACAGCCCGAAGGGAGAGAGGCGTGTGTCCGTATGTGCATGGGGCTCGTGGCAGTCGGGAGCTTATATTTTAACAGTAGCGAGGAAGCCGGCCCATTTTAACTGTAAGTTGAGCGGCCCATAGGGAATTTGCCCGAACACACAGATTGCCAGTCCGGGCCTGAAACAGACTAAAGGAAATCTACATTTGGGGGGCATTTTAAAAGGCATATTTATCAAAAGGTGAATTTTTACTTTCACCTTTTCCTTTTGTCTGTTAGGCTGGGAACAAGGAGTGATGGCTTCAAATAGTATGTTTTAGCAGAAAGAGCCTCTTGTGAAGGAACTGTCACATAGCATGTATAGAGGGAAGATGGTTATTGTAGCAGCTGATGCTCTATGTGTGAAAGTAGTCGTGGCAGCTTGCTATCATTTTCTTCTCTCAATCACACAGCAGGCTGTATATTTGGAGCAAAATAGCAGTATCGATATCTGACTTGGCCAGAAGTCTCTATTTGAGAGCTGCTAGTGTTTGCAATATCAGTAGAGCCAAATGCAAATTTCTACAATGACAAGGAGCCATAAGGAGATTCTGCTGAATGGTTTAACCTGTTCTGCACTTACAGTTGAATCCGTTGCCGCCATGCCAAGTTGGGTGCGAGAAATACAGAGTGTGGAACAGGGGTGGACTTGGGAATGACATATTTGTCTAAAACCATTCAGAATTATAAATATTTAGTGAAATTATTATCTGTGCAAAATAACATAATTAAAAATTTACAAATTTTCAAAATGTACTATACTGTAGTTTTATGCTTAATTGTTTCTAAAAATGCTTCAGACACCTACATTTACTTATAGGTTGTTAATTCTTCTGCATAAATTATTGTGGACTTTTCAAACAAACAAATTCTAAGATACACAATATGCCCAAAAGTTTTACGGCACCTGCCATTAGCACAGGTAACATCTCATTAGTAAACCAAAAGTATTAATATGAAGTTGGTCCTCCCTGTGTTCTACAGCAGCCACTTCTCTTATGGGAAGTATTTCTTCTAGTTTTCAGAATATTGTTGATGGCATTTGTTTCTATTCTGCTACAAGAGCATTGGTGAGGTTATTCAGTTGAAGCTGGATTATCAGGACTGGTTTACAGTCAGCATTTCATTTCATCACCCAGGAGTTCATTTCAAAATGATTTAGGAGCTCAGTGCTGGCCGGTCTTGTTCTTGCACTCTCATCTCACCAAACCTGTTTTGTTTTTGCATGGGGGTATTGTTCTGAAACACACAAAAAAAGCTTTCCCAAATTGTTGTCACAAAGTAAGAAACATATTATACTCAAGAATGTGATAGTACTCTACAGCTTTATAATCTGCTTTCAATGGAACATTGTTCACCATGCTCAACCTCAGATTGCAAGGTGGTGAAATTACATTTCTGATTGCAGTGACCTATATACTACTTTATCCTACACATCATTTCTGCCCCAAAGTGCAAAAATGCACTTCTCTGGTGGCGGCTGAGGAGATTTTTCAGAAAATAAAGTTCTATTAAAAAACAAACAAAAAAACACCCCTTTAAGACAAACTGTCCATATAATTTTGCCATATAATGTCCTTACTAAGATGGTAATATAACCTTCTACACATAAGCAAACTTTGTCAATTTGGTCGCCCTGTTAAAACAAATATATAATAAAGCCGATTGCAATAAATATGGTTACCTGTTTCAAAGTGTTCTAATCTCTTTTTTTCCTTTAAGGTGGTTATCATCCTGTGAAAATTGGTGATCTTTTTAATGGTCGTTACCACGTTATTAGGAAGCTGGGATGGGGTCACTTCTCTACAGTATGGCTCTGCTGGGACATGCAGTAAGATTTGTTTTTGTTTTTTTTCGAATATAGTTTTAATGCCAACAGAGTAAAACTACTGCCTTGATTTTTATACTGTATGTCTGTCTATCATAGCTACCTAATATTATCTATTATATCTACATTATGGGTCTAAAAAGTACTCTTTATCCAGCTACATATTATCAGGTTTCCTTGTTTGCTTAAACTTTTTATATAAATCTTTTTTTTTTTTTTTTAGATTGTGTGTACTTGTGGTATGTTTAGTATCATGACACCACATCTTATAATAATTATTTGCCAAATTTTCACTATTTTGCACTGTACTTTATCTAGATACCATTTCCTCTTCCCATGTTTGTTGTCTTGTAATAATTTGCTATCATGGACCTCTAGCGATGAAGACCAGAGATGTGATTTTGAGTGCATAATTTTGACATTCGAAGGTGAAGGCCAGATTAATAACAGTGATATATCTGTGGGTAATGCCACTAAATTAACTTGTAAAGTTAATGAATGTATTTTTATTTCTTTAAATGAAATGGTACTATATTGTTTACTTAAATTAACTGTTCATTGTAAAAATAAAAACTGGTAAAAAGGCTGTGCATAATATAAAAAACCAAAAAAACAAAACAGTTTGGGGGCCAGTTAATCTCAGTACTGATACCTCTTTAACGTTTACACAAGGTAAGCACTCAAAGCAGACAGACTTTAATGGGGGGGGTGACCTTTACTGGTCTAGTTAGTTGAAGTGGTCTTTACTGAGCATGCCTAAACCCCCCCACTTCAAGAGAAAAGTTCCAGTGAGCATGTGCAGAATATTTAGCTTTTAATTTAATCTTGCAAGCTTAAGTCTGTCAGTAATGCATAGACAACCCTGCCTGGTATTGTCACACATAGTGTTGTCACTAACCTGCGGAGTTGCGGTAGCGCAGCCTTCGCTGCCATTCACCAGGCGAAGTTTCGCCACGGTGCTGCGAATTCACTAAAATCCAAAGTTGCGCTCAGGGAGGCGAAAGGTAGCAAAGTTGCGCTAGCGTTAAATCGTCAAGCAAAGCGAAGTTACGCTAGCGATGCAGAATTTGCATACGGCACCAAGTTAAAGTACAGTGGACGTATATGTAGCAGCAAATACATTACACAAGCCTGGGAAAGCTTCATAAAATAAAATAGAGTTCTTATTTTGCCCTATACATGTGTTTCAAAACCCGTAGCCCCCACCCCAGGTAGACCCCCCCTCAATCCTCCCCCCAGGCGAACTACCCCCCCGGGGAAATGCCCCTTACTCCATACTTACCCTACCCCTCGCTGCAGATTCTTCCAGCGCATCGATCTTCTGTGTCCTCTGTAAGCTGACTGCGAGATCAGTATTTCTGCGCATGCACAGTTGGAGCAGTCGATCTGCGCAACTGCAAATGCAAGGGATTACACGGAAATTGGCGATCTCGCAATCAGCTTACTAAGGATGCAGAAGATGGACGCGTGGCACTTCGATGGAAGAATCTGCACCGGGGGGTAATTATGGAGTATGGGGCAACTCCACGGGGGGTTAGTTAGCCTGGTGGGAGAAGGGGGGAGGGGGGTCTACCTGGGGTGGAGGGTACGAGTTTTTTTCAGGACAGGTTGATTTCTCCTATAAACGAACAGTTGAGTGTAAAAATTAAACTGGATAAATTGACTGTAAGAAATACATAATGTCTAATATAGTTAGTCAAAAATGTTATCTATAAAGGTTGGAATACACGGATGTGCACTTTGCACCAGACTGGCCCAGTAGGTCACCAGAAAAAAACCCCAGTGGGCTCTGCAAATGATTTCAGTTTCCTGTGCCACCACCATGGGAAGCCCTTGAGGTCAAAGTCCCAGAGGGCTCCAGACACCCCTGTCCAACACCATTTCTCCTGTTATGTGGGCCACCTTGCTCTGAGGTGTCTATTTAAAATTTCTCTTACTTTCTAAAGTGTACCTTTTCCAGCATAGGACCCACACAACATGATTGTGCCTCCATCCATTCTTCACAGTTAAGATTTAAAAGCCTCATCATTTTTCCTCCATGATCATTATGACCAAAAATGTTTGTAAGCCACATAACACTCCATATCTATGATAACTGGGTTATCTTTTATTTACCATATCTGATTTCCTGTAGGTCAGAAGCTTAAAAATTCAATAAGTTCAAGATTTTAGAATGTGAGTTAATGAATTATAGAAGCTTCTGAATGCACAGTTGTCATAGTTTATTAGTTAAATAGGAGTACATCTGCCTGTATTAGATCTACATTATGCTGCTGTCACAGGGGCAGTTTCTTAGCCTGCTTTGAAACTGAAGCTGAAACTGCCCCTCCGCTCCAATAAACACTCTGGTGTGTCTCCAACTAGAGTCACTGTGTTGGCCTGGGTGCACAGACACAGAGCCATGCCAAAATCCAATATATATTAAAGGAAACCTGTCACTTTTTTGCCGACAGTAGGACTGTAATTAAAGTGTTATAAATACTCACATACCAGCATCTTTTTGTTGAATAAATGTAACTAATGCAGTGTTTTCAAAGAGTGCACGAGACTCTACCAGACCGACTTTCTGAAAGTCGGCACGCAAAGCCTCAAGGGAAAAACTATAAATCTCGTGAGATGTCACCTCCCGCACGGAGGAGAAAGATAAGGCAGCAGGAAACTCCGACAGCGTTTGCCCTGAGTCCTCTAGCTGGAACTCGTGTCTGTATTCGGCATGCAGGACAGACTGAAGCGTACTTAATTTATTTATGTTAGACCTCTCTGTTAGTGTCTGTTCACTTTGATTTAATGGTCTGGCTTTTGTGAAATGTGAACAGTACTTTTACATTTTTTTATTTTAGAGACTTGATAAGGCTACGCTATGGAGTGCTCTGTTAGCAACTGTTCACCTTGATTTAATGGTCAGTCTTTTGTGAAACATGTGCCTGTGATGTGTGTATGTGTGTGTGTGTGTGTGTTAGAGTATCTCTGTGTGTCCCTGAGTCTGTGTTTGAGTGTGTATCCCTGAGTCTGTGAGTGTGTGTATGCCTGAGTGTGTGTCTGAGGGTGTGTCTGAGTGTGTGTGTGTGAGTTCTGTTGACCTGCCTTATAGGTGCAACTCCATGAGTAACCAACCCCCGACATGCAGTCACAGGCAAATGAAAATAAGAAAATAAATACGTTTTCATTAACTGAAGATTCTGCCTTCCACTGGTTTGAGGGATCATCTGATGATTATTTAGAAAAGGCTTGATGAGGCTTGATTCTGCATTATTTCAGGTCTTACACTATATTTGGCTTTGGGAATAAATACCTACATTTCTCCTCTCATTTTCCAGCTGCTCCTAGTTATTATTAATATTTGTAGTTGGACAGCTATCAGTAGTCACTTTAGCTACTATACAAGTGCTACTGTCTCACTTCATAATATACCTGCAGAAAAAATGTACACAACAAAAACATAAGCAATAATTGGTCTTATTTCTGCTGAGGCATATATTGATCAACCAAAAGAATGCTCTTTAAAGTGGGCATTCTCGCCATAGCCCTACATTTTTCTATCACAGAGTATACTCTATGACTAGGCACGCATGAGATTTGGCAGTTTGGCTCAGCCCACACACAAAACACAAAGGGGTCCTGTTTCAAGATGGCAGCGCCTATGAAACACTTTTTACATATAGGATATTTTCTAATCTGTTTTGGATATAGACAAAAACAGCTGACTAAAGGGTTTAACTAAGAAGGGAAAGCTATATATTACTCATGTCTCAAGGTGACAGGTCCACTTTAATACTGACCAATGTCCCCCCCTCCGCCCCTAGGCCCTTGTTTGTGTATGGATGATCAACTCTTTGTGTCCTGACCTAAATCTGAACTGTTACAAGATTTAATTTGGGAGGCCTACTGTAATGGTATGCACTTGCCTCTCCTGCTGCTCAGAGCACTTATAATCTAGTAGGTTATTCCATCCTTGTACAAAGCTTTTTTGGCTAACGATGCATAATGGAAGAGTCTAGCATTGACTTTTTACATTTTTGCTTGTAAATTATACTGACACCATTGTTCTCTACATGATGTGAAACTCGCTTAACACCTTCTGATATTGCGTTTTATGTGATGTAGCTATAATTCGCAACTATACAAGTTATATCCTAATTCAGTCATGATTATTTAGAAAGGATTTTCAAATTTTGGTTCCATTCCGGTTGACACACTAAAGTTTATTTTGTCTAAGCTTGAGCAGCCATAAATATGAAGCTTTAATTACATTTGTCATAGTTCTGGGCAATAGCATTATTAGGTGATAAGGTCATAGGAAAATGTATGCATCCTATTTGGAAGACCTGTTTGTTTGGATGACTGAACTTTACTTAACATCAAACCGACTCTACTTTGGCATTACTGTGATTTGAGAATGAGAAATGTACTCACTTCAAGATCTGACCATGCTGGAGGTACTTTGGGTTTGTGTTGTTGAACTTAACAATTGCTCATTCTGAGAACTATCCTATTACTTAGAGTAGTCTATATACTATTATTTTGTTTTCAACACCACTAATGTACTCTCACTAGATTGTATTTCCCTTCTAAAAACACAAAGTGGTGCCAAAACATCTTTTAGTCTAACTGACTATTTTTAACTATGGGCCGAACTAAGAAAGCAGCAAAATCCTGTCATTGCATACCTACTAAACAAATTGACACTTAGGGGCCGATTCACTAAGGGTCGAATATTGAGGGTTAATTAACCCTCGATATTCGACTGGGAATTAAAATCTTTCGACTTCGAATATCAAAGTCGAAGGATTTAGCGCAGATAGTTCGATTGAACGATCGAAGGATAATTCCTTCGATCGAGCGATTAAATCCTTTGAATCGAATGATTCGAAGGATTTAAATCCAATGATCGAAGTAATATCCTTAGATCAAAAAAAGTTAGGCAAGTCTATGGGGACCTTCCCCATAGGCTAACATTGACTTCCGTAGCTTTTAGATGGCGAACTAGGGGGTCAAAGTTTTTTTTAAAGAGACAGTACTTCGACTATCGAATGGTCGAATAGTCGAACGATTTTTACTTCAAATCCTTCGGTAGTCGAAGGTCGAAGTAGCCCAAAAAAACTTCGAAATTCGAAGTTTTTTTTACTTCGAATCCTTCACTCGAAGTTAGTGAATCGGCCCCTTAGTTATCATTCACCCTTTTTCTCCAGCATGACCCCAACTTGGCCAGGCTTTCCTCATAGCTACGCAAGACTGTTTTGTGTCATGTGATAATTGGCCCCTTAAATCTTGGTGCTTTCGAGAGCCTTTAAATTCGCTCTTAAAATTTTACAAACCCACAAGATCCATTACCGATGGGACTTCCCTTTGAAACTGATATTCACTCATAATGGTAATACCGGTAATGGTAAAAATTCTCCCTTTCCACTCTGGAAGAAGCAATGGCAATACTTAACTCATGAGGATTTAGTAGGTGTTCCTTATCAAAATGAACTTCCACTCCACATTCTCCACAACCATCTGGTTCACTATGGCCAGATAGACATTTTCCATCAAGACAATACTCTGGTTACCTTACCAGTCTCCCTTTCAATCTCCTGCTAGTTAAGTCACAACATAATGCTGTATGGTTATTTGACAACATTACCTCTACCAAATTTAAGACTTAATTTCACATTGTTATTTTTCAACTCCCTATTACTCTTTTATAACCTTATACATCCAAACAATGCCTGGTTCTTCCTATGGTTATTCCACTATTCCCCTCTACTAGCGGGATGAGATGTCCCAGTCACCCTCCTTGGGTTGGAACATTTCTTTAAAGGAGACCTGTCACCCAGACATAAAAAGCTGTATAATAGTAGCCCTTTTCAAATTAAACATGCACAATTTCTTTTGGTTATTAAAACATCGAAACCTGTTATAAACTTGTTTAAAAGTCTCAGCTGTCATTCATATATTGCATACCCCTCCACTGTACCTTACCTATTGAGGCAGGGCAGAGAATTACTTTCACTTTCTATTCTGCATTTCCTAGATTCATAACATCATAAAAAAAGGATTTGGAATTATTTTTTAAGGTGACAGGTCCCCTTTAAATGTTTGTTTGAAGTATATGTATCATTCGTTTTTGTTTTTTTTTTTTTTACTTGCCTGTATTTGATTTATCCATAACAATCAGGACCATGGTGTCCGTCCGAACAGTTACTCTTGGGTGGCGAGTTGCGAGATTGTCAACTGTTTTATTACCGGTATGTCCATTGATCTTTTCTGTTTTATTTTAACAAGCAATACATAATTACAGTATTGTAACTGCTCCACAACACACAGGGTTTAACCATTCTGCACAAAAGTACATTAGCCATCTATAATTATAACCTTCAGACAGACATTCGATATTTGTATATCAATGATGCCACATGCCACAGTTGGCTTGCAAACCTTCATTATGTGTGTGTGTAATGCATGTTTATCATGACAGTTAATGTATCTTTTACATAATGATTTAAATATCTGTTTTGGTACTTTTGTGCTGTAATATACAAATGAAAAAGTTCTATTTCTCTTTTAAATATGTTAAATGATAAACATGACAAATATGAACAGAATTGAAGCCCTTTGATCAACAAAATGCCTGACTTTAGATGAAACTGCCTCTCAAACTGTTACAATTTGATGTATAATGAATGGTAGGAAAAATAACAACATGGTGACAACATATTGTTTTGGTGTTATAATTTTATCTCAGTTTATTTGATTTTATTCCTTCTCTTCCTTACTTTCCTTCTGGCCATTGCCTCCAATAGCAAAGCATGTAATCTTGACTGTAACTATTGAAACAAGACCTGTAATATTGTGTAACATTGCAAAACAGAATGATGCATGTACACCTATTCAGCACTCTCAAAGAGACATGGTCATGTATAAATCTGGAAAACAAATAAAAATAAAGTTAAAGTTATTTAAAAAAATATTTGCTAGTTGTAACTATTTTAAATAACTAAGCTACTGTGTAATGGGGCTGCCATTCAGGTTCATTTGGACTGTATGGCCCATATTGGCACAGCAGTAGATAAGAGAACAATGTAGAACAAAGTAGGTTTGGATCATTAGCATGTGTGCTCCTATTTCACTTTGTATCCTGATGTGATACTATGCCAGGCATCCAGGGGGCTCCCAGCACTGCCACCTAAGTGATGGCAATCGGCTATGGGGGGGTTACCACTTCAATATGTTGAATCTGAATTTTTTTTTACCCTTATGAACTGTATCTCACATCTTTACATGTGGTATTGTGAAGCATAGACATATTGAATGAAAGCTTCTTTTCTGCTGTAAAGCTAACAGTTATATTGTTTTTACTTTTTAGAGGCAAGGGGTTTGTGGCGATGAAGGTGGTAAAAAGTGCTCAGCACTACACAGAGACGGCTTTGGATGAAATAAAGCTACTCAGATGTGTGAGTGAATATTGTTTTCATCGTTGTCAGATTGTTGTTATTGTAATGTATAATCCCTTTTTAGGGCAGAGACACATGCTCAGATTTGGGGAGATTAGTCGCCCACTACAAATCTGCCTTCCCGCTAGCTATAATGTAAATCGCAGACAGAATGACACTTGGATCGCTTTGTTTTCCGAAGTCGCCTACTTCGGAAAACGAAGAGCTCTGAGTGCCATCCCACTGGCAATTTAAATTCTAGCCGGCTGGAAGGCAGGAGAGGCAGTTCGGGGAGATTTGTCGCCCCCCGAAGAAGAGATTTGTCACTGGCAGCCCTTCAAATTACCGGGCTGTCCGGGTCAAAACCAGACAGGTGACAACCCTAGACCTATATCAGCAGCATATTTTATTTTTTCTGCAAAAATATAATTTAATGTATTGTATTTGATTGTGTTTTGCCATCACTTCAAAAATCAACATAGTTCAGATCTCATGGCTATACATTATGTCTTTATATTGTCTAAATTTCTTTCTACTCCAAACTACCAAGTTGCAATGATTTCCTGAAGTTAGTGATTTTTATTAATTTCTCACATTTTTGACAAATCGCCTCAAAAGTTGCAGTTTGTAGGATTTCCCACATGTAATTAGGTACGATCAGAACATACACAAAATATTAATGCTACCGAACAGTTTGATTGCTGGCATCCTTCGGTTTACCAATATATGTGGCATATAGAGGCCCCAAAATGAATGTAGTTCTGCATTTAATTCGGGTACTGCAAAATCAAGATATGAACAGTACATATCCTTCCATATCTAAATTGTCTTTTTTTCCCCCCTACAAACTGCCCAGTCCCAAAGCTTTTATAAAGTTTAAGCTTTTACATTTCTGAAAACAACCTCAAACCCTTAACCTTCTTCTTATCTTCCGCTTGTAATTATGTACCATCATAAAACATCCTAAATATGCCAGGGGTCTACTGAACAGTTTGATGTCCAATGTACGTAGCTTTACCCAATTATACGCATTCTAAAAGCCCCAAATTGGAAATAATGTATATGAATTTCATTGTTAACACTTTGGCTGCTGTAGTATAAGCATCCTGTATGCATATTACAAGTCGTAAGACCCCCTGATGGTAAGAGAGCCCAAAATAACCATGTATTTTCAGAAATAACTTCCCCAACACCAACAAAAGATTACCGGTAAATGTTTTTTTCCTAACTTCAAAACTTAAAAACTAAGTTAAAGATATAATTTAAAAAAAATCCACTATTTTGGATTCGGCCGAACCCCCGAATCCTTCGTGAAAGATTCAGCCGAATACCGAACTGAAAAAGGCCGAATCCTGGCCGAATCCCGAACCGAATCCTGGATTCAGTGCATCCCTAATACAAACAAGTATGTGACCTGTTATCCAGAATACTCTGGACCTGGGGTTTTCCGGATAATACATCTTTCCATAAATTGGATCTTCATACCTTAAAGGAGAATTCAACCCAACTTCAGTGCTAAAATCCCTCCCCCTCCCCTGTGTTGAATTCTGCATGTGCAGTAGAGGGATTTACCGATAAGGATCTACTGCGCATGCGGCCAAAAGTCACGAAGTTTCCGATTTCTTTTTTCGGAAACTTTGTGACTTTCGGGCGCATACGCAGTAGAGCCTTACCAATAAATCCCTCTACTGCGCATGCGCCACCAAATGCCGGTAAATACAGGAAGAAGAGCACACGGGCGAACATGGCTGCCGTGAACTCAACAGGAGAGAAACTGCATGGAGGGGTCCATAGTTAGGGGCATTTGCCTGAGGGGGGGAGGTAGGTTGGGGGGGAGGGATTTTGGTGCCGAAGGGGTTGAATTCTCCTTTAAGTCTGCTACAAAATCATGTAAACATTAAATAAACCAAAAAGGCTGGTTTTGCTTCCAATAAGGATTAATTATAGCTTAGTTTGGATCAACTACAAGTTGGGATGCACAGAATCCACTATTTTATTACAGAGAAAAGGCAAATCATTTTTAAAAATTTGGATTATTACATTATAATGTAGTGTATGGGAGACGGGCATTCAGTAATTTGGACGCAACCAGACAGACAATTGCAACTCCTACAGTTTAACAAAGTCAAAGAGAGGTTAACAAGTGTATACCTATATAAAAAAACTGAACAACCCCATGGGACCTACAATCGATTCCTTAAAATATGGTGTCCCTGGCAAATCTATTCCCAACTCTATTCCCAAGACCCATGAGATGGAGGGCTAACAAACCCTTAGACACATTCTCTCAATTGATGTGTGGTATCCCCACTTTTTTGCCAACATTATTTATACTTTTATATAATTTTTCCCTGTTTTCCTTAATTTCTTGTTAATTTCTTTTACTCCAACATTTAAGAAACTTAAAAAATAAGTATGTGTTTGTAGAGATATAATATTAAAATATTGCACACAGTCCCCAGAAAAATATGTGTGCGTGTTGGAATTATGTGTGCGTTGTGTAAAAAGTTTGTGTGACACGCCTGCAGAAAGGAGACGGGACATGCTAGAGGTTCTGGATCCAGGAGATGTTGGGTTGGTATCCAGGCTTGTGGCTTGCTTTTTTAGTCATGCAGATCTTTAAATATCCTCTTCTTTCAGGTGCGAGAAAGTGACCCCAGAGACCCGAACAAGGACATGGTTGTGCAGTTAATTGATGACTTTAAGATCTCTGGCATGAATGGCACTCGTATCCTTTTTATAATTGACATTTAAAGTGGTAGTTCACCTTTAAGTTAGCTATTATGTTATAAAATGGCAAATTCTTAGCAACTTTTTAATTGGTCTTAATTTGTTATTTTGTATAGTTTTTGAATTATTTGCCTTCTTCTCCTAAACCTTCCAGTTTTCAAATTTGGGGTCACTGACCCCAGCAGCCAAAAAACTATTGATATTGTTACTTTTTATTACTTATCTTAATATCTAAGCCCCTCTTCGATTCATATTACAGCCTTTCATTCAAACCACTGCCTGTTTCGAGGGTAATTTATCTCCTAGCAGCCAGATAGGTGCTGAAATTCCAAACTGTGGTGAACAAGAAGCTAAATACTTCAAAAAACACAAATTAAAAAAAAAAAAAGACCAATTGCAAATTGTTTCAGAATATCACTCTCTATATATACTAAAAGTTAATTTCATGGTGATCCCTTTTAAAGCAGCCACATTTTTAAGGTTATTTAGAATTGTTTGATGTACTCACATCTACATTTATAATCTTTCCTTGCAGAATGTGTTGAATGTCTTTAAAAAATGCAACACACGAACATATTTGTAATTGTGCTCAACATTACAAAATGCTAGCATATTTGATAAAATTGATAGTGATCTGGGTAGTACAGATTTGCTGAAATATATAACTTTAAGACTTGCTTTTTATAGTAGTATAAAGATATTTGTACCGTATATACTCGAGTATAAGCCGAGTTTTTCAGCCCCCAAAATATGCTGAAAAACTCTACCTCGGCTTATACTCGGGTCAAGCGCAAAAACGGTCGCCGGCGTCTAATAATAGTCGCCGGCGTCTAAGAATAGTCGCTGGCACCTAAGAATAGTCGCCGGCGTCCAAGAATAGTCTCCAAGAATATTCGGCGGCATCCAAGAATGGTCGCGGGCATCCAAAAACGAGACGCCGGCACCTCCAATGGGAGCAAAAACCCTCAATTTTTTTGATTGAAACTTACCAGAAGCTGCTGCATTTCTCACCCTAGGCTTATACTCGAGTCATTAAGCTTTCCCAGTTTTTGGATGTCAAATTAGGTACCTCGGCTTATACTCGGGACGGCTTATACTCGAGTATATACGGTACCTTCTTAAATGCTTTATTTAGCAATAAAACATATTTGTATGGAATATTTATGATTGTATTATGTGCAGACCTTACTGATAGACCTTAATTTAAAAATATAGATGTCTGTATGGTTTTTGAAGTTCTTGGCCATCATTTATTAAAATGGATCATTAAATCAAACTATCAGGGTGTTCCTATTCATTGTGTTAAAAGCATTATCCGCCAGGTAAGATATTTTTGCATTTTGAATTGCTTGGACCATTGTTTTCTCTACAAAATCATTTATATTTGTTAATTTCTCTAAATATGGAACTATCATCATACTAAATCAAGTGTTACCAATCTATTTTTGATTAATAAATGTTAATTGTCTTTTTCCTAGGTTCTTCAGGGTTTGGACTATTTGCATAGCAAATGTAAAATTATCCATACTGATATTAAACCAGAAAATATTTTGATGTGTGTTGATGATGCTTATGTTCGAAGGATGGCTGCAGAGGCGACAGAATGGCAAAAGGCTGGTGCTCCTCCTCCATCTGGCTCAGCAGGTAATGACATGGCTTCAACGGCTTCTTGTTACATTAAAGGAACAGTAACATCAAATAAAATTTTTACATTTTTTTTTTAGTATAAATCAAAAAATAAACACCAAGACAAATAAAAGTTTAAAATAGCAAAGCCTTTATTAAGAAATAACTTACCGAAACTCCACTTCCGTTCCTGTTCAGAAAAGGCAATATGGCGACCATCCATTGTGGATTTATCCTCCCTGGCTCTTTCTCATGGTGTACTTACAGTGGCTGTTGCATCAGGGAGCGCAAAATTGTACACATCACCCCGGCTTCTGTGTAACTACCAGTTCCCGAGTACAGACCTCTGGAAGACACGGGGCAGCTGAAGGATCTAAGCGCTGGCTCGGGTTCTCCGTGCTCTGGAAGTCGCCCTCTACATCACCCAGCTATATAGGCTTGCCAGATCCCTGATGCTCATAAGCTGTAGGGATCACATGTGGAATCCATTTGACTCCTGCCAGGCACAAGAAGCTGGATCTTGCTGCTCTCTCATACCGGACCTATTCTCTCCTCTCTCCAGGCTTCTTGTCACTCATTAATATATACACTGTCCCTCCTTCGTCTCACACGGATCCTGGGCTTGCTGCCTCCGGAGCACAACTTGCGCCACCATAGTTGCATAATCTATAGACACTGCAGGAATCACGGGGTCGTTTCTGTGCTCAAGGCCCACAAGCGCTTCTGCTGCTGGAAAGACTGTATGTGCGCAAAGTGCACGCTGATCACTGAGTGCCAGAGGGTGATGGCCGCGCAAGTTTTGCTCTGGAGGCAGGAAGAAAATAAGGTCTGGGAGCTGCAGCTGCTCTATGGAACTGCAGAAGGACTGGCACTGGCTGCGGCGAATGGCATCATCCCACCCCGGCCAGCCTACGAGGTCTTCGTATCCGTGTGCGGCGAAGGAGGGACAGTGTATATATTAGTGAGTGACAAGAAGCCTGGAGAGAGGGAGGAATAGCTCCGGTATGAGAGAGCAGCAAGATCCGGCTTCTTGTGCCTGGCAGGAGTCAAATGGATTCCATATGTGATCCCTACAGCGTGTGAGCATCAGGGATCTGGCAAGCCTGTACAGCTGGGCGATGTAGAGGGCGACTTCCAGTAGAGCACGGAGAACCCGAGCCAGCAATTAGATCCTTCAGCTGCCCCGTGTCTTCCAGTGGTCTGTACTCGGGAACTGGTAGTTACACAGAAGCCGGGGTGATGTGTACAATTTTGTGCTCCCTGATGCAGCAGCCGCTGTCAGTACACCATGAGAGAGAGTCAGGGAGGAGAAATCCAGCGCCACACAATGGATGGTTGCCATATCGCCTTTTGTGAACAAGAACGGAAGTGGAGTTTCGGTAAGTTATTTCTTAATAAAGGCTTTGCTATTTAAAAGTTTTATTTATCTTGGTGTTTATTTTTTGATGTATACTTATGGTTTTTTAAATTTATTTATTTATTTTTTTTGGTGTTACTGTTCCTTTAACGGCAGAGCAGTGGCACACAAAGAGATTGTTGCCCATTGTTAAATCCATGTTAGCACAGCACAAATCTCCTGAAAATCCAGTATTAATATCAATCGCGGAAGGGAAAATATACTAGAAGGTTCAGCTTTCCAAAGTCACCCGAAGCTGCCTTCGGTCAGGCATCCTGATCCAAACAGCTCACAATTAGAGGGACCAGTAGATAAAATCAAGTAATCTGTGATTTTACAGTGTGATCAGTAGCCATCACATTTGCCATCATTGGTCTGCTGTATCGCTTTATGCGAATATAGTTTACGTTTGTTAGACTGAAGGTCTAATATAAGCTGAATATGAAAGAAACAAATCTAGCATCGGAAGAAAGCAGATATGAGCCCAACCCCCTGAAATCCTTTGCATTCTTAAACTACCTGCATCTTTGAGGAACTCAACAGAATGTTAGCCTTATGGACTTGTCACAAGCGTTAATATAGTGGATAATGTACCCTCTACTTTAATTTATAAAGATATTTTGTTACAGAGGAGTAAAAAAAAATAAATAAAAGCACAAGGCCGCAGGCCGAGTGCTTGTATACAGGTCACATAACTCCGAGGTGACTATTAATATCTTTATAAATTTTAAGTGGGGGGGGTACATTATCCATTATAAGTTATAAATTATAGTTTCTGTGTTCTTTTTTACTTTCACATTTTTTGAAGTGTCTCTACAAGTTGATTTTTATCTTTAACTGCTGCTCTTTTAGGTACCTGTATTTTATTCTTGCTTTCTAAATGGCACAAGTCTCCTGCAGCTGCCTCCCTGGTGTCGCTCTTTTCCTCACAGGATTCCTCTACATTTTCACTCCCACTCCTGTCCACTATCTAAAGTATCGCTCTCCCTCTGTGTCACATCATTTCCTTTTACTGCATCAGAGACGGTTCATGCAGGGAAGGAGGGGGAGTGAGTGGACGGGAGGCAGAGCGAGACCTTGGTAGTGTAAGGGAGGCGGAGCGAGACTTCAGACACTGGACAGGAGGGGGAGCGAAAATGGAGAGGAATCCTGTGAGGAAAGCGATACCAGGGAGGCAGCTGCAGGAGACTTGTGACAGGAGTGAGACATGCGATGAAGGAAAGAGAAGCCCTTCATCGCATAAACCCAGTAAATCACGTTGAGGGAAGTGATGAAATGTGGAGCCTGAAAGCTATAGTGGTGGGAAGCAAGTGTAGAGGAGAAGGCAGTAGCTGCCAGTGCTGTCTCTTTAAGCTTATAATCAGTGCGTTCTGATGAAAGAACGCCGTTTATAAAGATATAATTTACAGTCTGGTCCCATAGGGAAATGACCAGTCTGTAGATTATAATCTGTTACACTACAGATCCTTGCCCATTAAACTCCCTAGAACTCTCTGGCACAAAAGCCTTTCTTACTATGAAAAGAAATTACAACTAATGTCAAATAAAATACCAATCAATACCTTTAATCCAAAATTAACTGATTAGTGCTGTTATTTACAGGTATGGTACCTGTTATCCAGAATGCTTGAGACCTGGGATTTTCCAGATAACAGATCTTTCCGTACTTTGGATCTTCATATCTTATATACTAGTATCATCAAAACATTATAATGACATCTGTATGGTCATAAACATGTAATAAACAGCAATGACTGTGAAAATGCAATAAAATCACTAACTTACCATTAAAAAAATTGACTGGGCAAAGTGGATAGTGGCCAAATACCTGATTAGTAGTCAGAATGTGAGATTACAGCAACTTAGAACTGAAAACATAATAAAATAACTGAAAAAACAATGTAGCCAATACAGAAAGAGTGATGATACTGTTTATAATCACCGTTTATAATCAATAGTCATCCTGAGAAATCATGGTCACAATATGTGCAATGTGTTGGGCAATTTAGATCTCACTGGCAATGGCCACTGGAGGACGGCAGCTAGTAGCAGGAAGGCTTCATGGACAGCATAGAAAGAGAGGGGTGGAGCTGGGCAGGAGGAGCTGCATTTAAATAACCCTGCAGTTAACACATGCTAATAACTTTGCTGCTATTATGGGATCATTCCTGCAACCATTGACTTGTTACTTTGGAGGAAGCAATGCTTTGAACTGGTGGCAAAGTTTACAAGTCCAGAAATGCCAAAAACTTGGTAGGAGATAGCATGTTGCATGTAGGAGATATTATTGGCAAGCAAAGATTGCATTTATAGAATGAATAGAATCTAATTATAGAATCTTACATCACAACATGACCTGATAGGGTATTCCATAACCTCATTGCCCTCATCATGAAGAACCATTTTCACTCTTGAAATGAAGCAGCAAAATGGTGAAGATGTGGCCATTTCTATGTGAAAAAAAATTCTCTGCTATCATTGTGTAATGTGCTTTGTAGTTAAAGAGTTGTCATGGCCCCATGCAAGCTTGTACTCTCCAGAGAAAATAACCTCAATTTTTAGATGGTAAGTTATATCCGCATAGGTTAATTGCTTAATTTCTTTTACCAATCTATTTGCACTGCTCTGCACCCTTTCCAGCTAATTACTATTCTTTTTAAAAATTGGAGCCCAAAACAGTACTGCATGCTCAAAGTGAGCAACCAACACTCTCTACAGATGCACAGTTATGTTCAGATTTGTAGTTTTTGAGTTATTTAGCTTTTTAGTCAGAAGCTCTCCAGTTTGCAATTTCAGCAATCTAGTTGCTAGGGTCCAAAATGCCCAAGAAACCATGGATTGATTTGAATAAAACACTGGAGTATGAATAGGAGAGGGCCTGATCGGAAGGATGAGCAATAAACAGTAGCGTTAACAATACATTTGTAGCCTTACAGAGCATTTGTTTTTTTAGATCGGGTCAGTGACCCCATTTGAAAGCCGGAAAGATTCAGAAGTTAAAGGCAAATAATCAAAAAACTATAAAAATAGTGATGACCAATTGAACAATTTCTTAGAATTGATCAGTCTATAAAATGCTAAAAGTTAACTATTTTGCTAAACGTGAACTACCTTTTAAGGCAACTGTTAGAATTGATGCTGTAGTTGCTAATATTTCAAAGATACCGCTGCAAAATGTATACATAAATGTATCAGCTAAATGTAGCAAATGGTAACAGAATTTACACATTGATTACTTTACTGCCAGACTGAAACACCAAAGATAGGAACATTCCTAAACCTAAATTTTGGAAAAACAGTAATATAGCAAAAGCTATTGAAAAAAAGTGTTTTTTACACTTCATTTTTTATGGTCATAAATAGAATAATGGTCCAATAGACACATTAAAAAAAGTCTTCTGGTGAAATAAAAAACTGAAAAAAGTTTTTGAAGGTGAATAAAGGGGTTGTTCACCTTCCAAGCACTTTTTCAGTTCAGTTGTTTTCAGATTGTTCCTCAGAAATAAAGACTTTTTTTCAATTACATTCCATTATTTATTTTTTACTGTTTTTCCAAAATTCAAGTTTAAATTCAATGTCCCTGTCTCTGGTGTTTCAGTCTGGCAGCTCAGTTATTCAGGCAACTCTAAACTGTGTACAATTTTGCAACATTTAGTTGATACATTTCTGTGAAGCATCTCTGGAGTATTAGCAACTATTGTATCCATTCTAACTGCTGCCTTTAATGTAACTCAAGTATTCTGCTCAGCAGGGACAAAGATAAGAAATGTTTTAACTAAATCAATTTAGAACAGTTTACAGGGTCTGCGACCCCCCTCCCAGAGCTGCTTTAGAAGCTGAAAAATTATATATTACACATCAATATTAGAAAAACAGTGACATATAGAAAATAGAAAGTAATTGGAAAAAGTCGTTATTTCTGGGGATCTATTTGATCTGTTTGAAGGTGAACAACCCCTTTAAGGCAGGTCCAACATGCTGCCATTTATTTTATAACCCACATTTGTTATTTCGACATAACCATGCATGATCAACATTAAACTTGAGTTGTCATTTTGATGCCCAGTTCTTCAAATTCTATGGGTTCTAACAATGAGAATTTCACTTAAAGGTAACTAAGCCCTAAAAATTAATACGGCTAAAAATGCCATATTTTATATATTGAACTTATTGCACAAGTTTCAGCTTCTCAATAGCAGCAATGATCCTGGTCTTCAAACTTGTCACAGGGGGACAATATCTTGGAAAGTGTCTGTGACATTCTGATGCTTAGTGGGCTCTGAGCAGCTATTGAGAAGCTAAGCTTAGGGGTCGTGTTAAATGATCAAGCAGAAAATGAGGTTGGCATGTAATAAAAACGTATGCTACAAGGCTGATTATTGAATTCTAAAGTTAGTTGCACTAGTTTTTGTGCTGCCATATAGTTAATTATTAATCTGTATATTTTGAATCAGTCCCTAAGCTCAGTAATTGACAGCAGCACAGAGCATGTTCAGTGAATCAGCAGAAAAGAAGATGGGGAGCTACTGGGGCTCTTTGGAGACACAGATATTTACAGTTAAAGGGATGTGGTTGCCTTGGTTGGTACTAGGGTTGCCACCAGGCCGGCATTTTACAAGGCCGGAGCCGGTAATTTGTATTACCCTTAAAAACAAGCCCTTGTCCGCCCCCAATTCGCTCAGAACTTAACATTTTTTTTATTCTTATGGCCATTGCACAACGTTACTCTGCCCCTTTTGCATCATGGTGCGTGGCTCCGCCCCTTTGTGTAACAGACCATCCCCGTTTGTGCCCCCCCCCACCAGCCAATAGACTTTTTCAGAAAAGGTGGCTACCCTAGCTGGTACAGAAGCTCAGAACATAATTTACAACATTTCTATCCTACTTCTTTAGTTAAGCTTTAGTTCTTCTTTAAACTAGTATCCAGATATCTAATACAGTTACGTTATCAGGTGGCCTAATTATTATTTTTATTAAAAAATGCAATTCTGCCCATGTAATAGCATAGCAACCAAAAACTTGTTTGTCATGCTGTCATTCCAATCTTCCCAATAAATCATTACATGATTACAAACTAGCTGTGTGTATGTAAATGTTTAAAATGTATTGTGTTTTGTTTCTAGTGAGTACTGCTCCTCCGCAAAAACCAGTAAGTATATACTATAAATATATATATAGATATATAAAATATATAAATATATTTTTCATTTTTTAGCAGCATTTTCTTTGTTGAGATGAGTGGTGTTGAATATAAATATTGTTTACCTTTGAGTTAACTTATTATGATGTAGAGAGTAATATTTAAGACAATTTGCATTTGGTCTTTATATTGTGTTATTTGTGGTATTTTTTAAGTTTTAAAAATCATAGGAACATGTCAATATCAAGTAAATACTGCACCCGGAATAGTTCACCTCAAAGCCCCCCCCAGCGCCGCAAACCTGTGTACAGCCAACCCACTAACACTACTAACGGATCTTCCATGTTGCTTCCGTGACTCTGGGCTTGGGGCGGAGTGATCTTTCCATAGGCTGAATTCCTGTTTTCATTCATAATCAGCCTATGGAAGGATTGTGCCACCCCAGCCCAGCGTCACTGAAACGGTACAGAAGATCATTTAGCAGTGTCGGGTTAACACAGGTTTGCTGGGCCTGGGGCGGCTTTGAGGGGGGCATTCAGGTGAACTATTCCGGGTGCAGCATTTACTTGATACTGACACGTTCCTATGATTTTTATAGGAACGTGTCAGTATAGCTTTTAAAGCCATACTGTTTAATACTTTGCATTGCACTTTCTTTGCAGTATGGAAAAACAGATCCATGCTAAACACAATAAAATGTATCAAATTGCATTGATACATGCAGAAAGGTGATATGAAGCACATATGGTGGGATTGTCTGCAAATACAACCCTTTTGGGTTTCAGTCTTTCAGTTAATTTCTAAGGTCACAGAGATAGACATCCCACCAGATCCATCTTTAGCATTAATATCTATACCATCCCCTAATGCACCGCTGAAAATTATACCTAAGGGGTTTGTAGCTTTTGCAATTGCAGCAGCCAGAACCATAATCCTCAGGCACTGGAAATGTTCCACACTGCCCACAGTTGGTAATAGAACTAAATAATATACAATGAATAGATGAACTACTTTCATATACAAATCTGTCTCCCATATATAAAAGTCTGAACGTCCTGGGTTCTATTCAAAGCAACTTCGGATTACACCCGAATTCTAGCTACTATTCCTTGAGAGGAAACCTTCCGTTTGCCAGCTTATGATATAATTTTGTGGGAAATGTTAAAACAATATAATTTCCTTATGCTACAAAATTAAGGCAAATATGTACTGTATTTACAGATTGTGATGCTCTGATCCACCCCTACCCTTCTTATTGTTTTGTTAAACCCTTGACAAAACTGAACAAGCTTGTAAATAAATAGTTTTAGTGTTCATGATATCATACAAATTATTATACAAATATTGATTGTGATGAATGTAATATCGCTCTGTGAACACAGTCAAGGTGAACTCCTTGTCGCTCTTATTTTTATTTTTCTCCTTTCTGTATATTGTTTTTGTATTGTTTTTCTGAAAAAAAGAAAACCAAATATAGAATATGTAAAAAAAAATTGCATTGATTTTTTTTATGGGTACTGCACAAAAATGCAAGGTTAAAAAAAAAAACTCATGCAGGTACCCCAAGATTTGATGTTGCTCACTTTCATATCTAAAACTGAAAAGCAGTAGTGCTTTGAGTGCAGTGTGTAAGACTTGGATTTGCACACAAGAAAAAAAAATGTGCATGTCGAAATATAATATTCTTCGTTAGACTTTAATTGCAACTTTTTCATTAAGTTTAACATGTACACTGTACACTGTGCACTATCCCAAACTATAAAATTCACAATCACTATCCTACTGTTGCATAAGGGGAAAAAGGTTTGCAATGCAAATATTTATTTGCATTGCTAACTATTTTTCTGTTTGCAACCTATATTACATTGCCCCTCTAAATGGACTTGAAACTTTTGAGGTTTTGTTCAATATTAATTTTTAATCACTGTAAGTGGCCAGTGCCACAGTTGTAAACATAAATTTGTCACTGTTACAGATTGGCAAAATTTCCAAAAACAAGAAAAAGAAACTTAAAAAAAAGCAAAAGAGACAAGCTGAGCTTCTTGAAAAACGACTTCAAGAAATAGAAGAATTAGAACGAGAGGCAGAGCAAAAAAAGACAGACGAAACTGTATCCTCAACAGTTCTTTTAAATGAACAGGACTTGGAAGGTCACCCTGAAGCTAAGATGAAAACCGTATGTCTTGAGGATGCAACTGATGAGGAGCCTGTTAATGAACATGGTTTGTATAGTCAGTTGATGACATTGCCATACCCTTTTCATACCAGCTGTGTTTAAGCACATTTGTAGCATTTTATATTCTTTCACATTTTGCATGTCCTTGGACACCAAATTAACTATAATTCTAGCCTATGGGGCAAATTCACTAAGCACCGAAAATACACTAGTGACGCCTTCGCCGCACTAAGCCACACGTCGCCAGGGCGCCACTAAATTCACTAAAAATCCAAAGTTGCGCTCAAGGAGGCGAAAGGTAGCGAAGTTGCGCTAGTGTTAATTCATCAAGCAAAGCGAAGTTACGCTAGCGATGCCTAATTTGCATACGGCTCCAAGTTACTGTAAAGTGCAATGTAGCAGCAAATACATTACATTACCCAAGCCTGGGAAAGCTTCATAAAATAAAATAGAGTGGTTATGTTGCCCTATACATGTGCCCACTGTATAGTTTAGGTGCCATATGTTGGGAAATGTAGGGGGGAAGGAGGTTGCCCCCAAAAAAATTTACGATCTTTTTCAGCCTATCACCCTTATAAAAGTAAATGACGCCAGCGTTTTTTTTGGGACTTAACGTAGTTACGTGACACCCCTTTGCCATAGCGCAACTGCGCCTGGCGTAAGGGTGCAAAGTAGCGCTAGAGTAGGTCCACGTCGCTAGCCAGCACCTGTTAGTAAATCAGCGAAGTAATCAAATGACGTCACGCTGGCGAATTTGTGCTAGCGTTAGCCACTTTGTGCTTTAGTGAATTTGCCCCATAGTCTTTTCCCCTTCCCTGTCTAGCCCATTTTGAGTGGGTTCCTTCCCACTATTTCATTTTCTACACTATGCTCACATACATCTACTGCTTCCCTGTAATCATTTTCTTGACATAGTTTTTTGGTCCTTTGCCACTTCTCTCCAATTATTCTTTTCATTCTTCCCTTTACTCTGGAGTAATCAAGCTTGCTTTGCAGTCTTTTTCTGCTTTTTCTGCAATGTTCTAAGAGTGACCATGCAGAATTGCCCAAGGTTTGTTTAATTAAATATTTTAACTTCACTTCTCCACTCACTAGATGGGTACTTTGTCTTTATTGAGTACGGTAAGATTGCTGCATGGAATGGGTCACATGGGACAGGGCTGTTGCTATGTACACAGAATTCTTGGGGGCATTGGCCACAACTATTTAAACCACAGATAAACATATGAAAAAAATCCCTTCTCACACCCTATTTTTAATTCTCCAGTTTATTTTCTTCTTCAAGCCTTTTCTTTCTATTTTTCTTTCAAACGTATCTGTATGATGGTTTGAGTATATAGTATGTACTATATAGTATATCTTTGCTTTTTCATATCATTCTCAGTTTAGGCATCCCCAGTGAATTAGATCACTTATTTTTTTCCCAGGGCTGGTGCTTTTAGGAAACAATCATTGTAGTTTTTTTCATTGCCAAACAATGTATGCTAGTATGTTCTTATTACCTTCATTAAAATGCAGTTCTAAGCCTTTGGATTTGTAAATATATTGGGTATTGTTTCCTCAGAAAGGGGAAGTAAGGATGAAAAAGAAGACACACAAAAGGAAAATGTTGAAAAGGGTGATGTAGATGAAGATGATGATGATGATGATGATGCTGAGCCAGAACTGGTTGACACAGATCAGACATGGATTGAATCTCCTAAAACAAATGGTCATTTGGAAAATGGGCCTTTCTGTGTTGAATCACAGTTGGAAGATGACGAAGAAGATGATGATGATTGCCTTAACCCAGTGGAATTCAATTTAGATGAATCAAATGTAGAAAGTGATTATACTTATAGCAGCTCATATGAACAATTTAATGGTGAATTGCCAAATGGACCGCATAAAAATTCAGAATTGCAGTTTTCTGAGTTTTCGACCTCCGTATTTCCTGAGGCATTGGAATCTGCAGCATGTGGTTTAGCAGTTTCTGAGGATTCTGCTCTCACAGACAGGGATGAAAGTAGCTCTTGTCAAGACAGAAGCAGGACAGTTTCAGCATCGAGTACTGGAGATTTTCCTAAAAGTATGTATTACATTGTACATGAAAGGAATAGCAAAGAACTGATGAGCTTTCAAGAATATAACCAACTAAGGTTTAACTTTTTAACTTGTTAAATCCTCATAGCTAAGGAGGTGTTCTTTTGGAAGTTGTGTTTTGGCGCAAAATGCAAAATCTTGGGATCTGTTTTTTTTTCTGGATAAGGGGTCTTATTTAAACATTAAATAAATCCAGTTGTGCCACCAGTATGAATTTGTGCTAGCTTAGTTAGGCTTAAGTACAAGGTGTTATTTTATTACAGAGGAAAATTATAGCATTACAGTCTGAGTAAAGGTACCCATACCTACACTATAATTGGCAAAATAAAATGTAATACTATTGCTTGATTTTCAGCATCTAAACTTCAAGCTGCCGATTTGCTGGTGAATCCTCTGGATCCTAGAAATGCTGATAAAATAAGAGTCAAAATTGCAGACCTTGGAAATGCTTGCTGGGTGGTATGTAAATAGAGTTTTTTTTTTTAAGTGTATAGATACTTTTTGTATTTTCCACTTATTCTGTGTTTTTTCTCAATTTGCAGCATAAACACTTCACTGAAGATATCCAAACCAGGCAATACAGATCAATAGAAGTTCTGATAGGGGCAGGGTATAGCACACCCGCAGATATCTGGAGTACAGCATGTATGGTGAGTCGTTGTCAGTAGAGTAATTACAATACAGCAGACCCTGCAACTGAGGGAAAAGCTGGAGGGGGGGGGGGTTTGTTCAAAGAACTGTAACAACAAAAAGATTAGTGTTTCTATATTTTAAATACATACATAGTTTGACTTTACTGTTCCTTTAATCAATCGAATATCCTTGCTTCCTCTCATTTGTCTGCACCTATGCATCATGTGTATGCACATGGGAGGGTTTTGTGGTTTGGCAAGTCATCTTACACAGCTGGGTCATGTAATATGTAAAATTAGTAATTTTTAGCTACCTTCCAAAAATGTCATAACTGAGAAAACAGTCAAGCCTTTCTACAAGTTAGAGAAATAGTTCTGTGATCCTAAAAACCATATATCATTTTGTTTTTATTACTACAACTGATAAAAGTGCGACAGGTGCTTTGAAGGAATACATCTTTATAAATTAAACACTAATAACAGTATATGTACATATAAAAACATAAATTGGCATATCATTGGTACTTGGTCTTCCCCTCTCTCACACAATGCCTACTATATTGTCCCTTCACTATCACAGTTTTGGAATGTAGCTGAAACTTAAGCATTTTGAAAAGTCACTGAGAAGAGAATGTATAAAAACATTGCTCCAACATTCTCTTTAAAAATGTTGAATGCAGAGCAGGACAATATACAGTTTAATGTACAGTGACCACAACATCGTTTTTCATTTTCACATATTTCCTTTTTCACAAAATTACTTCAGTAAATCCTGCTGTTACAGGTCAGTGTACAGTTGCCACGGCAAAGATCCTGTTGGAGAGCCACCAGATCAAATTTGTTCCTTTACCCAATAGATTTTCAGTAATATTTCCCCCATGTACCCTTCCATGGCTGCATTAACCAAAATGTTATTCTCGCCCAATCTGGAACAAACACTTAACTTTAAGAGGAAAGAATGGTGTGTTTGTTGAATTCTACCATTTGTGGTAGCATTTAGTCATTTTATAGATTCCTATTGACAGACCCCTGGCTTTCACAGTCCAAGGCCTTTTGAAAATTCCCAAAAATTTGGGAATGCTGTAGAATAATATGCCAATAATACAATAGATACTAGATAGTGATGGCCCTAATAGAACTTCTTGGAATACAACTTATCCCAGGCTCCTCTGGGGCTAAGTAGTGAGAAGGCGCACACAGCAAGTGCAACTTGGGCTTTGGATGGAAAGGTCACCTGAAGGAATAGTACCCTGGGTTGATGCACTTTTAAGCAGCCAGAAGCATATAAATCCCCTTTAAGATAGTGCCCTCGTTAGAATTGCGTTTAGGATTCAAGACCTGCAAAGTGTCGATACTAACCACTAAACCACTGTGCTGCCTATTTTTGTTAACAGATTTTTTATTTTTTTGAAAAAAGAAGAAACATTATGGAAGTTTATGTTTCTCTCCTTTTATTTGGATGGTCCCTTTCCACTGGAGTTAAGGCTCCACTTAATTTCCTCTCTGCTTTACTTTTTGATTTTTAGGCATTTGAACTGGCAACTGGTGACTATTTGTTTGAACCCCATTCTGGAGAAGATTATTCACGAGACGAAGGTGAGTGTAGATAGATTAGAAAGAGAAAAATGTAGAATAAATGTAATTTCTACTGTAAAGCTATTTGTTAGAGAATGGTTTTGTTTAGCTGATGTAAATAGAATTTATACTTTTTACGTTCTTAATGTGATTTTTCACCCATGTTAAAAAACTGTAGTAGTGGTGTTATTGGACTTTTAACAGATCCAGTATATAGCCAGGGCCCCCCCTTAGCACACAACAGGATTTTAGATGCAAATCAACACTAATGTATAGCCATTCAGGCATAGTTTCAGGAATATCGAAAAAAAACTAGGGTTTACGTAAAGTCTCGTTAAAAGCAAATCTTAAAGGAGAAACAAACCCTTAATTAAAAAAAAGCCTACCCTACATAGACCCCCCCCGCCTAGCTGCCCCCCGGGCAAATGATCCTAACTCTCTACTTACCCCTTTGATCAGATTCTGTCCAGCTGAGTTCGTAGGTGCCGCTTCTGGAATCTTCAGAATGAGACTGGCGATTCGGCAATTTTCGTGAGTTTCGGCAAATGCGCAGTTGTAGCGTAACAGAATATTGCTCCAACTGCACATGCGCCGCTTCGCCAGTCTCATTCTGAAGATTACTGAAGAGAAGAAGATGGCGCCCATGAACTCCGCTGGACAGAATCTGCAAGGAGGGGTAAGTAAAGAGTTATGGGCATTTGCCTGGGGGCAACTAGGCTGGGAGGGGGACCTATTTAAAGCAGGGTTTTTTTTTAAATTAAGGGTTTGTTTCTCCTTTAAGGGAGTAAATAGACATCTTTCCCAGTATAACCCTAACTAACGCACAAGCTGGACTTCCCTTAGTATCTAGAGGAGCACATAGGCATTCTCCTCAATTCTCACTCTAGGTGACCTTCAGGCTGCCAACCTATTTATCCCTTCCCCTTTTCCACTGCACTAAGTTTATCAGGTAAGTTATACATTGAAATACACCTTAATATGGAATGTATGTAAAAATGTATTTGGAGCATCTTGTAGATTTTTGTAAGCGACATTGGTTTGTTCTTCCTTTTTGGGGTTTTTCTCTTTTTTTGTTAGGGATTATGCCTTCTTATTTAAGTTACAGTAGGAACATCTATGATGAGAGTTACCTCACATTTTTATTTGTTAATGAGGGCAATTATTTGAGATATGTAATTCTTCATTTTTTTTACCCCATTAAACAGGCTTCTTCAAACTTTTGAGCAACACACAATCTTTGTGGTATTTGCATTGCATGATTATATTAAATGTAAAAAGTGTCTTGATACTAGATATTTTGACAGTTTAGACATTCAAAGTATACTACTTAATAACCTCTAACATGGGTTACATTTATTAGGTTTGCTGATAAAACAGTTATCAGTATGTGTTTGTTTCCATTGATGATATTAACGATAAAACATATAGGTTACCAATTCAATTAACATGTTAATTTCTCTTTTTTACATACATATGTGACACTGTTCATTTTACATACTCTTCTATTTGCACCATATATACATATAGCAGGTTAAATTATGTAAATTGCTTTTTTTGTTCAAAAGTTGAACATTTGCTTCTTTCTAATTACGGCAACCATAAGAAAAAAAGACTATTTGAGAAACCGATCCATTCATATGCATTATCTAATGGTTGCCCTTAAAAATTCTTGTAACGTAGGAATCTATTTTAAAGGCACTGCATGTATGTTTCTTATATGTAACCTTATTAAATCATGCAGCCATTTTTTATTTTGTTTTAAATCCACATTTTCTTTTTTGTTGTTTTACATATTTTCACCTTGATTTTTTTCATAAGGCATAAAAATCTAAAGCATAAAGACTAATATTTCTAACTTGCAAACCAAGGCTTTTGCATTATATGTATCTTTTTATTCATTTCTTTTTCCTGGGTGATTAATGGACTACATATGCATTGGTCCTACATTCCTCTAATGATGATCTGCTGACCTTGCTACCTCTGCATGGGCGTACCACCTGTTTGTTTTCTACTTTTCCGTTCTCAGCTTGATTTTTGATTTCAATATTCATTTATGATTAATTCCGCTTTCTTCATATATTTTCTTATCTCATTTATTTTCTTCTTCTTTTCACTCTTCACTACTCTTTTTCTCTCCTTCATAGACCACATAGCACACATCATTGAGCTTCTAGGCAATATCCCAAGACACTTTGCTCTGTCTGGAAAATATTCTCGGGAATTCTTCAATCGCAGAGGTAGTACCTCTTCTTTTTGACAGGCGCCGTGATGCAGACAGAATGAAGATCTTTGCTGCTATTTTTGAATAATGTAATCACGGTTGTTAAGGATCATATTTTCGCTCTTAGTTTTCATTGAAATGAAGGAAAATGGGGCAGGCATTATGTTGTTTTATTCTCTATAAGCTGGGCTCTTTTGCCTACCTTGTTTAGTATCAGTCTTTTTCTTGTTTTTAGAAGTTATATGCCAGTCCTAAATAGGAAAAAAAAAAGGATCCGCATTGTTTTGTGTATGAAAATTTTAATGTAAAATTATATTTCTTGTTTTCAGGATTGGGACTTTTGGTTAGTTGAATACAAAGACATCTGTAAAATGTGATTAACACACAGCCACAGGTCATGTTTAATTTCTGTATACTGCAGCAATTGATTGATTCTGTCTGTGCCGGGCCAGTTTCTGAACACATTAATTGTACTGATTATAGTTGTATGTTTCTGTTTTGCTGGCAATGTTCTCCAAACACAGATCACATAGCATTGATCACTGAACTGCTGGGAAAAATCCCTCGAAAATGTGCTATGTTGGGGAAATATTCCAAGGATTTTTTCACCAAGAAAGGTAACTGTACTTCTGTCTCATAGAACACATCTTACAACAATTTATCTCAACTGGTAATGAAATGCTTTATCTTTACTATGTATAAACATTATTTGTGCTCTGAATATATTGATGAGATTGCTGATGTTGAATGTCAGATACTACATCTATATCTGTGTGCATAGGCATATTTATTTATTTAATTATTTATTGTATAAATCTTAGTGGGACACTGCCTTTATATAGTATACTGTATGTATAGTCTTTTGTGCCTTTGTTCTTTTGTAGTGTGTTCCTGTGTCAATGAATGGTTCCCTCTGTTACTTAAAATATTTTTATCAGCACCTTTTTGGCAATATACTTAACAAAAGGGTGCAAGTCACACAATGACCACATCCATGTAGAACACACATCCAATTGACAGCACAGCCAGGAGTAATCTTCTTAAAGGGATCCTGTCATCGGAAAACATGTTTTTTTCAAAACACATCAGTTAGTGCTACTCCAGCAGAATTCTGCACTGAAATGTATTTCTCAAAAGAGCAAACAGATTTTTTTATATTCAATTTTGAAATCTGACATGGGGCTAGACATTATGTCAATTTCCCAGCTGCCCCTGGTCATGTGACTTGTGCCTGCACTTTAGGAGAGAAATGCTTTCTGGCAGGCTGCTGTTTTTCCTTCTCAATGTAACTGAATGTGTCTCAGTGGGACATGGGTTTTTACTATTGAGTGCTGTTCTTAGATCTACCAGGCAGCTGTTATCTTGTGTTAGGGAGCTGCTATCTGGTTACCTTCCCATTGTTCTTTTGTTTGGCTGCTGGGGGAAAAGTGAGGGGTAGATATCACTCCAACTTGCAGTATAGCCGTAAAGAGAGATTGAAGGTTATCAGAGCACAAGTCACATGACTGGGGGCAGCTGGGAAATTGACAATATGTCTAGCCCCATGTGAGATTTCAAAATTGAATATAAAAAAATCAGTTTGCTCTTTTGAGAAATGGATTTCAGTGCAGAATTCTGCTGGAGCAGCACTATTAACAGATTCATTTAAAGAAAAAATATTTTTCCCATGACAGTATCCCTTTAAAAGCCTTTCTTTAAAGGGGTGGTTTACCTTTAAATTAACTTTTAGAATGTTATAGAACGACCAATTCTAAGCAACTTTTTAATTGGTTTACATTATTTATTTTTCATAGTTTTATAGTTATGTCTTTTTCTTCTGATTCTTTGCAGCTTTCAAACGGGCATTGCTGTCCCCTTCTAAAAAAACAAATGCTCTGTAAGGCTACAAATGTATTGTTATTGCTACTTTTTATTATTGATCCTTCTATTTAGACTCTCTCCTATTCATATTCCAGTCTCTTATTAAAATCAATGCATGGTTGCTAGGGTAATTTGGACCCTAGTTACCAGATTGCTTAAAACGCAAATTGAAGAGCTGTTGAATAAAAAGCTAAATAACTCAAAAACCTTCAATAATAAAAAATGAAAACCAATTGCAAATTATCTCAGAATATCACTCTCTACATCATACTGAAAGTTATCTGAAAGGTGAACAACCCCTTTAATTGTGGGCTCTGACCTGGGCACTAGCAGTGGTTCAGACCAATACTGGACTTTTATCAAGCTACTGAAAGCAGCATGTGCTCAAACATTTATAGTGCATCATAAAGACTCCTATTGGTAAACCATCATATTCAGGGGCATTTCTGCCATGAGGCAAGGTGAGCACCTTGCTTCAGACGGCAGCTCCCCAGAAGTTACCAGGGGCGGCAAAAAGCCGCTCCTGGTAATCTTAAGAGCCAAATTTCCGGTTATTAAGAGGGAAATTCGGCTTTTCTAGCACAGAGAGCGCAATTTTGCTCTCTGCACTAGCGATATGGCACCGTAAAGTAAGCACGTCAGGTGGGGGTGGGGACGGCATTTCGGACGGTGCCGCAGGCGGCATAACAGCTTGAAACAGCCCTGACCATATTACATGACAACGCAATTACAAAAGTCTTTCAGAGTTAAAATTTAAATATATCACTTATCTGTCACTTTTGTAAAAAAAAAAAAAACCTTCACCAAAAAGTAAATTACCATTCAAATACTAACATGTAAAAACTCTGTACAAGACTTAGAAAATATGATTTTTTAAGTAAGGTCTACCGGTGATTTATAAGTCTTGTACAGAGTTTTATATGTTAGTATTTGAATGGTAATTTTATTTTTTCTACAGGATAATTTATATAAAAAAAATGTACTTTTTGGTGAAGGTTGATGGATACGTAGGTTAGTGACATTGGTACCCCATGGTTTAATAGAAAATATGATTTAAGTAAGGTCTACCGGTGATTTACTATTAAACCATGGTGTACCAATGTCACTAACCTACTTATCCATTTTGCTTCCTTTTCTAAAGGGCGTTGATCCTATCACTACCTCTACATTTTTTTGGTACATTATCAACAGAATTTCAATTGTTGTACCTCATGGCCTTCTTTGAGAAAATGATATTAAAGGAAAACTATACTCCCAAAACAATGTGGGTCTCTATAAAAAAAAATGGCATAAAACAGCTCATATGTAAAACCCTGCTTCATGTAAATAAATCATTATCATAATATAATTTATATATGTACTTACTGTACTATAATGGGAAACAAAACAGATTCAATCTTTTGAAGAATGTGCTTGTTTCAGTTTCGTACCCTCTAAACCATTTTCAACTTCCAAATGTTGTTTTAGTAAATCTACAGGATACGCTCTCTCCTCAAATTTCAATTGTGTTTGAGGAGAGAGTGTATCCTACATAAATAAAGGCTTTTAAGAAGATTACTCCTGGCAGTGTTTTAATTGGATGGGTATTGATTTATATAGCCACTAAGAGTGTTTTCTCTTTTTTGAATGGGATGCAATGACAGTACAAGAAAGATTTTGATTGCTATATTTCTGAAGCACTACTACCAAATAACCATGTGTGCCATAGCACAACATTAAGACATTATTATAATCTTAAATATCAAAACCACTTGGAACTAATAGACTGATTTTTTTATTACCTGGGGATGACTGGCTTCCCATAAAACTTTAATGGAACAGGGAGTCTGTAAGGGGGTTGCAGGTGACATTCGGTGCATACAAAAACCATAGGTGACCCACAATTTTGTTTACTTCATGGGTCACCCATAATTTTATGCCAGTTAGGTCCAGAAAATGTTTTTTGTGGGATGCCCAGGCCACTGAAGTGTAGTGGCGCATATCCTAGTGGTTTGTTCACACATATTAATGCCGCTCCTCTGTATATACTGTATGGCCACCATATATATTAAGAAATTGAGGTGAAAGATTTATTTTAGAAGCAAGTTACAGTGGATAGAATCCCAAGTTTAAATGCACAGTACACTCAAAAACATGGATCACACACTCAATCACAATTCTAAATTATCTCTGAAATCAGTAGTAGCACAAGAACGATTTATAGTGCACATTTTTTTTAAATGATGGGGGGGGGTGCTGCAAACCAACTTAACATCTCCATGTGTTTAGCATTAGCTGAAGCAGTTTAAAGTATGTTGCCATTGTACTCTATTCATCATGCTACAGTAAAAAAAATGTTCTTTGAATTGGTGAACCAAGCTTTAACACTTACAAGTCTTATGGCCATGCCAGGACAATGCTACCTGTTTGAATGTGTAATACTGGGACTGTTGTATGTGACTAGGGTCCCTGGTTCCAGTGAAAGCAAAACATAACCCTAGTATATAACATTCTTGACTGCTTTAGAATACTTTGTAGTGCCATTTTGGTAATGCTATTTCTGTTAAACTTCAGTTCAGCACAATTATACCAATGTGCACAAAAAGTGTTCTGCATAGAATTGGTGCTGAGATGGGCACAGAGCCCTTACCTCAGCCCAATTTGACAGTAAGAGTTTATGTTTAGCAAAACTGCAGACTTGCTATAAATATATCATCGTCATTATCAGTCAGACTTGATCAGTACTCATGTAAGCTGTTTTTTTTCCCCACAATTTTACTCATTTAAAGGTTTGGTCCATGTTACTGCTCATATCAGGCTTAAGAGTTGATTAAATAACTGGGATAAAAACTCTCCTGATGTATATGATTGAAACCATCCTGTCCATAGTAACATAGTAAGTTAGGTTGAAAAATTGACATACGTCCACACACGTTTTATATAACCTGCCTAACTGTAAGTTGATCCAGAGGAAGGCAAAAAAACCCATTTGAAGCCTCTCCAATTTGCATCAGAGGGGGAAAAAATTCATTCCTTACTCCCAAGATGGCAATTGGACTAGTCCCTGGAGCAATTTATAATACAAGCTATCTTTCATAGCCCTGTATTTTCACCCTTGTTAAAAGCAATCCAACCCCTTCTTAAAGCTATCTAATGTATCAGCCTGTACAACTGATTCAGGGAGAGAATTCCACATCTTCACAGCTCTCACTGTAAAAACCCTTCCAAATATTTAGCCGGAACCTCCTTTTTTCTAATCGGAATGGATGACCTCGTGTCAGCTGGAAAGACCTACTGGTAAATAAAGCATTAGAGAGATTATTATATGATCCCCTTATATTTATACATAGTCATCATATCACCCCTTAAGCGCCTCTTCTCCAGCGTGAACATCCCCAATTTGGCCAGTCTTTCCTCATAGCTAAGATTTTCAATACCTTTTACCAGCTTAGTTGCCCTTCTCTGTACCCTCTCTAATACAACAACGTCCTATTTGAGTGATGGAGACTGAAACTGAATGGCATATTCTAGATGTGGCCTTACAAGTGCTCTATACAGTGGAAGAATAACCCCCTACTCCTGTGAATCTATGCCCCTTTTAATACAGCTCAAGACCTTATTTGCCCTTGATGCTGTTCCATTATGAATTTGCCTAGTGCAGTCCCATTAAGGGTATAAGTGGCTTGCATATTTTTACATCCCAGGTGCATGACTTTACATTTATCAACATTGAATCTGCCACTTAGCTGCCCAGATTGCCAGTTTGTCAAGATCCTGTTGCAAAGATGCTGCATCCTGTATGGAAATACTGTATATCGCATCCATTCATATTTGCTTTATTATTGTCAATTACTGTTTAAAGACAATTACAAATTGATGTTTTTGGGGTATTAATGTGCTGCGTTTTTTTTTTTGTACAGGAGAACTTCGACACATCACTAAATTAAAGCCGTGGAGTCTCTATGATGTTCTTGTGGAGAAGTATGGCTGGCCTCATGAAGATGCTGCTCAGTTTACAGATTTCCTGACACCAATGCTGGAAATGGTTCCAGAGAAGCGTGCGTCTGCTGGCGAGTGTCTCAGACATCCTTGGTTAAGTTCTTAGCAAATATTGTAGGCTTGAAGCTTTGCTCTGTTGCTGCATACCTACTTGCTGACTGTGACAAAATGTTAACAGCAGCATAATATTTGAGCTGGTTTCATCTCAGTCCCATTGATTTACCCCATTTTACTTTTTGTTATTTAAATTTTTTGGTGTGTTTAGTATTTGTTGGTACTGTTAGCCTTTGTGTCTGCTATTCTTATCTGCTCTAACTTATCCACTCTGTATTGGGTAGGGGAAAATTTGTTTCTAACCATATTTTTCCATATTATGTGCTGTTCGGATGTCTAATATTTGAGCAAATAGAGGTTTTTTTTCCATGTCTACAAGATTTTGTAACTATTTATGAAGATACGTTTTAGGTGATGTTTGAGTAAATCCTTGCTTTTGAAATTCAAAAAAATAAATAAAAAAGGGGCCCTAAATATATGGGCACTGTACATTTTTATTGTTCAGGAGATATTACCACTCTTGTATTATATTCTATGTACATTCACTTTGTAAAGGTTTTCATTAATATCAATGCTAAGAGAGGGCAATAGTATGATGTGCACCTTCTGGTACTCTTGACGGTTAATTACATGAAATTATATTTGAATTCCAAAGCCAGTCTAGGTTAACCTGTTCAGTTTAGCAGCATGTAATGTCAGCTTATCTCTGCTTGTTCCCTGCAGGTGACTGGTCTTCTGAACTTGAGTTGCAAATAATGCCTTTTCTTCTCAAACAATTGACTTGAATGGCACTTTAGGGATGCTTTTGCAGCAATCCTTGAATACATTTTTTAGATTTTTAAAATTTGTGTAGCAGCGTTTCCATATCCTTATTAAACTGTACAGAAATATGAATAGTAGACTTAGTCTACCCTTTAGTTATATTTAACAAATTTGATTTATTGGTACAGAAATCCTTGCCCTTGATGCTTCTCTAATTCATAGAAAAACAGGGCAGTTCATCTCAAACCACTATGCTTCATTCTTATTTTAAAGTAAATCTATTTGTAATAATTTTCCAATTTTCTATATGTTATTTACAGCAACTAGTGTTTTGTCAGAGGTTATACTTAAGGATATTTGTTTTTTTTTTCTATAGGAGTGTAATGGTGCACCATTTGAACTTTGGCTTATGGCATACAGGGCACATTTCCCCATTCTTTTCTAGGTGTGGGATAATGCCCCAAATCAACACCAGTTCTGGCACTTTAAGGCAACTGCCATTTTACAATATGGAAAGCAGCAAGGGGTGATCAGCCAGATGCTCCAGTGTTCAATTCTTAATTGCCAGAAAAATGGCAGTGCTGCTTTTTTCAGGCAGTTGTTCTTTAGATTTGTGGCAGGCAGCAGGGGAAGGTTATGGCTCCATTTCTCATCCAGACAAAACACCTGAAATTTGTCTCATGTCCCATAGACCATAGTGTGTGACAAACAGGCCAGTTGTAAATATATAGTGACTGAACTTTAGGGTAAATGATTTGTAATACCCACAGATAACACACATAAGGTGTTTACTGCATTAACATCAGAAAGACCTCAATAACATTTTGTGTGTAAATTGTGTAAGGTAACATGTATTATATGTTTGCAGAAATGCAAAGAATAACAGAAAACAAAGAATAAAGATGTTAATGCAATGATTTTGCTCCACAGTGTGTAGTGCAGTGGACAATGTAGCTCTTTCTGGTGTAGCATTCTGAATGTTAAATAGCCAATTTCACAATTGCTTAGGTGTACAGTACATATAATTCAGCATTATTTTTATATAACTGATTGCACTGGCTATAAGTATTTTGGATATACATACTATTTAGTAATTCATTTTACCTTATAACGTTTACTTTCATTCAGGTGCATTCCTGGTACGATTCAAAGCAAAAGAAAAAAATATTCTAGGTAATACCGATTTTAGGATGTATGTAAATGTCCGTTTGGGCCTCTTTTAGTTATTGGGACGAATGTAAATTTCTGTTTTTACAAATTATGGTGCCACTTTTCTCTTAAACCTCTCATTTTAATCACAAGCCTTTGCAATAATTAGATGTAAAATGCCCCGTATTGTAACAGTAACCAGTTGTGGTTTAAGGTGCTTGCATTTGTCCAATAAAATGTATGTTTTTCCAGATAACCTGATGACTGAAATATGTTTATAACAGTTTTTAATTTTCAGGTATCAGTAGAGTTCTTTGTAATTGCAGCCAAACCACTATCAGTCATTTTAGAAAACACTCGTGTTTGCAAATATTTATTAGAAATTCATACAGAGAAAAAAAACATTTTAATAAATGAAAAGTTTTAGCCATGTGTTAATTAATTTACAAACAACTATAATGATAAGTGATCTATTGATAACCTCAGGGGGCTCATTCAACACTGGGCAAATATGCACCTGGGTAGTAACCAATAGCAATCAATCAGATGCTGCAGTAACTGTTGCTGAATTGTTCTACCGGCTAATCACTGCCTTGGGTTACTGACCAGGTGTAAAGTTGCTCAATGTGTTGAGCCAAATGGTGTTCAGTTGCTGCAGCTTTCCTTTGGCAAAGTCAGGGGGAACAATAGCCAAGACATCATTTACAAGCACAAGTGCTTAATTGCTCCAATACAGTTGCCTATAGCAACCAATCAGGTTTACTTTAACTTGACCTTAGAATAGACCGTAAAGGAACAGTAACTCTAAAAAATGGCTGCCCCATGGCTACACAGCAGCTTGTTTTATATTTAACTATAGCAGTGTTTCTAAAACAACCACACTAGTGCAGAAAAACAGTATATTATCATTTAATTATTTTAAAACACATTTTCTGGAGTTTCTGTTCCTTTTAAAGGGAAAAATCATGAAAACAAAACCCTTCATCTGATGGAAACCTTTATTTTAGTGGGATTTTGTGCTTTTATCCCAGATTCACCTTATGGGATGGTCAAGTTACTGCTAGTATCCCTGTATTTTACAGTAGGGACTTGGTTGTTTCCAACAATTAGATTTCAGGCAAGTCAAATGGTCATTAAATCAACTACAACAAAAATAAAGCTGGTTGTCTGAATGCTTTAATCTGTATCATACAAATGGGGGAAAAAGCATACATCATAGGTTATCATTAGTGAATGCTAATAACCACCTTGTATAAGTGACGAGAATGAAGGTCAGCCACTTGTATAAATAGAAGCAGCTTCACAAATAGGTTGTTATTATTATGAGTGACTTCAATTATCCAGACATTGACTGGATAATTAATGTAAATATGCTGAATGACAACTTTTTATTCCACCTCATTCAAGAACCTACTAGGAAAAACTCTCTTTTGGAATAACTAATAATACTGAACTCATCTCTAACATTTGTGTGGGGGAGCATTTAGGGAATAGTGATCATAACATGGTCTCCTTTGAGATTCTGTTGCAGAAGCAATTCTATAAGGGAGTAACTAAAACACTAAATTTCAGACATGCAAACTTTGACAGTATAAGGGCATCTCTGCAACATATTAAAGGAAAACTATACCCCCCAAACAATGTAGGTCTCTATTAAAAGATACTGAGTAAAACAGCTCATGTGTAAAACCCTGCTTCATGTAAATGAACCATTATCATAATAATATACTTTTTTAGTAGTATGTGCCATTGGGTAATGATAAATAGAAAATTTCCATTTTAAAAAATAAGGGCCGCCCCCTGAGATCGTACGATTCACTGTGTACACATACAAACCACATGTTAGGTCACATGAGCCAATTAACAGACAGAGTTCTGCCTTTTGCTTCCACACTTCTTCCTGTTACAGTTAGTGTTGTAGTATTTCTGGTCAGGTGATCTCTGAGGCAGCACAGATAGAGTCACGAAATGGTGGTTCAAGGCAAGAGATGTAAAAGGGCAATATTTATGTAAATATATATTCCAGTTTGGTAAGATTCTTTAATATGTCATTCAATTTGATATAAACTATCTGTTGCTTAAGTATTCATTTTGGGGGTATAGTTTTCCTTTAAGTGGGGAAATGCTTTTTACAGGGTTAAAATGCTACTTCATAAATATACATGTCGGTATATACGCGCAGGAGGGTTGAAGGAGACTGATAATATAGGTTATTTTCTACCCGCTGAACTGGGAAGGGTGGGTGCTCAGTGGGTGAAGGGGTTGGTGATTGGCGGAGCCTAAAGGGGTAGAGCTCATCAACACTACTCATATTGCTTGTGCCTTCTATGCAGGAAAGCAGATTTGATATGTGCTCATATTCACATGGCGCTGAATTAACCATTCTTTGGCCACACGACTGGGAGGGTTTGATTGCGGGTGAAGGGGTGGTTGTTGAATTGTTGATTGAAGGGGTATCCCTAGGTGACTCCAGCAGCCGGCTGCAAGCCGATTAGGCAGGTCTGAGACCCATTCTGAAGCTCATAGAGACTGGATACCTACCTCAAGTCTTTCCATCTCCCTGTGTCTTCCCTTATTTTAATGTTTTTCCTGGATTCTCTTTTTTAATTTACATAGTATAAGTTATGTTTTAAGTTTGCTCACTGAGTGATCGGATCATGGGATGGGGAGGTGCAACTTTAAGAGTTAGTTCTTTTTCTTCTACGTCTTGACTTATAATTCAGACCCTGCACACCATCCACTTGTTTCTCCAATTGATGGACGGTGCTCCCTAATTTATATTTTTCTTCCCAATACATTTGCGTGTATGGAAATGAAAACTGTTAAGGATCTTACACTTTATGCAATTCACTTTTTTAAACACTATTATTCTGAACACAACTGTATATATAATGCTACACAATATATAGTGAATAAAGTACCCCCTCTTGTAAAATATAAGGATATTAAAAGTTACCGAGGAGTTACATGACCATATAAAAACACGAGGCCGAAGGCCGAGTGTTTTTATACAGGTCATGGAACTCCGAGGTAACTTCTAATATCCTCATATTTTACAACTGGGGGTACTTTATTTATTATAATACACAAATTTCAGTGAGTCATGTGACAGAAATGACATCACTACTCACCGTTTATAACTGATGACCTCACTAGTCACCGTTTATAAGGATATAATTTACAAGATATTCATGGCTTTTGTGTATTATATTTTTATAAATACACATACATTAAAAGCAATACAATAAAACATATGTTGGTACCAAGACTAAACCTGATGCAATTCCTAACCAAGATCATTTAGCTGAACAGCCATATATGCTGCAATACTGTACTGGATACAGTGTAATACTGGATATAGGTGTAAACTATTATTAAATATATTACATTCTAAATCGCTGACATCTGCAGTGCTGTAAAAATTGGTGTATACATTGAACAGATTTAGATACAAAACCAACCAATAAGCAGAACAGGAGGGAAAAGGGCCCTGCACAAAAGTTTGCAAGACCACTAAAGTCACCTAAACATTTGAAGTGCTTTTGAGTAATTCCCTGTTTGCATTATCACAGTAGTTGTTGCTCTCTAGTGGATCACTGTCTCTATAGCATAAAGGTGCAATATATAGTGAATAAAGTACCCCTTTTATAAAATACAAGCTTATTATGTCACCAAAGAGTTCCATGACCAAATAATACAGGTCCTGGAACTCCTCCTGGTGCAGCATTGGTCGTTTTGGGGCTTTTTTTTTTTTCAGCCATAGACTTTATGCACTGCTGCTGTTTCCATCCCAGAGTGTAGGAAAGTCAAACACCAAGAAGTGCTGCTGGTGAATCAAGTTAGATTTTCAGTCCACTGAAACACCAGTGATGCTTTCCTCCTTGCATTGATTACTTGTGTCTGTCCAAATTACTAGTATTCCTGTTGGGGGGGTTACGAATTCAGTATATGATTATGAAAAAACGGAGCAAAGGGGTCAGCACAGAAATTAAATGAAAAGGAGTAAAAGTAGTGGAGGAAGAAAGGCAAAGCATCCAATAGTGCCAAAACATAACAAAAGGAGATGTAAAAAAAAAAAAAAAAAAAAGTAAAGAATGAAAGTAGAAGAAGGGAAGAGAAGAATATAGTGGAGTACAAGAAGGGAACAGAACAGAGAAGTAGCTCTTCGATAACAAGGTATGCCATACATATGCTATCCAATAGCTTCAAGAAATGAGTGGCTTTTCCAGGTCACGGAAATTGTCAGGAAGGATTTTTTTCGACAAATTGGATAGGCTTTACATAGGAGTTTTCAACTTCCTCTGCACCAACTTGAAGTTAGGCATTTGTCAACCTTAATTGCTATGTTAATATTTAATTACGAACCTTTAATGCTGATGCAGTGGAAATGGTGATATTGAACAACTGCCCAATTATAATATAACATTGCTGTCTAATATGCCAAAGGGGGATCCAGGCAATGAAAGATATTGGAAAATTACTAATGCAGTCACTTGGTGTTACCTCCTACAGGTGACACAGTGCTCCACACACCTTGCTTTTTGGCTATTGAGTGACACTTGAGGCAATTCTAGAATCTCAAACTTTTTCAGCCCAATTTAACTATACAATGTACTTGTATATACACCCACTTAGTTTTATTGTATATTGTGCTTCCCTTGCCAGTATTCACTGCTTGTGGGGCTGTTATTTGGACCCTATGTATCCATTTGTGTGCCAGTGTCCTATTCTAGTGCTTGGGATGCCAGAGCTTCTCTGTATTATGTCCCTGGGGGGATCAGTGCCTTCTGCTTCTCTCAGAATATAATGCCTTCAGGTACCCCAGTGTCTGCATGTAATGTACTTTGAGTGCCAGATTCCATTTAATCTCATAGTATAATATTCTTGTAGTGATGTGTTGTGCAGCTGTACCAATACTTTATTTCCTGCCTCTTAGCCAAAAACATTGGCTGCCTATGAAATATAGTTAACAGTAAGAACACTCGTATAATGCGTCTTACCTTTTGGGGCAACATACTGTAACCATGGCTCCCATAATTATGCTTATCAAACTTTTATTGATATCCAGTTGAGTTTATTTTTAAAATGTGTTGTTCGGTAGCAGAGGGAATAAGTCAATCTTCCCTAAATACATGTTCCATCTCTTATTCCCAAACTTTTACATATGTAAGGACAATAGCTTGGATGTTAATCCATTTGATCCAGGGCACTGCAAAGTTAATAAGGTGCAATAGGGTAGCCCTATTTGCACTCATCTTGCTGCAAGCTCTGCATAGGAGCGAATACAGACAGTTGGGCACCCTAGAAATATTTTTCAGTGTTTGCCTTTGCCTAGGAATCATTGTGGTATGTCTAGAGACCCTAGGAGGTTTAAATTAGGGATGCACCGAATCCACTATTTTGGATTTGTCCAAACCTCCGAATCCTTCACGAAAGATTTGGCCGAATACTGAACCCTAATTTGCAGATGCAAATTAGGAGTGGGGAAGGGAAATTTTTTTTACTTCCTTGTTTGGTGACAAAAAGTCACCTGATTTCCCTCTCCAAAGGTTTCAGATCGGCCAGGCAGAAGGATTTGGGTGAATCTGAATCCTGCTGAAAAAAGCCAAAACCTGGCTTTGGTGCATCCCTAGTTTAGAATGACAGGCTCTGCAAGGTTTAACTGTGTCAGTGGGAATGTGGGTTTGGAAACCGTAAATAAAAAAGATATTTCTCTTGCCTAATTGGGGGACACTGGCACCGTGGGGATGAAGATCCTGCAGCTGGAGATGGACACTCTGTTGCAAAATAAGACTCCTCCTCCTGCTCTGGGCTTCATCCCCTGCCTCCTCCTACAATCCTCAGTTTCTTTTAGTGTCCTCAGAAGGAGACGACACGCTTTTTCACTTCTTGTGGTTGGAGCACTGATCAGGGCCTCAGGCCTAAGGTCACGCCACACACAGAGGCCACTGATTCACTCAAGCGCCTCTCCAGCTGCATACTATCTGCCCTTTAGCCTTCCCGCTCTCCGGAGGTCTGCAGGCTGGCTCCTCACCCCCCTACGCTGCTTTCCCGCTCTACGGAGGTCTGCATCAGCGGTATGCATCCACCCGGGTGTATAATAGCTCACATATACATATATATATATATTTCACAACTGTGTATATATTTATATGTGTGTCTCTTATTCCTAGGGGAAGTCATCCACAGGGCACAACTCAGCTGGCAGCCTTCTATTGGTGAGTACCTTATTTGTATTTTACTCTCCTGGTCACCCTCACTGTAGTCTGCGGCCCTTTTTGATCCGCACCGCTACATTTACTGGCTCTACCGCCGTTTTTCGGGTGGAACGCATTGCGTTCCACCATCCCCCCTCCCGCCCTTCTCACTTGTTGTTCGAGCTGTTTCCTTCTATCTGAAAGCCACGGAGACCGTTCGCCGGACAGACGCACTGTTCATTCTCACTGATGGCCCCAAACGGGGCACCAAGGCCGCCATGACGACCTTAGCCAAATGGATCCGGTCCATCATTTCCAGAGCCTATGCTGTCAAGGGGAAGAATCCTCCGCTAAAGGTTAAGGCTCACTCTACTCGCTCTCTTAGCACTTCGTGGGCTTTCCGTCACCAAGCTTCAGCGGATCAGATCTGCGGCCACATGGGCATCCCTTCATACCTTCACTCGCTTCTACAGGCTCCACACGCATGCTTCAGCCAACACTGCCTTTGGGAGGAAAGTGCTCAGCGCTGTGGTTAGCTAGGCAGCTACTATACAGTGTCCCACCCTTATGGGAGCTTTGGGACGTCCCCACTGTGCCTGTGTCCCCCAATTAGGCAAGAGAAAGATTGATTTTCGTACTTACCGTTAAATCTTTTTCTCTTGTCCTATATTGGGGGACACAGGCTTTCCCTCCCTGTTTTGACACTGTTTTTTCACGACTTCCGTGACGTTTTTTATATTATGTTCATAGTTCTTCAATTTTTCGGGTATTCAGTTCAGAGGGTGTTATTTTTAGATTTCTCTTCTGTTTTGCTCCTTCTTCGGTTGAAACTGAGGATTGTAGGAGGAGGCAGGGGATGAAGCCCAGAGCAGGAGGAGGAGTCTTATTTTGCAACATAGTGTCCATCTCCAGCTGCAGGATCTTCATCCCCACGGTGCCTGTGTCCCCCAATATAGGACAAGAGAAAAAGATTTAACGGTAAGTACAAAAATCTCTTATGTAAATCTGTTAGCTGTGTAAATTCTCCCAAGACAGCTCACATCTCTTCCATTTTTTTAACAGTTCTCATAGCAATTTCCACAGGAACAGATAATTCAATTCATATAAACCATTTGTGGTGTATGTTACTCTGATACCCAAATACAGGTCATAAACCTCTGAATTACAGAAAAGCCATCTAAATTGTATTTTAAAAAAATAATTCATAGGTATCTGAGGCAAAACAATCCTTTTGGATTTATTTAATGTTAAAATGGCTTTGAGAAATATTTAAATTAAGGAAAGGTCTCCTTATCCAGAAAGCCCCAGGTTCCAAGCATTCTGGATAACAGATCCCCTACCTGTATTTCAAATATGACAATTGCCAAAGGTAGAGTCCTGCAGCAGGTCAACTACCCACAGGTTACCCGCAAAAACCGGCGGTACCATGCAGGTTGCAGATGGACGTTTCAGGAGCGGGTATAGACGCGGGTCGGCAGTTCTTTGGGTTTGCTGGATCACAGCTACTGCTAATGATGTCACTTCAGGTTTACAATGACAGCACTTCCTGTTTCTTGATGGTCAGCAGATAAGGTACTTGCGGGCCCAAGCTGGTAAGTATGCGGGTTGCAGTTTAACAAATTGGCTCTGCACAGGACTCTAGCCCAAGGAATGTAATAATAACAGTTTTGAATGACGATTACCTGGAAAACCACGGAGAGCATTCCATAATGTTATGATGTGTGAGAAAGGATAGCAAGCCTGTATTCTCCTCAAAATAACAGGTATTTCTTGTTTTACATGTGGAAGCTGAAGTAGAACATTGTTGATTCTCAAGACTATGGGGGATTTCTCACTATTTATTATAATTGTAAAGCACTACATATATTTGTGCTTCTATATAAATGAATACAAAAGCAACAAGGCTTAGAATCAGGAAAAAAAACTGCAGAGACGTAATTTTAATATACATTTTAAGTGCTGTATTTATGCATCAATTTGCATTTGTAAAATGTATGAAAGGACTAACCTGATAAAACTGACAATCGTGATTTATTAACATGAATTAAAATGCCCAACCAGTGCTGTAATGTGACCGTATATTACAAAAATGACATGTTATATAATGTACTACTTCCACAAAGATTATAGTTTGCAAAAAAAAATATATATTCTGTACAATGTTTTATCAAATGAGGTGGAAGCTTTCAGCCATATACAAGCAAAATACAGTATTTACAGAACTTCTAATGAAGTCAAGTTGTTAAAACAGAACTATACATTCATTTACAATGCTGTATATAACGAATGGAAACTGAATGGGTGCAGATTTCTCAACATAGTCCCACACGTGGCACAAGAGGAGGCTGAGGGGAGACTGGTCAGTGCCACATGTACAACAAACACACACAGTGGAGATCGAGACAAGCAAATGTACAAGTTCCGCAGTATTCACGCTACTGCCGTAAAGGAAAGACAATGAAAACAAAACTGGAATGTTTAGTCAATACTGGCTTAAAAAACACACAGTTCTCAGACTTTAAAAACAAAATCGGAAGGAAAAAAGTACAATGAAACGCACTGGAATTGAAATTTGTACAAAGTTTCATATACAGGCCATAAAAAGTACCTTTATAAGGTACATATAAAATATACACTTTACACAACATTTAAAAATGTTAACACACAGATTATCCAATTCTAATGCCATCCTGAGCCATGGTAGTTATTTTGGAAGGTTGGAGGTACCTGTGGCCTGTGAATAGGAACCTGCCCAGGCACCGTTGATGACGGCTGAGATCCTTGAACTCCATGGACAAGGACTGAGCCTGGATGCGGACAAAAAGTTGCAGGTGCTGCAATACTGTTTGGTCCTTGTGTCTGAATATGAGAGTTCTGGCCAGGAAGTGACTGGTGCTGCGCTACAGGTCCAACTTGGTTATGAAGTGCAGCTTGTGTTGAATACGGCGCTACACTAGGATGAGCTCCTGAAGAGAAAATAGGAGGTCCTTGATGAGTTTGCATATGCATTCCTTGTGCTGATGCCGTCAGATTTCCAACACCACCCAAAACATTTGTTGCTTGCGGCGGGGGTGGAGGCGGTGGAGGGGGCGGTGGAGGAACTGTATTTAAAACATGCTGGTGCTGCGCTTGCAGGCCTTGGTGCCCCGCTGCTACATGCTGAAGATGCGAATGATGAGGATTTGGGCCAGGAGGTGGAGGGGGCGGTGGAGGTAAATTATGCCCAGATGTCTGAGAATGAATATGTGAACTACTCGCTACTGGAACTGTATGAACTGGACTTGTAACATGTTGAACAGAGTGCTGCTGCTGATGGCAGTTTGCTACAGGTGGTGGTGGGGGCGGTGGAACCCCTGTAGCTTGGAGATGTACATTAGGGCTCTGAGAAGGCAAATAATGTCCCGAAGTTACATGGTGTCCTTGAATTGCTGGTTGTCCTGCTGTAGTAGGATGACCTTGATTCGGACCAGGTGTAAACACAGTTTGTTGGGCAACAGCTCCTTTTATCGGATTGTAGTTCTGGAAGTTGATTGAGGGCTGCTGGTTTTGATAATAAGTTGCTGTTGGAGGTGGGGGAGGTGGAGCAGGACTGCTGACAGCCTGTTGATTAAAGGAAGTATAAACAGTGGAGCACTGCCCTGGTTGGGTCTGGGAAAACAACTGCCCACTGGCTGGCTGGAGATTTGCAGGCTGAAGGCTTTGCACTACAGGGTAAAAGTTTGTATGAGTCTCTCTTTGGGGTGTCCCCACCTGAAGCTGTTGGGAATGATGTGGTCTATATGGAGAACCTATTTTTTGTGAATGAGGCTTTGGCGAAAGATAACCATGTTGTACTGGTGTTGAGCATTTTGGAGGTTGTTCAAGATGAGGAGATGACGGACAATGCAACTTTAAAGGTGTAGAAGGTAGCTTCTGAGAATGAGGCATGTGACACTTAGAAAGGAGCGCTTTCTGCTGAGAGTCTGTGTTACACAAGTTCACATCAGCAGTTGTTGATGCATTCACCATGGTGTCTTGGGCAGGATCTAGCTTTGAGGGTGTCTTTCCATGGGCTAAATTAGGCACCAGAGAACAGGACTGCACAGAAAGAGGAAAATAAATAATGATTAAAGAATTCTACCATTTTAAAATGTTATTCTTCAAACAACAAATGTATTTTAATAATTGTAAGAATGGTATGTAGGCAACCATTAGTGTTTATGCAGCAGCTCTCACCCTCACATATTCAATCCTCCAAGTAGTCAACAACTCTGCATTTGCTCCTATTTCTCTTGCCTGGGTGCTATTCTCACATCGACCACTATGTGGAGCATTTTTTTTACTAAGTTGAGTGAGTTGCTTTTGATCTATACATTACTCAAACCTTCTCCAGCCTTTAGGTAACATGCACAAAGAGGGATGTAAGGGTGGCAGGACTGATTGTCACTCACTGTATATAATGTGTTTAGGATCTTTTGCTGGAAATGACAATACCATTATTTACAAATGCACATATATATATATGTTTAAATATATATTGTACTGTACAAGCTTATTTTGAGTGTCTGAGGCTAATGAATTATGGGGCAGTTTTCTAAACTGGCATGTAATGAGAATCTGAATTAATTACTAATCAGCCTTATACTGTGACATTTCTATTCTATGTCTACTGTATATTGTGAGTGGGTCCCTAAGCTCAGTAAGTGACACTAGCACAGAGCATGTGCAGTGAATCAGCAAAAAAGTAGATGGGGGGCTACTGGGGCATCTTTGGAGACACAGATCTTCCCTGATAAAGGGCTGTGGTTGCCTTGGGCTGATACAAAAGCTCAAAACACAATGTACAACATTTCTACACTACTTCTTTAGTTCAGCTTCAGTTCAAGAAACAATTACACACAACCAAAGCGCATAAACCACATTACATATGATAATTACAATGTAGATATGTGGCACATATGGAACTATGACGTTTTACCATCTCTCTCTCTCGCTCTCTCTCATATATACACACACATATAAAATTGGAAAAATGTGATACAATTATTTAAAAATTGCAACATTGGGAGTTCAGAAGATGCGCTGCCTTACCTTACTCTGTGTAGGACTTACACAATTCTTATTGGATATGTCTGGTGACTGGCATTCCTTGGCATGAACAGGGCCCCCATTTTCCAAGTCGGCATCTTTAAACAAAATAAAAGGTCAGTTAGGGTGTAGAATGACATTGGGGACTATAGTGGGTGGTGCTTATTTAAGCAAAAATGTTTGTGAGCACCAGAGTAGACAATCACACTGTAGGCAAAATTAAACTGAATAGAAATAATAGCAACTCCGTTCAAATACTTTACATATCTGGGCCCTGTCACAAGGGTCCTGAAAACAACATTTTTCTTCTTTACCCTCTGAGAGTCATAAGCGGATGTTGCATATGACTTAAGTGTTAAGCAGCGTTAAAAACCTTGTGGAGTGGGGGGAGGAGAAGGGGCAGTGGGGGCTAATGAGGGAGGAAGGTTTGTGACAGTCAGGAGGGGAAGTAGGGGACAGAAGGGTAGGGAGGCTGGTACACAGCTTGTCAAAAACAAAATGGAACAAGTGGACAGATTATTGGGAGGGGCTGGGGAAGACCCAGCGGTCTTGGTACACATAAGTACCAATGACAAAGTTAGAGGAGGTGGTGAAGTCCTCAAGAACGATTTTAAAAAACTAGGTGTAAAGTTGAGGGCAAGGACTTCTAAGGTAATTTTCTCCCAGCAACACTAAGGAGACAGCGGGAGCGTAGGGAGATTAATGCGTGGCTGAAAGATTGGTGTAGGGAGGGTTTTTGGAGAACTGGGCTGATTTCTGTCGGCTACAGGCTCTTTGCTAGGGATGGGCTGCACCTCAATGATGTTGGTGCAGCTGTTTTGGGAGATAAGATGGCTAGACGACATAGTGGGCAAAGAAAGGGAAAATGGGGGAGGAGATTTGGCTGGGGATACTGTTAAGGATAGGGAGTACCACATGTCATATATTCAATATGGTACCAGTATTAAATGTATGTTTGCAAATGCAAGAAGTCTGACTGGTAAAATGGGAGAGATGGAGGTGCTGGTGGGAAAATATGATGTGATTGGTGTGGCCGAAACATGGCTGAATGAGTCGCATGACTGGGCAGTAAATATCAGTGGCTATACTTTGTTTCGGAGGGACAGAGGCAATAGAAAAGGAGGAGGGGTATGTCTGTATGTTAGGCAGGATTTAAAAGCTCATATAAAGGAGGAGGTTATGTTAGAAAATGAGGGGGCAGAAGTCGTATGGGTGGAGTTCTTCAACAATTGTAAAGAATCCAGCAAATTAATTGTAGGCGTATGCTATAGACCCCCTAATGTAAGTGAGGAGGAAGAGACAAAGCTCCTAATGCAAATAGAAAAGGCTACTAGTTTAGGTAAAGTAATGATAATGGGGGATTTTAATTACCCAGATATTGACTGGAGCAACGGTACTGCTAGATCAGTTAATGGGAACAAATTTATAAACTTATTGCACGACAATTTTATGGCACAGGTTGTTGAGGAGCCTACCAGAAAAAATGCTATTCTTGATCTAGTGATCTCAAATGACCCAGAACTTATAGCAAATGTGCAAGTTATTGAACCCCTGAGTAAGTGACCATAATGTTACATCATGTCTGGTGCAAAAAACAAATACAAAAACCATGAATTTTGGAAAAGCTAAATTTAGTGCCTTGAGTTCTACTCTACAGAGTATTGATTGGAGCAATAGGTTTTCAGAGAAATACAGAACAGAAATGGTGGTCATTTAAAATTATATTAAATCATTACTGTTCTCAATTTATTCCCTTAAGGAGTAAATATAGAAGCTCTAAGAATCATCCTATGTGGCTTAATAAAGAAGTAATATAAGAAGTAAATAAAGATATAATGGGATCATATAATAATCTCTCTAATGCTTTATTACTAGTAGGTCTTTCCAGGTGACACAAGGTCACCCATTCCCATTACGGAATCGTGTATGTTACCCTGGGAAAAGCTGCTGAGCCAACACACCAGAAAAAACTAAATTGTACATTAGAGGAGCATACAAATTCACTTACCATCTTTGTCCTTTCTGTGGTCACTCAGTAGCAATGCTCTTTGATAGCTTCTCTCTCTGACTTGTTCAACACATGTTGATGCAGTCCTAAGAAACATATATACAGATAAAATAACTACACATGGATTGGAAATCTACAGATACAGACTTTAGCTAAAAATATCAATATACAACTCTAGAGTTGTATACAAAAAAGAGATTTTGGCACTGACAGTCATGTGTGTGTTACAGGTTGTACTGCTTTAAGAACTATACATTTTTTCATTATAAGAATACATTATGAATAGATAATGTATTCTGTTTATCCGGCTCACACTGAAAAATGTGCAAAATAGGTGAATGCTGCCCTTCGAAAGTGGCACTGCTGTATTTGTCTCGCTCATGTTTAGAAGGAGTAATTACGTATTGAAATGTCAATGTTTTTCTCAGTAAACAAAATTTCTAATTTACACCAGATGTTGGTAACAGCCATAAGTAATCCACACATACAAAGCACTCAAAATAAATAAATCCATAGATTAAGTTATGTGTATGTGGAATGACATGGGGAATACATATTGAAGGATGGGTGAATGAAGAAATGTACCAGGATATTCTTGAGAAGAATCTGCTGAAATCTACCAACATTCTGGAGATGAAATGAGGGTGGCCATTTCAGGAAAACAATGATCCCAAACACACAGCCAAGGAAACTCTTAATTGGTTTCAGAGAAAGAAAATAAAGCTTCTAGAATGGCCCAGTCAATCATCCAATTTGAATCCAATTGAAAGTCTATGGAAAGAACTGAAGACCAGAGATCATAGAAGAGACCCCCGGAACCTTCAATATTTGAAGACAGTTTGTGTGGAAGAATAGGCCAAAATCACCCCTGAGTAATGCATGTGACTAGTTTCTCTATACAGGAGGCGTCATTACCAACAAAGGCTTTTCTACTAAGTATTAAATACATTTCAGTAAGTGTGCTCAATACTTATTCCTTGTGTCATTCCACTTTATTACACACAACTTCATTTATGGATTTATTTGCTTTGAGTGCTTTGTATGTGTGGATTACTTGGGTTGTTACCAACATCTGCTGTAAATTTCATGTCAGTAGCCTCATTAGAAATATATTTACTGAGAAAAACGTTAACGTGTTCAATACTTGTTTTCACTGCTGTACAACTTGGGTTGAAAAAGTACTGTTCTTTTAAATCAACATTTATCCATTACAAAGCACTAATAATTCCTCCGAAAGCTCTCCCAACTATAAAGAGAGTAATTAATATAAGGTAGATAATGTATAAACAAAGCCCAAGCTGCAGCGTGATAAGGAAACAGACACTGGCTTCTTTGTAATTATACAAATAATTTGTTTTTCTAGCAGGGTTGTGAAGTGCACACACTTTATGCAATGCAAATGGACTTTAGTTCCCAGAATCTATCAGTTCAAAATTGAACAAGATGGGTAAGGAGCCAGCCAGCTCTCTGCCAGCCTAATGAATGTGGGCAAATGGTCCATGTGAGCCAGAAACTCTCAATTTGAGGAACCATGTACTTCTGTAAAACAACAATATATATATATATATTATTGGCATCGTTCAGGCACCTTTACACGAACCAAACTGATGGAAGGGGTCATATACTATATTTCAGGCCTATTTGAACAGATTTGATAATATATAGATAGTATATACAAGAACTACTAAATTCCTTACCACTGGACTTCAGGATCATTTTTTTCAGTGGCTGTGGTGTCTGTTACTAGAGTCGATTGCTCTGTTTCTTCAAAAGTAACAGACTGGACTTCAGGTGGCAGTGTTAACCAAGTGCTACTATCATTCTGATCAAAACTCTCCGACACAACATTGCAGCTTTCAGAAGGGATGCAGCTGCCAGCAAGACCATCCGGATGGGGAGACAAAGTGACCAGAGATAAATTCTCCTGCTTAGAGCCACTTTTTCTAGCTTCTCTCTGTCTTTTTCTGTATTCCAGCAATGACACCTAAACAAATCAAAAGGTATGCACATATTTGCAAAACAATTTCTGAAATATGTTACCCTTTTGTGGTAAAACTGTACAGAACAGAAAATACATAGCAGAGGGCCTAAAATCAAATAGAAACAATGAAAATTAAAAATAAAATGTAAACCTTGCAATTTTTTTTTTTTTTGAAGGTGTCAGTAACCCTGACAATCAGAGTGCATTCAGTTACAGGCCAAAAAGTGGCAAAATGTACTAAATCAGTTCTTTGCTGAAGTGTATACTATAAAGGAGTCTTGAGTTCCCAGTCCCACCTCATAGCTGCACTGTTGGCTCAGCTCAGTATAGTCAGTGTCTGACTCAGGATATGATTCATAAAGCTTTTATAAAGATTTATATTAACAAGGTGCCAGGGCCAGATGGCATACACCCCCGGAATCTAAGAGAGCTTAGTTCAGTTTTATACCGGCCCCTATTTCTGATTTTCTCAGATTTGCTTTCATCTGGTATGGTGCCTATGAATTGGCGAAAAGCTGATGTTTTTTTAATATTTAAAAAGGGATTACGATCTCAGCCTGGCAATTATAGGCCAGTAAGTTTGACACCTGTGGTGGGCAAATTATTTGAAGGCTTGTTAAGGGATCACATTCAAAATTTTGTCCTAGTGCAGGGGTGCCCAAAAGGTAGATGGGGATCTACTAGTAGACCTGTAGCTGGTGATCAGTAGTTCTCTAGACACTGTCAACAAACAGCTTGTCTATATGACTGTTCTATTTCATGCTTTTCATTCAGATATTTATTATGTCACTGTTACATAGAAATAGTTGTTTGTTAAATATAGCAATATAAATTCTCTCAAATCAATATAATATTTAAGTAATATTTTCCATCAAACAGAATGCTAGCAATGCTTTTATGGATGTCGATCATAATGGGATATCATTACTAAAAGTGGACCTTGCATTAGTAAAGTACTCCTGTCCTAGTGAATGGCATTATGAGCAGTAATCAGCATGGCTTTATGAAGGATAGGTCATGTCAGACGAATTTGATTGCATTTTATGATGAGGTAAGTAAGATGCTGGACAGTGGGGGGGGCAGTAGATGTGATCTATTCGGATTTTGCCAAAGCGTTTCATACCGTTCCCCACAAACTACTGATTTCTAAATTAAGGTCTGTTGGGCTTAATAAAGCACATGGATAGGAAACTGGCTACAGGATCAGGTACAGAGGGTGGTTGTTAATGGTAAATTCTCTACTTGGAGTAAGGTTCTTAGTGGGGTCCCCCAGGGCTCAGTATTGGGTCCACTTTTATTTAACTTGTTCATTAATGACTTAGGGGAGGGTGTTGTAAGTAAAGTATCAGTGTTTGCAGATGACACAAAATTATCCAGCCCAATTAATTCCATCCAGGATGTGGCATCCTTGCAACACGATCTTGACAAACTGGCAATCTGGGCAGCTAAATGTTACAGGAGATTCAATTGTCGATAAATGTAAAGTCATGCACCTGTGATGTAAAAATATCCAAGCCACTTATACCTTTAATGGGACTACACTAGGCAAATCCATTATGGAAAAGGACCTTGGAGTCCTTGTAGATGATAAACTTGGCTGTAGCAAGCAATGCCAGTCGGCAGCATCAAGGGCAAATAAGGTCTTGAGCTGTATTAAAAGGGGCATAGAGTCAAGGGAGGAGGGGGTCATTCTTCCACTGTATAGAGCACTTGTAAGGCCCCATCTAGAATATGCCGTACAGTTTTGGTCTCCATCACTCAAACAGGACATTATTGTATTAGAGAGGGTACAGAGAAGGGCAACTAAGCTGGTAAAAGGTATGGAAAATCTTAGCTATGAAGAAAGACTGGTCAAATTGGGGATGTTCACACTGGAGAAGAGGCGTTTAAGGGGTGATATGATAACTATGTATAAATATATAAGGGGATCATATAATAATCTCTCTAATGCTTTATTTACCAGTAGGTCTTTCCAGCTGACGCAGAGTCACCCATTCCGATTAGAAGAAAAGAGGTTCTGCCTAAATATTCGGAAGGGGTTTTTTTTTTTACAGTGAGAGCTGTGAAGATGTGGAATTCTCTCCCTGAATCAGTTGTACAGGCTGATATATTAGATAGCTTTAAGAAGGGGTTGGATGGCTTTTAACAAGGGTGAAAATACAGGGTTATGGGAAATAGCTCATAGTACAAGTTGATCCAGGGACTAGTCCAATTGCCATTTTGGAGTAAGGAAGGAATTTTTCCCCCTCTGAGGCAAATTGGAGAGGCTTCAGATAGGGGGTTTTGTCTTCCTCTGGATCAACTAGCAGTTAGGCAGGTTAAAAACAGGATTTTTGTACTCACATTAAATCTGTTCCTGTGTAGTTGAATGGGGGACACAGGAGGTCCCTGTGTCCTCCAAAATGACAGAGAAATAGACTTAAAAGGTTGAACTGGATGGACATGTGCCTTTTCTCAACCTAACTTACTATGTTAGCTCTGGGCCAGCTGAGCTCACTATTATAAAGATTATTCACTGTGTTCTTTATCAAATGAAAGTCAACCCCCCCCCCAATGTAATGAAAAATACAGGATGCCCACGCTACTGAATAACATACCTAGTGTCTACCAGTTATGAATATTGTGTTTCCCCATAACTGCATGTGCTTCAAAAGCGAGAGAAGTATGTATTGTGTCACACAGTGATAGACTGTACTATATTTCCTAGTCCTTTAATTTCCTTTATGGTGATTTATTTTTACAATTGATTTTTTTTTACTGATCCTTAAAAATCAATTGTTCAACTTAACGATTAACATGAAACCCAAATTCTAATTGTATTTAAAAAATCTATACTGCTACTGCAATACAAGATTTTGAGAAGTATTATTTAATATAAGGAAATTTGCTGGAAAGAAGATATGTTGCAGGTTTTTTTTTTTAAAGAAAAACAACACTATATATCAATCACTAACCTTTTTCTTCTGAGGAGGAATAAGTGGTGTCCCGTTTCCATCTAATATCCCATCGCCAACAAGAGATCTTCCAAATCCAGCCACAATTCCTTCTTCTGCAGAACAGAAGATAGGCCCATCTATAAAAACACCCCGAGTATCTTCTGGGATCAGGCATTTGGATTCATTCATTCTGAATCCACCACCAACTTCCAGCTGGTGAGAAGGGGTTAAATCTCTTAAATTAGAATTGACAGATAAGAAGTTCACCCCAGTCCTGTTTGGACTTTTAATCCAAGTTGGATACATGGTGCATTGTCCACTATGAGCAGTTTCCTGCAGGCTATTTAAATCAGTCCTATCCTGTGGAGGCTCCATGACCTTTTGCAAAGAGCTATGTTCATTTATGTCTACTTCAAAATGGACCTCTGGTCCAGCATCAGTTTCACCAGTACACGGAGCAGAAACATCTGTCCTATTCCTAGGGCTACAGTAGCCAAAAGTCTTTATTTCTTGCAGCCCCACTTCAGACAAACTGGTATTTCTGAAGGAAGAATTCAGAAATGTAGATGCCCGGTCGTTCCCCTGCAATAGGAAAATAAAGAAAAGTTCAGTAGTTCAACGTTTACGTACCAATCCACTTAGCATGGCCTCTGATGTTAAGAAATGTAAAACACACTTACTTCCTGACAAAAAGATCTTCGATTCACTTCTGGCGAACTATCAGGTGAAGAAATACTCTGTAAAGTAAATATTCAATTAAAAATGTCTTTTGTTTTGCACTTGCAGCTACAGCTTTAGTAAGTAGAGAATTGTAGAATACAACTGTTTAAATTAAACAACTACATTTTTAGGATATCGGTAATGTTTGTAAACGTAAAAGTTGTGGTCATTGCCAGTATGCTCAGTGCATTACCTCAAAATGTATGTTGTTTCCACGCAGGCAGGATGGAACAGGAGTAACTGGTGAATAGGTTTGCTTGCAACCGTTGCGACAAATCTCCTCTTCTGCTTTTACCCTGGGTGGAGTAGTAAATGGATCCGTGGAAGCAATATCAGTATGCGTAGGTGTAGCATAAGGAGATGCAACTGGTGTTGAATTTTCAGAATAACTGCAATCCAAAAAACTAAACAACCTTCGTTTCTTCAATGGAGTTGTAAAATCTAAGGAAGTAAAACAACATAATTAAACTCAAATAACGGAGCATAAACATTACTAACTTTATCACCACTTGTACAGATGGACCCTAACCTGCATATTGTATAAATAATTACTGGAATGTAAGAAAAACTAATTTTTATAAATCCAAATCTAAACATTTTAGAATGGTCATGTTTCCTCTGCTATATTTGGTCGATGGGGTCCAGGCAGAAGCACCGACAGTTTTATCCCATCCAAACAAAGGAGGTGCTTCTGGATCAGGAGGCAGAAAAGCGGATACTGTCCTGAGCTTACCTTGAACACTTCAACTGGGAAGACAATAGGTGGAATGGCTAAAGGGCATACAAGTGCTCTAATGCAGAAGGCCCAAAATTTCATGTTAAGCATTAAAAAAACAAAACAAAAACAAACCTTTTTTGCCTATTGTTTTATATTAATATCTATGGTTTTGGTTATATCTGGCAATAAACAAAAAAAAATTTTACTAGGCAGTGAAAAAATCCAATTAAAAATAAGTGCTTTATAATGGCAAAAAAATATTTCGGAAAACGGATTCAAAAAAATAAATAAAAAAAAAAAATACAAAAAATGAGCTTTAACACAAGAATTGATACAATGAATATGACTTATCAAGGGTTGCCAATGAAATAATACAGCTGCAGAGGGCCTCCTTAAAATACGTTGTACTATGAACAACAAACTGTTTAATAAACTGTTTAATGAACTGTTTAACTTAACTGATACAACGTTTTTTTTGCCACAGCCATCCAGTAGCATCAAAGTATTCATCTTAAAAACGCAATGCAAGTCAGGCCCTTTGTTTTTTTAATTGCACTTTTCTTTTTAAAGGGTATAGCAGTAAAAAAATACAATGTGAAAACGATTTCCTCACCCACAATATAGATTAGCAGTTTTGAGCTCACCTGTCAGTGGAGAGCTGCCATTCAATATTAGATGGCATTTACTTTCATTTATTACAACCGGACTTTGAGATCGGTCCTGAGCAGGAGAACCAAGTGCATTAACCGATGGTGCATTTTCTTCTTCCAGAGCTTTCTTCAACCAACGCTGGAGTAAACAAAAAAGAAAGATATTCTTAAAAGAAAACTAATGATTTTCTTAAAAAAAGTTTTACTTCAAAGCAAGAGGATTCAATTCCTATTACTGTTAAACGGCAAGAAAAGGCGTAACAAATTCATAACCCCCCAGGTCTTCACCTTTCCTTGTCCTGTAAACTGGAGCTAAAGAAAAAGTAAAGGCTTAAGATCCCCATAGACGCAAAGATGGTGAATGATCAATTTCAGTGCAATCCGACCAATCCGTTAAATGATCATTAAGTTAGTGGGAATCAAACGATTTTTGATCGGCCAGGTAAAAAAGAATTTTGACAGCCCCAGTGCAATCTATGTATGTTTGCAGGGCCAAGCAGGCAGTTCCCCTTAGTTTTGCTGGCAATATGCCTGAAATGGTCTTTCTAGTTGATGGACAAATCGTACATTTAAACGATTGTTTCAAGATAATCGTGGTCTCACGATAACGAAAAGATCTTTTAAAAATCTTTACATCTAAGGCCAGCTTTACTTAGATATTCTCTTTTCTGTGATTTTTCCGATATTACCAGTCTCAGCTTGCAAATACTAGGTTTTTGGCTCATTAACCATTCAGGGCAGCTGTCTGCAGTAGTGAGGGGTGAATCTGACCCGTTTCGCCAAATATTTGTGAAAAGAGAAAAGTTTGCCGAAATGCATTGAAGTCTATGGTTGACAACATTTTTTTTTGACGAGCAACAATTTTTTTTACCCATTAGAATCTATGGGCATCATTTTTGTGGTGAAAAATGTCACTTATCACTTGTCTTCTGCCCTAGGGTTATCTAAATGTGCATGTGACATCTTTAATAAAAAGGTGCTTTGCACAGCACCACTGCTTTGCATGTTATGGCATTGGCACCCTGATCTGATGATTGCTTGGCACCACGGGGTGCAGGCAATTACCACTCAAGTGGGGGATAGAAGGGTAGAAACATTTTTTTTTTATTTTGCACAGCCCATTTATCCAGTTTTTTACATAACTGTTCCTTTAATGCCATACTGCTACTTTCCTCCAGGTCAAAGCCCAAAACATAATATGTAGCATTTCTTACCTACTTCTTTTTTAAAGGGGTGGTTCACCTTCAAACAAACTAATATTGAAGTGTCAAGTGTCTTTTTTTCACCTTCTGAAGCAGCCATGGGAGGGGGGGGGGTTGCAGACCCTGTAAACTCTTCTAAATTGATACATTTAGTTGATACATTTCTTATTTTTGTCCCTGCTGAGCAGAATCTCTGGGTTTCATTACAGGCAGCTGTTAGAACTGATACAATAGTTGCTAATACTCCAGAGATGCTGCTGAGAAATGTATCAACTAAATGTTGCAAAATTGTAACAGTTTAGAGTGCCCTGAAATACTGAGGTACCAGACTCAAACACCAGAGATAGGAACATTCAACTTTAAACTTAGATTTTGGAAAAACAGTAAAAAATAAATACTGGAAAATAATTGGAAAAAGTCTTTATTTCTGGGGAACAATCTGAAAACAACTGAATTTAAAGAAGTGTTTGGAAGGTGAACAACCACTTTAAGCTTTGGTTCTCCTTAATGTAAACAGCTGGATACATGAAATATTTGTTTAAGAAAAAGCAGAAAGTTTATTTGTATTTGAATACCTTTTTGCAACAGTTGGAAACATTTTCCTCATTTTTCTTCTTCTTTTTCTCAGAAAGGAATGGTGATGTAAATCTAATATAATGCTTAGGAGTGGTGTACACATGAGGACTATAGATTAGTCCTGGTAAGGAATTCAGCTGAGTTGCAAGGACTTCAGGATCTGTGGTTATTCTTAAAGGCTTTTCCAACATGAGCTCTCCAGGCTTGCCAGTTTTGTCATGCTTTTCATTTAACCACTCATTGACCAAATGCTAAAGGAAAAAAATACAATTGCATAACATTTCTTTATACTCTAAATTGGTTTTTAACATTAAAATGAAAAAAATGGTTAATACTTGTGAATACCTTTTACCAAATATAAAATGAAAACAAAAAGCTATGCACACAAATTTTTCCCCTCCATGGACTAGAGTGAAGCTCTAAAATGTTCTGTTGTGTTTAGAAATATAATGTACACGATTAAAGCTTTGCTCAATCAAAATATACAGAACACATTTAAATATTACTCTGTCACCCACCTCCCACCTCCTAGCAGTGAATGTAGCCACTTGCATCTCCCAAATGTTCTTAGAATCTAAATGTAAAGTGCTGGTGGCTGCTCAATATTGTATTGAAGAGCTTAAGTAGGAGACATGCAAATTAATTTTTTTTTTGTTTTAGAGAAACATGAAAGGTTTAAAATGGTATAATAAAAATATTTATTCTATTTACTATCAGTGTGCATAATTACAAAAACATTGTAAGTTGAAAAAAAACAAAATATCTCCCTTTAACTTTTCTTAACTAGCCTTTAAATAAAAACATATCTGCATATTTTGGGGACTCATTTTACCATATTCAATAGTAAAGCTTTCTGTAGGATGATCGTATATAAACATCCCATGAATATATCATAAATGTATAAAAGTATATGCATTAAATATGGCAAGAAAAATGGAAGGATTTGTTATATAATAAATTATCTTTACTTGGGTTTGGTCAGTGCCTTTGGGGATGAAAACATACCTTTTTTGTTTTTGGGTATTTTATAGGACATTTGCTCTGAGCACAACATTCTGTTTCTGTAACTTCTTCTGTATTATCAGCACTGCTTTCATTGGGAGGTTCTTCAGTTACAACATTATTCTCTGTTTCACTCTGCTGTGGTACAACCTCAATATCTGGAGAAGATGGCTGGATATCTGAGCAGGAACTTATAGTCCGGTGTCGGCGACGCTGTTGTCCAATATGAGTTCTACTTCTTGTAAAACTCTTTCGCTGCTTTGTGCGATTTATTTTGGCAGGAGTAGGTTTGCTGGCAGGTTCTTCCTTAACTGGTTCCTAGTTCAGAAAATGCAGAAAAGAAAATGGTGAGAGGTCCATGACATTTTAAGAAAAATTGGTCAGCCATGCTGGCTGTTAACAGAGCATATTACTTTTCTGTTTAGATTAAAAACATTTTCTTTTGATAGTTAGAAACTAGTTCGAACTAGGAACTCTTCGCACCACTAAAGAACATTACTACTTTAACCAAGCTGTCAGTGCTGCTAAGGAAAAAACAGAATGAAAGTATACCCCAAATGGTATCAAACATTTTTTCGTATTGTTTTTATCAAACGAAAACCCTATGAATTTTGTAGTTTCTTAAAGGGGTGGTTCACCTTTAAAGCAACTTTTATTATGTTATAGAACGATCAATTCTAAGCAACTTTTCAATTGGTTTTCGTTATTTTTTTTATATAGTTTTATAGTTATTTGTCTTTTTCTTTTGATTCTTTGCAGCTTTCAAATAGGCATGGCTGCCCCCTTCTAAAAACACAAATGCTCTGTAAGGCTACAAATGTATTGTTATTGCTACTTTTTATTACTGATCCTTCTATTCAGACTCTCTCCTATTCATATTCCAGTCTCTTATTCAAATCAGTGCATGGTTGCTAGGGTAATTTGGGACCTAGTTACCAGATTGCTTAAAATGCATATTGAAAAGCTGCTGAATCAAAAGCTAAATAACACAAAAACCACAAGTAATAAAAAATGAAAACAAATTACAAATTATCTCAGAACATCACTCTCTACATCATACTAAGAGTTATTTCAAAGGTGAACAACCCCTTTAAGTACACCCCGTTTGCCAGAGACATTACATTTCCCTAAAACAAATAGTTTTTACGCGGGGGCAATTTTCCCTGACACATCATCAGTGCATTTATATCTGCAAACAGGATATGTTGTAAAGTTCATGCAATTAAAAAATGCAGGCTAACACAGGCAGAATTTACTATGATGACAAGTCCTGTTTGGATTGAGCACTGTAATGGTTACTCTGAGCTCAGGAGAGGGGTTTGGATTTAAAAATAGGAGCAAGCAGCTACAGCAGTTTCTATGGGAACCAGCAATGCCATCTCTTCATTGGCTGTTAAGACTGGAGTGTGTGTTTAATAATCTGAGTTGAGAAGAACTGAGTATGCTCATGAGTCAACAACCAAAGGAAATTCCAGAGGGAGGGGGCTGAGTGGGTTAGAGGAGCAGAAGGAATCTTAAGTGATTAAGGGGATGCTACAGCCTTACCATTAACAACCAGAGTAGAAGGTATTTAGAGACTTCAAAGAGGCTCTTTTGCGATTACATTTTTGTGTGGGGGGTTTACATTTCCATGTAAACTTGTTTTCAGCCAGCAAGCCTATAAAAGACATCAAAATAATCGAAAACTCCCTTCTATCTCAACTTCCTTAATGCTAATGGGACAGGTCATTTTCTTTCTGGCAGATATATTGATCCACTGCCTGCCACCCCTCTTCGTTGGCCCTTCAGTTCCTTTCAAGTTAGATTTTTCTTGTTTATAAAGCTAATGACCAACTAGTTGTTCCCTCTCCTTTGAGATATATATATATATATATATATATATATATATATATATATATATATATATATATATATATATATATCTATATCTATATATATCACAGGAAAGGGAACAACCAGTTGGTCATTAGCTTTAGAAGCAAGAAAAATCTAACTCGAAAGGAAATGAAGGACCAACGTTGGCAGAAGGTTTACTCTCTTCTGCTGCAAGTACAGTATAGGTCCCCATTCTATATTTATAAGATCAGTACCCAAGTGCAGACATCAGTCATGTGTGACCATAGAAGTGCCATGGTGAGCAGCATTTCATAGGTCTATTAAGAAATCCCAGTCACTTAGATTTTCTGACACAAAGTCATATTTACTCAACATAAAATACCTGCGGGAGCTCTGTTTCACTGATTATCTGTAAGTCCTTGGTCTCTGTTTTCACATCTGTTTTGGATGTGCAGATTCTTTCTAAAGCTTGTTCTCTTCTTTTTTCTCTTTTCTCCAGTCTTGCAAAAGCTTGCAGAATAGCTTCCATTTTTCTTTCTTCTCTTGTCTAAGAAAATAATGGAGATATTTATCTTTACAGCAGCATTTAGGCCTTTGGGGGGAAAAATTCATTAATACTTCTCAAATAAGCTTAAAAATATGTAAAATGAATTTTAATTCATTTAACACAGAAGCTGAACCTTTTTAAAAAAGATACTATAATAATATAGAAAAAAAATCTTATACCTAAAGACTGTCTAATGTTTAGTTACAAGAGTTGGTGTTGGAAACGGGATTTCAAATCCCTTTTTTGGAGTCCTGTCATGGCAGCACAGGGACGAATGGGTTAATGCACCCTTCCCTTCAGGAGGCAGGATGGCAATGGGGAAAAAGAAAAAAAAAATATCGGGGGGTGATGTCCCCCTTAGCTCTCCTCTTCCCTGCATTAACCCCATCTCCATCAGTGCCCATTAGCACAGCTGAGAGATATTAAGGAAGAAGAAAAGGGTGGGGCTCCCTGTGCTGCCATGATGGGAAAGAGATTTATCGGGTAGTATTATAAATCCTGTTTTCTCAGATGGTCCCTAGGCAGCACAGGGACAAATGGGTTAGTCCTAAAGCAGGTAATGAGAAAGGGAAAAACAAGAGTAATGAAGAAACAAGTTAACTACTAGCCCTAGTGTAGCTAAACAGGAAAACAGTGGTAGTGATCTAACATGTAGGCTGATAGCACCTTATGACAGCTTGTAAAGCTTTTCTCCCGAAGAAGGCCTCAGCCGATGCGAAAATGTTGTAAAATTTGGAGAACGTGTGTAACAAATGCCATGTTGCTGCTTTGCCAAGTTGAAGCGTTGTTTAAGAGTGCCCATGAAGCACTGAGAGCCCATGTGGAATGAGCCGTGACTGATAGGAACTGGAAGCCAATGTTGTTGATGCACCGTGTAGATAAGCAGTTTGATTCATGAGGCAATTGAGGATTTCGATGTCTTAGATCCCTTCCGTACCAATCCATAGAGAATGAACAGTGAGTCCGTCCTCCTGATGTCTTTAGTCCTGTGTATGTAAAACTTCATCGCTCAAACTACATCCAGGTAGTGGAGTTCTTTAAGAGTGGCTGGTTTGAGGCAAGAGGAGTTCTTGGTTAAGGTTAAACGTAAAGGTTGCCTTCTGTAAGAATGTAGATAGTGTTTGCAGCACTACCTTATCCTCACAGAAAATACAGAAGGGGGGTTTGTACCCCAAGGCATCTATCTCGTATACCCTCCTCTCTGAAGAATTCGCCACGAGGAATGCCACAACAGTAGATCAATTGTCACTAATGGTTTGAATAGCTGTTCGAGCACATGCAAAACTAGATTGAGGTCCCAGGGTGGGACTGGGTTTCGGCACACTGGTTTGATGTGGGTTGTTGCCTGTAAAAAGGTCCTGACATCCTTGTGCAGTGGAAACTGTGTTTGAAAGATCACCGACAGTGCTGCCACCTACACTTGAGGGAGAAGACTACCAGCCCTTTCTCTAGGTCGTCTTGGGGGAACTCGAGCAGGGTAGGGATAGGGCAGGAACCGTGGTTGAGAGCCTTGCTGTGACACCAGGTATTTAATATGTGCCAAATAGGGTGATAACAGTTGACTGTGGTTGGTTTGTGAGCTCATAGTATAGTCTGGTCATAGAAGCTTTTGCATCTCCAGACGGGGTTTTCAATAGCAATGTCGTGAGCTATAACCTCTTTAGGACGGGGTGTTTGCAATGTCCTTGGGTTAGGAGATCCTCGTGAAGTGGAAGTTTCCATGGTGCCGTTATTGACAAACTTTGTAGTTCGGAGAACCATGCTGGCCTGGGCCAATTTGAGGTGATCAATATCGCAGCCGTTCGGAACAGGGTTAGTCTGCGAAGTACTGGGTGTATCATTGGCTGGAAGATGTAGATCAGAAGAAAGTTCCACTGGGTTGTCAGTGCATCCACTGCAAGGGCCTGGGGGTCCTGAGACCTGGAACAATACTGTCGACCTGTGGTGTAAGCTTAAATATATTGCAATATATGGACAAACAATCCCTGTTTGTTTAAAGGGTAAGGCATTTTTCAGTAGCAGTATGCACAAAATGTCTCTGTCTTAAATATATTGATAATGGGTTGAGTGCAGAGGACTCTTGTATTTGTCTATATGTATTTTGTGGTCACATCCTCATTGCACCCCCGCCTAATGGTTTTAAAAATAAGTGGTGAGCACAACTTTTCCTTGTTTGTTATAGTTATACAGGAGCAGTGACCAGATCCATGTTGTAGCTCCCACCCTTCCCAGCTATAGTCAGGTGATCCCACTGGTGTCTAATAAAAGGGCAGCCAAGTTTGGGAGTTTTACTTTGAAAGCAGCTAGTAAGTTGCAGGTAAAACTTAGTTCCTATGTAAATTGTATAATGAAGCAATAGAATTCTTAATGAATCAGATGAAAATTGAGCATAGGACTAGCCAGATATGGGATGACTTTGACGTAGTTGGCCAGCTTAAATATAGTGCAATATATGGACAAACAATCCCAGTTTTGTTTTAAGGGTAAGGCATTTTTCAGTCGCAGTATGCACAAAATGTCTCTGTCTTAAATATATTGATAATGGGTTGAGTGCAGAGGACCTCTTGTATTTGTCGTTCTGTGGTGTACCCCAGCGGGTGTTTATTTGGATAAACACCTCCCTGACGATTTATGTATGCCATTGCTGTGGAGTTGTCTGAACTGATTTTTACGGTTCTCCTTGCTAGAAGATCTGTCCAGGGAGACAATGTCAGATAAATAGCCGAGTTCAAGAACATTTATGTGTAACTGAGCTTCTGTAGGTGACCATTTGCCCTGTACTGCACGATTGACGAAGATACCTCCCCACCCAGTTAGACTGGCGTCTCTGGTGATGAGGGCCCAATGAACAGTTTTCTGGCTGAAAGATTGGAGTCTTGCAACCACCATCACAGGGAGGCTTTTGCCATTTTGGTGCACCAGTGGTGCCTTTAAGGTTGTGTTGGGTTCCATTTTCTGAGGAAATCCAGCTGTGGTGGTCGCATGTGGAATTAGGCATAAGGGACGACCTCGATGGACGAGGTCATGAGCCTGAACAGTCGCATACATTTTTATGCACTGATGACTTGTTGAGTAGCTGCCTTGCAGCTGTTGCTAGGGTGGTGCATTTTCCTGTGTGAGCATCACCTTGTGGACAGAAGAATCGAAAAGGACTCCTAGAAAACCAATGTTTTGAGTCGGACTGAGTATACTCTTGGTGTTGTTGATGTTCCACCTGTGTTCGGTCAGGATCTGGATGCATTCGTTTGTGTTGGCTTGGGCCGTGGCCTGAGATGGCGCTCTCAAAAGTAAATATTCTTAGTATGGTAGATGGAACAGGTTTAGTTGTCTCATATACCCCACCAGGGCAACCATGACCTTCGCCAATACGTGAGGAGTGGCGGCGGGGCCAAATTGTAGCGCTTGAAATTGGTAGCGTCTTCTTAGTGCCACAAAGCATAGGAATTGCTGATCGTCCGTGTGGATGGGAATGTGGAGATAGGTGTCCCTTAAAGGAATTGTTCAGTGTAAAAATAAAAACTGGGTAAATAGATAGGCTATGCAAAATAAAAAATGTTTCTAATATAGTTAGCCAAAAATGTAATGTATAAAGGCTGGAGTGATTTGATGTATAACAAGTCAGTCAGAAACTACTTCCTGCTTTTCAGCTCTCTTGGCTTACACTGACTGGTTACCCGGCAGTAACCAATCAGAGACTTGAGGGGGGGCCACATGGGTCATATCTGTTGCTTCTAAATCTGAGCTGAATGCTGAGGATCAATTGCAAACTCACTGAACAGAAATGTACCATGTGGCCCCCCTTCAAGTCGCTGACTAGCTCAGAGTTATAGAGCTGAAAGGCAGTAAGTTGGATTCTGGCTGTTTTATTAGACATCTGTTCACTCCAGCCTTTATATATTACATTTTTGGCTAACTAACTATATTAGAAACATTTTTTATTTTGCACAGCCTATTTACACAGTTTTTAGTTTCACACTGAACTGTTCCTTTAAAGGAGATGTAAAGTTTTAATTTTAATGGGAGACCCATGATGAGACAGCCAATTACCGGCCCCTGAGATGGCACTGACACGTCATAAAGGAACTTCCCACGACTCCTGGTGGATGAGGGGAACTCAACAGCGCTACAGCATGCCTATGGTCTGTCATCTGGGAGAGCAGTGCTCACTCCCTTTGAGCTCAGATTCCATTAAAACGAAAAAAATGAAAATATATAGCAGGGAGCCAAGCTCCTGGAACTCCTATCTCATGGAAGCAGGATGACAAAGAACTGATGAAGGAGGGGTAAATAAAGGGAAGAGGCCGTCTGGATAGTTTTTTTTTCATGGTCATCCTGTTCTTGAAGGGCACATTAACCCATTCAACCATGTGCTGCCTAGGGATGATCCGAGAAAAGGGGATTTTGTTTTACTCACTGATAGATCCTTTTCTCTCCAAGTTTGTGGGACACAGGGACCATGGGTTATAGCATCCACCACTAAAGATGGTTAGGAAAAAAAAAATGCGTCCTCTGATGCTATACCAGTCTGTTTTATGTCCAAGAGGTTCAGCTTTGTCTAAAAACGAAAGTTAACAGTGCTAAGCTGGCCATAGACACAACAATCCAATTGTACGAATCGTGGATTCTTACGATTTTCGGACCGTGTGTGGAGAGTCCCGACATTTTTCGTCCAGCGGAGACCGGTCGTTTGGTTGATCGGACCGGTTAGAAAATCTCTGTCTCCTGCCGATAATATCTCTGCATGTATTACCGATCGTACGGTTTTCAGTGGGAGACTGTCACTAGCTTTGCTGGCCATAACTAGGGATGCACCGAATCCAGGATTCGGTTCGGGATTCGGCCTTTTTCAGCAGGATTCATATGCAAATTAGGGTCCGGATTCGGTTCGGTATTCGGCCGAATCCTTCGTGAAGGATTTGGGGGTTCGGCCGAATCCAAGAAAGTGGATTCGGTGCATCCCTAGCCATAACTATCGTACAATTGCGGTCAGGGGCAGAACATTGGCTGATCTGTTCTTTTACTACTTTATTTGGTCGGAATGGTTAAGACTTTGATCTGAATGGTTAGTGGCAGGTTGGGAGAGTCTGATCGTAAGTTGATTCGTACGATCGGATCTTTGCGTCTATGGCCAGCTCTAACCTATAATAAACCAAACTATACACCAGGGGGCACATTTACTTAAGCTCGAGTAAATTAATAGAATAAAAAATACTTCGAATTTCAACTTGGCTACTTCGAATCGAACGATTCGACTAAAAATCGTTCGACTATCCAATAGTCAAAGTACTGTCTCTTTAAAAAAAACTTCGACCCCCTACTTCGCCAACTAAAACCTAACGAACATCAATGTTAACCTATAGGGAAGGTCCCCATAAGCTTTCCTAGTTTTTTTTGATCGAAGGAAAATCGTTCGATCGATGAATTAAAATCCTTTGAATCGTTCAATTCAAAGGATTTCATCGTTCGATCAAATGATTTTTCCTACGATCGTTCGAACGAACGAATAGGGGTAAATCCTTCGACTCAGATATTAATTAACCATCGATATTCGACCCTAAGTAAATGTGCCCCCAGGTGTCAGATAATCTAAAAGGTAAGCTCAGTGTGGTAACTTCTACTAAACTATAAAGATGCAAATAAATAACAATCCATGCCCATATAGTTAATCCAAATGAATGCAGCATAGATATTTCCCCACATATGGATTTATGATATCTTTGCATATACTAAATTATATGAAATAACACCTGCACTTTACAGCAAATCTATTGAAGCAACAAATCCAACAAATGTATTATTTTTTTCCCGTTTATTTAAATTATGGTGTACAGGAAGCAACCTCAGTTTATTATGAATGATCCTTTGCCTGAATCCTTCAGGGATAGAGCTAGTCATGTTACTATTGAAGGAACAGTAACATCAAAAAATAAAAGTGCTTTTAAGTAATGAAAATATAATGTGTTCTGCTGCAGTGGTAAATCTGGTGTGTTTGCTTCAGAAACTCTACTATAGTTTATATAAATAAACTGTTGTGTAGCCATGGGGGCAGCCATTAAAAGCTGAAAAAAAAGGGCACAAAAGATACACAGCAGTTAACAAATAAGCCGTGTCCAATATAATGGGATTCTTCAGAACTTATCTGTGTATCCTGTGCTTGAATGGCTGCCCCCACAGCAGCTCATTTATAACTATAGTAGTCTTTATGAAGCAAACACACCGGTTTTAACAGCACAGAGCACAGTGTAATTTCTTTCAAGAACTTTCACTTTTTGGTGTTACCGTTCCTTTAACTGATGCGGTTTAAAAAAAAAACAAAACAAAAAAAAAACCACAAGTTTCCTTAGAATATAATCCCTTTAAAGGGATGCTTACTAAATCAGCTAGATGTGGCTGGCGTTGAAAGAAACCCCTTTTGGAACAAGGAATTCTGGGTCTTTACAATCAACACCCTTGCCCCCCCAAAAGGTCTTAAAAGGGCACCAGACACCTATATACACCTTTATTAATCATGAGCACAACAGGATTTTTGCTGAAAATGTATTTTACTATTAAATACACTAATACATTTTTTCATGAACTTACACCCCTTTAATAGGATAATTAGTTCAAGCTGAAATAACAGGTTCAGTATAAACAAACCCTTCCTTCCCAACACTGTATTAAGCGTGTGTTAAAAACAGGGTATATACTGCTGGCCTCTGATGTGGTCAGGATATGTTTTTTATCACGTATAACAATTAATTTTTAGAAAGCACTTAACTTCTTTGCTCACATTTGTTCTTAAGAAGTTATTGAACAAGTTGATACATTGTCACTGTATGATATCTTAAAGGAGCAAAACTTCCCACTAAAAGAGAAATTCCCAACTACTAGCCCCCATCACTACATCTTCCCAGATAGCCCATTTGTAGCTGAATGCTGCACAGACCTCTACATGCCGAGTAGCGCGGTGGCGCTCATGGGCACCATCTTTAGATATGTTTGGTAAAGACTACCAACACAAAGGGGTTTTTTTTTTTTGTGCATGCGCAGTTGAAGCCAATTTAGTGTTCCCGCCTACTGCTCATGCGCCAGAAATCTCATTAGATAGTCAAAGGGAAGAAGAGGATCTGAAGAGGGCACCCGTGAGCTCCACTACTCTGCATGCAGATGTCTGTGCGACATTCACCAACACCTTTTTAAGTAGTGGGCTATTCAGGGAGGAAGCATGGAGGGAGGCCCCATTGGGTGATTGGGACTCTCTCTCTCTCTTTAGGAGGGGGGTTTAGTTCTACTTTAAATATGGTGTAGCAGTAACATTATTTCTTCTTTACACCTTTTGAAAGGTATGAACATACGTCTGGTCTTTATACTGAAGCCCAATAATTGGCAACATTGGGAACAATACAGTAAGTCCAAAAGGTCTAAATGAATCTTGGAATGTAAAATGTTTTCTGTGACCTGTATTGTACCATAAGTGCCAACGGCATTCTCTAAATTATTTTCCAGATTTTTACTTCTTGCCCTAATCCAGTTTCTAGAACAATCAGAATACTGCTAATGGTAACGTATGGGCAAGTTATATTTTGTAATCTTGTTAGAACCTTGATGTTCTCTGTCGTTCCATATGTTTGTATATAGATATTTATTGGAATGGGCCAGTAGGCTTTAATATATAGGCAGCACCAGGTGTAGTGCTCATTCCTTATGTTTTTATTCTTTACAGCATATTTACAGTTTGGCTACTTTTCTATTCCACTGGGACTCTCTTCAAAGATATGATCAATAATTAGGACTTGATAAAAGGACTTCATGTTATTTGGACTTTAATTGGACATACTCAAATCACTTTGAGGGTGGCGATTATTCCTGGGGTATTATATACTTACCTGTGAAGGTTACACCTGTAAAACACCTTAAATATGTTGTTTCACGGTGCTGTTTCACGATTTAAAAAAGAGCCCCACCGGAAATAAACACTTTTGAGCAGTTCATTTCTGCTTGAGTGCCTTATACTTTGTATATCAAATGTTTTGGGAATAATAATTTTGTGTTGTCTAATATTATAAAACTTTGGATTTGATTTGGTTTGATTAAACATGCCACTGAGGATTAGTGTGTGCATATGTATAGAAGGATACAGCTCTGCTGCTCAATCATTTATCTTTTAGGATTTGTATTTTATTATACTGTTCAGTTTTAGTCTCAGGTTAAAAGTTTGGAACTGTGTCCTCTCTGGTTCCACAGAAAATGTTGTCGTCATCTTTGTAAAAAAAACAAAAAAAAACCCACAAGTAGTAGAGCAAGTAGATGCTTTCTGTTTAGACCTGAGAAGATAAGATACCCAAGCAGCCACAAATATGGAAATGTTCTTAGCTGCCTGTTACTACTAGTGTATGTTAGCCAAGAGCTGGGGTATAAGATAACAAAACAGTAGATGTCTGAAGGACTCCTCAGGGTATTATTACACAGACATATTTATAAATATATAATACTCAAAGAGATACTTTATATTCAATTTGGATCACAAAGAACTGTACAATTTGGCCATTCCAGATATCATGGCAATGCCATTTTACATTTACAATTCTGGCTAGTATAGGGTATTCTAACACTTTATGACATTTGCCATATTGTAAATAAGCACGTTTTATGGCTAAATGTTTAGCACTGCTTTCTGAATTCTATCCTGACCAGGGTGATATCTGCAAGTGTTACCAGATCACTTGAAAATTCACATGTCTAATAAATACATGTTGCAGGGCACAACTGCAGCCATTCTTGCTGGATTATCTAGTCATGGCCATGAATTTTCAAGTGCTCTAGTAACCATAATCTGCAAGGATTTAGTATGTTCTCCTCCTGTCTGTGTGGGTATCTAAAAATGATTTCCTTTTTCTCTGTAATAATAAAACAGTACCTTGAACTCAATCCAAACTAAGATATAATTAATCCTTATTGGAAGCGAAACCAGCCTATTGGGTTTATTGAATGTTTACATGATTTTTTTCAGTCCCAAATTACGGAAAGCTCCATTATCCGGAAAACAGCAGTTACAATCTAGATAACTAGTACCATACCTGTACTAAAAAATATCTGATGTGCTTTGTTAAGAAAATTAATAGTTCATTTTAGTCCCCACCCTGGTAGTATTACTCACTGCTTCTGGAGACTTTGGTAGTATGGATCATCAAAGCTTCAAAGATGTTACAAATTGATTTGATTATCAAGAGGACACTGCAGTATGTTTTAAATATACCCATGTTTACTGCAGAATGTGTAAGACCATTTACTTGCAAACACAAGTAAAATGTTTTGCATCATATACTGTAAAATATCAAGCATATCAAATAAGTTTTATGATAATGATGCAGCAGAGGGAAGGCCTTTAAAGCAGTGCAAATATGCAGAAAATGATTTACCATAACCACAGAGCCATTGAATAAAATCAACAGAGAGGCATTTAGAGAGCCAAGTGAAATGAATGCATTAAGCAAGCCTTATATTAGAGAACATTGCGAACAGGAAGCAATTATTATATCTTTGTCTAAAGCCTAGGAGGAAGCAACAGTCAGCATGGGAAGAGCAGTTGTCACCAAGGCCAAGTGACAACTTTAACTAGCAACTATCTTCCTGACTTACCATCTTCCTTTTCCTTTCTGCAATCTGCTCCTCTGTTTCCATTTCTACTTCATTGCTAAGAGGACTTTTTTCTTCTATATCATCATCATTATTATCTGGCTCCTGAAAGATGGGATGGAAATGACTGCTTTACAGAAGCTCTACTGCACTACTTACTTAAGGGACACTAAATCTACAAAATCCCTACCAAAGACAAATTAGATCCCTGAACAGAGGTGCATCTGTGCAACAGAGGATCAATCGTTGTTTAACGATCATGTCTCTTCCAAAATAATATTTTCAAATGGCTCCTACACTAAAACTGAAAGGCTATATCATTGTAGGACTCATGATAGAAATAATCAAACTATGCCAAAGTACACTGAAAAGTATCAGTGACGTGTGTACATATACTGAGCCCTTAAAAATGCAGAATACAAATGTTCCAAAGAATATAAGGGTATCAATATCACAGTATTCTTCTGGGAAAAGGAGTAGATAACATGGCATTTTAGTGATGGACCACAGCATGCAAAGCCTTGTGTTTTGAAAGAAAATTAAGGTTTTTACACCGGGAAAAGAAAGATTTCTATTAAACATGACAATATTTTTTTTTTTTAAATAATAGCCTTCAGTGTTTCATCTTAACATTAGTATTGAGTACTTAAAGGGGTTGTTCACTTTTGAGTTAACTTTTAGAATGATGTAGAGAGTGATATTCTTAGACATTTTGCAATTGGTTTTAATTTTATTTTCCAGAATTGTATTATATGATAATAAAAAAATGGCACCGTAAATCCTTCATTATGTTATTTTAACAAGTAGTCTTTCCCCCCCCCCCCCCAAGATAAACAAAGGCTGATGGTACACACACAGCATTTTTCAGTCAGAAAAAAAAAAACCTGAAGAGCACGCCCCATTCCCAAAATTGGCAGTTAGCTTTTAGGCAGCACACCTTTAAATATGTAGCTATTACAGGAAAATTGTCTCCTTGTGTACACATGATAGTTACAATAAATATGCTTTCACTTTAAACACATGAACACAACACAAGCAGAAAATGTCTTTGAATTCTAAAAATTTTCCCTAGATTTGTCCTAAGATTGCCCACTTTTAAAAGGAAAATACAGAGGTAATCATCCAGTCAGACGAAAAGTTATGCATTCAAAACTGAACTAAATGGGAGATTACTTATGTAGTAAACCTGTTAATGTTCGCTTGATTGTTGGCTATGGTTGCTAAATATTGCAGAAAAAAGTCTTGTAGTGTGTGTACACTTTGCAAAGTCAGTTGAGATCATTACATTAATGTAAATTCTTACCTGGTTGTTTGATATTGACAGTCTAAGAGGGGAGAGCTTTCTTTGCTTATTATCGGATGCTTTAAATTTGTTAATTGCGCCATCTGAATCTATTACAATGTTCTGGTTTTGAGGTTCTCTTTCTTTTGAAAGTTCTTTTTTCCCCTTTTTTCTTCTAGTTTCATAACCACTGTTATTTTCTGTAGACTCTGTACTGCATCGGAGAACTGGGCAATCTGGATTGTCTTTCAGGCATGCACAATCCACCTTATATTTACTGTGATAAAAAAATTCAACATATTAAAACATAAATCCTTGAAATATTTCTGATATTATTAAAAGTACTGGCAGGCTTTTTTAAAAAAAAAAAAAACAAACAAAAAAAAAAACACAATTTTGGTGCATTCAAACCAAATTAAAATATCTAACTGCTGATTTCTCTTCATTTACTGTAATTGGGAAATTCAAGGTCTTTAGCAGATGTATGTGGCAGTAGACGGTGTTGCTTGGACATTCTGATTTATGTTGTATGTTCCCAAATCACACCCACATTGTGGTTCCCATTAATAGTAGGAATGGGTGGGTGCATTGGGAAAAAAACAAACAAAAGGGACTTTAATGTGATGGAAAGCACATTGTATGATTAAAGTAAAACTATACCCTGAACACTAAGGGGCCGATGTATCAAGGGTGGAATATCGAGGGTTAATTAACCCTCGATATTCGACTGGGGAATGAAAATCCTTTGACTTCAAATATCGAAGTCGAAGGATTTTGCGCAAAAAGTTCGAACGAGCGATCGAAGGAATAATCGTTCGATCGAGCGATTCGAAGGATTTTAATCCAATGATCGAAGGATTATCCTTCAACCAAAAAAACTTAGCCAAGCCTATGGGGACTAGGGGGTCGAAGTTTTTTTCTTAAAGAGACAGTACTTCGACTATCGAATGGTCGAATAGTCGAACGATTTTAACTTTGAATCCTTCGATTCGAAGTCTTAGTCGAAGGTAGCCCATTCGATGGTCGAAGTAGCCCAAAAAAACACTTTGAGATTCAAAGTTTTTTTACTTCGAATCCTTCACTCGAAGTTAATGAATTGGCCCCTAAATCTATTTACTAACAATCATTAACACTACAGTTGATATACAGTTGATATTATTACAGTATTGTAATAATTCAATGCCTGGACTAAGGCCTCAACATCTTATACAGTAATACCATTGGGTCACATATTTAAATCCATCCTACCATGTATCTTACCAATTTACATAATCAAAATCAAAAGCAATAGTGATTTCTGCCCCTTTTGGAATGCTTGAAATTGAGTATATATATAGGTGAATTGTTCCTTCTTCAATAACATGCCGCACCTATAATTAAAAGGAAAAAAAAAAACCATAGTAGGACTCAATTTTTTTTAAGAATATGAAGGTTTAACAATGCAGCCTTAAACTGATACCAAACATGAAAGAAGTGGAAAGCATGGCTACCACATAGCATTAGGATGCACTTTTGTCATTTGGTATGAATTTTATACATTCCTAATCTGTATTTAATTGTAACCAATAAATGGCTGTGCGTGTGTGTGAAACTGCTAATTCTGGTTGTATGCCGATTATCTGATTAGTTTAAAACTTCCAAAGCAACATTTATCACACTTTGGCCATCAAAGTTTATTAGTGTAATTGGTTTCAGGTATGTAGATAAACTCATTGTACAAAATAATTTAGACACCTCATCTCCCCTGCATTTTTCACTCTAATTTAACCACGTGTCACCTTTTCAGCCATAGCAACATGCCCCTGACCTATGTTAGTAATTTACACCCAAATCCTTTAACTGCTACACTGAAATGCATTAAAAGTAACCCAAAAATCTTAAAAGCAGTTGAGCAGTGTGCATGGGTTCAAAGCTGAAGCCAGCAAAGCCAAGATCATTTCTGATCTGGGTTTTTATCTCTGAATCAATGCTATTTGACTAAATATTCATAGCTAATTAATAAGATGAATGCAGACTTTTCTTTAATCCTAAAAAATAAACATTGTGCATTATAGCAGATTTAAGACATGCATTCCAGTCACACGTTTGTAGACCAAATGGTCATGAACCACTTAAGCACGAAAATGTGGCTGAAATATAAACCATGGAACAGTTTCATGCATATCAGAACCATTAACCAAGAATTTCCCCTAATTCACCTTATGGTTGCCACCCCCTTCTGCTGCATAAAGACCTTTGAGAGTCCATCAACACATTCTAGTAACAAATGCATATGGCATCTGCCAACCCAATGCCATTCAACATAATAAAGTGACAGCAAACCATGTCAGTAAACATGAACATATCCGGTCTGATCCTCCAGGCTCGAAACATGTTGTGTGGTTAATAAAACACTTCTTGAGCAGTTAATCTCTGCTTCAGTGCCTCTATCTTGTATACTCAAGTTTTTGATTATATGCACACCCTAGGCGGAGGTGTAATACAAGATAAGTAGCCAAAGAATCGACAATTTGCTAAACTTTGAGGAGTCCCAACTAACCTCTCGTTGTTTTAAATAACCATTGGATAGAAGTGGGAGTCGGCATTAGAGTGAAATAGGGGAAATGCTTATTGAATGCTTCAGAAAAATGGTTGCCTGGACAAAAAGTCTTTAAACTTTTACTAGAATGCTTTATGTTCACATTTAAGCACTAAAGAACAGTGTAATAGATACAGATTGGGTGTAATGGTTGATTACCGAGCTACTCCTTTTTAGTTCTATTCCTAGAAAACTTTCAATTTGTCATCATTTTTATAAAGGCTTAAAAAACTCTTTACAGCTGCAAAATGTGGTTTTGTGGACCAGTAACCAAACAACTATTTCAAAAACAATGTTACTTTTATTACTTATTCTATTCAGACCCCCTCCTATTCATATTCCAATTTCTCATTTAAACCATTGCCTAGCTGCTAGGGTAGTCTCTGCTAACTATACCAACAGGATAAAGAGGGAAGCATAAATGTTTGAAATTACACCGTATTGAGTAAGTTAAACATACCTCAGCATTAGGAGTACAGGAACGTCGTATAAACCGAGCCTCATTTCCAAATGTTCTTGCATCAACACACATTTCTAATCCATGAAATTTAGAATAAAACAAAATAAAAGGGTATGGCCTAAAGAAAGCATAGAAAGAAAAAAGATTAAACCAAATAAGTATATTACATGTAAGTTAACATTTGTTTCACTGCTTTTAAAGGAACAGGAATACCAAAACATAAGTGTTTTAAAGTAATACAAATATAACGCAGTGTTGCCCTGCACTGGTAAAATTGCTGTGTTTGCTTCAGAAACAAACTATTTTTTATATAAATAAGCTTTATTCATTTTTTTAGTGTTACTGTTCCTTTAATGCAAAATCAAAAGAATCCATTATCCCAAATAAATTAAATTCTCTTTTGCACAACTTTTGAATTCCTTACTACTTTGGTTTATTTTACGGATATATTTTGGCTTTCAAGCTCCAGTAAGTAAATGCTTTTGTCTACCCGCACAAATGTGTGATCTAATAAGGTCACATTGTATGCACTATTGCTAATAAAATGCAATTTCACATGATTTATCACATGATTTGCTATAGGTGGTCAAAGGTTTCAGATAAAGGAAAAGCACATTTCAATGTTTTATTCAGGTCATAAAAACTGTCCAGTATAAAAACGAGTGCATGCACAGATTAGAGTTGTTTGAGTCCTACATTTTCTCCATCAATCCAATCTGCTATTTGGCTGTCAGGGTCAGTAACCATGGGCGTAACTATAGAGGAAGCAGACCCTGCAGCTGCAGGGGGGCCCAGGAGGTATAGGGGGCCCCATGAGGCCCAAATAATGAGCAATTTCAACATTTATTAGTAGAACAGGACACTCTCTGGATATGTTGGGGGCCTTAAAATTAATTTGCTGTGGGGTACAGTAACATCTAGTTATGCCACTGTCGGTAACCCAAAGAACCAGGCAGCTGTGTAAATGACACAACAAGACTCAGATCTTTTCACACAGGCCCTCATATCTGTGAAACATAATGGTTTTAAAAGCCTTTCGAGACAAAGGTTCTTTTCAATACAATCTATTTAGCTCCTCTTCTCTTATTCATATATGTCTCTTAGTCTAACCCTGTTGCAATGGTAAATTAAACCCTAACAATCAGATAGCTGGTTGTTAGGGTTCAACCAGCTTACTAATGGTTAAAGGTGAACTAACCCTTTAAGTGAGGGATACCATGAGGTAAAGGAAACTAGCGCAGTGATCTCTAACTAGGTTTGAGCACATCATTCATTTACAGTTAAAGGGGCAATGCACACCCTTGTTTAACAATATTTCCAATAACAAAGCTTGTGCTTACATTTTTGTCAGATTTTTTAGATAAATCAGATATTTTTTGAACAGGGGAATGAATGCTATACTAATGTTTAGTCCATGCAAGGTAGATAATGACATGACCAATATGCAAACCTTTCCCCCTTTGTTGGATGCTGAAGTCCCTATACTTCAGTATGAGTCTTTAAAGGAGAAGGAAAGGTTAAAACTAAGTAAGCAAGGTCCATCTAAATATACGAGTAAACCCCCAAAGAAGTGCTGCTCTGAGTCCCCTGTCAAAAGAAACACTGCATTTCTTTCCTATTGTGTACACATGGGCTCATGTATCAGACTTCCTGCCTTCAGCTTAAAGGAATTGTTCAACTGGGTAAATGGATAGGCTGTGCAAAATAAAAAATGTTTCTAATATAGTTAGTTAGCCAAAAATGTAATGTATAAAGGCTGGAGTGATTTGATATATAACATGTCAGTCAGAACACTACTTCCTGCTTTTCAGCTCTCTTGGTTTACACTGAACTGGTTACCCTGGCTACCAGGCAGTAACCAGAGACTTGAGGGAGGGCCACATGGGTCATATCTGTTGCTTGAGCTGAATGCTGATCATCAATTGCAAACTTAATGAAAAGAAATGTACCATGTGGCCTCCCTTCAAGTCACTGACTAGCTCAGAGTTATAGAGCTGAAAAGCAGGAAGTTGGATTCTGGCTGTTTTATTAGACATCTGTTCACTAGAACCTTTATATATTACATTTTTGGCTAACTAACTATATTAGAAACATTTTTTATTTTGCACAGCCTATCTATTTACGCACTTTTTATTTTCACACTGAACTGTTCCTTTAAACCTCATTGCCCTGGGCAAGAGCATGCTCAGTTTGCTCCTCCCCCCCCCCCCAAACAGAGTTTCTAGAGCTTTTTACTCAGGTATGGTAAAACATTCTACAGAATAAATATAGCATTCTAGCTTGCACTATTGCAGCTAATCTATTGGCAATAAAATGCCTCCGTAGCTTTCCTTCTCCTTTAACTTGTAGATGTAACATTGGCTCTACTAAGGATTTTGCTTCAAATTATGATGTTACTATATATTGTACATTTTGGCGGATGCTTTTTATCCTAGATGCTTCCATTTAATGCTAATATAACCTGAAACAGTTATTTGAAAACCCAGACAGCTTTTTTCCATTTTCTTTTCTTATACCCCTACTGTCTTTATAGCCTTGGTAAAAACTCTAGTAAAAACATGGTCAATATCTATTCACAGTGAGGCAGCAGGTCCCATCAGCTGAAAACAGGTTTGTCTAGTGATATAATTCATTACAGAAAGATTTCAAAATTAGCAGGGAATGTGAGTAAAATGAATTAGCGAAGTCCCACCACAGCACTCACTCTTCCTGGTTGGTGTGTATGAAAAGGAGGATCCTATATTACTGAGAGCAGTACCTGTTTGTCATGGCCGATGTGAATCATGTATAATCTCTGCACAGAGCTGCATAATCAGTCAATGCTATAGAAATAACTTCTAACAACAATAAGGCTGCTAAACAAGCACATCTATTAATCAACTGAGGAAAATTATTCTGTGGCAGATTTAGATATACACATTTACTCTTGTACTGATATTCATATAGCACCCTCATTTTGTCGAAGGAGCATGAATTGGTTCTTGCACAGTACAAGCATGGGAATTCACGGAGTAGCCTCCTCACCTGCAAGGGCTGAATTTCTAATTGTTTTATCTGTGCACCTAATGAAACCATGAAAGCTTCAAATCACTTTGGTTGCTCTTTTGATTTAGGTGTATGGTTTATACATATGTTGCATAAAGTTCAATAATTCAAACACATAAAACACATACCTTTTAAAGAAATACCCATTTGCTTCAAATTGCTCCCGAAGCAAAAATTTCCCCCTGTATTCTATAATTAGTGTTTCGGGAAGCAAGTCTTTGGCAGCCTTCAAAATTTTTTTGTTCTTTTGTAGATAGCTCTGTAGGGACAAGACATTATTTTACTGCTTAGCTTAGCAGAAGACATATTGCTTTTGTATCAAAATCAAGTGTATAATATGGATGCGTATGCCTTATTTCGGGTTTGTATTTGATTATTTCACAAATTAAATTTTAATAGGTTATACTTAAAAAGTGTCTTACTTCCATGAGATGGTCTATATTATATCATTGTTGTGCTAGATCCCCAAAAATTGTCTTTATCCACAAAACACAAGATACTAAAGGAGCAAACTACAAACAAACTACTCTGTAAAAAATAACTCACCTCTACCGGTGGTTTGATAATTAGATTGCTGGTGTTAAAGTTGGACTTAATCTGTTCTTTTTTATCATTTTCATTGCTGAATCTCAAAGCAATCCTTTGTGCCTCTTTTTGGACACCTTCACTGTATTGGTTTTTGCTTGCTTCTTCATAATGGTCCATCCATATCTTGATTTTATTCTCCCATCCAAAAGCATAATTGTCTAAGGGTTCAATTTCTGGAGCAGAGCCCTAAAAATATGAATAAGTAATACAAATTCAATTTCCCCAGTCATGTGTGACCATGATATGCAGTTCAGAGTAGAGTAGATGATCCTGAACGATAGAAAGCCTATGGCACAAGAGGAAAATTACTTTTTCTCAAATGCTGTAGCATGTGTTTTCTTATTCCAAGGGAGAAGAACACTCCGTTACCAGATCAATAATCAGATCCATTTCAGGCCTAAATAACAGCTTACCCTTATATTCCCTCAAACCTATTTGCACACATACGTTCATTCTTAAGCCATCAAATTGTGATGTGCAGAGTGAATGTTGTGCACTCAACACAATTTGGTACAAACACAGCTCTCCATGAACACAAATAAAAAAAGAAAAGAAAGGTGTAATAGATAATTTCTGATCACACAACCAAAAAGCAATTAGGGTGGGGTGGCACTGAAGAGAGAGTTGTTCTGGCCATGAGCTACAGCAGAATTATGTGACATTCTCCTGTTGCAGGAGAATGTCTTATGTTGCAAGAGGCAAAAGCAGAGATATGCTTTTCTTAACTATATATTTTAACTCACTCCTGTACAGAAAAACACTTTCTAATGGGATATCATTGCAGATCTAGGGACCAGCAATATTTCTCTGACAGATGTGACTTCAGCAGAAAGGAGCCGTTCCAGCTCAACTAAAATGATGACATGATAAAAGCAAGGCCTTAATGTTTTATGTTTAAATCATTTAACATTCTAAACTGTAAGCCAATTGACAAAAAGTTGTTAGTGTCTTGCTTACTCTTGAAAACCCAAACATGAATGCTCAAGACTGCATAGCAAGCTTTTGTTATCAAAAGCTATTCTGTATATTAATGCATATTGTAGCAATTCTATTGAATTCCATGTCATAAATACAACAATGTTGAGAGAGCTCACAAATGTATACAGATTACATCTGTTTCGCTTAAAAAAAATAAATTAAATAAATAAATATTATAGGAGGTCCACTCACCCATTTTTGTGTCAATACCAAACCAGGACCCATGTATAGAAGGTTTACAGGGGAAATATTTTTCACTTCAATACATTAGGACTGTATGTGAAATACATTTCTCCTTTTAACAATCTATGGAAGCGAGCATGAACAGCAGAATAAAGATGGATGTGCATACACATGCTATGTAGGTCACCTCTAAGACACCATGTGTCTGTCCCAACTACTGACCTAAGTGCACTGTTGCATATAGTCTTATAGGAAATAGCCAGTGTTTTTTAGGTTGGCAGCTAGTCTAGAAAGTATGATTAAGCTGAACTTGTGTTTGGCACAACAGACACTGTGGTGGTAGTAGTAGATGCTACTGTTGCATATTAGGAGTGCATGATACACATGTGCCTTAACTAAGTTTTGATGCACACCTTTGAGAAGAGATGCACTGAATGAAAGAGATAAAGGGACTCATAAATTTGACTGCAACAGCACCAAAGTACCTTTAATGATACACATAGAAATTACACCAAACTGTACCTTAACACGTGATGATTTTCTTGATCCTTCACGAAAAGCCTGAAGGAGACAAATGAAATAAAAACAACAAGCTATTAACTGGTAAATTTGGTAAAATCTGTATACTTTGTCTAAATCTGGGTATATATATATATGACAATTAATACTATTCAAGAGCAAGCACTCGTTACAGCAGTTTCTTCCCACTAAATGTCTTCATTGGCCTCACCACCTTTATTACATGAGTCAGTACATTCTATGTTATGGTCTTTAACATGTAACTTGATAACTGATTATAGGCAATATTGTATCTTCAACTTTGCAAATGTCTGATAGGATCTACTTGAAACTGAGAGGATTTCTAAGAGACCTGTACATAGGCAGATTCTGTGCTGGTTTATCAAAATTGGTCTACGTCAAATGGCACTGCTAATTGCAGTCTTTTTTTTTTTTAAATTCCCCTTAAGTATTTTTAAATGCTTCCTAAGTTAGAAGTGTTAACCACTATTGTGTTTCTGGTGAATAAAAATCAATACTGACAAATCACTAAGCCAGTTAAATTCCATCCCCAATACAGTGTTATTATGTGCACATAGTATGCACCAATATACAACGGAGCATTAAAGTTTGTGAACTCTTTAAAATTTTCTACATTTTTATTTGAATGTGACCCAGACATCATCTGATTTTCAAACAAGTCCTAAACGTAATTTTCAAAAAATACATGACCAAATATAATAATTTTTGTATCATTTGTTTAAGTAGGTTTTCTTCGTCTACTTTTTGGACTTGTTTGAGAATCAGACAAAGTTTTTTCATAGAATGATTACATTTTATATTATGCACTTCATTTCTATTAATTACATTACATTACATGAAGTATAGAAAATATAATACAACTCAATATAATAGATAATCAGTGGGAGACTTGAGCTTGTTTCCCTGCATTTTTGGGGATCTGCTGATTTTTAGCAGCAGCATCATCATATTTAATTCTCTCAAAATATATACATTCAAGTAATGAACACTTTACAATGTTTGTGATTTAAAGGAGAACTAAAGCCTAACTGAAAAAGTAGGGTAGAAATGTTGTGCATTACGTTTTGGGCTTCCGTACCAGCCCAAGGCAACCACAGCCCTTTAGCAGGGAACATCGGTGTCTCCAAAGTTGCCCCAGTAGCTCCCCATCTACTTTTTTGCTGATTCACTGCACATGCTCTGTGCTAGTGTCACTTAATGAGCTTAGGGACCCACTCACAATATACAGTAGACATAGAATAGAAATGTCACAATATAAGGCAGATGTAGCATCAGCTTTTTAGCCTTGTAGCATCAGCTTATATTACAGGCCAACCTCATTTTCTGCTTGATAATTTGTGACAACCCCTAAGCTTAGCTTCTCAACAGCTGCTCAGAGCCCACTGAGCATGTTAGTGTTGCAGACACTTCCAAGATGGTGACCCCCTGTGACAAGTTTGAAGTCCAGAATCACTGATGCTATTAAGAAGCTAGAACTTTAGACTGGTGCAATAAGTTCAGTATAATATGGCATTTTTAGCCCTATTCATTTTTACGGTTTAGTTATCCTTTAAGTAGACAATCTATCAAGAAAATAACTTAAGGTAGATCAGTAGAGCTGTTGTACAGAACAAACAAATAGCTGTCAGCTTCTTTTGTAAATGTGAACCGGGTGTTCCAGGTTTCCTCAAGAGGATTTATGTTAATTTACCCCATTGCTTTACATATAAGATGCATAAAACTGAGCGATTATTGTTTTCACTTTTTCCACACTTGCCTTCTTAACTTTAGAATTATTCTGCTCCTTCTCACCGCTTTTCTTCCTCTTTTTGTCATTAACCTTATTTACTCTAGTGGCAGTGAGAGTAAGGGTTGTTGGGGTGTGCTGGAAAGCAGTGTACAGTTCCATAGGAACTTCATCACAACTTTCTGTTGCACTGGTGTCACCATCTGTAAAAATACATAAAATGACAAATAACATACAATAAGAAAGGAGTGAATAAAATATAAATCTTGATCTGTAATACATTAGGATTAGCTTACCTGGAACATACATGAACTTTTTAAAGCATAGCAGGTTCTTGACTTTTTGACAGTTCTCTACAGTTAAAAGGTCATTAACAGCCATGGCTTATAGACTGGAATACAGACTATAAACTAGATTGAAACATATAATTAAAGAAGAGTGTTCCATATCATCCCAATAAGATCATTAAAGAAAATAACAATGAAATAGGTCTATACAACATTGAGTTGTATATATACACATCTCAGATTTAAACCATTTGTCATATAACAGACAATACAAAATCTGCTGGCATCAGAAAGCTTTCTAATAGATTCTGCTTGCTTTCAGAAATGTATGCAAACAGAACATGTTGTGATTCAGCTATGCATAATGGATGATATGGAATGGTTAATTTACAGGACAAAATTTAGAAAGAAATGTAGTGCCATTTCTTGTACAGAAAGATTTTGGGTAATTTAGGTTTGTAAAGGTCACACTTGAGATAGTACCTACCAGATAAAAGGCTTCCGCTGTTGCCTCTACCATTGTAGCAGGTTTGAAGATCATCTGCATTAGAGTCACAAAAGTTAAAGCCTAAAGGTATGTGGGCATTAGGATTTATTAACTCATTTGTGCATCAACAATCTCTGCCTCTGAGCAAGATCAAGTAATTACAAGATCCAACTGGCAAAGAATGTAATGCTTCCTTAATAGGCTTCACTATTGTCCCAACCATGGAGATGATCTATGCATCTGTGTTGTTCAAAAATACTATAAAAACGCTGAGTAACATTTTTTTATTAGCATTAGATGAAGGTAAATTTGCCTGTTTACTACATGTAAGTGAAGTTGCATTTCTGTGATTTTTGCATTTGGTATTTTTAAGTTTATAAATTTTCTTTTGATCAGTCCCTCAATGTTTTAAGACAACCTGAAAGTGACAGGAAAAAAAGGCAAGATCCCTAAGAAAACCATTATAAATGACAGAATGTGATATGTCTTTGCACGTTAAATTTACTTCTTTGAATATTAAATTCCAGGATGACTAGAATATGCATGACAGTGAGGCCCTAAACCTGGCAGGATGTTCCAAGCAATTAACTCTTGTGATCACTGAAAATATTCATTTAGGGACCCACAGATCAATGATCACAAAATTTAAACAGAAATTACTGAATTATATGGCACACTTAACCAAAACAGATTATCAGTCATTCATTAGATGTAAAATAGCCCCCAGCATGAATGTGTTAACAGAGGGCTAAATGGCCCTAGTCTCCATGATGTGAATTGGCAAATAGCCCCTTGTTCATAATCAGTTTAACAAACATTTTATTGCCCATACAAACATGGAGTCGCCTCGGCTGCCTGGTTGCCTTGTTTAGCTCAAAAAATAACAAAAACCATATATCTTTTGGGGTTAAAAAAATAGGGAACTGTATGTACGGTACAATCGCTAGTCACTGAACACATGTAGAAGGAGATATAAGTACTGCTTTACTAACGGTTAAAGGAGAAATAAACCCTCCCCCATAAGAAAATCCCCTACCGACTACCCTAGGTAGTCCCCCCCAGCTTCCCCCACATAATTACCCCTGAAATTGCCCCCTAAGAGTTTGCTCACATACCGGTGCAGAGTAAGCGCAACGGAGCTCATGGTATGGTGCTCGCATACAGATGAAGACCAGAGATCCAGAAGGTGGCACCCATGAGCTCTGCTGCGCTTGCTCTACAACGATATGTGAGCAAACACTTAGTGGCAATTTCGGGGGTAACTTACTATGCTGGGGGTGGGGGAAACAGGGAGGGGGCGAGGGGGACTAATTAGGGTAGTAGGTAGGGGATTTTCTTATGGGGGGAGTGCTTAGTTCTCCTTTAAGCAATAAAAGAAAAAAATTGTCCAACTCCATGAACTCATTCAGCTGTCAAAACAAGTACACCTAAATAGTCTAATGCAGAAAGAATTGGAACAGAAAATGGTTGCTACTGGTTACTGCTTTAGAGAATCTATGAACCTAATGATGGAAAATTATATATCTTAAATGATTTCTCAGAAAACCCTATTGAGTTCTGTAAATAATTTTCAATGTTCTAAGGGGAAAAAAATAAGGTGAAACTCTTTTTGGATACGTTGTCCAATGGCACACAGGTATTTATGATCCTCACAGTTTTCGAACTGTAACAACAGCAGCCACACACTTCCATGTCCATAGAAAAACCATTAGTGCTGTCAGGAGGGTATTGCTCAGTAGCGCTCAATTTTACTTAAATAACTCAAATAATGCCCAACTATCAGCCAATAGATTAGTACCTGGGCAGTATATGGCAATTGCTATGGGTTACTGCCCAGAAGCAAACATACCTAGTGGTTTTTTAAAACTAGCATTATTTTGTTTCCTATTTCAGTGATTGGGAAGCTGCTGGTGGTATAAATGTTCACAATTCTCCCTACAAAAATTGCGGTGATCACTAGGCCTATGTACCATGGACCTTATGTCTAAACCGTATATTGAGCTCTTAACCAAATTAAAGCAAGGGTAATTATTTTAGCACCTAATATGTCAAATAAAAACCAGGTAGACTACTCAGAAGTTGAAGTAATTTTAGATCTAAAAGCTCATTTTAGCAATATCTGGAAACTTTGTAAAAAGGATATCCTTATTCAAAAATTTTAAAAAGAAACAAAACCCACCTGACAAATGTTCACGCTTTTTCTGCTGAAGTAAAACGGCTCGTTCTTTATCCAAAGCTCTGTTAATTAACAAGTGGAAATTTTTTATTCATCAGATGTATGCCACACAACAAAAATCAAGACTAAGACAGTAAAAATTTACAGATTTCTATTACAGCTTTCAGAGAGCAACCTCATACTTCAATGTACTTATTAAAACATAGTTGAACCAAAAATGGATAAAATAATGATCAAAGAAGGATTGAGTCACTGCCAGCATATGGGTAAATGCACTCAAACATAAATTGTGAAGTGAACAACACTGTGGCACACCAATTTCATAGACATGCAAAATGAATTAACACTTTGCTTTAGAGTATGTCAGTGCAATCTTTTATGAATCTAGATTCTGCCCTGTCCTTCACTCCTTATATCCCAGTCCCTTTTAAATCATGCCACTTTCACCTAAGGAACATATCCAAAATACGATCATTTATCACCCAAGATGCTGCCAAAATTATTATTCACTCTTGCGTCATATCAAGTCTCGACTACTGTAACTCTCTTTTAATTGGCCTTCCCCACCAGTGACTGTCACCTCTCCAGTCCATAATGAACATTGCTGCCAGGCTTATACACCTCAGCAACTGCTCCTCCTCTGCCATGCCACTCTGGCAATCACTACACTGGCCTCCACTACCTTTCAGAATAAAATTTAAATTAATGACCCTGACATTCAAAGAATTTCATAACTGTGCCCCACCCTACATCACTATATAAACACCCAACCGCTTACTACGCTCACCTACTGACCTACTACTCAACTATTCTCTCATTACCGCCTCACATTCAAGACTTTGCAAGGGCTGCACTGGAATTCTCTCTCACGGATCAAAGATCTCGAATTGAAAGCTCTTTTTGCACAGGGCATTCCTCACCTTTTGTACCGGTATTGGTTGTGATGTATGTAATTCCATAAGTTCTATGTATGGAACTCCATATGGTCTAAGTATGCAATTCATGTGACTTACATAAATTATAAAAACATTTACTTTACAGCGCTGAGAAAAATATTGGCGCTATATAAATACACGTTGATAATAACAATAACATTAGGTTCTGATGCAACCTTGCTATGCCACTGAATTCTAAGTCTTTACATTTGACCACAAAAGAGCAGAACAGATGCATGATTGAAGAACTAGTACAGGTATGGGACATATTATGCAGAATGCTTGGGACCTGGGGCTTTCTGGATAATGGGTCTTTCCGTAATTTGGATCTTCGTACATTAAGACTACTTAAAAATCATTTAACCATTTAATAAATCCAATAGGTTGGTTTTGATTCCAATAGGGATTAATTATATCTTAGTTGGGATCAAGTACAAGCTACTCTTTTATTATTAGAGAAAAAGGACTTTTTTTTTTTTTTTAAAGGTAAGTTTTATTGTTTTAAACATTTAACACAAGACATAACAGAACATCTCGTATGCATTACATGAAATCAGACATGAATTACCAGTCGACATATAGAGTACTTTAACAGTAAGAGCCCTGTATTGATGTAAATTGGACACTCGTAGAAGTATTCTTTGTGAACTATTTTTGAGCCACCATTTGCGCCAAGCTAAATCGTGAAGTAGCTTAATTGTCTTATATAGGGGTACACCTAGGTTACCCTAATTCAGGGATTGGATCAATATCACACCACGGCTCCCAGACCTTGTCAAATTTGATGGGTGAATCTCTAATTTCAAATGTGAGTTTGCAAAGTGAGACAGCATTGTTGGCCAACTGCTTCCATGCTCTGAGGGAGGGTGGAGAATTACCCATCCAGTGCATTGCCACTGTTTTCTTTGCATAGAATAATAGGATACGTAACCTTAGCCTGGCATGTTTGGAAGGGATTATAGCCTCTATAACCCCCAGGAGGCAGATAGCTGGTGTTTTACCCGTGGGAAATCTAAATTATCCGCCAGGTAAGTTACAACTTGGGACCAGAAGCTAAAAATTTGTGGACATTCCCATATCAAATGGAAAAAGTCAGCTGCTGGTTCCTAACATCTAGGGCAAAAGTCATCAGGGGTTCGCCCCATTTGCCTAAGTCGGGTGGGAGTTACATAAAGTTGGTGAATTGTCTTATATTGTATTAGCCTATCTTTAAAGTGGACCCGTCACCCAAAAAAATGATTTAAAATCCTATTTTATCACATTAGTCAAGCGAAATGAACTTTAATTACACTATATAAGTTATTTGAATCTTGTTTCCTTCAGTTCGGGAATTCATAATTATAACAAGCAGGCAGGAGCCATTTTATGGACACTGTTATTAAGACAAGCCTTGTAACATCTCAGAATCTTGTTTGTGCACCAGAATGGGGGACCTGATGTCCATCCCCATGTCCTGGTTACACAATTAAATGGTAAAGAGAACTGGGGGAATGTGGGGAGAGCAGTGACATCTAGGAAGTGCTGAATGGAAAGTGAAAGCAATTGTCTGCCCCGCCTCTATGCCTAGGCATAGAGGCGGGGCAGACAATATTTGATTGACAGCTGAGATTTTTAAATGAGTTTACAACAGCTATGAATGCTTTAATAAAAAATTGAAATTGGATTTCATGTTTAATTTGAAAAGGACTATTATTATACAGATTTTTGTGTCTGGGTGACGGGTCCACTTTAAGTGATATGAGACAGGAATATGCATTGCCTGTTGCCTCATCCCAGTCGTCTTGTTCCAAGGTCTGGAATCTTACCAGACCACCATTCCTGTGCTGCTTGGAAGGGTTTGGGGCCTGTCAGAAGCAGGTTTTGGTACAGTCGGGATACCATCTTGGAGGAATTGGGGTTGTGGAGAATTTCTTCTATGCCGAGGGAAGTGAGTTGGGGATTGAGAGTGGTAAATTGAGAGAGGAAGGCATATCTAAGTTGCAAATGTTTAAAGAACGGAATATGACCTGATTGCCATTTTTGCTGGAGTGTGAGATAAATGGGAAAGGTCAAATTGTCTAAAAGATCCCCCAAGCATTTGATGGTCTGATTAGGCCAAAAGATAAATTCTTGCAAGTCCTGCAAATGTGGTAGGAAATAATCTCCCACAAGGGGAGGTTTCTGGATAAAATGGGTGGGAGTGCCTTAGGAGTTTAAGAGCCAACATACAGGTTTTGTGTGGTGTAGTAAGGGTTGTAGGTAGAGGTGCGAGTCTTTGAGCGAGCGACATGGGAAGTTGTGCAGTCCCTCTCAGCAGGATTCCAAAAGGCTGGAGTTGCGAGTTAGTGTTATAGGGGTCTGGATTGAAGCACCAGTGGAGGTAGTATGTCTGTGAAGCTAGATAATATAGATAGAAGTTGGGGAAGGCTAGTCCTCCCTCTTAAGCATAATTTGGCCCAGGCTATTCTAAGTGTTTTATTGTTCCATAGGAATGGGATTAGAAATTGATTCAATTTTTTGAAAAACATTTTCAGAATGTGGACCGGGGCATGACGGAATACATATAATAACTTGGGTAGAAAAATCATTTTGACGATGTTAACCCTGCCCCAAAGGGTTAATGGTAATTTAGTCCAGTGGATTAGGGTTTGTGATAATTTGGTAAGTATTGGGTCCAGGTTTAATGTTAAATATTTAGTGATATGCGCATGGATTGTGACCCCTAAATATGTGAATTGATTGGCATACTTCAAGGGAATTCCAGATGGTAGATGTTGAGGTTGTTTAGGGTCTATCGGGAATAGAACAGATTTCTCCCAGTTGATCCGCAAGCCTGAAAAAAGGGCAAATTGGTTGACTACATTAAGTAGCTCAGCGACGGAATTGTTGGGATCAGCCAAATATACTAAGATATCATCAGCATACAGAGAAATCTTATCTTGTATGGTGGATAGGGTTAAACCTTTGATTTGGGGGGGGGATTGTCTAATTAGGATCACCAATGGCTCAACTGCCAAGGCAAATAATACTGGAGAGAGGGGGCACCCTTGCCTTGTTCCTCTAGTTAGTGGGAAGGAGGGAGAGATAAAGCAGTTGACTCTGGGCTTTGGGATTCTTATAGAGGAGTTTAATCCAAGTTAAGCATCTCCCAGCCCAAAACAGGTTAAGACCTCCCACAGGTAATCCCATTCTACTGAGTCGAAGGCTTTTGCAGAGTCCAGCGAGGCCACAACTCTGGTTCCTGTCTCTATGTGTGGGATTTGAAGATTGGTAAAAAGTCTTTGGAGACTGATATTGGTTGAGTGCCTAGGCATAAAGCCTGATTGAAGGAAATCATTTTTGATTGTTTGATAATAATGGAATCTATGGTAGACTGCCTTTCCATAATTCAGAGCTTTCTGGATAACAGGTTTCCAGATAACAGGTCCTATACCTGTATATTTATATTGAAGGATAACCATTATATTCATTATATTGGTATGGAATATAGCTGAAAATTGTAACATTTATCACTGTGTTATATAAATAGTGCTTTATAATATAATATAAAGCATATAATAATATGCTTTATAAATATAATATGATGCTGCCATTTCTGGAAAATTAAATTGCTTGCATGTATTAAATGTCTTGAAATGTAACATTTACAGGACAGCAGAACTTACCTAGGCTGACAACGCTCACATAAGTAGATGTCTGGAATATTTTGCCTGTCAATAGCCATACAATCGATATGCTGCCAGACACTGAGGAGAGAAAAATCATCTGCATTAGACTATTTTGCAACAGCACATTGCACTCCAGTTATAGTAAAGTCTACAACAGTGTTTCGAACAGTAACCAAAAAAATGTAATACCAGTAAGTGTTTTAAAGTATTAAACGTGCTGTTGCCCTGTACTGGCAAATTTGGTGTTTGCTTCAGAAACACTACTTTAGTTTATATAAACAAGCTGCTGTGTAGCCAAGGCGGCAGCCATTCAAACACAGGTTACACAGCAGATAACAGATGCACTCTACAGGATTCCATTGTATTGCTATTACAGATTTATCTGTTATTGAATGGCTGCCCCCATGGCTACACAGCAGTCTATTTACATTAATTATTGTAGCCTTTCTAAAGCAAACTCATAACTTTTACCAATGTAGGGCAACAGTACAGCAGATTTTAAATTACTTTAAAATGCTTTTATTTGTAGAAGTTCCTTTAAAGGGAAACATTCATTATTTTAATGGTGTACTATATCTCATTCAGTGCCTAAATAAAGCTACCATTTAAAATTCTATTTTCAAACTTTTTTATGTAATAATGGTGTGTGGGCATTAGTCACTAGATGGCACATGGATGCATATTCATCAAAAAATATGTTTATGCTAAATTTGACCCATAGGATGCAGAAAACCATATACAAACTTTTCTTTACAAGCTGGAGCCAGTGGCATACTGCTATCTACTTACATTAAAGGAACAGTAACGTTAAAAACATTTTAACGTAATGAAAATATAATGCAGCGTTGCCCTGCACTGGTAAAACTGCTGTTTTTGCTTAAGAAACACTACTGCTGTTTATATAAATAAGCTGCTGTGTAGGAATGGTGGCAGCCATTCAAAGGAGAAAAGGCTCAGGTTACACAACAGATCGCAAATAAGCTCTGTCTGTCTAATGGTGTTATCTGTTATCCATTAGCTAACCTGTGCCATTTAGCCGTTTTTCAATTTCCGCCATTGCTCCACAGCAGCTTGTTAATTTGAACTATAGTTGTGTTTCTGAAGCAAACAGATCAGTTTTACCAGTGCAGGGCAACGCTACATGGTATTTTCATTACTTTAAAGCACTTTCATTTTTTGGTGTTACTGTTCCTTTAAAGAAAGCCTACTGATACACCATATAAAGGCAGTTCTTGGCCAAAAACTAGCATTAGAGCACTGTCTAACTAGCTAAGGCACACAAGGTGCTTTGTCTGCCAGCCGTCAGTGAAAAGGACTACAAACACTCCTAATTAAATAAAAAGCACCCTGAGTGACTCACATGGACATGTAAGAGCCAGAACTCTTGTGGCAAAATCACTTGCACCAGAGTTTTGCTATAGCGGTCAGCCTGTAACTGCATACAGACATAGCACTTTTCATCTGATTCATATGATCAGAAGAACTGACAGATGGCGGTTTTTGTGGTTTTTTTTCCCAGGACAGCAGTGGCAGTCAAAATCCCTGTATGCAGTAGGCCTTAAAGTGAAAGACAGCATGGGTTTTGACTGTTTTTTCCACTTACTAAAATAAAGTTTCTCCACTGGCATGCGCTATTAGCCAGAAGCATAGTGACATCAATTTGCTGGCCAGCGGTAAAGACTGCAGATTATCAAAGCACAATTCGGGAGACTGAGGGAATCCTGGGAAAATAAAGGAACAGCGAGCCTGATATCCTGAAGTTAAATGAGGATTTCAGTAATGGATTATGCTTCAGGAGTACTATTAATTAACACATTTTGTAAACAGCAAGTTTCCCCATGACAGTATCCATTTAACAGACCTAGATAACATCTGAATGTTTATATTTAAAATGAACCACCCCATCATTTTAATTAATATTACAGGATGATATTATTGAATTTGCTTATGCAAGACAGAAAGACCCTGTCCCATCGATTAAAAAACTTCAGTTATTCTAAAGGTGGAATTGATTTTAAAACAAGCTTTAAGCTGTTCTGCAAAGTATACCTTTGTCCAGTCCATAAATTCTTCAATCCAGGGCACACGCAGTTAGTTTCTGAGGTGCCCTGTACATGCGCACAACTCCCACTGCATTTCCCAGTCTACAGATGTCAGGTGACCTGAAAGTAATTGCTGACCTCGCTGCCCCTGCCTGCTCTAGCACCAGGATTACTGCAGTCCCGCTGCCATGGAGACGCCCCAAAGCAAAGATAAGTTTTGAACCTACTGCGCTGGCTTACTTTCTCCTCAGTGTATCAGGGAGCGAAGAAGCAGTACACAGAGATGGATCAGCTGCGTTCAGGTCTGTCTGACAGTGGTCTGTACGAACAGAGCATTCAATTTACAAACTGACGTGGTGGGGTCAAATTCTGGCGGGAGCGCAGTAGCATTACAGTGGAGGAAGGGAAGTGACACGCACAGAGGAATATGGCGGTAGCAAACTTTTAAATAGAGGGGATTTTTTAACTAATAATGTGTGAGAATGGTAATGATTTGAAAGTTAATAAGGCAACGTTTCAGGAGAGGGGGTTAAAGGAAAACTATACCCCCCAAACAATGTAGGTCTCTATAAAAATATATTGCATAAAACAGCTCATATGTAAAATCCTGCTTCATGTAAATAAACCATTTTCATAATAATATACTTTTCTAGTAGTATGTGCCATTGGGTAATCATTAGGGATGGGCGAATTTTTTCGCCTCGTTTCGCCGAAAAAATGACGCCCATAGACTTGTACGGCGCCGTGCGCCAAAAAAAAAAAAGACGCGCGTCAAAACAGTTTCGCCGCACGACAAAATTTTTTTGACGCCCATAGACTTTAATGGGCGTCTGCGACATTTCGGCAAAGCGAAACGGGTCAAATTCGCCCATCCCTAGTAATCATAAATAGAAAAGTGCCTTTTTAATAAATAAGGGCCGCCCCCTGGGATCCTAGGATTCACTGTACTCACAAACATACCAACAAACCATACATGTTAGGTCACATGAACCAATTAACAGACAGAGTTGTGTCTTTTGCTTCCACACTTCTTCCTGTTACAGTTAGAGTTGAAGTATTTCTGGTCAGGTGATCTCTGAGACAGCACAGAGACCATCACGAAATGGTGGCTCAAGGCAAGAGATGTAAAAGGGCTATATTTACTTAAATATATATTCCAGTTTGGTAAGATTCTTTAATATGCCACTTAATATGATATGAACTGTTGCTTAAGTGTTCATTTTGGGGGTATAGTTTTCCTTTAAGATGAACATCTGAGAGGGGGTTTATTTTTAAGGCTTTCCTTCTCCTTTAATGTGACAAGAACATACTTGTTCTGTTCCTAAAAAATACAGGCAACCATACAGAATGAAAATAACAATACTAGGGAAAATATGAGGCACAAACAATTAGTGATTGCCCTTTCCCAGAACACATATAAAGCTTCCACAGGGAAGTTATTCTACATTGACATAATCTGAACCATACATTTAGAAGTGAGAAGTAAATCAAAACTTAAGCCCAGCATGCGTTACCTGCATTTGTCACAACAAATCATATATCCATCATCATGTGTAAAACCACAGATACATCTAGTGACATCAGTTCCATAGCTCCCATCTTCTGAAGTACTGATTGTTGTAGCACTGGAGGTCTCATCAAAATTAGGAGCAGTAAATATGTTTACTTCATTCTTACTAAGAACAGGAGGAGGAGAGGCTGGAGGTGTTGGTGGAGGACGAGCACCATAGTTGTGATCCTATTGATAATTAGAGATACAATTATTATGCTTTAGCAAAAATAAGAGACCAATTGAATTTAATGACTAAATGGAACATCTGCCTCCATGTTTTATCATAATTAACATTATAAAAGATAAATTAATTAAGCCATTTAAGACCAAATCAAGAAGTTCCTCAACTATTTATACCACAATTTAAAATTAACTTGTGTTTTGCAGTGTGGCTGGATTATGCAACATGTTTGGTTTAGTATTTAGGAAGTAATTATCAGAGCATACTTACAGCATAAGGCAATCCAATATAACTGTGCGAATGATGAGAACTGCTGGTATATAACTGATGTGGATAACTATTTGACTTATCAACGATGACAGGGCTAGCTTCTACAGATTCTGGTCTGTAAAAACAAATAATTTGCATTACAATCAAATTTTAGAAACACTAAGAAACAAACCTTTTCCACTGGGACTTGGTGAAATGGTGAAATGCCAGACAACTGAACTGTATAGTCACATATAACTGAAGTAATAGTAGTATAATATATCCACAATAACATATTGACTTGAGATTCTATGGTAATGGAAGTATATGTGCAATCGCTTTGTTTAAATAATCAAAGATGCAACTACAAACCAACCAAGAAAGCTCACTGGTGTCTGTGTTAACAGCACAGGTTCCCTTTTTTTGAACAAGGGGCCATAGTGGAAACAGAAAATGTGTACCCATTCACATTTATGTTAGAACCACTGATCCTGCTTTTTCCCCACAACCCTCTCAAAATCCACAGTTGTTGGAATTACGCTGTGGATGCACACACTTTCTAAGTATGTAGACAGCAGCACAAAAGAACCTGATCTTTAGAAAACCTTTATTAGGAAAAAAATTGTGTTGTGACCTGAACTGTATAAGAATGGAGAACTATAGATCAGAAAGGGGCATGCAGGTTCATGGACTTGCTACTGACCCACAATTCATCAGTATGCTAAACACTGGCTGAACATTATAACATAAGGTAGGAAAAGAAGGGTGTTCTGCATGGCTGTTACTACCACTTGCACAAATAATCACAGGATACTAGTCAGTATTTGTGTTTCAAATATTGTACTTACTCTGAGCCTGCAGCCATTTCCAGATTCGGAGCTTCTGCCGTCTCAACCCGCAAAGGGATCGCTATACTCATGACGTTCGCTTTTGAAAGATTCGATTACTACGGAGTCCTCTGCATCGGGAGCGAAACCACTGGGGCATGCCAGCCACAGTGCTCATTGCAAACATCTAAGTGCATCCACAAACCTTTGGATTGAAAGAAGAAGGAACACTGTATTTTTCTGGATTACCAAAAAATAATAAAACAAAACACAATAAATTCAACACAAACAATTTCAGCAATCATACTCACAAGAGTATGCACAACAGAAAGTCACATTTTTTTTTAAACAAAATTGACGTTTTAGTTGATCTGCACAATCTTTTGCATCCGAAACCCTTGTGTAGGCTCCGGTTCGAGCACACTCGGTGGATTTTGGATCGAAATGCAAAGTATGTTTGCGCTGGAGTGAACACAAGGGCTCCAGACAAATTAGGAGTTGGATAATGTATGTGGTAGGGGGCTGAAATTGCTGAAACAGGGAGACCGAAACTACTCTATGCTTAGTCTTTGCGATGAAGATAATTTGATTACCAGATAACCAACTCATGGATAATCTTGCTACATAATGGACTTCTACTAACAAAACAGTCACAACATATTGGAAGGGAGTGGATTGTGTAATGGCACACAGTTAGTAGAAATTACCACTCCAGACCCACCCTCTGTCTGCTCGCCTCCAGCATCCAAGCCGTAATCGCATTCCAAACACAAAACAAGCGGCACATTGCAATAATTTATTGTAGGCCTAGTTATCTAACAGCCTGTTGCAATAAATTATTGCTTCTTTTAACCAGTGTGCCGCCTGCTCTGTGTTTGGGTGGAAAATGATATCTACCTACCGTAAGAAACAAACATGGATTAGCTTCAATTGACAAGTTTGCTCTTACTATCTTCAACAAAACAATTCTGATGATCAATAGGGTAAACATATATTAAGCACAAGTTCTATTTATTGACTCGTGTTGAACAAGGGAGTATACTACACCTTTAAACAACCTGACAGACATATCACAATCCAAAACATGGAATGGAAAAGGAGTGTTCACCCCAAGTATCACCCATATTGACCTTAAACCTGGGAAAGCATTCTTGACTCTAAATAGCCTTCAAGCTGGGCAGAACTATGAGGACCAGTCTTCTAGTTTGGGAAACACTGGGCATAGACTTGCAGTCTTGGCATCTTTGCAACAGGATGCATTCACTTTAAAGGAGAAGGAAAGTAGTTTACCACTTGGGAGTGCCAAATGTTAGACACCCCAAGTGAATGTATTTACTTACCTGAAACCCCAGGCATGTGCTCCGATCAGCAGAAAACTGCACCGGCCCAGGGTTCTGCCAGTGAGCACTATGGAGAGATCCTCTTCTTTGCATTTAAATTTCCCAGAGCAGACGCATGCGCAGAACAAAATAGCCGGCTCTTTCATAAAGTTCAGCTGATAGGAGCACTAGGCCAGAGTGTCAGGTAAGTAAATACAATCAAATAACCTTTGGCAACTCCAAGTATAAAAACACTTTGCTTCTCTTTAATAGAGTAAAAATTTCCTCCTTCAACAAAACATTTTACGGACAATATTAAACAGGAGATACATTCTAAATGCAAAAAAAAAAATCTTGATACATAAGGCAGGCTTCAAACTTTGGGTACCTTCCACTAAGTTAAGAAACATCTTATAATGAAAGTAGAGAAGCAAAACGTTTATCTTACTCAGGAAGGAATCTAATCAGACCATTTCCACATAAAAATAATTTTACTTTTTGCTCCCTTGTCATACAGAAGGAGAGAAACTTTAGAGCACTGATCCCACCCTTTCCTTTAATTGTTACTCTGAATAATCCAATACTTCAGGTAAATTCTGTTCGGGCAGATTTTTTAAAGAAATTTTTTACATCGTTTTTTTGTTTTTTGTTTTTTTACAGATGCTTTACAAACTATGGGTTAAGCACAAACACATTTTGAAAGAGCTGGGTAGTCAGAAACACACACACAATTTACTTATAACACAATTTCATTGAAGGGTAACAGTCACTGCACAATAAATAATTTTGTTTAATACTTAAGATACTTTTAACTGTATAACATTAAAAAAAACTAAAGTTTGTCATTTGAAATAAATATATTGCTGAACGTCAGTGTAAAAATTGTTATTCTGTAAAATGAGAGAATCAAGGTTCTGAATGTTTTTGTGAGGAACGGTATAAACTAAAAGCACACATTATATAAACACCACCCATACATACTGGATATGAACAGCCTACTCACCCTTACGGATTATTGCAGTAAAGTAAGTCTGTTTGGGTTGCTTTAAACGCATTAGAGATATAATTTTAGCTCTCTCTTCTTTGCAGAGTTCAACCCTTCGTCTGATGGAAAGGGGATTTCCTTTACGCAGGACTGTGCTCTGACTGGGCTTACTGTTCTCCCTGGGCCTTTTTTTTTTTTTTTTTTTTTTTTACAGTAAACCATAGGATTGTGCACTTCATCGCACAGTCCGACAGGCTACAGTATCAACAGCAAAGAGAAGACTGGAACAGGCAATCAGCCAGTAGAAATGCCTAGCAAAAACAGCCTTGGCACATGGAGCTGTATGCTTTACTGATCTCGGCCTGTTTTTTTTTTTTAAAGGTTTTTATTTTGCATTTTCACAACCAAGAGGGAAAAGATTTAAGTAAAGAAAAATAAACAATCATGCTTGGCACTTACAGAAGAACAAATAATGGTTGCTCAAATCACAATAGTAATTATCGCAAAGCAGAGGGAGGCACAGAGCATCTGAATGTCAGGGTATATACCACGTTATACAAGCTTGAGGGATGGCCATATTTTCTCAGACTTTGCAGGTGTTTCACAGGCATTGTATGTCAAATTAATTAAAGGCAGTAAAGCATCAACTGAACAGCCTGCGTATGTTTACAGGCTAAGAGAAGCAGATCCACTTTGTGACCCTGCACTATTGATCTAAGTTGCTCCTACCTGTGTGCACACATACACACAAAGCAGAAGTCAGGCCAAATACGCAAAAGGGGCATCTTCGGGCCAACCTACACTTTACTGCATATGTGCATACGCAGAATATACGCAGGCAGCAGTGTACAGCTCTTTGTGCCTATGCCCTAAGGGAAAAAACTTTAAAACACAGTTTTTATCTGCAGCTACTGAATTTCCTATCTGACTTGATTACAGGAACTTGTAATCAACCCTTTAGGATTCATTATTTTGCCAGAGGTCACTTTACACATTATAGTGCCAACAACAGAATGGCAAGTAAGTGCTAAATGGCCATAGAGTTCACCTATACAATTAAAGAAGCTCTGCATAAGACATTTGCCTACTGGAGAATAAAAATGTCTTCTTGCAAGCCCTGTACATACTTGCAGTTTTCTTCTTTTATAAGGAAAGGGTTTCTGTCTTGCTACAGTATTAAATTCATGTTGGGTTGTCATCAGAACACTACACAAACAGGCAGAGAATCCATACCAAAGAATTTAACAAAAAACCTTCTGACAAAGTTCAGAATGCAAGAAGGCCTCATAAATGAGCCACTCCAAAAATATATCATTCATATATCATTCATAAAATCAGGGGGTCAGGGCAACAAAAAATAACACTCTACAATTTCAGATCAGAAGAGATCAGAAAAGTGTTTTTAATTACATTTACTCCGATATAAAGAATTTAATCCTGCCTTTTGTGTAAAGTAAATGGTGAATTTATGAAGGTGTTTAATTTCACCGACATGGGAACACCGTTATTTGCTTCTGGCGTAAGTCACTAAGAAAAAAGCATAAAAATGTATGCCATTTTTTACACGGGGGATGTCTAGAGATGTGTGGTGTATTATCCTGCTGTTTTTTACACTGCATAATAAATACATGATTATACATTTCAGGCCTTGGCGAAGTGTAAAAATATAGGGATCTAACATGACATTACAACAATGGTGTCATATTTAATTACCATTATCAAAATAAAATCAACCCAAAATATCCAGAGGAATGTGCTACATATCCACTAGAGGACCACATCTAAATGTGGTCATACACAGTGAGATCCACTAGTTTGGCAATGTCGTCAAACGAGCGGATCTCTTCCCGATATGCCCACCTTGAGGTGGGCAATATCGGGCTGATCCGATCATAGGCCCTGGGGCCCAACGATCGGATCCTAACGAATAGTAATGGGCGATTGGATCACGGGATCACATCAACGAATAGATGCGGCCGCAATCCGACGGGATTTTTCGTCCCATCCGATCAAGATCTGGCCGACTTTCGGCCAGATCTTAATCAGGGAAGCCCGTCAGGGGGCCCCATACACGGGCCAATAAGCTGCCAACACGGTCTGTCTGCAACTTTTATCGGCACGTCTATGGCCACCTTAAACTACCCTTCAGATTGATACCCCAGATTTAGAAAACAGGCTCCCTCATCTGAGAAGCTGGTTCTAGATAACAGAGGAGAGTTTTTTGCAAAAGCATCTGGAAGCACAGAAGTATGGTTAGCGCACTCTATTTCATATCATTCTACATAGCCGAGAAGACATCAACTAAGTACAACTGACTTCTGAAGAGAATGAAACAAATCTAAAACCATAGCTGGTGAACATTAGTTTTGATACCAAAGCATATCATTATATTCTGTGGCAATCTGCTCAACTGGCAGAATTTGACGTGCCTTTTCTAAGAAGGGGTGTTTCTACCTGGTTACCAGGTTGTACCTGTCTCTTTTAGTAAAAATTCTGATGAATATCATCTCCTGAGGCAATAACAGACAGGACATTTTGTCGTCCATGATTAATCTTGGCCAAATGTCCCTTTTTCTTCTTCCCTACTGGTTAACATTCATATCGCCAGTGGGGAGACATAGACAGTGCAACTACTTTAAAAGTAGTCTGAACTTTCCTTGCAGGCAACAAAACATCCCATGTGTCATTCTTACCAGGTATGTCTAACAGCTTCCAATTCCAGTAGCATCCTTGATATGTTAGTGTAAATCATCTGTAAGCTTGGTGTAAAAGCTTCTACAAACTGTTCTATGTCTTCTTGTCCACCCAGTGCTGGTTCTTTGTAGGAGAGACCTCATGTATTTTGTCCATGTATTCATCTGGGCAAGCTTTGATACCTCTGGTTATAGCCATTTCATTAGCAGGGTAAGAAAATATGTCTGGGACACTGCTGTTAGTTCAACAAGAAAAGACCAATTATGTGCACTTTGCGCCTGATAGAATCTCTGCTTTCAGTTTAGTCTTTGGCATCCAGTTCTTTTAGATCATAGTTTCCTTTTGTGATTTGGTAATTAGATATGATGTAATCACCTAGGCCCATCACTCTCATGGTAACCTCTCTATCTTACTGTAATTCATTCATACTGTTAAATATGCCTCTAGGTCAGCTGCAGAGGTTATCTTCTGTATAGGATACTGTGCAGCTTTGTAAGCAAGTGTTGGTGCCTGGCCCAGGCCAGTACCACTGTTGCTTTTCAGCCATAGATTGTATCCCTTGCAATAAAATACAGTTTGCCTAATGTTGCTGTTCCAAGGCAGCTTTACTGACCTCTGTCTGAGCGTTGATTTGAGTCATTTATAGTCATTGGCTTCTTGCTGTTTTTGCAATGGATAACCATGGCATCCTCGTGTCTTTTCTTGTCTGAGAGCTTCCTGGATAGTTTGTTTCCTCAAGCCTTCTTTGCTGCATCGTATTGGACTGATCTAGCTGTTTTATTAATTATCCCATGACTGCTGTTTATAAACAGGTACTGATCACACAGGAGTCTATTTATTTAACAACACTGTCTCTTTAAGTACATGCCCAAATTCGATATACCACATGTGGAATGGTCTTGGTCACGCCTTTTCTAAAGTAAAAACAGCAATACCCAATGTAACGTCAAACAAAGTGTGTTTTACATAAAATTTGTTTCAAAAATAAACATTTAACGATACATAACAAGTAACAATAACTCAGTTTCATTCTCAAAGGAACAATAACACCAAAAAATATAAGTGTCTTAAAGAGGACCTGTCACCTTGAGACATGAGTAATATATATCTTTCCCTCCTTAGTTAAACCCTTTAGTCAACTGTTTTTGTCTATATTTGAAACGGATTAGAAAATATCCTACATGCAAAAAGTGTTTTATAGGTGCTGCCATCTTGAAACAGGACCCCTTTGTTTTCTGTGTGTGGGCTGAGCCAAACTGCCAAATCTCATGCATGCTAAAGTCGTAGAGTATCTGTGATAGACATGCTATGCACCACTCATGTTACACCAGGACTTGATATTCTATTAGGATTGTTTGAAACATCTTCTGTATTAGCACATTGTGTGGGCTACTACTAAATATCTCAAACCAAAACGTTAAAACCTACTAAGAATGTGTAGACCTTGGGGCTCATTTATAAACACTGGGCAAATCTGCAACTGTGCAATAACCAATTTGATTTCATTGTTCAACTTGCAGCTGCCTGTAAAAAGCCAGTCACTGATTGGTTGCTATGGGTTACTGCCCAAGTGCAAATTTGCCTTTAGCTTAAAGTCAACCCCAAAATAAAAATGTCCCTAATAAAAGAAAACATCATTCTAAGCAACTTTCCAACATATATTTATTGAAGATGTTCAGTGCTTTGAAAGTTATAGTATTTGCTTAACTCCTGGTTGCTACTTTTTTAAAAAAAAATTCAGATGGAGAATAAAGTTTTTCCCTACTGGTGTTTCTGTATGTATTAATCAATCTAGCCATTATATTGCATTGTAATTTTTCGTGTTTTAGCAGGATAGGTGTTCCCTCAGCAGTGTTACAGCTATGTGCTGCTCCGAGGTAGATTTTTGTGCTGCTGGGGGTTAAAAAGGTCAAAAATGCAGAGGGGAAGTGCAGCAATGCAAATTATTTATATGCTACTACCCAAAACACTGCTTTCCAGTACCCCTCAATGTCCTTTTATCCTTCTGTTCTGCAATGCCATGTTCAAAGTCCATATCTTTACAGAATTTCCTCATTTCTCCCTGCTCGTTCACCCACCGCATTCCACATTACTTACTGTAATATGTAGAGGGGAACTGAGCCTTCAACTTCTACTCTGTAACACTCCATTTGGAAGGGACAGTGAAGGGGATGTGAAGGGAGAGCTTTCAGCTCCTGTTCGCAAGGTTCATAAAGGGTTATGCGCAAAGAAAACCAAAGCTCTCAACTTTAGACATAACTTCTTCGGAAAGGCACATGGAGGGGGATGCAAGGGAAAGCCTTCACCATCCATCAGAAGAGACAGTGAGGGGGATGCAAAGGGAAAGTTTGCAGCTCCTATTCAGGAGGTCAGAGAAGGCTATGCGCAAATCAAAATGGAGCCATTCAACTTCAGAAGTGAAATCAAGCGATATGCGGGCGGAACAGTGCGGTGCTATCAGTCATATTAGAAACCTGTCACGGAGGTAGAGTAAAATTAGCGCTTGGCTGCAGGGCTGCCATCAGAAATCACGGGCCCCCGTACATCAAAATTTTCTGGGCCCCCTGGTCCTGCCCACTCCATCCCGCCCCCCCAAGCCCCACCCCCAGATCCTGCCTACACCACAGTAAAAAGGCTACACAGACATTTTGTTTTCAAAACTCATCAGTTAATAGGGCTTCTCAAGCATAATTCTATTTTAAAATCAGTCAGAGTCTTTAAAGGGCAAATTAATTTCATTATACAGAGAAAGCTCAATTTTACATGTCCTGATTTTAAGTTTTCCTTTTCCACGCCATTTTTTTGTGGTCCCACAATATATAACTCACTTCCATGATTTTCAATTTTCTTAGATTTTACACAATTTTTTTTATGGTCCCTGACAGAGGGTACCTGATTGAAATAACCTGAGGTTGGTATGTTTTTTATTTCTACATTAGATGCCTGGGGGGAAGTAAGCAGTTTATTCATAATTGCTAAAACAATTTAAGTCTGAGTCCTAGAGTCATCACCTATCTTGTTAATATGAGAGGCCTAACACTGAGGTACTGGCCATTCTTATTATCTGGCCATTAAACGCTACACTGAAGGAATGACTGATGCCTCAGAGGCTGTTATGGCTTCCCTGTAAAAACCCTGTCCATTAACACTTGACATGCAAATAAAGGCCATAATAAAGGCCATGGTGACCTTGGGCATGACACTGACAGAGGCCAAAGTCTTAGGTTCAACAGTGCAGCAAAATGAAAGTTGTGGCCTGAAGCACCTACCTGTGGCACGCTTATTGTACAGACAGGGGCCACTGAAACACTGCATAGTCCCCTACGTTAAAGGAATTGTTCAGTGTAAAAATAAAAACTGGGTAAATAGATGGGCTGTGCAATATAAAAAATGTTTCTAATATAGTTAGTTAGCCAAAAATGTAATGTATAAAGGCTGGAGTGATTTCATGTATAACAAGTCAGTCAGATCACTACTTCCTGCTTTTCAACTCTCTTTGTTTACACTGACTGGTTGCCCTGGCTACCAGACAGTAACCAATCAGAGGGGGGGGCCACATGGGTCATTTCTGTTGCTTTTGAATCTGAGCTGAATGCTGAGGGTCAATTACAAACTCACTGAACAGAAATGTACCATGTGGCCCCCCTTCAAGTCGCTGACTAGCTCAGAGTTATAGAGCTAAAAAGCAGGAAGTTGGATTCTGGCTGTTTTATTAGACATCTGTTCACGCCAGCCTTTATATATTACATTTTTGGCTAACTAACTATATTAGAAACATTTTTTATTTTGCACAGCCTATCTATTTACACAGTTTTTATTTTCACACTGAACTATTCCTTTAAGATCCACTCTCACTGTCCTACATACCTCCCAACATTTTGTAAATGAAAAGAGGGACAAAAAGTTGCGGCGCGCGTAGCGTGGCAAATTTTTTGTGGCCACGCCCATTTTGGGGCCACACCCCCTAATTACCATGTTCATCAATGCAATGCACTAATGACACTTACAAGCTGCTGGGGGGTATGCTATAGCAAGGCAGAATAATAAACAAAAGGCAGGAGATGCAGAGTAATTAGGGCAGGGAGAGTATTGTCATTTGCTTCCAAGGATGACTTTAGCCTTGCAGCAATTAACAGGGGGTATTATGGAAGGGTCCTACTCGGAGTCTAGTACACGATTCCTTGCACCAAGTCGCACCGTAGTGACAATAAAGTGATAGTCTAAAGCAGCGGGAAACCGCTGGGCCAGTTAATTAAAGGCACATTCAACTGTAACAATTAAGCCAAAGTCCACACATACAGACAGACACAGTGACACATATACAGACAGACACACACATACAGACAGACACAGTGACACATATACAGACAGACACACACATACAGACAGACACACAGTGACACACATACAGACAGACACACAGTGACACACACAGACAGACACAGTGACACACATACAGACAGACACAGTGACACATATACAGACAGACACAGTGACACATATACAGACAGACACACACATACAGAGACACAGTGACACATATACAGACAGACACACACAGACAGACACAGTGACACATATACAGACAGACACACACATACAGACAGACACAGTGACACATATACAGACAGACACAGTGACACATACAGACAGACACAGTGACACATATACAGACAGACACACACATACAGACAGACACACACATACAGACAGACACAGTGACACATATACAGACAGACACACAGTGACACACACAGTGACACATATACAGACAGACACACACATACAGACACACAGTGACACACATACACACACACAGTGACACATATACAGACAGACACACACACACACACACACAGACACACAGTGACACATATACAGACAGACACACACATACAGACACACAGTGACACACATACACACACACAGTGACACACATACAGACAGACAGACACACACATACAGACACACAGTGACACACATACAGACAGACAGACAAACAGACAGACAGACAGACAGACAGACAGACACACACACAACTCACACACTCGATCTGTAACTGACACAGTAGAGTTAGCCGACTGCAGCCTCCCTAAATCCACCCCTCCTCCAAGCCAAGCAGTTACTCACAGTGCACGCACAGTTCCAGCACACACGCACAGCATTCAACATGCATTTCCCTCCGTGATGAACAGCACAGGTTTGGCAGCACTGCAGTGTAGAAGGGGGATGGAGCCATACTTCCACACTTGTTTAACGGCACCTGACCTCTCCCCCCCCCCCCCAGAGCAGCATGGAGCCTTGAGTGACACTGGCCGGACAGAAAGACTAAGCTCCCTATTTACCCATAAACATTTGCCGTCCGGTGCGTGTCAATAAAACAAGCGCTGTCCCCTAACACATGCCTTTCTTTAGGATTCCTTTCCGGGTAACTAACAGGCGTCATAGCTACGCCACACGGAATCCCTGCAGTGGAGGGTACCCATCATACCCCGCGCCCCGCCGCAACAAGCAAAACTTTATTTGTATAGCTGGTTAGCACGCATCGCACAGTACCAACGAGCAGCAAAAATCTCACGAGATTTCAGCCAGCTACAGTTTTTCCCATGAGGCTTTGCGCCCGACTTTCAGAAAGTCGGGACTTTGGAGTCTCGTGCACAATTTTAAAACCCTGCCTTAATTACATTTATTTAGAAAAAGACGGAAATATGTAAGTTTTGTTAACTATTTAATAACAGTCCTACTGTCAACAAAAAAGTGACAGGTTTCCTTTAAAGGAATGACACTGATGTACTGTTGCGTTTGCTTCAGAAACAAGCTGCTGTGTAGCCACGGAGGCAGCCAATCAAGCACAGGATACACAGTAGATAAGATACATTCGGAAGAATCTTATTGTATAACACAGAGATTATAGGTTATCTACTGTGTAACCTGTGCCTTTTCTCCTTTCTCAGCTTTCAATAGCTGCCCTCATGACTATACAGCAACTTGATAATATAAACTATAGTAGAATTTCTGAAGCAAACACATCAATTTTACCAGCATGTGGCAAAAGTACATGGAGTCCCTGGGTTACATATGAGATAGGGTACGTAGGTTTGTTCTTAAGTTGAATTTGTATGTAAGTTGAAACACTGTCTCTAGAAGTAAATGCCCAAATTTGATCTACCATATGTGGCAAATATAAAAAGATATCTGTCTTAACATAGTATTTATTTTTCCTTTCTGTGCATATTTATTTTTACCTTTCTGTGCTCTGCAGTAGACAACACACACCAGAGGGGATTGGGGCAGGTGGTTTATTAAATCTAAATGCTAATAAAAGTCAAGCAAACCACAGTAAGTTACTGTAATAGCCTCAGTCTGTAAGTGTGAGTTGTATGTAAAGGTGGCCATACACGGGCAGATTAAAGCTGACAATATTGGTCCTTTAGATCGATTCAGCAGCTTATCTGCACATGTGTGGGGGCTCCCAACAGGTCCAACCGATAAATATCAGGCCAAAAAACGGCCAGATATCAATCAGTCAAGTTTGGTTTTTCATACGATCCAGGACCGCATCGGCTAGTTGATGCGGTCCTGAGACCAGTCAGAGCCCATTCGGAGTATTGTAATATCATTGTTCGGGTCGAGATCCGCTCATTTGTCAACCTTGCCAAACGAGCGGATCATATAGTGTATGACCTCAAGTCGGGTGTATGTAACTCGAGCACTCCCTGTATTTTCATTACTTTAAAACACTGTCCTTTTTCTTGGTGTTACTGTTCCTTTAACTAGAAAAGCCTGGTCCCTTGGCAGTCTGTTTATACAGGTCTCGCTGATCTAGGCACTGTTAGTGTAGTTTACACAATACAGTTTTAAAGGAATTGTTCAGTGTAAAAATAAAAACTGGGTAAGTAGGCTGTGCAAAATAAAAAAAAATTCTAATATAGTTAGTTAAGGCTGGAGTGACTGGGTGTAACATAATAGCCAGAACACTACTTCCTGCTGTTCAGCTCTCTTGGTTTACACTGACTGCTTACCCTGGTTACCAGGCAGTAACCAGAGACTTGAGGGTGGGCCACATGGGTCATATCTGTTGCTTTTGAATCTGAGTTGAATTCTGAGGATCAATTGCAAACACACTGAACAGATATGTACCATGTGGCCCCCCTTCAAGTCGCTGACTAACTCAGAGTTAGGGAGCTGAAAAAGCAGGAAGTAGTGTTTTTGGCTATTTATCTAGTTTTTATTTTATTATTAGGTTTGGCTCTTCGCAAGACTTTCAGATGTATTTACCTCTTTTGCTGTTTCTCTTAGAGATTCTGGGGAATATATAGTTTCCCTAGCATTGTGCTACATTTTGTAAATAATAAAATTACTGTAAGACCGCTTAATAGTATTCGGATATCGATATAGATATGCCACTTCCAGCTTGCAAAAGTCAACAATAAAAATCAGTTTGGTTTGACTGTTAAAAAACTTTAACAGGTGACACTCTAAACAAAACGACCATATGATTATTCTATTTTCAAAGTAAAACAACACACCACCTGTTAAATAGGCTATACCTGTGCAAAGGTACAATTTAATGCTTTAAAGAAGTAACTTTAAAGAAGTAACACACCAAAATACAGTTTTGATACATATAGGTCTTCTAAAGTGGCCATTGTACAAAAAAAAAAACAAAAAACAACTCTGACAATCCCTTCTGTGATGAACACCTGAGAAGCAGACAGTTGTAGTGGTTTCTGTGTTCATATCCAATTAGAAAGAAAAAAAACAAACAAAAAAAAACACATGAGAGTAAAAATAACTTCACAAAATATTAGTAATGAAGGTTTCTAGCAGGCTACAGGGTGGTAAACTGCAGGAGTCCAATCTGCACCTAGTTGGTAAATTTTACTAAAATGCTAAGTTTGAAGATTCTGATGATCTTTGGATAATCAAAGTGTCTATTTCATAGTTTTACAAGAGAAGGATCCCACTGAACCTACGTATATGAAGATAATCAGAATCTACAGTTTCTGTACAACGTTTTAGTAAGAAGAAAGACAACCCAACTCTGATACACATGTAAAAGAGAAAGGGGGGTTTCCCTGCTTAAACGTTGTGCAGAAGCCTGCAAAAAAAATGGTACTGTTCTGATAAGCAAAGTGTGAAATAAGTAAAGTGTTAGATGCAAGTTCAATGCTGAGCAAATAGTGGCTTGCTACAGGGGACTCCCATGTAATAATAAATAGATTTTTGAAAATAAGACCCTTAGTGCTAAAGCGCAATGTTTATTTTGACTGATACAAAAAATAATACCATAAGTTAGAAACAAAATCAATTCTAAACCAATAATAGGGTCAAGAATCAATTTACCACAATGACGCATGCCCATACCTATTCAGTGTCCTCACGGGTCAGATGAGCATTCCTGATCCACAAACACCCGCTGGGTGTCATGGGATTGTTTTCTCTCCTGCTTTATCTTGGCTGTGGTAAACACAGTTGCAGCTATGTCTGCAGCTCATTGGCCTGTATATGGGGCTATACAAAGGGCCTCCTCAACCAACACCTGGCCAGAATCAGTCAGATGTCAAATAGGCAGGCTTAAATATCTTGTCTGACTGTGGAATAAATCAGCTCTTTTATGTGGTTCTCATCCTGATGGTCTACTTGAACTGAATTGTAATCCAATCGTTTGGTCGTTGGGACAAATGATTGCATCAGTCCAATATTAAACTACCTTAAGATAGATATACAGGTATACAGGTAAAAATATCCACTCATCTGGCAAATGCACACATTGTTACATGTGTGGTGAGCTTTAGTGTTAGAAAACAAAATGCAAAGGGGTACATCATCTGAATGCAAAATTGAGAACATGCAGGCAGACAGCACCTTTATCACTTCAGGCTGGCAAGAAGAATAAGAATACAGAAATACATCAGAGTGTTGTTAACGGTTGGTTTCTGATCAGTATAATGTAAAGTCATCTGTTGAAGAAGAGTATTTCTGCTTTATAATGTAAAAGAATGACCTCAGAGTAACAGGACATACACAAACAAAAAAGTATGTAGTGTAGTATGTAATGTAATCACTTTCCAAACATTTGGCCAAATATCAGTCAATTAGGCCCATGGCAGTGCCTCATACATGGGCAGATAAGCTGCCGACTCAGACTGAAGAGCTGAGTAAGAAGCGAAAACCTGCCTGCTACACTGTACAGTATCCCAGTATGCACACTGGTATCAGGTTGGCTGTTAGTGTGCATATTACAGTTTGCAATTAACTGCCTTAAAACCTCTACCTGGACATGACACAGACAAATGCAGGAAACCAACCCTGCTGTGCAGCTGTGCAATAAGCACAGTGCCCATTTTTGGAAGTCAGTTGGGGAGGTGGAATCTGTGCAAGGGCTCCACTGTATAACAATGCCATTTGATCTTATTTAAAAAAGCAATACTGACACGCTTAACTTGAAACATGTTAGTATTGCTTTAAAATCTTTCATGTAGCTATTGCAATGTGTAAAACCTTGCCTCCTCAGGTATACCAACCCATGTTACCTGTCCCATACTCAAACATCTCTTCTCCCAGCAAGCATGTAGGTGTGGCATAGGCTGTAAAGGCTGGACTGGACACCTTTTACAGACTCATCAATGCTTACATAAAATTACAGTACAGAAAATGTTTGTCATTTGAGTCGTTTTCCTGCTCCAAGGTTTCATATTTAGAAGGATTATAGTATAATGTTCCAGTTTAAGTGACCATAAAAAAAGTTATCCAAAACCATCTAAGAATGTAGGTCCAGTACTTACTGGTAGCCTGAACCCACTGATGTTGTTTAAACCTAGTCAATATCACTCTGTTGTATGCTGCATTAGCTGCATTGTTTACATACATGTCAAAAATTGATAAGATGTATGCATGCCAACGTTGGTAATATAAACTGGTTCCAGCAGGATTTGCATTTGCAGATGTATGCTTATATACAGAGCCCAGACACCACAATTCTGAATAAACAAATTCACACACTTTTAAAACATGTGTTATCAAACCACTGCTCCTTTTCTGGAACTTATTTTGGAGCTTCCATGATAATGCTAGCCCCCAAACACACCAAAACAATGGTTCTGTGTCCGTTACGAACAAGGATTATGGTATAAAAGGCATATTTTGGCATTTTGAGAAGGGGACGTTTTCTGCAGGGTTGGAGTTTAAAACTGATAGCATAGGGAAATAATGGCCTGTATGGACAATGGCCATTGCTAGTTTCACAGAGCTTTCTTTCAGCCAATTTCAGCTTTGTCTTCAGCATTTATCTCTAGTAAAAGAAGCCAAGATGTCACACAATTCCATGTGCTGATATAAACAAAGTGATTTTACCTGCAGAGGCATGGTTCCTTTGAAAATGTTTGCATGTATATGAACCAACACAGATAATGGTCACAGCAAATGAATTAGAATAATAGACAAGTGAAAATTGCCATCACTACAGATTTGCATTTACAGAGACACACAATCATCATGAATGTATATGAGGTTTATAATTTAGGTCTCCCTTGAATCCAGTTATACCCATAAGACACAGCCTGAACACCAAAGTTGTATTATACCACAACTTTTTAACATATACCAGACTCTATGCATTTCATAGGATATTAATAAATGTGAGTGTGATCAGATCAATGTAACCCCACGTTTCAAATTATAATCAAATCATACTAGAGGCAATATATGAAGATCACATGGATAAGTCAAATGTTGTTCATTATATTAACCATGGAAATGTTACACATTAATTGTTATACATACAGACACATTTTATACAAAATAAAAACAATCCTAAAACAAAGAAAGAAAGATGAATAAAATGTTTTTAGTAGGTGGTAGCTAGGTAATACATCCTATGACGGCAACAGGAGACAGGAGCAATAAATAATGTGCCAGTCAGTAATGAGTGTTTTGGCAACATAGCTATCCAGAGAAGGAAAGCTACATAAAATAAAGTAGAAAATGGTTAGGTATATCAGCATTTCTCAGAGTAAAGTGTTAATAATTTGTGATAGCAATATATTATAATAGATCTGCTATATTCTGACTAAATTACTTGCACCTCTTTTAATTAAATATACAATAGCTAGGACTTCAGTACTGAAATTGGGGGATTATTGTTTGCCTTTAAACACCAGCGTGTGTGCTGCAGACAAATGTGCTGCATGGGGTGTGGAGAACCCAAGATGATTAGATTACCACAACATCAGCCGGGGGCCGCCATTTTTAGCCTTTCCAAAAGGACAAAAGAGGGAAATACCATCAAAATGCACACATTCTTAGCAAGTAGAAAAATATTTCTTATGCTAAGCAAGTTTACATAGGTTTAATATAAAAATGTTGCCTCCCAATGTACATTAAGAGCTAATAAACATTAAGCAAGCAGGCAAGATGAGGCAATTTTAGTACAGCTCTACTACACTCTAAAACAACAAACAAATAAATCCATAAACAGACAAAGGTTTCCACCCAATAAAACTTATTTTGATGTTATGCCAACAATGTTCTAAAGCCTCATAATAACCATGATGACCAGGAGAAAATATAGAAAAGATGTATGTACAGAAGAAAAACCTGACATTACACCTTTGAAAATTACATGCACTCAGTCATATTTTGAGAATGTTCTATGTTAATTCAGATAAACTGTTTACTGAAGCATGATTTTATAAAAGGACAGAAGGGTGCATGGTTCCTCATCTATTCTTTGTGAATTAGTGTTGTGTCTGTGCTGGCCTGGGTTACACACACAGTGGACCGTTTGTTTCTCTCCACCCCCCTTCTGTGTCTGCAGCTTATGAGCAGAAAGCCCTGGAATCAGAGATCTACATGCTCTCAAGAGGGTGGGTTAAGGTGCACACACACACACAAACACACTGATCACAATTTCCAAATCTTATCACATGTGACAAAATACCATTCTGAAATTGCACATTTGAAAATAATTTTCACAGAACTGATTCATTCTGTATGCTTTTATCCCTATTTGACTTTTTTCTGGACAGCAGTACCACAGAATCCATGCCTACAAAATATAAAAACTGAAAAGGCTTTTGAAAAGAGGAAATGGAGGAGGCCTCAGAAAAAAAACCACAGTGCAAGATAAACAAACCTTAGAGGAGGGGACCAGAATGGGGTGTGTGAACAGTTCATGTATGTATTAAGAGTGTGGGGAGTCCACTTATTTCTTTACAGGGCTACTTCCAAATGATCCAGAAGTTATAAGCGCAGTTTAAAGACGTCATCCTTTTAGCTCTTTACCAGCCTTTAAAATAGAGATGTTGATGGGAGTTGCATGACAGCAGCTGGAAGACTACAATTTTTTAGGCCAATGCGGTCTATAAATATTTGGCAGAAGCAGCTAGGCTTAGCATAGCCCCGCCATATTTATCAGTAACATACTAACCCCATTAGAAACTGCCTAGTTCACACAGAGACAACAGCATATCGAACCAAGTCAATGACTGTGTATATGAAGCCATGCAGTCGTACACAAATCCATCCCACAGGAATACAAACACGGCGTATGTGTGGATTTTGTACGTACATTATAGCATATTCAGACAATAAAACGGCATACATTCGTACTGAAACATTCACAGCAAGATGTAAGGATACTGCTGACGATTTTACGGGAAAATGCGGATATTAATAAAATAAGAACAATACAAATACGGTAGTGAGACTTACCTACAGTAATCAAACGCCAGACGAGAGGACCCCGTTACACCACGAACACACCCCCTAATAGAACAGGTTTGGTTTGGCCGGACTAAATAAAACCCCGATTACGGAAGCGCTCCCACTGACAACTAGTTTGGTGACTGGAAAATCAGCATCAGTACCCGGTACCGTTAACCAAATTTTGCGGGCGAATGATCAATTAAGTATCAATATAAGTAAAACGCAGAAGCTGCCAGGAAGGAAAGCGATAATTTCAGTGTGCAAGTACGGTTGGAGAAGAAATAAAAACGTTGTTCGATGCGCCCGTGGTGAGTGGAACCCCAATGTGTACAAACCCCTCTCCTCCCGTGTTTCAGCCTACGCTGGCTCTATGTCACTGCCTCTCTCTGGAAAATGGCGTCCGCTAAACATACAGGGCTCCATAGCCTAACTGTCAGGGGTTGAAAACAGAGCCACTGTGGGCATGAAAAACTAGCAGAACTAGTCGTGGCCCATAACAAATATGGTGAAATGTCTGCAGTCGAAGTCGCCATTTTGCGTGTGGGCAAAAACGTACACCACTATTTCCACGCCTATCCCGCTTTTACAATGTAAAGGGTGGTCCTGAGGTCGCCATTTTGTGTGACGGCGAAAACTTGCATAGTGGTTGTGGACTTGCAGTTAACTGGAAGCGTGGGATTTGTTTGCATGCATGTCGACCTGTGTGAAACGTACAGTATAGCACACCCAAGCAGAGCAATATAATCTGACTGGGTCGGTATTGTCGGAAATATCAAAGTCCAAGTTGGGGCCCTCAAGCCATTCACAGATGTTGGGTTGTCTTTAGAAAACTGTCTGGCGTTTTTGCGTCATATTCAAGGCGTTTGTCTAGTACCAATAAGGCATTACGTTTGACACACTTAAAACCGAGCAAGTAAAGGTAAACTTTATTTACAAATAGAGAGTTGTAACACTGCGATAAAAACGTGTTTCGCACGACTATATTGCTGTCTTTTTTATATCGATTCTTGTATCAAATGAAAATGGAGGAGGGGAAGTCTCGGGTAAAGCTACTCGCTAAAATGTTGTTGGTAAAATGGAGGCGTTTCCTTGCTGAGGTCTGCGTTCATTACCATGGCATTTACTGGCTTGGTAGTGGCTGTTTGTTGCGGGGTTTCCCAAGTAGTGCTTGCAGGGGCTCTTACATCTTGCGCAAACTCGTATCCGCTCATAAAAGGCGACTGAGTACTCCCACCTTGTTTCCATGGAAGGTGAACTGAGTGACTGGAGGAGAAGCCGAGATACTTCACTTAGAAATTCGCGTGTGTTTCGTACCTTTTCTTTTTTGTCAAAACAATACTACAGCCATGCCGCTTTAGAGTCTTTAAGAAACCGATGGTGAATGGACAATGACGCTCTTAAGTATTTTTATTTAACTGTTTAATTCACACTACGTTGAATGTAAAAATGTTAACATGTAACGTAATATTGTATGTTGATTTTATTGTCTTTGTATTGGAAGTTGGTAATGGAGGCGGACGCCCTTTCAGCTCCCTGCGTTATTTCTTGTAAAGGGGCGGGTTGTGTACATAAGCCAATAGTTGCGCGACTAAAGATTCCCCTTTGTGTACTGATTGGTTGCTCGTGACATCATGCTGCAGCAGGTGGGTGGTTCTGGAGCTGCCTGGGGATGCGGGTGCGGAGGGAGAACTCGACGCCATTATGTCTGTACCCATTAGAAACCTTGTTCGAGGAAAGCTGCTTACTTGCTTTCAATTTCCCCAAATAGAGACTGGGATTGATGTTTCTCATGAGGTCTTAACGTGTTTCTAGTTAGTATGTGGTGGTCCTAGACGGTGTGAATGAAAAGCTTTTAAATGCGTCATTTCAATATGGCGTTCTGAGGTGTGGATAATCTGCACGTCCTCTGAATCACGTGACTGTTGCATAGCAATATTTTTGGCTGCGTACCAACTCGGCAGACGGATGTGGAAAGTAGGAGGAAATCCCAGCGCTAGATGGGGGGGGGGGGGGGAAGGTTAGACTTGACTAAACAGTGCTTTTCACATCGTCTTGCCACTGACCTTTAAACCTATTGTGTGCAGACCCTTGCCTTCATGAGATGCGCTCTAAAAACTATTGCCATAATAAATTCGCTGGCTTGATTAACTGGGGTTATAGAACCAGAAAGGGCGTGGTGGAAATACTATTCATTCTGTGTAAGAAGTAATGCAGGTACTATCCAGGGTTCCAGGCCTATGTGCACAACTATGTAGTTGGTTTTTTATTTATTTTTTTATATAAAAGGCAATTTTGTGTTTATATGCTGTGAATGTTTAAGACTTGCTATATTTCAAATGGCTACAACATGTTCAAGATGAGTTAAATAAATGAAGCTGCTGAAAATAGACATTTTATTTTGATTAAGAAGTATGTATGACTTTTATTTATTGAGCTTAGTAAGGGAAACTGAGAAATGAAAACCATGTTTTCCAACTCCCAGCTTCTTGAGAAGTATTTGTCATATCACCAGTGTAGATATAACCCCCAGCAGTATAGTTAAAGGAATTGTTCAGTGTGAAAATAAAAATTGAGTGAATAGATTGGCTGTACAAAATAAAAAATGTTTCTAATATAGTTAGTTAGGCAAAAATGTAATGTATAAAGGCTGGAGTGACTGGATGTATAACTTGTCAGTCAGAACCCAACTTCCTGCTTTTCAGCTCTCTTGGTTTACACTGACTGGTTACCCTGGTTACCAGGCAGTAACCAATCAGAGACTTGAGGGGGGGCCACAGGGGTCATATGTTGCTTTTGAATCTGAGCTGAATGCTGAGGATCAATTACAAACTCACTGAACAGAAATGTACCATGTGGCCCCCCTTCAAGTCGCTGACTAACTCAGAGTTATAGAGCTGAAAAGCAGGAAGTTGGATTCTGGCTGTTTTATTAGACATCTGTTCACTCCAGCCTTTATATATTACATTTTTGGTTATCTAACTATATTAGAAACATTTTTTATTTTGCACAGCCTATCTATTTATACAGTTTTTATTTTCACACTGAACTATTCCTTTAAAGGGGAACTCCACAAAAACATAACTTTAGCTTTCTGAAAAGTAAACCTAATTTCAAGCAACTTTTCAATATACGTCATTTTAAAAAATATGCAGACTTTTAATGATTTTTAATGGTTTTTGATAGTTCCCTAAGCCTAGCTCCCTGCTGATCTTTCTGACAACTTTGCTTAGCTGACTGACTACATCCTACAACCCCCACAATTCCCTGCACCCATGATTTCAATAAGGAACAGAACATCACAGTGCAATGCATTGTGGGTTATGCAGTTCCTGCATGCTGTCTGTAAACTGTGGATTAGTTATTACAATTTGTAACATCAGTGTTTAGTCCCTCCTTCCCTGCCAGGATTTAAAATGATGCAGAAAGAGAAAGTTAAATAGCGGGTTACACAATATAAAATAACATGTATTCATACTTTTGGAAGAAACGGTTAACTGTGATGGGTATATTAGAGGTTTTTGTGTTATATGGGCCTCTATCAAATTTTGTTTTAGAAGCTGGAGTTCCCCTTTAAAAATGTGTGTTGTTTTTTTTTGTTTTTTTTTTAAATTAAAAATAGTACATCATTTTAGCACAAGTATCTATTTTCTGGGGGATGGTTGTATGCTGTTTTAATACTTTTGGATGAGCTGCCAAATTCTGTAATCCATCCACCATAGCAGAGTGCAAATACAGCAGGGAAGATAAGTGTTTAACACATCAGATTTTTTCAGTAAATCTGTCTAATGGGGCTATTGACATTCACATTACAGCAGATGTCTAACAAGCCAAGTAATCCACACATACAGAGAACTCAAAACAATATATCCATACATTAACTTGTGTAAAGTGATGACATGGAATAAGTATTGAACACACTTGCTGAAATACTTGGCTTAAAAGACAAGTTTCCTTGGCTTTGTGTCTGGGATCATTGTCTTGCTGAAATGTCGACCCTTGTTTCATCTTCAGTATCCTGGTAGATGCGGCAGATTATTAAGCATTTCCCAGTACATTTCTCCATTCATCCTTCCTTCAATTATATTGTCTGCCAGTACTATATGCTGAAAACAGCCCCACACAATGATGTTCCCACCTCAAAACTTTACTGTTGCTATGGTGTTTTTGGGGTGATGTGCAGTGCAATTTTTCCTCTAAACATGGCGTGTGCAATGGCATCCAAAGAGTTCAGTTTTGGTCCCTTCTGACGCTGGCGTCTCTCTTGATGCCGAGAAGAAAAAATTGACGCTGGCGAATTTTTGCAGGCGTTTTGCGGCTTTATTCTCTGGCGGCGAATCGCGCAAATTCCCGCCTGGCGAATAAATTCACCCATCACTATACGTAAACTCTTAAAGATGTCCAAAAAAAGCTCTAAATAGCCCCATTAGTATACTGAGCCTGCCTTAGGAAGTCAGTCTAAAAGAGCAATCTACGTCCCAGGGCTGTGGCGTCGGTACATAAAGCCTTCAAACTCCTGTTTTTAAAGGAATGGTAACATCAAGACCAAGTGTATTAGGGTCTGGTCACACGGTGAGATTAGTCGCCAGGTGACAAATCTCCTCCTTGCGCGACTGATCTCCCTAATCTGCCTTCCTCCGGCTAAAATGTAAATCGCCTGGGGGCAGGCACATGGAGTGCTTCGTTTTCAGAATTTGCCTGATGTTTCCTCATGAGGCAATTATGGGCGACTTAGGAAAATAAATCTCTGTGTGCCTGCCCCCCCGTGCGATTTACATTTTAGCAGGGGAAGGTAGAGGAGATTTGTCGCCTGGCGACTAATATCCCTGAATCTGCCCATGTGACCAGACCCTAATAGAAATAAAAATTTACAGTTGCTCTGCACTGGTAAAACTGGCGTGTTTGCTTCATAAAGACTTAATACTTTATATAAACAAGCTGCTCTGTAGCCATGGGTCAGCCAAACTGGATAAAAGGGACCGGTTATATACATATAGATAAGCCATGTCCAATACAATAGTGTTATATGCTATGTAGCCTGTGCCTTTTTTTTTTTTTTTTTAAAGCAAACATAGCTTTTTCCAGTGCATAGTAATGGGCGGTCGGATCGCGAGACTGCATCAACGAACAGATGCGGCCACGATCCGACGGGATTTTTAGTCCCATCTGATCGAGATCTGGCCCCATACACAGGCCAATAAGATGCCGACTCGGTCTGTTGGCAGCTTTATCGGCCCGTGTATGGCCACCTTAAGCCATTTTGTTCTTCTAATTTACTCCTCTTTCTAGTCAGGCCCTCTCCTATACATATGCCACTCTTATTCAAATCAATGCATGGATGCTAGGTAATTTGACCCCTAGTAACCAGATTGTCCCAACTGCAGAGTTGCTAAATAAACCTAACTGCAAATAATAAAATAACAGCCAAATGCAAATATCACTCTACATCATACTAAAAGTTTAACTAAAAAGGTGAACAACCCCTTTAATTACATTTAAAAGCTTTCCTTTTTTTGGTGTTGCTGTTCCTTTAATATAAAAATGATTTTTCATGTTGATAGAATATAAACCACATTACCTTTGGTAATTCTAAACCAAAAACAATCGGCAAACCTAAAAACTTCTATATTAACTGAACCTGGCATATACTGTAGCTGTATAATAGATGTTGAAAATCCAAAATTAACAAGTGTTGTTCTTAGAAACATTGTTTCTGCCATATACTACATCATAGAAGCTTTTAAATCTGATTTGATTATTTTCAGTGCTTTTATTTAGTTATTAGGAGTAGGGGTCTATACATTTTAGGAAGTTCCAGTTTCCCAAATTTCCTTCAGACTCCACAGTTCTGCTACCTCCTATTCAATGGAAGGCACCATAGATATAACATTTGTTTTTGCCTTTTAATGTTTTTATTAAATATCTGTACAGCTAATGCTCATTTTATCTGCATATACAATAAAGTTAACATTTTCAAATCTGTGTTATTCTGGGTGTTTCTTTATCAGTTAAAATGTAAATTGATTGGTTTTTATTTTTGTCAAGCTGATATACATATTTGTATGTGTGTATGTATATTATCCAATCAAGAAAAACCAGCACCGAGGGTCTTTCTCAAGGTCCCAACAGGGACCGAAACGTTGGTGATACATATGTTTTAAATACAACTATTTTCATATCCATGGTTTTTCTTGATTGGATTATACACTAATTACATCCATGCACAGGGGCAGCCATAACATGACTTATCTGACATGAGGTGCTGTCTGTTACGAATTTTTTTTTTTTTTTTTTTTTCAAAATGAAAGATGTATCTGTGGGGTACATTGTGCTACTCCATTTTGAAAACAATGGATGATTTGAGAGACAACCCTTCGTTCTTAAAATTACAACTTTCTATTTAAGATTACTCAATGGCACATACAACTAAAAAAAAAAAGTTGTTAGTAGATGTAATTTTTGTCACATGACTCACTGAAACATGTGTATTATAATAAAGTACCCCATGTTTCAAAATATTAGGATATTAAAAGTTATCTTGGAGTTCCATGACCTGTGTAAACACTCGGCGTTGTGTTTTTATATGGTCATGAAACTCCTCGGTAACTTGTAAATTATAAGGATATTATAAGAGGGGGTACTTTATTCACTATATATTATCCTGGACAATTAGGTTAATATACTGCCATTCAGTATTGTATTGGTTTAGACTAGACAAATAGACCAGTTACTGCGAGTTTTGCTTTGTCTTATTTTTATATTTTTGTCAGTGTTAATTTTTACATATGCTGTTCTGTGACATCCAGGGTTAAAATTCTAACTGTAGTCTGTTTCCTAAGGAAATTGTACTAAATCCAAACTTACTGCAATGTGGTGCTTAGCCAAATCACACACCACATTAAATAAAACTAGTGTCACGCTTGAGTACTGCACTTCTGAGGCTCCCTGGTGTCATGCATTATTCTCTCTACTTTATATAACTTCTCTTGAGGACTTCCCTCTACCCAGCAGTGCCACCTAGAATTACTGACATAACAATCTATTCTACTCCTTACAGATTGGTTGTTAGGGCCATTTGAGTCTGCTAAAAATGGAGTTAGATATTCTACTGGGCTTTATTTCCCCTAATAATTTTGTAAAATTTTTGTGCATCTGTAAAAAGCATCTCAGGATCTCCGAAAATCCTCAGAAATTTTTTCGTTTCCAAACAATGACTGTTTTTGGGGGCTCCCAGATTCCAAATATCTAAGGAAATCTGTGTGTTAGCAAATTTTTAGGAACAGTGACCCCCAGATATATTTTTGATTTGGTAAAATTAATTTTTAATGGTGATTGTCTTTAAAGCAGTTACTATATCATCAACATATCTAACCATTTTAATTCGATCCCTGCTATTTTAAATCCCATAATCAGGGTTGCCATCAGGGGGACAATCATCACGGGCGAGGTAGCTTTTAAGTGTTATGGGGTGCCCTGCCGTTCTGCTCTGCCTGGATTAGCCGGGCCCACCCTAAGTTGCCATAGAGCAGGGGTGTCCAAACTGCGGCCCAGGATGCATATGAATGCGGCCCAGCTTGAAACGATTGGTTCCCGGGGAAATAGGAGGAGGGGGGACTCTGCCCATTGGCCAGTTAGTAATAATAATACGTCTTTTTATTATCCAGGTGTCCCATATTCCAGTGTAAAGCTCCATCTGGTTATCCAACTGCCATTGTAGTTCTTTTCTGTGTATTTCCTTTGTTACAAATTAAACGTGTTTGTGTATTTCATGTGTGACCCCAGACAATTTTTCTTTTTCCAATGTGGCCCGGCGAGCCAAAAGTTTGGACACCCCTGCCATAGAGGGAAAGGTAAGCTCCAGTTTACAGGGTAAGGCATTTTTCAGTAGCAGTATGCACAACATGTCTCTGTCTTAAAGGAATAGTTCAGTGTGAAAATAAAAACTGTGTAAATAGAGAGGCTGTGCAAAATAAAAAATGTTTCTAATATAGTTAGTTAGCCAAAAATGTAATGTATAAAGGCTGGCGTGAACAGATGTCTAATAAAACAGCCAGAATCCAACTTCCTGCTTTTCAGCTCTATAACTCTGAGCTAGTCAGCGACTTGAAGGGGGGCCACATGGTACATTTCTGTTCAGTGAGTTTGTAATTGACCCTCAGCATTCAGCTCAGATTCAAAAGCAACAGAAATGACCCATGTGGCCCCCCCCTCAAGTCTCTGATTGGTTACTGTCTGGTAGCCAGGGCAACCAGTCAGTGTAAACAAAGAGAGTTGAAAAGCAGGAAGTAGTGATCTGACTGACTTGTTATACATGAAATCACTCCAGACTTTATACATTACATTTTTGGCTAACTAACTATATTAGAAACATTTTTTATATTGCACAGCCTATCTATTTACCCAGTTTTTATTTTTACACTGAACAATTCCTTTAAATATATTGATAATGGGTTGAGTGCAGAGGATCTGTTGTATTTGTCTATATGTATTTTGTGGTCACAGCCTCGTTGCACCCCCGCCTAATGGTTTTAAAAATCAGTGGTGAGCACAACTTTTCCTTGTTCCAGTGGCCACCATTTTTTATTGTATTTTTTAATGCAGGCCCTGATTTATGATGTGGGCGCCCCTAGGCCAGAGTGTCCTGTCACTGTTTCTCAAGCCTACCCTCCTTAGCTCCTTAGCGGGAATGTGCATGTTTGCGTTGGAGCACTGGGGATAAGGTATGCAGGGTTTTTAAAGGGGATTTAAAGGCAACAAAAATAAAATAAATTTTTACTTTCTTTAATGAGAGAAATTTTCTCCAAATATACTTTAATTTAAAGAATGTGTACCGTTTTTATAATTAACCTGACCAGCTGCAGATATGAAACTTCAGATAGTCCCTGACTGCTCTTCAGGGAAATGGTCATACTTTCAAATGGCAGGGGGTAGCCCCCCACCTTACTTCCCTGACCTCGAGCAACTTTGTTTGTTTCCCTTTAGAACAGCCTGTGACTGTATAGATTTGTAGTCACAGACTGGGCTGTATCTTGCCATCCTAAGCCTGGGCCTTTGTGGCCTTCTCACAAAACTGGGCCTGCATTTATTATGTGTACATATTGTAATATTACACTTTTTGCTATGAAAAGTGATGTAATTTTTGTCAGTGGACAGAAATGGCAATTTTCTCCTTGCCGTAGATGTCAGGCTTGTTGAGTCAGTGAGTCACTGAAATCCCATAGTGGCCTGTTGCAATTGGTGCAACAATGCTCAATATGAGACGGAAGGCAGGCAGTGGCTCTGGGATTTTACTCATAACGAATTGTGGTCAAGATCAGTTGAAGTGCGGTAAGTAAAGAACCCCCTCAAGATGGCATTTGTTCAGTGAGTGTAAATATCTAAATATGTGAAAGATCTGCAGAGTCAAACATGCACCTTCACCCAAACTGTACAGTTTCATATTTGAATTCAGTCCTGAAGGGACTACAAAGCGTTCAATTTGAACCCTTAAATGTGGGCACTTTGTCTCAAATTCATTAAATTACAAGATTAGGTAGTACCTTTTATTGGCTGAGTAAAGTAAAAACTGCTAGCTTTCGAGATGATCGTATTAAATCTCTACTTGAGGCTTGAACTGAAGAAGTGACTAGGAGTAGTGAAACTTCTTCATTAACTACTCTGCAAGTCCTGTTGTTATAGATTTATGACCTGGATTAATGAAAACCTTTATAGACATATGTTCTATAAGACAATTTATACATACCAAGACAAGAGTAGGGTGGGGGTAAGACAAGAAAAAAAGTCGGGGAGCTAGTGAGCAGTGATCCAAGATGGCCGCACCTTGATCGCGCTCGAACCGATGGGGCTCTAAATCCTTGGAGAATCACTGCTTTTATCCACAATTCGGCAATTCGACAACGGTTAAGTCTCCCGGAGTTATCGGGGGTCTCGGATGGCGAATAGAAGACACAAACGGGAACAGAAAGGCCAGCGTACCTCTTCTCATTACGCCACGAGGAGCGCTGCGTCACGTCCAACTAGGCCTCAATCCCCAACCTCGCCTGCTATGGCCTCGCAAGTGGATTCCTGGCTAGAGAGTGACTCGCAACCACCTGCGCTCTCAACCTCACCTCAAGGTCCCTCAGATGACTTGGCCTTACTCAACAAATTTAAATCTATGCTTCAGCAAGAACTGGCGACTATGGGGACTGCTATATCAGCAGACATTGCTAAACAGCTACTTGATCTGGGCCAAAGGACCGATGTTCAAGAGCACACAGTGGACGATATTACAACTGTTTTGGATGCTCATGAGACTGACATACAAGAGCTCCAAGGCCAGCTGCATGAGGTTTGGGACAAGATTGAGGATGCAGATAATAGATCCAGGCGCAACAACCATGCATAAGGGGTATCCCAGAAACGGTAACTGATCTCTCTTCTGCCATAGAAGCTGTCTTTACATCACTGGTCCCTAACCTACCCGCTGAACACTTGGAATGTGATCGGATTCACCGTGCCCTGCGGCCTCTGAAATCATATTACATCTCCATTTCCACCAGACGCAGGTAGCTATACTACAGGCCGCACGCCAGAAGGAACGCCTAGAATATCAAGGCACTCTGTTCCAAATCTATTCGGACCTGGCTCCCATCACACTTCAAAAACGTAAGGCTTTGACTCCGATAACTAAGGCTCTGCAACAATTGAAGATAAAGTACCGATGGTTGTTCCCAGTGAAAGTATCTTTTATCTACAACGGCCAGAATCACCAAATCGGTTCTCTACGCTCTGGTATGGAGCTGCTATCCCGCCTAGGCCTGTCACCGCACCAACCAGACAACCCGGCGAAGTCTCCAAGGCCTGCTCAACCCCATCGAGTCAGCCCTATCTGGGAGAGAGCTTCAGGTTCACCTCGGCGGAGAACCTCACCCACTTGAATATTTGGGGAGCACTCCTGGGAAAAATTCACTGGATTACGTCCGGGACGGTAATCTGGACGGTTGGTGAGATGCAACCATTGTTTTAGTTCTTTCCCCTCCCTTTTTATGTGTTTCAGTTGGGCCATACATCCATCACACATGTTTCACCTGATGCCCCCCATGTTTTCTCCCCGTGACAATTTAGGGGAATACCTTCTCTCCGTTTTCACGATTGTGACTATTTTGGGATGTTGGCTAGTGGAAGATTGGTGCTGATGACGCACTTATCCTCATTTCTATACCTCCGTTGAATTAACGCGGGGGGGTCATCGGCCCTTGTTGCTCCCAATTATGCTTGCCCATTGTAATCCACTTCCTTCCAGGGCTTGCCCCCCGGGTTTATCTTGTTGCCCCCCCAACAGTTTTGTCTCTCTGTCCCTCACAGGTTGTAGGGATTGTGGGGCGGGACTCGTCAAACGGTGGAGGATTCCGCCGACAAGACCTTGCACAATTGTGTACTTCACTGTAAGGTTACGTTTTCATGTTTTATTTTTTTTATATTAAGATGTTTTACTTTATTGAGAAGGTGGTTCTCACACTTGATGGTCGTCAATATAATCCATGCAACTTTTATGTGCTAATTACTTTGTTGTATATATGTTTGCTATTTGGTCCTTATATTCACAATGGATCTGAAAATCTTATCCCATAATGTCCAAGGTTTTAACTCCCTGGGGAAAAGAAGGAAGGCCTTTCAATATTACAACTCCCTCCATATAAATGTTTTACTTCTCCAGGAAACCCACTTCTCTAAGACCTCCTACCCCAAATTTGTACACAAGAATTACCCAACGGTTTATATGGCTAATAACACCACGAAAACTAGAGGTGTAGCAATCTACTTGAGGAAGGGTTTACACCTACAGGTGCTGGAGACCTTTGCTGACCCGGAGGGTAGATATGTCACTTTGAAAACCTTAATTGACGAAATGAAACTGACCCTAGTCTCCTACTATGCCCCACATTCGGGGCAATTCTCATTTTTTGAAAAGTTGGTGGGCTTTCTGTCACATTGGGGTGATGGTCATCTCATTATTGGGGGGTATACCAACAGCGTCCTCTATAGATATTGGGATAGACAAACAATTTCGACACCTGCTGATCTCCCCCATATTTCACCAGAGGGGACAAAAATTGGTAAATTATGCAACTCGGAAGGTTGGGTAGATGTCTGGAGAGAGCTCCACCCGGGAGTTAGACAATTTACACACTATTCCTCGCCCCATAATCTCTATACTAGGATTGATCACATTTGGTCCTCACAAAGCTTGTTATCGATGCCTCAGTCCTGCACATGTCTTGGTCAGATCACTCACCTGTCCTTTATAAACGTACTTTGCTACACATACCCAAAACTCTGGCAAGGTGGCGTATGAATGAATCACTTTTAAAAGTGCCAGACCTATACAAACGTTTAGAAACTGCCCTCAATGCATATTTTCAGGAAAATTAATCTACCATTTCTTCTTCCGCTATGATCTGGGAAGCTCATAAAGCTGTAGTTAGAGGGCTTTTGATACAATGGGGATCACAGCGGAAAAAGCAACTGAATTTGGAGATTGCTACTTTATCCACACAATTAAGTAATCTAATGATACGGCAAACGGACAACCCCAATATAGACTTAAGAACACAAATCAACCAAACTCGTACGAAATTAGATCTTGTCCTCACCCATAAAGCAGAGAAAGCTTGGAAATGGTCCCAACAAAAATTATACTATCACACTAATAAACCTAGCCGTATGTTCGCGAAAAGACTCCGAAATCGCCTAGACTTTACCCCCATCACTAAACTTAAAACTTCCACCGGGTTCACTACTACTTCAATGCAATCTATCTTGGGAGAATTTCACATTTTCTACAAAAAATTGTATCAAGCCACACCGACTCCCCAACCTCACCAATTTGATTTGTTTTTTCAGGATATTACATTACCACCTCTAACCCCCCCGCAACTCCAATCCTTAAATGCAAAAATAACGGAGGAGGAAATATTAGCGGCTATTAAACTATTGAAACTTCCCAAATCTCCTGGACCGGATGGTTTCCCGGCGTTATATTATAAGAAATTCTCCCAAGTCCTCACCCCACATCTAGTCATAATGTTCAATCAGTTGCTCACGGATGATAAACTACCAGCCCAAACTTTAATGGCCACGATTACTCCGATCCCCAAACCAGACTGACTCAACGGACTGTAAGAATTACCGCCCCATCTCTATCTTAAACTTAGATATAAAAATTTTGGCCAAAGTCCTAGCCACTCATCTTAGTAAAATCTTGCCATCCTTGATATACAGAGCTCAAAGTGGGGTTTGTTGGGGGCCGACAGCCCACAGATGCTATACGTAGACTAATTCTTTTAATAGAAGGGGCCCAAAACACCTCCACCCCCTCCATGCTCCTGAAGCTTGACATTAAAAAGGCTTTTGACTCTGTAGCATGGCCCTACCTTTACTTTACCCTACAAAAATGGGGTATGGGCGATAACTTTCTTACATGGATCCACGCTCTATATGACCATCCAATGGCAAAGGTACATATTGGACCGTATTCCTCTTCCCCATTCAATATTGAGAGGGGGACAAGACAGGGGTGTCCACTCTCTCCTTTGCTCTTTGACTTAGTGCTTGAACCTCTAGCCTTAGCTATTAGAAACAACCCCGATATTACAGGTTTCAAAGATAATACCCACCATCATAAACTCAGTATGTTCGCAGATGATGTGACACTGTTTCTGACCCGCCCACTTATATCGCTTCACAATTTATATAATGTCTTGAATAAATTTGGGAATATCTATGGCCTTACATTAAATCATGCCAAAACTGAGGCCCTGAATATAAATCTACCTAAGGACTAACCAAATTGTTAACCCTCAATTTTGAGTTTCAGTGGAGTGCCAAACACATAACGGTATTGGGTGTTAAATTAACTAACTCATTTGACCAATTATATGCGGCTAATTACCCTGCTATGTACCGCAAGTTACGTAAACTTCTGGAGGACTGGGGGAAATATCACATATCTTGGTTGGGGAGAGTGTCAGCAATCAAAATGGTCCTCCTACCGAAAATCCTTTATTTATTCAGGGTATTACCTATCCCAATAGTGAAATCAGACTTAAGGAAACTGGAATCTAATGTCTTGAAATTTGTGTGGAATATATAATAATAAATAAAGCTCCCAGGGTAAAGCTTATCACTCTGCAAAGATCTACCACGGAAGGAGGCCTCGGTCTTCCGAACCTCTGGAAGTATTATGTAGCTGCACAGTTAGCTCACCTGCCAGCCATGCATGCCAGGAGCAATGGCCCATTGTGGCAATCTCTGGAAGACTGGTTTGTACACCCTTTTTCAGCTGAAGCTATGATATGGTCGGGGCTGAGACATGGGCCACCAACAATCAGTCGTACTCTACGACACTCTCTTAAACTTTGGGATACAAACTCACCTACCTACTCGTTATCCTCAGCCCACTCCCCCATTAGACCACTTTTCTGTAATCCTCAATTTACCCCGGGTATCCAAAGCCGCCCATTTCAGTGGTGGAGTGAGCTTAAATGATAGAATGTTGACGTAAACCACCTTCTTACTTCAGTTGTTTTCTCTTTTTTTTTTTTTTTCCTATTATTACTCACTTTGTATGATTTTAGTTTAGTTTGTATGTTGAACATATTGGTGAATTGTTACATATGACATGCTTCCAGCGCTGCCGCCTGCGGTGAGCGGCTCAGCTCGCCTCATTGGCGGAGCGCCCCTGCATGCTTCAATATCCATGTTCCATCTGCACAGGGGTGCGCCGCCAATGAGGCGAGCTGAGACGCTCGCCTCAGGCGGCAACGCCGGATCGGTTTCCAGGGGCGGCAAAAAGCCGCTCCTGCACCTTTAAGAGCCGAATTTCCGGTTTTTAAACTGGAAATTCGGCTTTACGAATGCGAGAGAGCGCAATTGCGCTCTCCGCATTAGTGTTCCTGCCTCCCCTCCCGACAGGTAAGTCGGCGAGGGGGGGCGGCATTGCAGGAGCCGCCTCAGGCAGCATTAAGGTACGAATCGGCGCTGCATCTGCATCTTCTGTATTGCACCATGCTATATGCTATACATGTCTAATGCACTCTGATATTCCTTGGTCTGTAACAAACGATGTCTCTTTTTTTCTTTTTGTAAAACAATAAAAATGTATTGACAAAAAAAGACAAGAAAAAAAGTCAAAAGAAGATAAGGGTCCACTAAGTGGGATAACAAATGGATCTCGATCTTACCAGATTTACCTCACAAATCCATAACAGACTAAGTTACAGAATGGAAAATGTGACAGACCCACCAATCATAGTGTACAGGCACCCGCCAAATTTTTAAAAATAAATACAAGGCCATGTGGAAAATTACACATCTCCCTGCATGAAAAATGTGTGAAACCTATGCACACATACACACAGTGGACTAGATACCAAAACCACACTGCAAACGAACCCCTGAATAAAAGGTTCAATTACCTATAAATCGGACAATGTGGTGAAATGCCCCACTACAGGACTTTATGTAGGAGAAACAAGTCAAACACTGCACCAACAAATGAACTCCCATAGGTTCAACATGGACAATTTACATCTTGACTTTTTCCAACTTTTGCAACCCTTGTAAACCCTCACCCTACTCTGTGTTGATATGTACAGTTGTGTTTAGAATAATAGCAGTCTGACATCATTAACCTGATCACTGTTTATGGTAGAAATTATATTTCTACATGGCAAATAATTTACTAGTAGATGTAGTAGAGTAAAGGCTCTTATACACGGACATTTTTTTCTGTGCTGCGCTTTCTTCCTTTCAGCCGCAGGGGAGCGCAGGAGTAGACATACTCAATTATTGTGAAGGAGGCTGTACTCACACAGACGCATGTATGTACCGAAGGCAGGTGAAATGCAACATGCTACGTCCCACCTGCGTTTGACGCTTACATGCGTCTATGGCTGCTCTATTAGAAAATCAACAGTCATGACATGCATGCTGCTGATTATGTGTAAATTGGATCATTAATTGAGGCTTGTTGCATTAATTGAGGAAAGTCGCATGCTTTTTAAGGTTCAGATTTGGTTCCACCAGTTATTTGGATTTTGCCAAATTCTGCTGAAGAAGACTTAATCCTACACCAAACCCTGGATTCGGTGCATCCCTAATATCATTTATTTGAATTCATGTTAAATTCTGAATTTAGCAAACAAGGGTTACAGAACAAAAATAGTATCAGAGGGCCCTATGATTACTTTCCTAACTTGTGCAATGAAGACATTTAATGGCGAATTTAAGTAATTATATTATAGGACCAGAGGGCCCTATGGGCCATGTTTTTATAACTTATGCTATGAAGACATCTAGTGGCCAATTTTCATAATTACATTGAAATAACTAATGGCATATCCCTTTCACTGCTAGCAGAATTTCACTTTATTTGTGTTTTTTTGCAATTTCAGTTATTTATATGTTATTTCACTTGGTACACACTTAACACTTGGTAAATAATATTTTTGGTGATTTGTGTAATGCTGGGTAAAATGAAGAGAGCATAGTCCATTACCTTGTCTGCAGAGGGAAAAGTGGGCAGAAAAAGAGCTTTGCTGGCCAGCAATAGAGAAGGGGAAAACATTTGTACCAAACATACAGGCAGACAAAATATATCACTGTGCATATCCTAACAGGAATCCAGTGGAGAATCAAAACAGCACAGAGTGGGCATTAAACATTGTAGATATAATAGGAGCAGCCAAAACAAGGCAAGCCACAACAGTATTGGCAAAGAAAGGAAAAGTCAAACATTAGTCGTAAATATTTCTTTGTGTACATAAGGGGAAGTCATACTGATAGTATTAGATAATATCTTATATACTTGAATTCCAAATGAAGGTGGATTAAGAGCAGTACAATTGGTGTTAGAAAAGGCCAACTATAACTCACAACAGGTTGACTATTTGGTATTGTAGTATGGCGTGACGTTGGACCTTGTGTAAATTTAAACAATATATAGATGGTTGTGTACCTTGCATTATCTTCACAATGCAGTATGATTTTACTGAGGTTACATTTTTGGATACTTCTGTAAGGTTGGTAAATGGGAGACTGTGTACTATGTAAAGCATACTGATCGTAATAATCTATTATATACCAGCAATCACCCTCTACATGTAAAACAAAAGTCAGTGCCTTGTTCACAGTTGATTATGGTTAAATGGATAGTGTAATAAGAGCTGTAGTGGAGGAAAGGCTACAGGACATGGTGAATAAATTTGTTGCACAAGGTTTTCCAATGTAGAGATTCAGAAGGTAAAGGAAATAGAAAGACAGGAGTTGTTGAGCGGGAAAGAAGTACAGACAAAATAATATAGGATTCCATTTATTCATACTTATACAAATATGAAGTGAATTTTACATATTGATGGTATTTTTAGTAGTACCATTTTGACCTTGTGTAAGACAAAATTCAGTAAAGGAAAACCTTTAGTAATAGTCAGGCAATTTATTCATACATAATACAACATAACAGTTTTGTCTGGGTAAGCTGTTGGAGTAACATACAGAATATCAGCCAAGGACTTACCAAAGACCCACCTTGGTCCAAGCGTTATATAGCTTTCAGAAGGCATTTACAGTAATTGTGACAAGAGGCACAAGGAAATACCATACATGGTCCGGCGAGGAGACTTGCTGACATATACATTTATACATTCCTGCAAGATGGGCAGTTTTGCAACATGAGATTTCTGGTTCCAACTGTCCACAGCCTCGTAAACATCTGTTGGCTAAACATAGCCATTGTGGTACAGACAGCTATTGAGCAACACTTCTGCAAAAGGGACCCCAAGAGACATGCTGACACTCTTCTAAGTAACAGAGTGGAGATCATTTATTTGTATGGCCTAATGTAAGTTATATGAGTGACCATTGTCCACAGTTGACCATTAGCCCTTATAGTCCATCCTGCCTTGGGCCCTATAGCATTATGGTGTCATAGAGGGCGGGGGTAACAAATATAAACCCTCTGACACTAGCCATTCCACCGTCTTAGGAATTAGACCGTTCCAGATATATTTTATATTAACAATATCTTTAATAAACATTGAAGTGTTTTATCAGGTGCCTTTCCACAAGTCATCATATAGCAGATCCAGAAATGTTAGTGAAAGCCGATATTGGATCTAACAAGGACAGACAGATTACACTTGCACTTAGGAAAGATGGTATGTATCCATGTTTGGGATGTGCACAATGTGATAGTGTAGCATCATAGAAACATAGAGGTCCTATCAGTTTAGGCAGCTTTAGCAGTGGTGTTAGGGAGCTGTTTCTGCTGCTGGCAGGGGCACTCCACCAATGAGGTGAGTTGAGACTCTCGCCTCAGGCGGCAGTGCCCCCTGTTTGCCCGGGGCAGCAAAAATTCCTGGTAACTAAGAGCTGAATTTCTGTTTTTCAACCCAGAAATTCGGCTCTTCTAGTGCAGAGTGCAGCTGTGCTCTCTGCACTAGCGACATGGATCGCCCCGACCCCCTCTGGTGCCAGGTGGACCGGCTGACCCCCCCTCCAGCGATGAGGACTGACCCCCTCTAGCGCAGAAAAGGTGAGGGGTGGGGGCAGCAAAAGGAAGGCCACCTCAGGTGGCAAAATGCCCAGGATAGCCCCTGGCAGCTGGGGTGATATTACTCCAGCTTGCAATGCAGCAATAAAGAATGACGAGTTTATCAGAGCACAAGTTCCATGGCTGAGGGCACCTGGGAAACTAAAAACATGTCTAGCCCATGTCAAATTTAAATATAAGAAATAAATCTGTTTGGGCTTTTGAAAAATGTTTTCAATGCAATTCTGCAGAATGAGCTCGTTTTCCCATAACAAGCCCTTTAAGGGAAAACTATACCCCCAAAATGAATACTTAAGTAACAGATAGTTTATATCAAATTGAATGACATATTAAATAATCCTACCAAACTGGAATATATATTTACATAAATATTGAACCTTTTACATCTCTTGCCCTGAACCACCATTTTGTGACTCTAACTGTGCTGTCTCAGAGATCACCTGACCAGAAATACTACAAAACTAACTGTAACAGGAAGAAGTGAGGAAGCAAAAGGCAGACCTCTGTCTGTTAATTGGCTCATGTGACCTTACATGTGGTTTGTATGTGTGCACAGTGAATCTTACGATCTCAGGGGGCGGCCCTTATTTTTTAAAATGGCAATTTTCTATTTATGATTACCCAATGGCACATACTACTAAAAAAGTATATTATTATGATAATGGTTCATTTACATGAAGCAGGGTTTTACACATGAGCTGTTTTACTCAGTATCTTTTAATAGAGACCTACATTGTGTGGGGGGTATAGTTTTCCTTTAAGGTCTCAGAACTTATTAAAAAGAAGCATATAAGCAGTTACCTTCAAGAAGGGGGTCAATCTTAACTTAGGATCCCTTCCTGTCAGGGAGCCGGGAGCTCCCTCCAGGGAGGCAGTCAGGATCGAGGAGGAAGCCCTCTCGAGGGAGCAAAGTTGCGGTGTCCAAAGGGTTTATCCAAAGAGTAGTCAGAATCCAGGCAAGAGTTCAGGGGCAGGCAGATAACAGCAAAGTCCAGGCAAGGGTCAAGATAATAATCAGGAACAAGATTAGCAATATCAGCTCACAGGGAACCCAGGAAGCACTTAGGGAAGGTCTCCTATACTTGGGCGCCATTCTGGTGTCTAGGTAGCGTTTTTATTTTGAATTTGGCGCCATTGTGACGTCATTGGCGTCCTTACGCCGACATTGGCGCACTGACGTCATCGTGCCGGCGCTGCTACCCACGTGGCGGCCATGGGCGCCGCCATTTTGGGAGCAACACGGGCAGGGGAGGACGCGCCGCCTGGAGCTCCTGGAACTGCTCCGGGACAGCGATCGTGACACTTCCTGAGGCTTCTTGTTCTGTTATCAGAAGCAAACACTTCTGAAGAAGTGGTGAGACGACACGAAACGCGTAAAGCGCATGATCTTTCTAAATGCTGATACACTGAAACGTCTATTTTTTAATACTGATGCTCCGTAAGCTGTTTTTTTTTTCCCTTTAACACCTGCTCTGGAGTTTTGTTAAATATTTTGTTGCAAAAAAAACCTTTGTGATTGCAGAAGCTTTGGCCTCTTTGCACATTCTCCCCAGACACCTCGTGCTCACCCACCACCCCACTTTCACTCTGTGCCAACCCACCCCCCACAACCTTCCCATCAGCCACCATAGACCTTTCTTCCTCCATCCTTACCCCACCACTGTCATCCGTCTCATTCATTCCAGTCACAGCATTATCACATTTCATCAGGAGCAGTAACCAGAACATCATCATGAGAGGCATTTTGACTCAAGTTCTCAATCATGTGACTCAGAGTCCCACTTGCCAGTACTTTATTGCCCCCCATCTCCTTAAAGCTGTCCTTATGGGCATAGAATTCCTCCCAGGGCTTTATCTGCTCCATTGTCTCCTTTATCTCCAGCTCAATGTCCTCCAGCTCTTTCTTTAAAGCCGCAGCCTTCCTGATGCCCTGGGCCCTTAGGGTAAGGACACACTGGATGATTTGTCGCCAACGTTTTTAAAAAGCAAATCGCGGCGACATATCGCTCGTTTTGTCTCTGAACAAAACCAAATGAAAGACACCAGCTCCTGTGCCCACAGTGCGTTTGTGAATCGCCTGTAGCTCCAAAACGCACCGAGACCCTTTTCCGAGCGATTTATCAGAAATAGCATGTACTGAGAAAAGCACTGAAATCTCCTAGACACGCACACACATACAGATAGTAGCAGCAATTGTATTCAAATTACAATGCGAACGCAATGACGCAAGAACGCAAAGACGCCAGGTCATAGCGGGAAGCACAAACCGTTTCCGGTTTGGGTGGAGCACGTACGGCATAGAGTAATGGGATACAAATCGCTCTGTGCCAATAGTCGCTGTGAATCGTCTGTTCAAAAAAGACGATCGTCTTGTCGCCGCGATTTACTTTTTTAAAACGTTGGCGACAAATCGTCCAGTGTGTCCTTACCCTTATAGAGCCACTTGCAAAAGTCACACTCTTTATCACCCTCATGATCTCCTGACTCTTTCCTGTTTGCAGCAACTCCATACTCCTTAATGCAGTAACGACCTTATCAGTCACCAGAACACTGCCTGAGGATTTGCCTGCACCGGGGCACCAGTCTTTGTACTGAGACCAGCAGGACCATGAGGGGAGATCTTACCCTGCCCCATGTGTGATGTAGAAGGCAAACCACTCCTCACTGTGGCAACTTCGGGCGACTATAGAAAACGCATCGCTGCGTGTGCATTAGTGCAGGCGACTTTGCATTGTAACCTATGGGGAAAAACGCAGAGGCAGTTCGGGGAGATAGTCGCTCAAAAGATGAGGCAATTAGTCGCCAGGCGACAAAATCTCCCTGAATCTCCTCGTGTGACCTTACCCTTACACTGACCAATATGCAGAGTTCCTTGATTAACAGAGGATTGGGATTTGTGTCTTATAGTGCGGGTAATCTCTTCAATTTTAAAGTTGACTTTAGCAGATTTGTACGGACTTTGAAGCTTAAAATGTACTTCAAAGATCAGGCAGCTTCTTTGGACAGTACAAGTAAATTGAAGAAAAGAAATCCAAATTATAATCTGGATGTTCAGAGCGATTCACGTAATGTTTTTGAAAGATTAGTTCTACGCGATGTTCCATCCCTTGATTGGCGTACTAATGATAAAAGGTTATATAATTTGCCTAAGGATGAATTCAATGCGTTGATGGAGTTAAGAAATAACACTCAAATTATAAAAAAAGCAGACAAGGGGGGCGCTACTGTTGTGATGGATAAGGCTAAATACTTGGAGGAAGCGTTTAAACAATTATCGAATACCAAACATTATAAGAAATTGTCTAAAGATCCCACAACTGAATTGAAAAAGGAGATTGAAACATATATATATGACTCCTTTATGGAGGGCATAATTTATAAAAATGCTAAAGACTTCCTTACCAATGTCTTCCAGATGACACCAGTATTGTATTTGCTGCCTAAGATACATAAGGATTTACAGAATCCCCCTGGACGTCCAATTGTATCTTGCACCAATTCCTTGTTACAACCTTTGAGTATGTACGTAGATCATTTTTTTTAAGCGCTTGTAGCAGACATCAAATGTTGCCTTAAAGATACCACCGACTTTCTGCTGACTAAATGAAATGACTAATATTGACACATGTACCTTTCTATGTACAGAGGATATACAATTGTTGTACACATGTATACCCCATAGAGAAGGGATTATGTACATAGAGGAAGCCCTGTACCAATATGGGTATGAGACAAAAAACTTGATATTTTTGTTGGAACTGCTGAGATTTGTTCTAACAAAAAAAAAAATATTTCCGTTTTTCAAACAATTTCTAACTACAACAACAAGGGACAAGCATGGGAAGCAATGTTATGCAAATATATATGTGTCCTTTATTGAACAGATCGTTTTTTTTTTGAGCTACCATTCTCTAAGCATATTCATAATTACTTCCGCTATGTGGATGATGTATTTTTTACGTGGCATGGTAATGAACAGGAGTTGATAAAAATTAGTGAAATAGTGAATACGTTACACCCAACTTTGAAATTTACTTTACAACATCATCCAAGTGTCAAGCATTTTTTGGACGTAACAGTGATTAAACATGAAATCTGATTTGTATAGAAAATCTACCGATAAAAATAATTTATTATTATATAGCAGCTTCCACCCAGACAATACCAAAAAAGGGTTACCATACAGTCAGTTGTTTAGAGTACAAAGAATTGTCTCGGAAGACAATCTATGCAAAATCAGGCTAAATGAAATGACACACTGTTTCATTGAAAGGGGCTACAACAAGGCCCTGGTGGAGTCTCAAAAAAACAAAGTTATGACATTAAAAAGACAGGAGTTATTGAATAATTAAACACCAAACAAGATTAATAGTAGGGTCCCTTTTATTTCTTTCTACCTATAATACCAATTCGAATCGTATCAAAAAGATCATCCACAAACATTGGGAGATACTACAGATGAGGTGTTTGGCAAAATTTTTGATGATATACCACGGTGTTCCTATAAGAGATCTCGTAGCATGGGTGACTTATTGACGAAAGCAGACCTGCTACAACCTAAAGCAAAACAACCTACTTTTTTCAGCAATCCAAAAGTAGGAACATTCCCCTATTACCACAGGGGTGATATACATGTTGAAATGTCCCTGTGGAAAAGCATACGTTGGGAAAACCAAAAGAGAACTTAGAACCAGGATTGGTGAACATAAAAGAACAATTAGTAACTGTGATCTAGAAAAGGAGAAATATGTTACCCCAGTGTGTAGACATTTCCAGTATACAGGGACATAACAGTAATCAACTGAGATGGTTAGTGCTACAGGTAGTGAACATGCCCCCGAGAGGGGGTAACTATAATCGCATATTACTACAGATAGAGATTATGTGGATAGATAAATTAAACACCATGGCGCCTATGGGCACTGAATGAAGACCTGAATTATTCCTGTTATTTTTAAATTGGGTATCAACCTTTGATGGATTTTCTTTTGTAATTTGAACTAATATAGTGTCTTAATATGACCCCAAGTTGGGATGTTATTTCCCAGTCACAAGATGAAACATACAAATTTTCCAACAGTAATATGGACTAAATCTTCAAAAAAAGTCACCATTGAACACTGTTTTTCACTGTTTGTCACTATTCAGGTATTGTGATACAATATAATGTATAATACACTGCAACATTTTTGTATAATGATATATCATTGGATGCACTTAATTAGAGGGGAGGAGTGTTCCACCCCTATACCTTGATATACCTGTGTGTTGGATTACACTTATGAGAGCACTTGAGAAAGGAGGTTGTGCCTCCGAAACGTTGTATGGAGATCTCAAATAAAACCACTGAATTTGTAGCACAATTGCTGAAGTGTGTGCCATCTGATTTTTTATTTTTCATATGGAATATTGAAACCCATTTATGCACCACAACTTTTTTATCGCAGTCTTTTGAACTATTGTATATTAAATTTGGTGACACTGAAAACAGCCAGTATATAAGGATCCATGATATGCGAAGAGTTAAAAAATGATATGCAACATTAATGTTTCACTCTAGCATTTAAGAGAATATCTAAATATGATTCTTTACACTTGTATAAATTATTCTATATTTAAACTGTATGGGTTAGGGCAGAAAATAACACCCAAGATTGATACCCAAGGGGAGTGAATGAAACCAGTTAAGAAAGGTGAGTAGGCACTCCAACAAAAACCTATTCTATATTTAAACTGTATGGGTTAGGACAGAAAATAACACTCAAGATTGTTAAATTGTATACATTTACTGGTAGATATGTTGGGATTGGGTGCCAAGCCCCAAACCTACAGCCAAGGGGAGTGAATGAAACCAGTTAAGAAAGGTGAGTAGGCACTCCAACAAAAACCAACATGTAGGACATATAAGTAAAAAGCAAAGTATATTTAATTTACATGTCCTTAAAAATGCCTAGGTACATTGCAGAGTTCAGAATAGTCAGGCAGGCAGGCAAGGGTCAAAACCAGTTTACACAGAGATTTATGAAGAATAAACACCCAGGAACTAATCTAGTTAGACTTAACAATGGGCAATAAGTTTCCATCCAAAGCCCCTTTAAATACCTTTGAAATTCGCTCCAAGGCGTGATGACGTCATCACGCTGGCACGTAAAACCAGGAAGTGTGCGCTGGCACCAGAGGGAGAAGAACTACGCGCTAGGTGTCCCCGCTGGGGTAAGCATTGCTTACAACTTCATTGTAACCCAGTGTACAAAATTGCCCCTCACGTACCAAAGTAGGCGTAACTGCCAAAGTTCAGCTTATTTCATTGCCTTGTAACAAACACCTTCCTTGACAAGGCAGTAGGTACAAGGGATCACAGGGTGTTTCATTGCCAACATTCCTGAAACCCTTCTTTACACAGAGGGACCCATGATGTTGGACTCCAGAAGAAGCACACACATTAAGGCACCAAATGCAGAAGGATCTATCTAGTCTTGCCCCTATGACTATGTCCCTGTCTGGCAATGTACTGAGTTGCACCACAGAGCAATGCTCTTCCAGCTTCTTCTTCTAGAGTGAAAATCCAAACTTTAATGAAAAAGGTGTTTATTTCATTCTACTGTGCAGGTGTCTGCCCCAGGAAGTTTGAAGAGGAAGCAAAGAAGACGAACGTTCCATGGTGCTCGCTGGCAGAACCCTGGGCCGGTGCAATTTTCTGCTTATAGTAGCACTGGTCTGGGGTGTCAGGTAAGTAAATACAACCACTTGGGGTGCCTAACTTTTGGCACCCCCATGTATAAATGACTTTCCTTCTCCTTTAACGTTTAATGTCGCTGTCTCTTGTGTTTCTGTCTGACAGCTCAGTAATCCAGGTGTAGATTCTGAACTGTTAATTTTGCTACATTTAGTTGATATATTTCTTAGCAGTATCTTTGGAAAATTAGCAATTATTGTATCAATTGTACTAGCTACCGTCAATGAAACTCGGATTCAGCTCAGCAGGGTCAAAGATGAAATGTATCACGTAATATATCAATCAGTCTGAACCCACCCCCTCCCAGAGATACTTTAGAAAAAAACTTTACACTTCAGTATTAGAAAAACAGCCACAAATGAAAAAAATTGAAAGTGTTTGAAGGTGAACAGCCTCTTTTACTAGCTGGTTTCCTCCTATTTCTCACTAATTAAAGGATTATCAGAAAGGTCCACCTGTCAGGGAGCCGGGAGCTCCCTCCAGGGAGGTTGTCAGGATCAAGGAGGAAGCCCTCTTGAGGGTACAAGGTCGCGGTGTCCAAAGGGTTAAACGAAGAATAGTCAGGATCAGGCAAGAGTTCACAGGCAGGCAGAATACACACAAGGTCCAAAGTCCAGGCAAAGGGTCAGGATACAAGGCAGGAACAAGATTAGGCAATAAGGCACACAGGGAACCCAGGATATGCTTCAGGAAAGTAATCCTATTCTTGGGCGCCATTCTGGTGTCTAGTTGGAGTTTTTATATTCAAATTTGGCGCCATTCTGACGTCATCGACGCTCCTGCGCCGACGTCGGCGCGCTGACGTCATCGCCCGGCGCCGCTACCCACGTGGCGGCCATGGGCGCCGCCATTTTGGGAGCGACGCCGGCAAGGATGGACGCGCCGCCCGGAGCTCCTGGGCCTGCTCCGGGCGGCGATCGTTACAGTACCCCCCCCCCCTCACGGGGGGCCTCCGGACCACCAGGACTTGGCTTCTGGGGAAACTTGGAATGGAACTCCCTCACCAGACGAGGAGCGTGAACATCACGGTGTCCTTCCCAGGAGCATTCTTCAGGGCCAAAGCCCTTCCACTGAATGAGGTACTGAAGGGACCCTCTGGAGACTCTGGAGTCTAGGATTTTCTCCACCTCGTACTCGAGTTGACCCTCCACAGAGAGGAGGAGGAGACTGACCGCCAGAGAACCGGTTGGTGATGGCGGGTTTCACCAGAGACACGTGGAACACGTTGGGGATTCTCATCTCTGGTGGAAGCTGGAGTCTGACAGCCACAGGGTTGATTATCTCCAAGATGGGAAATGGTCCCACGAATTTTGGACCCAACTTGGGAGATGGGATCTTCAACCGGATATTCCTGGAAGAGAGCCAGACATTATCACCCACCTTGTAGAGAGGAGAGGATCTTCGACGACGATCCGCGAAAGTCTTATGAACAAGAGCGCTCTTCTCTAGGTTCAACTTGGTAGCAGCCCAAATAGCAGACATATGGGCTGCGGAATCGTCAGCAGCCGGGACGTCAGATAGCACAAAGTCTTGGGGAAAAGCTTGAGGATGCTGACCATATACCGACATGAACGGAGACCTTCCTGTAGAGGAATGACAAGCATTATTATGAGCGAATTCCGCCCATGGGAGGAGATCAGACCAGTCATCCTGGCAGAGGGATACGTGGTTCCTCAGGAACTGTTCCAGGGCTTGGTTGACACGTTCAGCTGCCCCATTCGTCTGCGGGTGGTATGCAGATGAAAACTGAAGAACAATTCCCAGGTCTTTGCATAAGGAACGCCAGAACTTGGCAGTAAACTGGGTGCCTCTATCGGAGACGATCTCCACCGGGAAACCATGCAGGCGGAAGATGTACTGGATAAATAGCTGGGACAACTCCACCGCAGAGGGCAACTTCTTCAAAGGGATGAAATGGGCCATTTTGGAGAAGCGATCAATGACAACCCAGATCACAGTGTTCCCACAGGAGGGAGGAAGTTCGACAATGAAATCCATGGACAGGTGGGTCCAAGGACGGGAAGGAACCGGCAAAGGCTGTAGTAACCCACTGGGGCGGGAGTGACTTGACTTGGATGTGGCACAAACATTACAAGCAGCAACAAAGTCCTTCACATCCTTGCGGATATCAGGCCACCAGACCAGGCGTCGTAAGAGTTCAAGAGTCTTAGCTGGGCCAGGGTGTCCGGCCTGCCTGGAGCAATGGGTCTGTTGCAGGATAGGCAGACGCAGCTCAGGAGGAACAAATGCCATCCCAATGGGAGTATCTGAAGGGGCAGAAGACTGACCAGCCAGGATTTGGTCGGCAAACTGTGGATACAGGGAGGCAATAATCTTGACTGGAGGGATGATTGGCTCTAGTCTTTCAGGAGAGCGGTCCACCGGAGTGAAGCTACGAGACAAGGCATCGGCCTTCCGATTCTTGGAGCCTGGGCGATAAGTCAAGATAAAATTAAATCGAGAGAAGAAGAGAGCCCACCTTGCCTGTCTGGGGTTTAGCCTCTTGAGGGACTGGATGAACTCGAGATTCTTATGGTCGGTGTAAATCTGAACAGGAATCAGAGAACCCTCCAAGAGGTGACGCCACTCTTCAAGGGCAAGTTTAACAGCCAAGAGTTCTCGGTTCCCGACATCGTAGTTCTGTTCTGCGGACGAGAACTTCTTGGAGAAATAAGCACAGGGGTGCAACTTCCCATCAGCGGGATGTCTCTGAGACAAGATGGCTCCGGCTCCGACTTCAGAAGCATCAACTTCGATGCAGAAGGGTAGTTCAGGATTGGGGTGTCGGAGGACAGAAGCGGATGTGAAGGCCTCTTTCAAGGACTGAAAAGCTTCAATGGCAGATGGGGGCCACAAGCTGGGTTTACCCCCTTTCCGGATGAGGGCCAGGATAGGTGCAATGCGGGAAGAGAACCCCCGGATAAACTGTCGATAATAATTAGCAAATCCGATGAATCTCTGGATTGCCTTGGTACTCAGTGGGAGAGGCCACTCCTGGATGGCAGACACTTTCACGGGGTCCATCTCAAATCCCTTTGGAGAGATAATGTACCCTAGGAAGGGGATCTTGGATACCTCGAAGACACACTTCTCCAACTTGGCGAAGAGAGAGTTCTTCCTCAGACGAGAGAGTACCTCCTTCACCTGGGAGCGATGACTTTCAAGGTCCTTGGAGAAGATCAGGATGTCGTCCAAATATACGACTACGAACCTTCCTAGGAGATCTCGGAACACATCATTAACAAACTCCTGGAAGACGGCAGGGGCATTGCATAGGCCGAAGGGCATAACGAGATATTCATAGTGCCCGTCACGAGTGTTGAAAGCCGTCTTCCATTCGTCACCCTCACGGATGCGAATGAGGTTGTACGCCCCCCGGAGATCCAACTTAGAGAATATCTTCGCCCCCTTCAGCTGGTCGAAGAGCTCTGCAATCAAGGGCAATGGGTACCTGTTTTTTACAGTGATTTTATTCAGGCCCCGGTAGTCTATACATGGCCGAAGGCCTCCGTCCTTCTTCTCCACGAAGAAGAACCCAGCCCCTGCAGGAGAGGTAGAAGGGCGGATAAACCCCCGCTGGAGATTTTCTTGGATGTATTCCTTCATTGCGGTAGTCTCTGCAGGAGAGAGAGGGTAAGTGCGACCTCTAGGGGGCATGGCTCCTGGCAGGAGTTCGACAGGACAGTCGTAGGAGCGATGTGGAGGAAGGAATTCCGCAGACTTTTTACAGAACACATCGGAGAATTCCTTATAACAGGAGGGAAGAGATTTTAACTCGGTTGAGGAGATAGTTACCTTCTTGAGGGGTTTTGCAGGAAGGCAATGCTGTTGGCAGAATGGGCTCCAACGAGAAACCTGCCCTGTGGACCAGTCTATGGTGGGATTGTGCAGGCGCAGCCAGGGGAGACCCAAAACAACTGGAACAGCGGGACAAGAGATAATAAGAAACGAAAGTCTCTCTCTATGCAGGGTCCCAACCTGCACGGGTAGTTCGCCAGTGGTCATCGTGAGTACAGACTCCAGGGGTTTATCATCTATGGCGACGATCCGCATGGGAGAAGGCAAAGGAAATAAGGGAATTCCCATGTGCTTAGCAAAGAGAGCGTCTATGAAGTTACCCCCAGCACCGGAATCAATGAAAGCATTCCCGAAGATGGTCTTATCAGTCAGACGAATCTGGAAGGGAAGGAGAAACCTGTGTGAGTTTTCTAGGGTCTTCTCCTGAGACTTATCACGAGACTTTTGAGTAGTGCCCCCTACATGAGTTACCATAGACATACCTCGGGGTACAAAACTCTTAGCCTTTGCAGGACAGGCATTGGCGAAGTGGGAATGTCCGCCACAATACAGACACAGGCCTGACATCCGTCTACGGAGTCTCTCTTGTTCAGTGAGGCGAGTTCTTCCCACTTGCATGGGTTCCTCCTGGAGAGAACTGGATGCTCGGTCAGGCGGGGTGACGGGAGCCTGCAGGAGAGGCCTCTGGAAGCGGGGTGCCAATATGGGTTGAAACCTCCTGACACGATCTCTCAGGCTTTGATGCTCTCTCAGAAGAGTGTCCACCTTGACTGCTAAGGCGATGAGGTCCTCAAGTTGCGTGGGTAATTCACGGGAGACCAGGTCATCTTTGATGCGGAGGGAGAGACCATTATAAAATGCAGTATGGTATGCGTCGTTGTTCCAACGAGTCTCAGCAGCAAGTGTACGAAATTCGATAGCATACTCTGCTACACTGCGACTCCCTTGGCGGATTTGGAACAGACGGAAAGCAGCGGATGTCACCCGGCCGGGAGCATCGAAGACGATCCGGAATTCTTTGAGAAATGCTTCTGCGTCATCCATCAGTGGGGACTGCTTCTCCCAGTGTGGAGATGCCCACTCGAGAGCTTTCCCTGCCAGACGAGTAATCACGAACCCCACCTTGGCACGTTCAGAGTCAAATTCAGTGGGGTGCAGGGCAAAGCGAATCTGGCACTGATTCACGAATCCTCGACAGGCTTGAGGATCGCCATCGTAGAGAGGCGGAGCAGGAATATGTGGACCAGAAGTGGAGGGCTGGGTAGCCATGGCAGCAGCCGCTTGCGGAGGAGGTGCCGGCAGGAGGGGCGCTGGTGTCAACAAGGAGAGCTTTTCCAGGATCGCCTCCAGCGTGTGTCCCACGTAATTCTGCCGGGCTTCATATGCCTCCATGCGGGAATGCAGGCCCCGAAAGGCCCTGCCGAAATCTGGCTGAGCTTCCTCAGTGGGATCCATGGCCCAAGAATAATGTCAGGGAGCCGGGAGCTCCCTCCAGGGAGGTTGTCAGGATCAAGGAGGAAGCCCTCTTGAGGGTACAAGGTCGCGGTGTCCAAAGGGTTAAACGAAGAATAGTCAGGATCAGGCAAGAGTTCACAGGCAGGCAGAATACACAAAAGGTCCAAACTCCAGGCAAAGGGTCAGGATACAAGGCAGGAACAAGATTAGGCAATAAGGCACACAGGGAACCCAGGATATGCTTCAGGAAAGTAATCCTATTCTTGGGCGCCATTCTGGTGTCTAGTTGGAGTTTTTATATTCAAATTTGGCGCCATTCTGACGTCATCGACGCTCCTGCGCCGATGTCGGCGCGCTGACGTCATCGCCCGGCGCCGCTACCCACGTGGCGGCCATGGGCGCCGCCATTTTGGGAGCGACGCCGGCAAGGATGGACGCGCCGCCCGGAGCTCCTGGGCCTGCTCCGGGCGGCGATCGTTACACCACCTAATTATAGCAGTAAACCCTCAAAGTAGTGCTGCTCCTCTGTCAAAAGTACAGTAACACTGCATTTCTTTCCTTCTATCGTGTACACATGGGCTTCTGTATCAGACTTCCTGCCTTCAGCTTATACCTCCTTGCCCCGGGTGTGAGCATGCTCAGTTTGCTCCTGAAGAGGAAAGATGCCAAGCTGTCAGTTCAAGCCATCAATTTCTGATCTAGGGTTTACAATTTAATTTAAAAAAATTGACCAGTATCACTTTAGACAAACATGCTGATTCTAAATTATAGACATGATGAAACATGGGATATGGGACATGATGGGACATTTCCCTTGAAATTGTTATTTAATATAATTGAGTAGAGAAAGACCACCTTGTCTTGTTTGCCTTTTTGTGTTGTAGTACATCTCTAACTATTCACATTCCGTACTGTGCACCCATAGGCACTTTTTGCATGATTATGTTGCTCTCTAACTTTTTTTAAAATTAAACAGTGACTCATGGGTAAAATCGGTTGGGGATGCCTGCTTTAGAACATATGTTACTGTTTTTTTTAACTTCATCCTATGGTTATCCAAGAGTAAAGAGGAGCTAATGCAGAACAAACATTTGGCTAAAAATTATACAGCCCAATGTGAATACAACCCCTTTGAAGATCTGTGGCCCTGAATACGCCTTTAGCAGCTCCTCACCTTCTTCTCTTCTGATTCAGAGCACATCTAGGTTATTAACAGCTGTAGAAGCTTAGGGACTGACTCACAATATATACATTATATACATAATAAAGAAGCCACAGTACAACTATTTGTAATTACATAGCAGCTCGCCAACCAGTGCAATTAGCATCGTAATAATTAGCCCTGTAGTATTAGCTTCTATGAAAGACAAAACTAATTTTGTGATCATTTATTCATCTTTTTAAAGGGTTTCCGTCATGATTTTTATGCTATAGTTTTTATTACTAAATTTCACTGTGTGCATTCAAGTATACATACATACATACATACATACATACATACATACAGTGGTGTGCAAAACTATTTGCCCCCTTCCTGATTTCTTATTCTTTTGCATGTTTGTCACACAAAATGTTTCTGATCATCAAACACATTTAACTATTAGTCAAAGATAACACAAGTAAACACAAAATGCAGTTTTTAAATGAGGGTTTTTATTATTTAGGGAGAAAAGAAATCCAAATCTACATTTTCATGTGTGAAAAAGTAATTGCCCCCTGAACCTAATAACTGGTTGGGCCACCCTTAGCAGCAATAACTGCAATCAAGCGTTTGCGATAACTTGCAACGAGTCTTTTACAGCGCTCTGGAGGAATTTTGGCCCACTCATCTTTGCAGAATTGTTGTAATTCAGCTTTATTTGAGGGTTTTCTAGCATGAACCGCCTTTTTAAGGTCATGCCACAACATCTCAATAGGATTCAGGTCAGGACTTTGACTAGGCCACTCCAAAGTCTTCATTTTGTTTTTCTTCAGCCATTCAGAGGTGGATTTGCTGGTGTGTTTTGGGTCATTGTCCTGCTGCAGCACCCAAGATTTTTTGGTAGACAGTAGAATTCATGGTTCCATCTATCACAGCAAGTCTTCCAGGTCCTGAAGCAGCAAAACAACCCCAGACCATCACACTACCACCACCATATTTTACTGTTGGTATGATGTTCTTTTTCTGAAATGCTGTGTTACTTTTACGCCAGATGTAACAGGACGCGCACCTTCCAAAAAGTTCAACTTTTGTCTCGTCGGTCCACAAGGTATTTTCCCAAAAGTCTTGGCAATCATTGAGATGTTTTTTAGCAAAATTGAGACGAGCCTTAAAGTTCTTTTTGCTTAAAAGTGGTTTGCGCCTTGGAAATCTGCCATGCAGGCCGTTTTTGCCCAGTCTCTTTCTTATGGTGGAGTCGTGAACACTGACCTTAATTGAGGCAAGTGAGGCCTGCAGTTCTTTAGATGTTGTCCTGGGGTCTTTTGTGGCCTCTCGGATGAGTTGTCTCTGCGCTCTTGGGGTAATTTTGGTCGGCCAGCCACTCCAGGGAAGGTTCACCACTGTTCCATGTTTTTGCCATTTGATAATGGCTCTCACTGTGGTTCGCTGGAGTCCCAAAGCTTTAGAAATGGCTTTATAACCTTTGAAATTGAACTCAGGTGTGATAAACCACAGTTTTTTAACAAGGGGGGCAATCACTTTTTCACACAGGCCCATGTAGATTTGGAGTTTTTTTTCTCCCTTAATAACGTAAACCTTCATTTAAAAACTGCATTTTGTGTTCAATTATGTTATCTTTGACTAATAGTTAATGTTTTTTGATGAGCAGAAACATTTAAGTGTGACAAACATGTAAAAGAATAAGAAATCAGGAAGGGGGCAAATAGTTTTGCACACCACTGTACATGCAAGTGTTTCATCCTGCCATTTAACATTCAATATTCTATTTTTGAAACAATATGTATTTTTTTGTTGGTTCAGGTAGAGTTTATTGACAAAAAGTCACATTTAAGAGCATACAGATAGTTAATGTTACAGTGAACAGTTCAAACAGCAGTATCTAGGCTTGTTGTAAAAGAGTAAGGTATATTATTGCCTTTTTAAAATGTTTTTAATATCTGATTATTGTCTAATAGTAGCCCAATTAGAATCCCCCTCTTGTTTGCTTCCTTTTATTTATATTTCCATACAAAAATTACTTCAGAAAAAAGCCAGTGTTGTTAAATGAACAATATAAAGCTAAAAACACAAGAAATAAAAAACAGTTATTTCCTAATTAAAGATAATAGGCAAAAAGAATGTTAAGCACAATCCCTATTAATTTAACTCATGTTGAAAAGGGGTGTATATTGTGTTTTTAATGCAAAAATGAAAGCTCAACAAATAAATAACTGACTACACACAAAAGCATAGTAAAATAATTTAACGGTTAACGACATTCATCTCAAATACTGCTGCTAAATTGAAAATGTATGTAAATTGCAAAAGTCCTCAGAACAGCACAACCCACAATTAATTTTGTGGGATTCCCCTTTAGAATAAATATTATAGGGAGCCTAGGTTGTAAACTTAGGGTAGGAGCTGATATGAATGGTGAACTTAAAGGGATACTGTCATGGGAAAAAAAAAAATTCAAAATGAATCAGTTAACAGTGCTGCTCCAGCAGAATTCTGCACTGAAATCCATTTCTCAAAAGATCAAACAGATTTTTTTATATTCAATTTTGAAATCTGACATGGGGCTAGACATATTGTCAATTTCCCAGCTGCCCCAAGTCATGTGACTTGTGCTCTGATAAACTTCAATCACTCTTTACTGCTGTACTGCAATTTGGAGTGATATCACCTCCTCCCTTTTCCCCCCAGCAGCTGAACAAAAGAACAATGGGAAGGTAACCAGATAGCAGCTCTCTAACATAAGATAACAGCTGCCTGGTAGATCTAAGAACAACACTCAGAAAGGAGAAAGCATTTCTCTCCTAAAGTGCTGGCAGAGGTCACATGACCAGGGGCAGCTGGGAAATTGACAAAATGTTTGGCCCCATGTCAGATTTCAAAATTGAATATAAAATATTTTTTGCGGTTTTGAGAAATGGATTTCAGTGCAGAAGTCTGCTGGAGTAGCACTATTGACTGATGCGTTTTGAAAAAAACATGTTTTCTGATGATAGGATCCCTTTAATTCTTTCAGTCTGTATGTTTTTGCACACATGTTTAATTTACTGCTATTTACACTAGAGGGCAATGTCAGCCTGCTAATACCATGGAGCAAATACAAATATAAAGAAGCAGGCAAGAACTGGAATGGAGGTGTAAATCCATTTGGAAAGAGCGTGTGTTGCAAAAAAAGTCTTTTTGACCTAAGAGCCAGCCTAAAAGCTCTTGTGTCTATGGTGTTGCTTCAAAGTCATCAATTGGGGGTTGGGGTTTCAAAAAGCAGTTGCGAACTAAAGCTGGCCATAGATGTGAAGATACAGTTGCACGAAAATTCATTTAATTAATTTTGTATGATTTTTGGACTATGTATGGATCGTACCTTGGCAATTGCTCGTTTAGACAATTGGACAAGTTAGACGATTTCTGTCAGCTAACGAGAATATCTCTGCAAGTATTGCCTGTCTGACAATATCAGTGGGAGACTGTCACTGCTATTTGTCGGACTTAACTTTCATATGATTGCTGTCACGGCCAGAACATCATCATCTATTTTATTTTACTACCTTATTAAATCTGAGTGGTTAGTTGCAGGTTGGAAGATTGTGACATACGATCGTTCTGTGAATATGAGGCTATAATTTGCATGTCTATGGCCAACTTTACTGGTTTACCCGCCTAGAAGATACAGATTTCCATTAGGCTGAACATGATGGCTGAGACAATGATTTTTCTGCCGTTTGCCACATGATCAAAGCACGCTGACTGTAGGATATATAGGGCAAATACTGCACTAGCCCTTGCTTCCTTTGTCATCTTAAAGAATATTCCATTGATAAGATTTAGAGCTTTCTTTATTAGTTAATATGGGTCAGTTATGTACATGCAAGAGCACTAAGGGGCTTAGCATGTTTTGCAATTCATCCTTTTAACAAACATCCATGTATTCAGCATATAGTTATTGACGACTAGCTGAATGAATAATATTTGTCTGTTTAGTATTAGACTATAAGTAAAAAACACTATTTTCTGTGTGATTTCAGTAATTTATATGAATGTTGGAATCAAGGTAAAGCCCAGAACAGTAACGCCACTATTATTCTGATTATCCTACTATCCGTATTTGCATAACTTTGGCACTTAAATCTGTTGATGCTTGCATACAGCCAGAACTACAGTAAACAGACCTTCTGTGTAGATTTCAACAAAATGAGGAGTTACCATCTGACAATTTTATGTGGAATTGATATACAAAGTCTTACACCTCAATTCCACATGAAGAAGGTATGAACTATGAAGAGGGGGTACTAGAGACTACTCTGTCTAATACAAAAAAAAAATCGTACTTGACAGTCTAAAGGTTGTATTGACCAGGAATTATTTTATTTGTGATGATGCATTTTACTGGCAGACTCATGGCGTGACAGTTACCTCTTCCTTCACTAATATTTTTGTTAACCAATTGGAAAAGATATTTTTTCTGGAAAATGAACCCTTTCGCTATTTTATAAATGATTATTATAGATTTGTGGACGACATCCTTCTATTATGGAAAAAAGTTGATGTAGACAAATACAAGAGGTCCTCTGCTCTCTGAAGCAATAGAATTCTTAATGGATCAGATGAAAATTGAGTAAGGGCCAGCCAGATATGGGATGACTGCGACTTAGTTGGCCAGCTTAAATATATTGCAATATATTAGGGATGCACCGAATCCAGGATTCGGTTCGGGATTAGGCCAGGATTTGGCCTTTTTCAGCAGGATTCGTATTCGGCCGAATCCTTCTGCCCGGCCGAACCGAATCCGAATCCTAATTTGCATATGCAAATTAGGGGCAGGGAGAGAAATTGCGTGACTTTTTGTCAGAAAACAAGGAAGTAAAAAAATTTTCCCCTTCCCACACCTAATTTGCATATGCAAATTAGGATTCGGTTCGGTATTCGGCCGAATCCTTCGTGAAGGATTCGGGGGTTCGGCCGAATCCAAAAAAGTGGATTCGGTGCATCCCTACAATATATGGACAAACAATCCCTGTTTTGTTTAAAGGGTAAGGCATTTTTTAGTAGCAGTATGCACAAAATGTCTGAATGTCTTAAATATATTGATAATAGGTGCAGAGGACTCTTGTATTTTTCTATATGTATTTTGTGGTCACAGCCTTATTGCACAACTTTCCCTTGTTTGTTATTGAAAAAAGTTGATTCAAAGGTGTTCAAAAAAGCTGTAATTTTCCCTGTTTAGGCTGTAATTGCTGATCATCTGTCATAAAGGGTAAATCCCTACATCACCCAACTAAAGGGTACGAGATTTCCTTGTATTCCTATAACACCATCACCCCATAATGCATCTAAATGACTTGCAGGTTAGAGGATAAGATGGGGACTGCCTATGTGCCTCCCAATGTCCACCCCATTTGAACACTATGCCATTAGTGCTAGATTGATGGGAGCAGGGAGCAAAGGGTAGGACAGGGTGCAAAACTGCACAAAAGCACAACTATGACTCACCTTATTATCCATGCTACATAACCCGGATTATATAATTGATCTTAAAATAAGCATTTGCAGATTTAGAATGAACACAGTAAAATAATAATAGTAATATAAAATAATAAAAGTAATATAAAGATAAAATGCAAGTTATCAAAGAGATATAGGGGATGTGAACCATATAACTTGACTGATATGCATCTGATACTTTACAGAGAGCTATATAGAGAAAGAAAAAAAAATCACCCATTCTGTTCATTTTCTGATGTTTTATGTGAGTAAAAATACCAGTGATAATGGTAGCAAAGAGTAAATTGCAAGAATGCAACCAGAGAAAAATGGTGTTTGAAATTCAATACATTTTAAATTGAACATGTCCCATGTTTTTTTTAAAATGTTTATTTTTTATTGTCAGTAAAGATCAAGAAGGATCACAATACACAGGGAAGGCACCACATACAATCACTAACAGTGGTAACTAATATATATAGTGTGAGAAAGCAAATACCTAGACGTACGTCTTTCCAGGGGCGAAAAGCACACGACTAGAAGAAACAACATGTCCCATGTTTTATTTATAAGGTGCTAACATATTCCACAATGCTGTACAATCTGCAGCATTCATAGACCAACAAAATAAATAAATAAAACTTATCAGTTCTAAAGAATCAGCAGCCCCTGCTCCCAAGGCTAACACTTATGTGAATTAAATGACCGCAGAGACATTCTGGAGAGCAGAGCATTTATCACACCATGGGATGATAAAATCAGTCTGAAGGGCAGTAATGCTTCAGATTAAATATGCTCTATCAGTGCCGGTGTATTGACAAATCAAGTGGCATCCAATGAAAGAATAGGGTTTTTAGAGCATCCATCAAAAGAATTTTCCCATGTGACTTTTGTTTAATCCTGCAGACTTCCTACCTTTATAGGTGCAGCTGTGACTTTTTAAAATGTAGGGAAGTCTATATGCCCTTATTTCATTGATCATCTACAGCAGGGCACTAAAATATATCTGAAATGGACTGCAAGGTGTATTTTGTAAATCTTTCTCTAGTTTTAAAGGTTTAATCTGCCCTATTTTCTATAAAATACACAAGCCATCTCTGCTTAATTCAGGTACATGCTGTAGACTGCACTGGTTTCAGTACAGGGCAGGCACTTTTTGGTTGTGAGGAGCAAAGAGTACATCCATGGCTCTCTGATTAACATAATTTTTTTTAAAACCACACATATTATATCCATGCTCTTCAAATTGAAAATAATTCGAACTTCGAGCTAATTTTTTTGTACTTTGACTAGGGAATAGGCAGGGGTGCTTCGCCAATGAGGCGAGTTGAGGCTGTCGTCTCAGGCGGCAGCGCCCCACTAGGTACCAGGGGCAGCAAAAATGCTGCTCCTGGTATTTTAAGATCGAATTTCCGGGGGGGGGGCAGCAGCAACTACTGCCGCCTCAGGTGGCGGAGGGGCCAGGATCGCCCCTGGGAATAGTCCAAATTGGATTCAAACTTGATACATTTGGTGCATGATAAATCTGGATCTGATCTGAATCTTTAAAAATTCGATCATTCGACATCTAAAACCTGCTGAATTGCTGTTTTAACCTATGGGGGACCTCCTAGAACCCATTTGGAGTCAATAGGTGGACTTAAAGTTTTTTTGGAAATTTACGTTTTTTTGGAAAATACTTTGATTCGTACGTTTCGAATGCATACGAATTCGAACTAATATGGCCTATTCACCTGCAAAAAAAAAAACTGATTTTTTTTTTTATATATATAAATTTCGGTTGGTCTTTTTGAATTCAAAATTCCCTTGGTGCCCTATTTGAAATTGACCCTGTGGCCAGTCCTCCCCTGAATTGCCTCTATGCAATATTAACTGACTTTATCGTATGTGAATTTTTATAGGTCTGCACTTGTGATTTGGCAAATACCAATAAAATTAACATGTTGCAGATGTACAATATATGGCTTCATAGGAACATGGAGGCAACATGGAGGCAATTATTAATTTGCCTGATGTGTGGCTTATTTTAAAATGTGTGTGTGTTTTTTTAAATTTCCAACCACTATTTAATAAAGGCATATCTATTTTTTGTACCATTCCAGGTGTAACTCCTTTATAGAGGGTTTTTTTCCTTTCCCTATTTAGCTGACAGGACACATCTGTAAATAAGGTTATTTTTATGATTTTGGTATTACCACTAACCAGTGATCTGTATTTTAAAAGTTTAATATTTATGTTACATCTTAAATGTACTACACTGGTGAATAAAAAGCTGTGATCAACTATAAGTGTATATCCATGGAGTCCTCAATAAATCTGGGTCAGCATTTTCTTGAATTCATAGTGCTAATGATATAGAGTTTTTCCCACTGTTTCTTTTTTGTTCTGTTGCTATGCTACAAATGAATAGATTTTATCTGTTGTACAACAAGAACTTTGTACAGCAGACAATGTAGCCTAAATTATAACAGATTTTATGTCCCAACCTTTATGTTGCAGAGCATATTATTTTATGAAAACATATCACATTTTCAATTTGAGACTGCTTTGAAATTATGTTATTAGGCAAACAACACAAATTTGATATTTACACACAGTTAGTTGTATTACTTCTTAATTTAGTTCATTTATATCATTATTTTCTGTCCCTTGATTTAATTATATGAGAATATTGGCAATTTTTAGCTGTTCATTCTTTCCTCAACACAGGAAGATGCTATACATTTATACATATTCCATATATTAGCCAAAGTGTGGTACTAACACCTAAATTTTTGACTGGAGATCTCAACATTTCAAATTAATCCATCTTGGTTATGGTAAACTTTTTCGTTCTTATAAGGGTTTAAGTCAGGTTTAGTTTTGTCCCAAATGTAATCAGGAAAATGTAAACCTTTTTCATTATCTTTGGAGCTGCCCTCACATTACTCTTGTTTGGCAAAAAGTAAGAGATTTTATTAATGCTAAGTTGAAAATAAATCTAACTATATCTCCAGTTTATGCCCTTTTGAATATTGGCACCCCTTCTTTTTCTTTGAGTAAACATTGTAAATCTGATCCTGTTTTGATCTCAAACTTAATTTTACGGTTTATGGCGGCTACAAAGAAGGCCCTATTTCTGTTCTGGATTTCAGAGTCTACCCCCTCCTTAAAAGAAATTTTAGTATATCTAAACCAGTTATGCTGGCAAGAGGCCATAAAAATTAAATTTGAAGAACCACACATTAATACTATGTTTTCTAATGATTGGTCTCTTTATTTCGATCAAATAGACTCTAAATACAAATCTAATATTCAAGAGCTATTATTGATTTAACTATCCTAATGTCTGGGCAACATAATTAACTCAGTGTCAAAAATTTTTTGTGTTTCTGTAACTCCACCATGCGAGGTATAGGTTTGTTTTAGTTATGTGTTGCTTTTGTTAGTTTAAACAGTAGATCTGGTAACTAAACATTATTATATACGTCATATGTACTCTTATTTGAGGCAAGTATAATCCTCATGTTTTCACAATTGTATTATTCCTTTGTAGTAGAAACAGCACGTTAAATGCATTCAAATAGTTTAATCATACTCAATTTACGCTGTGTAAAAGTAATTCTGTATATTTTTGAAAACCCAATAACAATGTTGAAAAAGTAACACCTAAATTTTTGTAATAATTATTTTTCAATGGCAATTTTTCTCTTTCTATACATATTCTATGTCTGGTAAAGCCAGCAGATGTCACCCTCTGTGTATTTACTGCATACATCCAATACTAGAATCGTCATTGCCATAACATCCCCTTTCTTAAGCCAAACATAAATGTAAAAAAAAATTCTAATTATTACATTATATAATTATTATAATCGTACAGGATCACATTCAGTATTATACTATATGATAGCAGTTTTTCAGTGTAAAAGTGGCCATAGACATTAAGATTTTTTAAAAGATATTTTTTATGTTTTCGTAGGACCAAGATTATCCTGAAACAATTGATTAAATGAATGATTTGTCAATCAACTAAAAAGAGATCATTTCAAGTTACATGGTCTAGTTGAAGCCAGGAAAACTGTGGGTGGCTGCTTGCTTGGCCCTGCAAACAATAGGACAATGGATACATTTCACCGTGAACGAAGAACATTTTCAAACCTACCCGATTGAATTTCTGACCAATCGGTAATTTGACAGATTTGTTGGATTGCACTAAAATTGGTCATAAGGGAGAAAAAAATCTAAACATCTATGGCCACCTTAAATGTATATAGATTGAGACCTCTTGTATCGATTATCAGTTATTGTCGTTTATACTGTATGTAATCTGTATGTTAAATATATACACATTATGATTGTACAGCTTTGTGAAATATGTTGAAAAATAATATTTATAAACTGAAGTTAAAGTGATACTGACACTAAAAAATGAATTTTAGCATATGAATGTACTAATGTTACCTATAGGTCATGTTGATCATTTGTTGCTGAGAGGTTTGTTTTTGTATATAATTGTTAGTTGAAGTTCCTTAGCCTGACTCTCTGACACTCTGACTTTGCCAACCTGACTGTCCCATCTCAGCCTGTTAGTTACAGTTTCTAATGCTAACGGACTCCTGCTGCACATATATAGCAGCCCCCTCATACAGGAACATGGAGGATCAGACAGGTAATGTAAAAGCATCATGCAAATACTTTATGGCAAAGTTAGAAGTAGCTTGCAAAGCCAACATTATAATAGATGTAAAAAAAAAGTTTAATTTCAGGTGTCAGTATCTCTTTAAGCCTTTGTGATTTCTGCAAAAACCATGAACCCTTTGGCACAGTTGGACTGGAGGCCCAGAGACCCACCAGGGCTTCCAACACTGCCCCCCCCTCCGGGCTCCCCCTACCCCTACAGGCCCCCCTACCTCTGTCAACACCACCCCATCCCAACCATGACCCCCCTCTGGGCTCCCTCTCTTACTTGTGCAGTCGTTGCAGACACTATTGGGTCCACGAGGGATGTGATCTATCTCAATATACATGTCCATTTTTTGTAAAAGTACCCGGATAATACATTTAAGAATCACAGACTTTATGTGTTTTTACTCTTTCCTCAGCCTTAGGCTAGGGCCACACTAGGTGATAGCGCCGCGATTTGACTCGCGGCGACTTTTCGCCGCGACTTTTAATCCGCAATCGCTGGGGAAACTTTTGCGCTGGCGTCTATGGGGAATCGCGAAAAATCGCCAGCGTAAAAACACACGCGGCGATCTTTTTTCTATTGTCGCTCGAAATTGCCTCGCTAGGCTAGGCAATTTCGAGCGACAATAGAAAAAAGATCGCCGCGTGTGTTTTTACGCTAGGCGATTTCGAGCGACAATAGAAAAAAGATCGCCGCGTGTGTTTTTATGCTGGCGTTTTTTTGCGATTCCCCATAGACGCCAGCGCAAAAGTTTCCCCAGCGATTGAGGATTAAAAGTCGCGGCGAAAAGTCGCCGCGAGTCAAATCGCGGCGCTATCGCCTAGTGTTGCTTTGTAATGCATTGCAAGCTCTTCTGTTAACAGTGAACAAAAGCAAGAACTTCTTTCATTTTACCAAGGATTAGGCCATGCTGTTTTATTCAGCAGGCAGTCTCAAAGACTGCATGTTATAGACAGACTCTTGGGCACAATAACCCTTAGGGTGGTATCAAAATTTGCCTCCAAGCCTGGAATTCAAAAATAAGCTCCTGCTTTGAGGCCACTGGGAGCAACATCCAAGGGGTTGGAGAGCAACATGTTGCTCACGAGCTACTGGTTGGGGATCACTGCTCTAAACTGTATTTAGCGAGTACTCTAAATAATAACATCCCGTAGAAATGAGCTGGCTGTTCTGCTAATTATTTATTGTACTCAATATTATACAGAACTTATTATTCTATGCCACAAATCTTTGCACTTCCTGATGTTCACAGGGGTTTTCTAAAACCTTCAAAGTCAACTGCATACCTATTTTAAAAATATGACACTGTGACTTTTCTTATTTGTATAGAATAGAATTTGCATAGAATGTTGTGACTGAACATAGAATCTACAGTGGTTTTTGTAGACATTATTTAAGGCATTTAAACATAAAGTTTACAAAATCTGCAATTTTGTTTTTTTTTTCTAGAAGGTATGAAATCTGATTTGTATTTCTGGTAAGAATGTTAAAGGCAGTTTTTAAATATGTTTTAACTAAATTTAGCCATACACAGAACGATCTGTTAGTTTGGTGAAGTAACAAAATTAGTTCTCCCAAATGTATTCATCACATGGGACACATGGGCCAATGATTGGATCATAAAAGGGCATATAAATAGCTGTTGATTGCAGTTTCCACAGACAGGATTTTCAAACCTGTCTAATAAATAGCTACTTTATTCCTGACCAGATCAGTTGGGTAGGCCATAATTTTGAACCCATACACAGAACAAGAAACTCAATAAGCTGCCATAATGGAGTAGCCAGGTCAGCAGTCAAGGTTAGGATTTATACATGTCATACTATGTAAATGATGATGAAAACGATGAATAGCAGTCTATACATTATGTTGTTTTAATGCCCGTACAAAACACTCCTTCTAAGTGTAAAATAAGAAATTGCTAAAAATAATTTTATGAAAACATTCCATAAACATCTACAATAATTTCATTATGCTGCAAATTATTCTTAAAGAGACAGTACTTCGACTATCGAATGGTCGAATAGTTCGATTAGAAGTCGAAGTAGCCCATTGGATGATCGAAGTAGCCAAAAAAAACATTCGAAATTCAAAGTTTTTTTCCTATATTCCTCCACTCGAGCTAAGTAAATGGGGCCCTGTGTGTTATTAGCCTAAAAGTGATCACACGTTTTAAGACTGATAAAAATAATTACTATTCTGCTTCAGATAAAGGACATCTGTGGAAATAGAAGACTAAGGTGTTGCTTATTTTATAGAAGACATAGGGACTGTTCCTATTATATTGAATTTTTTTTAAACAGAAATCATTTTAACATTTTCACTATAATGATACATAGTGGCACTGACTAATATGTAACAGATACAAAAGAAAAAACAAAGACTTTGTGGCCTGTTTACCAAAGTATGATAAGGATATTTGCCAGAGAAGTCCTCTTAAACTCACGTGTTTATTAAAGTGAGTTTTTTTCTATTTCTTGCTATTTTTTTTGCTATTATGTGCACATGGTCATAAAATACCCTATGTAACACCAATCTATAGCCATGTTTACTAAAGTATAGTAATACTGTACATGACAAATATCTGCCAGAGAATATTCACCACAACAAAATTGTCAAAAATCTAAATCAATATAAATCACCAAATCAATATAAATTTCAAAAATAAAAAGTCAAAACTAGTCTCAGCCAAAGATGTGCAGTAATGATTTGTAAGAAAATGTTATCAGAAATGTTTACATTAGAGAATTAAGTCCATAGTCATTAGACACATAGGGGCAGATTTATCAAGGGTCGAATTTCGAATTGTAAAAAAATTCGAAATTCGACTAGGGAATAAAATGGAATAAAATCGAATAGCCAATTTGATCGAATTAACGTTCTATCGAATATTCGAATTGGCGAATATTCGATAGTCGAATAGGCGCTCGATCGAACGTTCGATCGAACGTTCGATCGAAGGATTTTATTTTCGATCGAACGTTCGATCGAAGGATTTTCATTCGATCACAAACTTGGAAAAAAAGCCTATGGGACTCTCCCATAGGCTTTTATAGCAATTCGGTAGGTTTTATCTACCGAACTAGGGGGGTCGAATATTTTTTTTAGAGACATTTCTTCGACTATCGAATAGTCGAACAATTCGACTTTGTTCGAATCGTTCGATCGTTCGAATTCGACTGTCGAATAAGCCAATTCGATGGTCGAAGTAGCCCAAAAATCATTCGAAATTCAAATTTTTTTTAATTCGAATTATTCACTCGAATTTAGTACATCTGCCCCATAGTGGTTTATTTATTAAAGGTTGGATTTTAGTGGTTTTAGAGGTTTTTGAAACCACAACTAAACTCTCAAAACCAAACTGAAGAAGTGACTTGTATTAGTTATGAAACATGTAAAGCAGTGCTCTCTCCCTGCCCCTCCTTTTACCATGTGAGTTTTTAACGTTCAGATCGAGTGATCTATTCAAGCATGCAGAGGATTGTGTATGTTTGTTGAAACTTCTATGAAAGGAGCCTATTATAAAAAGGAGTAATGCTGCCATGCCAAATATTAAAATGGAGCATTGAAAACAAGAAAGAAAAGCTGCTGGATTCCTATGGCCTACTATGTAAAACTTGCTTAAAGCTTCATGTTATCACTTCGATCAGCATTAGAAAATAATGGGCAAAGATAAAGTTTAATGCCATTTCTTTGCTGAAGACAGATCTAACTAAACAAGCATCCATATACAGATGGACAAGGACCCAACGTATAATTTGAAAGCAAAGAAGAAAAGGGAATATTTTTCAATGTGTGTCACCTGACTTTAACCCAACTGATTATCGATTTAATATGCTGAAGACAAAATGGAAGGCAGTAAGATAAATGAACAAGAAGCAACAGTAAGAACCTGGAAAAGCATTGCTACGGAGGAAACCCAGTGTTTAGTGATGTCCATAGGTTCCAGATTTCATGCAGTCATAGGGCATTTTTATCAAAGAGTGAAGTTAGAGATCACCACAGTCCACTAGAGTGAAACTCCGCCACTCTCCATTAATTTCTATGGGATTTTTAAAAAAGTATTTATCAATGGGTAAAAGTGAATTTCCCCCTTTGATAAATATGCTTTTAAAAATCCAATAGAAATGAATGTAGAGTGGCAGAATTTCACTCTAGTGGACTGTGACAATCTCTAAATTCACTCTTTGACAAATATGCCCCAGTTACTGCAAAGGATTTTTAAAAAAAGTACTGAAAATGATCATTATATTCACAATTATAATTGTTTGTCCAATTACTTTTAAAGGAAAACTATACCCCCCAAACAATGTAGGTCTCTATAAAAAGATATTGCATAAAACAGCTCATATGTAAAATCCTGCTTCAAGTAAATAAACCATTTTCATAATAATATACTTTTCTTGTAGTATGTGCCATTGGGTAATCATAAATAGAAAATTGCCATTTTAAAAAATAAGGGCCGCCCCCTGGGATCGTAGGATTCACTGTACTCACAAACATACCAACAAACCATACATGTTAGGTCACATGAGCCAATTAACAGACAGAGTTGTGTCTTTTGCTTCCACACTTCTTCCTGTTACAGTTAGAGTTGAAGTATTTCTGGTCAGGTGATCTCTGAGACAGCACAGACACCATCACAAAATGGTGGCTCAAGGCAAGAGATGTAAAAGGGCAATATTTACTTAAATATATATTCCAGTTTGGTAAGATTCTTTAATATGCCACTTAATATGATATGAACTATCTGTTGCTTAAGTGTTAATTTTGGGGGTATAGTTTTCCTTTAAACCCCTGAAAATGTTGGATTGATGTATAAAAATGGTTACAGGGCAAAAAAAGTAACAAAAATGATATCTTTATTGACTAACTACAGGGGCTACTGCTGCCCGGAGAAGGCCTTTTTGATGCCGCCCTCCCCTAGCACTGGAGCGGGGGGGGGGGGCATTGCTAGTGAAGAGAACACAATTGTTCCCCTGGTAACCTGTGGCCTGCTGCAGCCTGAGCTGAGTTTCTCAACTTGCCTCATGGCAGCAGTACCCCTGCCTAAGATAACCATAGCAAGCTTTCAGAACGTTTAAGTTCCTTCTTCAAGCTTGCTTGATATAATTATCTTAGTTAGCCAATAAAGGCATCACATTTATACCACGTATTTGTTATTTTTGCCCTGTAACATTTTGACTTGCTAACACCCCTTGAATGAAAGCTGAAATCTTACATTTTCAGTATCTTGATTATTTCATTTCAAATCCATTGTGGTAGTGTGCAAAACCAAAATTATTAAAATTGATATAGATATTTATGCCAGGAGTTAATACACGTTCTCTGGACCCTTGTTTCATTAGCAATTTAGTAACTGCGCACGTGTATATATTTTAAAAAATATAGGGGTTTTAATTACATAGTTATGATAAAATGACCATAGTTATTATAGATTCATACTAAATTAGCAAGGAAACAGAGGACCAAGCATTGTGCATAGATGAATTTCCTTTTTTGGATGGTTGTAGGTAATTGGCCATATTATTTGCACATTCATTGTACTTTTATATTTTACGTAGCCTTGGAGTGCTCCCCCTATTTATAGACCTGACTGTATATAGTGGCTACTGTACCATGCTTTAATTTATGAAGATATTAAAAGTCACAGAGGAGTCCCATAACCATATAAAAGCAAGAAACCACAGGCCGGTTTTATAAAAAGTCACAGGACACAAAGGGTCTAGACAAGCATCAGCAGGTCATAAAGATAAAATGTAAAGACCACAATGAAACTCAGCAGCAATATGGACAATAGTGTCTGTGTAGCTGCAGATTATAGTTACAACTTGGGTGGTTTTAGAAAATGAGTCCCTTGCATCCAGTCTTCTGTATTTGTTACCTGTTGGAGCTCAGATCGAGAAAGCTAAAACAAATTTTATTGTTTTACTGGTGGCTTGCACCTGGATTTCATTTTCTGAATGTTGTCAAGTGTGAAACAGCTCCAGCTTTATGGTTCTAATTGCTGTACAACTAAACACAAAAATGTTCTTCCATTGTTATTTTGGCCTCACTCAGTAGGCCCATATACTAATCTTTCCCCCCCCCCCCAGTTCCTAAATTGAACATTTATTGATGTTTGTGTTAGTTAGGTGTTCAGCTACTTCCTCCACTCAAATTTCAAGAATAGGATAAAAAAAGGTTAGTTTACATCCAAAATGTAAATAACATAATATTTTAACCTTTTAAATGCCACAGATCGTAGAATCTACGTTCTGTGGCAAAGGTACTTGAAATGCCACAGAACGTAGATTCTACGTTCTGCAGCATTTCCCTCCCTGCAGAAAGCGGTGCGCATTTAAAAGCTGCGCACCGCTTCTGTTCCGTGCAGAACCCCCTAGGCAACGAGCAAAGAAGGTCATACTTACCGATCCGGTAAGCGATCGGTTTTGGGCAGCCAATAGGAGCAGTGGAGACGCAAGGAGCACAGTGATGACGTCTCCACTGCTCCCCCCATAAATTGGAACCGGAAAACGCCGCCCCTTCTACTCCTGCTGCGCATCTGCTACAGTTGGAGCCCCCCTGCTGCCATTCTGCTGGTTTCCTGCCGAGTTGGTCGCTTTGATTGCCTGGATTCGACTGAGTGAGCTCAACTACACCTCTCTACACCCTTTGTGTCTGTTTATTTCTGTTTATAACTGTCTAAAAAAAAATTTTTTTCTTTTTTTTTTTTTTTTCTTCTCTCTTTGGCCTTAGTACACTTTTGCACTAAAACACACTTACAGGCAACTTTGCCAAGCACACACTCACACTCACACTCACACTCACACTTACTCTTACTTTTTTCTCTATACCTTTTTTCTTTTTCTTTTTTTTCTTTGCTCTCTTTAGTAGTTTTTCTTTATTTGTTGTTCAAACTTTATTTCTGATCTTGTATTACAATTATTTGATTGCTTTTTACTGTTTTTTGCCATTTTATCATTGGTTTGTGTTTTTTATTGCTCTTATTGGTTTATTTCCCCTTTGCATTGTTCTTTACTGCTGGTTTAGTTCCCCTTTGCATTGTTCTTTACTACTGGTTTCCCTTTGCCGTAATACTGGTGGATCTATAGTTCAGACTACCGATTTCACCCCAAAAACTTAATTTTTATTGCTTTTGGTGATTTTATTAGTTTATTCTTTGCATTGTTCTTTACTGCTGGTTTCCCCTTTGCATTGTCCTTTACTGCTGATTTAGTTCCCTAGAAAAGTTTCCCTTTGCAGTGACGCTGGTGGATCTATAGTCCAGACCACTGATTTCACTCCAATAACAGTAATTTTCATTGCTTTTGGTGATTTTTTTAGTTTATTCTTTGCATTGTCCTTTACTGCTGATTTAGTTCCCTAGAAAAGTTTCCCTTTGCAGTGACGCTGGTGGATCTATAGTCCAGACCACTGATTTCACTCCAATAACAGTAATTTTCATTGCTTTTGGTGATTTTTTTAGTTTATTCTTTGCATTGTCCTTTACTGCTGATTTAGTTCCCTAGAAAAGTTTCCCTTTGCAGTGACGCTGGTGGATCTATAGTCCAGACCACTGATTTCACTCCAATAACAGTAATTTTCATTGCTTTTGGTGATTTTTTTAGTTTATTCTTTGCATTGTCCTTTGCTGCTGATTTAGTTCCCTAGAAAAGTTTCCCTTTGCAGTGACGCTGGTGGATCTATAGTCCAGACCACTGATTTCACTCCAATAACAGTAATTTTCATTGCTTTTGGTGATTTTTTTAGTTTATTCTTTGCATTGTCCTTTACTGCTGATTTAGTTCCCTAGAAAAGTTTCCCTTTGCAGTGACGCTGGTGGATCTATAGTTCTGACCACCAGTTTCACTCCAATAACAGTAATTTTGCTGCATCTTGTTGATTATATTCAGTTTTTCCCTTGCATTTTTTACTACTTGCTTAGCTCCCCAAAAAAGGTTTCCTTTGCAGGGACACTAGTGCATCTAGGACCCTTGTTTTATTGCTTTGGGTAGTGTTATTGCATTTTAGTGATTGTATTCAAGAGTTTTCTTTGCACTGTTCTTTATTGCTTGTTTAGTGCCCCTAAAAAACGTTCCCTTTGCTGTGACTCAGTTTTAGTGGTCTTATTCTGCTTGATTCAGCTGATTGTCCCAGAAATTTGCTGGCTTGTGTTTTTTTTTTTTTTGTTCTGGTGGTTTATATTAGCAGGGGTTAATTCTTGGTCATCTTGCTGGCTTGGTTTTTTTTTTTTATTCTGGTTGTTTATATTAGCAGGGGTTAATTCTTGGTCATCTTGCTGGCTTGGTTTTTTTTTTTTTATTCTGGTTGTTTATATTAGCAGGGTTAATTCTTGGTCATCTTGCTGGCTTGGTTTTTTTTTTTTGTTCTGGTTGTTTATATTGGGAGGGGTTAACTTTTGGTCATCTTGCTAGCTTGGTTTTTTTTTTTTTTTTTGTTCTGTTTGTTTGTATTAGCAGTGCTTGGTCATATTTTGCTGGCTTTTTATTATTCTCATATTTCAAGTAGGAGCTGTCTTGCTTTCTCATTTGTTTGACTGCCTATTGATTCATAGTTTTGCAATTGTCTGTATATTTCTGGCACAATGGCCAAACGGTTTTATACCGCTGAGGAAGCGGCTAGGTTTTGCATGGACTCCAGCTCAGAGGAATTCAGCGATTCAGATTCTGAGTATGTCCCATCTGATGCCTCTACTGAGGAGTCAGAGGTAGGTGATAGCAGCACTATTAGCGCAGAGGCTAGTAGTGGCAGCACACTTACTGCTGACGAGTCAGAGGATGGTGGCAGTGTGCCAGATGCACCCATGGAGGTTGAAGAGGGTGAGGGTAGTGGTGATGCAGCAGTTGGAGCGCCTGTGTGGGGGCCTCCCTGTAATTATGCCCCAGAAATTCCCCCATTCACTGCAGTCGCGGGCGTCAAGGTGGACACCACTAACTTTCAAATCATAGATTTTTTCAATCAATTTATTACAGAGGCCATCCTACAGGACATGGTCCATTTTACAAATTTATACGCTGAGCAGTATCTTGCCAGCCACCCTTTACCAGGGTATTCAAGAGCCCATGCGTGGTATCCCACTAATGTCGGTGAAATCAAAAGATTCCTGGCACTCACATTGGCAATGGGACTCGTAGAGCGTAACACCTTAGCCTCATACTGGGATACCACTACAGTCCTTTCCATCCCTCTTTTTTCAGCCGTTATGCCAAGAAACCGTTACCAAATTTTACTGCGGTTTCTTCATTTTAACGACAACGCAGCGGCTGTTCCCCCTAATGAGCCCGGTCACGACAGGCTTTACAAATTGAGGCCCCTTATAGATAGCCTGTCTCAGCGCTTCGCAGAGGTCTACACCCCCTCCCAAAATATTTGTGTGGACGAGTCCCTTTTGCTCTTCAAAGGGCGCCTTAGATTTCGCCAATACATCCCTAGTAAGCGGGCTCGCTATGGGATGAAATTTTACAAACTCTGCGAAAGCAGCACGGGCTATACTAGTTTTTTCATGTTCTATGAAGGAAAGGACTCTAATTTGGACCCCCCCGGTTGTCCCCTTGATTTGACTGCCAGTGGTAAAATTGTCTGGGAGCTCATATCTCCACTGTTGGGCCGAGGTTACCACTTATACGTGGATAACTTTTACACGAGCATCCTCTTATTTAGAACCCTTTATTGCTTGGACACCCTTGCCTGTGGCACCGTTAGGCAAAACCGCAAAGGACTGCCTAAGGAACTGGTGGACAAGAAATTGAAACGTGGAGAAGTACATGCTCTAAGAACCGATGAGCTCCTGGCCCTAAAATTTGCAGACACAAAAAATGTTTTTATGCTTACTACTATCCACAATGAGAGTTTAGTTGTCCAACACAGACGTGGCAGGCCCGCAAAATCAAAGCCACTCTGTTGTAAAGATTATAGTAAGCATATGGGTGGCGTCGATAAAACAGACCAAATTCAAACTTACTATGACGCCACCAGAAAAACCAGGGCCTGGTACAAAAAAGCAGCAATTTACATGATTCAAATGGCCCTCTATAATTCTTATGTCGTTTACAAGGCGGCAGTACCAGGCCCCAAATTGTCTTATTACAATTTTCTGCTGCAACTGCTCCCTGCCCTTTTGTTTGGAGATGTACAGGAGGTTCCAGATGTGCCTGGCAATGACAATGTTGCCCGAATGGTGGGTAAGCATTTCATTGCCCAAATTCCACCAACACCTAATAAAAGATATGCCCAGAGAGCTTGTAAGGTTTGTCGTTCCAGGGGTGTTAGAAAAGATGTGCGATATTTTTGTCCCAAGTGTCCTAGCAAGCCTGCTTTGTGTTTCCAACCCTGTTTTGAGGTGTACCACACTGTGGTACACTACGAGAGGGCTTGAATTCTGTGTTGTGTTGGTAGGTTAGGGCTCTCTGGGTTTGTTGGTGGTAAAAGGATTTAGTAAATCTGTATAGTAAGCTTGGCATTCTCTGTTTAGGTGGTTAGGTGTGCTGGCAAAGTGATGCACTTTTTTTTGTGTTTTGTGCAGTGGTTTTTCAGATTCATGCACTTTTTTTGTGTTTTGTGCAGTGGTTTTTCAGATTCATGCACTTTTTTTTTGTGTTTTGTGCAGTGGTTTTTCAGATTCATGCACTTTTTTTTGTGTTTTGTGCAGTGGTTTTTCAGATTCATGCACTTTTTTTTTTGTGTTTTGTGCAGTGGTTTTTCAGATTCATGCACTTTTTTTTGTGTTTTGTGCAGTGGTTTTTCAGATTCATGCACTTTTTTTTGTGTTTTGTGCAGTGGTTTTTCAGATTCATGCACTTTTTTTTTTGTGTTTTGTGCAGTGGTTTTTCAGATTCATGCACTTTTTTTTGTGTTTTGTGCAGTGGTTTTTCAGATTCATGCACTTTTTTTTTTGTGTTTTGTGCAGTGGTTTTTCAGATTCATGCACTTTTTTTTTGTGTTTTGTGCAGTGGTTTTTCAGATTCATGCACTTTTTTTTTTTTGTTTTGTGCAGTGGTTTTTTCAGATTCAAGCCCCCCATTGAGATCTAACATTTCACGTTCTAGGTTTTTGTGCACACACTAGCAGTAATTGGTTAGGTGTGCTGTCAAAGTGAAGCTTTTTTTGTGCTGTCAAAGTGAAGCGTTTTTTGTGCATTGGTTTTTTAGATTCAAGCCCCCAATTGAGATCATTTTGGCAGATCCCTTCTTCATTTATAAATAGGTTATAGATAAAAGTTGGCAGTTTTTTTTTCTGTATAGTAATGATCTTTGATTTATGGTGTAGGATTTGGCACAGGGTGTGCAATTTTTTTGTGCTGTGTAGCAGTAAAAACAGTTGTGTGTGTGTATATAGGTTTGTTATTAGTCTATGCATTCAGCTTTTGTGTTGAGCTACGGTGCTTTAGGCCAGTTGTAGTGTTATGGATAGCATTTGTATTGCGCTGGTGCCATAGCGAACTGAGGTGCTGGTTGGTCGAGAGGGCGCACGATAGAACTTGTGGTGCGTGATGAATACGTGGGATGATGTGCATCTCTAATGCTGATGCCACAAGTCTTTTTTTTTACTGGCACCTCAAAAGCTCATCTATCAGCGCAGTTATCTATAGTTTTGTCTGTATTTCTGGGCAACATTTGTTTTTGTAGATTTAGGCATCTCTGGATTTGTGGGTAGTATGTCTTCAGTTTTCTTGAATAGCAAAGGTTTTTGAGCACAGGGTAACCGAAACACTATGGTCTATCGTTTAGATTTGTTCTTAGTGTATGCATTCAGCATATTTTTCCTGATAAGTTGTGGTTGGAATAATCCATTTTTTTTGTACTTATAGCACAAAGTGAATATATAAGCAGTGTTTAGGTTAGACTAAGTTGCAGTGCTCTCTGAATACTAAGGGCTGGGACACACTGGGTGATTTGGGGAGATTTAGTCGCCTGGCGACTAATCGCCGCAACTTTTCTCCCCGAATGCCTCCCCTCTCTCTGCGCCTGGCTAAAATGAAAAATCGCCTGCGCTAATCACACGTGGCGATTCGTTTTCCCAAGTCGCCCGAAGTTTCCTGAGGCAACTTCGGGCGACTTCGGAAAATGAATCGCCGCGTGTGATTAGCGCAGGCGATTTTTCATTTTAGCCAGGCGCAGAGCGAAGGGAGGCATTCGGGGAGAAAAGTCGCGGCGATTAGTCGCCAGGCGACTAAATCTCCCCAAATCGCCCAGTGTGTCCCAGCCCTAATAGCACTTTGCCATACCTGTTACCAGTGGGGCACCAGCTTTCTACAAACTTCTGCTGCTGGGCATAATTTTATCTCCGCTGCTAATGCCCCAATCCTTATTGTTGCCACCTAAATTCCTAAACTTCTTAGGACACTTGCATAATTTATGGGCCAAATGTACTATGGATTTTGTTGGTAAATATATCTGCAAATGTTGTACAGATTTTGTCATTGCTGAAATAGTGTAGGAAGAAGCAAACAAATTGGTATTGTAACACCACAGGACAGATGAAACTCAAAGACGCTCCACTGAATCCAAAATGGTGAGTGAAATATGTTTTGGGGTTAATATGGGGTAGTAGCAACCATATACAGATCCACAGAGTAGCCCCAAAATTCTCTAGGAGAATTCTTGGGGATAAATCTAACTTTGTACATTGTATTTTCCTTTATTTCAGACCAAAGCACAGAGTTTTACAATGGAATGCAACCACAATTCTCCACATAGTAAAGCAAGAATGGCATCTCTGAATAGTTGAAGGGGTTTATTTTCAAGAAATCTATAGTTTTTGGGGGTTATTTCATTGGTAAGGGACAGTTTAGGATGAAATATGGATACTTGCACATAAATTCACAGAACCAATATTAGACATTGTGTCTGTTTTGGGGTGTTTGGTGGCTGCGTATCTATGTCTATTTATACATATGGGGTATCATTTTATTCAGGGGAACGTGCAGATTGTTATTGAGCAGGTTTTTCTCAGTTGCCATGGAAACTTAGAGAAAAATATAACTTTTTATATCTTTTTTCCTTTATTTCAGACCAAATTGCTGACTTCTATGAATGACTGCAGCCACAATTCTCTGTGTAGAAAAGCGAGAATGGCATCGTTGAATAGCTGAAGAAGTGTACTTTTCGGATATATATGGTTTATGGGGGTTATTTTACAGGTAAGGGGCAGTTTATGATGAAAAAACTTGAGAACTGTACATAAATTTGCAGCCCCAATATTACGCATTGTGCCTGTTTTGGGGTGTTTGGGGGCTGGTTCTCTATGTGTATCCATACATATGGGGTATTGTTCTATTCAGGGGAACTTGCAGATTGTTGTTGAGCAGGTTTTTGTTAGTTGCCATGGAAACTTTGGGAGAAATCTAACTTTGGAACTCTTTTTTCCTTTTTTTTAGACCAAATTGCTGACTTCTAAGAATGACTGCGGCCACAATTCTCCATGTAGAAAAGCAAGAATGGCATCTTTGAATAGCTGAAGAAGTGTACTTTTCGGACATATAAGGTTTGTGGGGGTTATTTCACAGTTTGGGGGGTGTTTAGACTGAAAAACTGCAAGTAGTACACATAGAGCGCAGCCCCCAGATTTTCAACTGCAATTGCCCTTATGCGTTGCTCCTGTTTTGGGGTGTTTGGTGGCTGCGTCTCTATGTGTATCCATACATATGGGGTATTGTTCTATTCAGGGGAACTTGCAGATTGTTGTTGAGTAGGTTTTTGTTAGTTGCCATGGAAACTTTGGGAGAAATCTAACTTTGGAACTCTTTTTTCCTTTTTTTTAGACCAAATTGCGGACTTCTAAGAATGACTGCGGCCACAATTCTCCGTGTAGAAAAGCAAGAATGGCATCTTTGAATAGCTGAAGAAGTGTACTTTTCGGGCATATAAGGTTTGTGGGGGTTATTTCACAGTTTGGGGGGTGTTTAGACTGAAAAACTGCAAGTAGGACACATAGAGCGCAGCCCCCAGATTTTCAACTGCAATTGGCCTTATGCGTTGCTCCTGTTTTGGGGTGTTTGGTGGCTGCGTCTCTATGTGTATCCATACATATGGGGTATTGTTCTATTCAGGGGAACTTGCAGATTGTTGTTGAGCAGGTTTTTGTTAGTTGCCATGGAAACTTTGGGAGAAATCTAACTTTGGAACTCTTTTTTCCTTTTTTTTAGACCAAATTGCGGACTTCTAAGAATGACTGCGGCCACAATTCTCCGTGTAGAAAAGCAAGAATGGCATCTTTGAATAGCTGAAGAAGTGTACTTTTCGGGCATATAAGGTTTGTGGGGGTTATTTCACAGTTTGGGGGGTGTTTAGACTGAAAAACTGCAAGTAGGACATATAGAGCTCAGCCCCCAGATTTTCAACTGCAATTGGCCTTATGCGTTGCTCCTGTTTTGGGGTGTTTGGTGGCTGCGTCTCTATGTGTATCCATACATATGGGGTATTGTTCTATTCAGGGGAACTTGCAGATTGTTGTTGAGCAGGTTTTTGTTAGTTGCCATGGAAACTTTGGGAGAAATCTAACTTTGGAACTCTTTTTTCCTTTTTTTTAGACCAAATTGCTGACTTCTAAGAATGACTGCGGCCACAATTCTCCGTGTAGAAAAGCAAGAATGGCATCTTTGAATAGCTGAAGAAGTGTACTTTTCGGACATATAAGGTTTGTGGGGGTTATTTCGCAGTTTGGGGGGTGTTTAGACTGAAAAACTGCAAGTAGTACACATAGAGCGCAGCCCCCAGATTTTCAACTGCAATTGCCCTTATGCGTTGCTCCTGTTTTGGGGTGTTTGGTGGCTGCGTCTCTATGTGTATCCATACATATGGGGTATTGTTCTATTCAGGGGGACTTGCAGATTGTTGTTGAGCAGGTTTTTGTTAGTTGCCATGGAAACTTTGGGAGAAATCTAACTTTGGAACTCTTTTTTCCTTTTTTTTAGACCAAATTGCTGACTTCTAAGAATGACTGCGGCCACAATTCTCCGTGTAGAAAAGCAAGAATGGCATCTTTGAATAGCTGAAGAAGTGTACTTTTCGGACATATAAGGTTTGTGGGGGTTATTTCACAGTTTGGGGGGTGTTTAGACTGAAAAACTGCAAGTAGTACACATAGAGCGCAGCCCCCAGATTTTCAACTGCAATTGCCCTTATGCGTTGCTCCTGTTTTGGGGTGTTTGGTGGCTGCGTCTCTATGTGTATCCATACATATGGGGTATTGTTCTATTCAGGGGGACTTGCAGATTGTTGTTGAGCAGGTTTTTGTTAGTTGCCATGGAAACTTTGGGAGAAATCTAACTTTGGAACTCTTTTTTCCTTTTTTTTAGACCAAATTGCTGACTTCTAAGAATGACTGCGGCCACAATTCTCCATGTAGAAAAGCAAGAATGGCATCTTTGAATAGCTGAAGAAGTGTACTTTTCGGACATATAAGGTTTGTGGGGGTTATTTCACAGTTTGGGGGGTGTTTAGACTGAAAAACTGCAAGTAGTACACATAGAGCGCAGCCCCCAGATTTTCAACTGCAATTGCCCTTATGCATTGCTCCTGTTTTGGGGTGTTTGGTGGCTGCGTCTCTATGTGTATCCATACATATGGGGTATTGTTCTATTCAGGGGGACTTGCAGATTGTTGTTGAGCAGGTTTTTGTTAGTTGCCATGGAAACTTTGGGAGAAATCTAACTTTGGAACTCTTTTTTCCTTTTTTTTAGACCAAATTGCTGACTTCTAAGAATGACTGCGGCCACAATTCTCCGTGTAGAAAAGCAAGAATGGCATCTTTGAATAGCTGAAGAAGTGTACTTTTCGGACATATAAGGTTTGTGGGGGTTATTTCACAGTTTGGGGGGTGTTTAGACTGAAAAACTGCAAGTAGTACACATAGAGCGCAGCCCCCAGATTTTCAACTGCAATTGCCCTTATGCGTTGCTCCTGTTTTGGGGTGTTTGGTGGCTGCGTCTCTATGTGTATCCATACATATGGGGTATTGTTCTATACAGGGGGACTTGCAGATTGTTGTTGAGCAGGTTTTTGTTAGTTGCCATGGAAACTTTGGGAGAAATCTAACTTTGGAACTCTTTTTTCCTTTTTTTTAGACCAAATTGCGGACTTCTAAGAATGACTGCGGCCACAATTCTCCGTGTAGAAAAGCAAGAATGGCATCTTTGAATAGCTGAAGAAGTGTACTTTTCGGGCATATAAGGTTTGTGTGGGTTATTTCACAGTTTGGGGGTGTTTAGACTGAAAAACTGCAAGTAGGACATATAGAGCTCAGCCCCCAGATTTTCAACTGCAATTGCCCTTATGCGTTGCTCCTGTTTTGGGGTGTTTGGTGGCTGCGTCTCTATGTGTATCCATACATATGGGGTATTGTTCTATTCAGGGGAACTTGCAGATTGTTGTTGAGCAGGTTTTTGTTAGTTGCCATGGAAACTTTGGGAGAAATCTAACTTTGGAACTCTTTTTTCCTTTTTTTTAGACCAAATTGCTGACTTCTAAGAATGACTGCGGCCACAATTCTCCGTGTAGAAAAGCAAGAATGGCATCTTTGAATAGCTGAAGAAGTGTACTTTTCGGACATATAAGGTTTGTGGGGGTTATTTCACAGTTTGGGGGGTGTTTAGACTGAAAAACTGCAAGTAGGACACATAGAGCTCAGCCCCCAGATTTTCAACTGCAATTGGCCTTATGCGTTGCTCCTGTTTTGGGGTGTTTGGTGGCTGCGTCTCTATGTGTATCCATACATATGGGGTATTGTTCTATTCAGGGGAACTTGCAGATTGTTGTTGAGCAGGTTTTTGTTAGTTGCCATGGAAACTTTGGGAGAAATCTAACTTTGGAACTCTTTTTTCCTTTTTTTTAGACCAAATTGCTGACTTCTAAGAATGACTGCGGCCACAATTCTCCGTGTAGAAAAGCAAGAATGGCATCTTTGAATAGCTGAAGAAGTGTACTTTTCGGACATATAAGGTTTGTGGGGGTTATTTCACAGTTTGGGGGGTGTTTAGACTGAAAAACTGCAAGTAGGACACATAGAGCTCAGCCCCCAGATTTTCAACTGCAATTGGCCTTATGCGTTGCTCCTGTTTTGGGGTGTTTGGTGGCTGCGTCTCTATGTGTATCCATACATATGGGGTATTGTTCTATTCAGGGGAACTTGCAGATTGTTGTTGAGCAGGTTTTTGTTAGTTGCCATGGAAACTTTGGGAGAAATCTAACTTTGGAACTCTTTTTTCCTTTTTTTTAGACCAAATTGCTGACTTCTAAGAATGACTGCGGCCACAATTCTCCATGTAGAAAAGCAAGAATGGCATCTTTGAATAGCTGAAGAAGTGTACTTTTCGGACATATAAGGTTTGTGGGGGTTATTTCACAGTTTGGGGGGTGTTTAGACTGAAAAACTGCAAGTAGGACACATAGAGCTCAGCCCCCAGATTTTCAACTGCAATTGGCCTTATGCGTTGCTCCTGTTTTGGGGTGTTTGGTGGCTGCGTCTCTATGTGTATCCATACATATGGGGTATTGTTCTATTCAGGGGAACTTGCAGATTGTTGTTGAGCAGGTTTTTGTTAGTTGCCATGGAAACTTTGGGAGAAATCTAACTTTGGAACTCTTTTTTCCTTTTTTTTAGACAAAATCACTGACTTCTAAGAATGACTGCGGCCACAATTCTCCGTGTAGAAAAGCCAGAATGGCATCTTTGAATAGCTGAAGAAGTGTACTTTTCGGACATATAAGGTTTGTGGGGGTTATTTCACAGTTTGGGGGGTGTTTAGACTGAAAAACTGCAAGTAGTACACATAGAGCGCAGCCCCCAGATTTTCAACTGCAATTGCCCTTATGCGTTGCTCCTGTTTTGGGGTGTTTGGTGGCTGCGTCTCTATGTGTATCCATACATAAGTGGTATTGTTCTATTCAGGGGAACTTGCAGATTGTTGTTGAGCAGGTTTTTGTTAGTTGCCATGGAAACTGTGGGAGAAATCTAACTTTGGAACTCTTTTTTCCTTTATTTCAGACCAAATTGCTGACTTCTAAGAATGACTGCGGCCACAATTCTCTGTGTAGAAAAGCAAGAATGGCATCTTTGAATAGCTGAAGAAGTGTACTTTTCGGGCATATAAGGTTTGTGGGGGTTATTTCACAGTTTGGGGGGTGTTTAGACTGAAAAACTGCAAGTAGGACACATAGAGCGCAGCCCCCAGATTTTCAACTGCAATTGGCCTTATGCGTTGCTCCTGTTTTGGGGTGTTTGGTGGCTGCGTCTCTATGTGTATCCATACATATGGGGTATCGTTTTGTTCAGGAGAAGTTTGTCTTTCAAATTGTCTGTAATTATAGCATTTATAACGGTGTTATTTTGTCAGATTTACATTTATTCCTGCGTCTAAGTTAGCATTTTAGAAAAAAACTAAAAATGCAACAAAAAAGCTCTAAATATCACAACGCACTGGTAAAATGTATTTGAATTTTGAGTGAAAACTACAGCACCCCTAGAAACCTGAAGGTCTGTAGTTTCTAAAAATACCAAACTTGAAGGGATAATTTAGATTTACATATAAGTTATGCTGCATCAACTGTCACGTGTGCTTATCCAATTTGTTCTGGTGTAAAATTCTACAAAATGCTGTTTTCGTTTGGGGGTTACTCCTGGACAAAAAAAGTGGGTTACTGATACATATTGGGTATCGTTGGACTTGGCAGGATTAGGGCTTTTACAAACACAAAAAAAATTCATGTAAAATTAACTTTTCTGTGGAAAAAAAACTCAAGATATACATAATTTTTTAACAATTTTATTTTTTTTTTACATATTTCACCCAAAATTCACATTAAATCCCCAGAAAAGTCGCAAAATTCCGCTTGCACGTCAAAGCCCATTTTAAAACGAAAAAAACAATATATCATTTTCCTAGTTTCATGGAGGTTTTTCTACAATAAAACCTTGTTAAACTGAACAAGTACAAAATGCTTAAAAACGGCTGGCATTTCGCGTAACCAAAATGGGAAATTCTGCTGGCACTTAAAGGGTTAATATGCCCATTAGTTTACAAAGTGCTATTTTTCATAATGAATGTGACATATAATTACAGTGTTTCATTCTTCCTCTACCCTTTTAATTTGAAAACTTGTGAGTCTTTTGAAAATGGATATCCTTTGTGAGACTGAAGATTTCACTGTGCCAAATAATTGCTAGTGAGTGAAAACTGCATTGTGTATCATATTGTAGTAATACTTTATCCTGCTGCTCTTGCAAGTCCTCATTTATAAAAAAAAAAATACTTTTTCTCTCTGTATTATATATATATATATATATATATATATATATATATATATATGTATTATATATATATATATATATGTATTATATATATATATATATATATATATATATAGTTAAAAAAGCAAACAAACTTTTTATTTATTAAATTATGGAAATCCTAAAATTTGATGGCAGAAAAGAAACAGTATGTGAAATAAAAAAGTAATTTATAAATACATTTTAAAAATGTCCTCCAAACTACTATATATCTCACACATATATATTATACGGTGTATATTTCCATTCAGTTGCTCTCCTATCAGCTTAATATTTTGTAACTTGGTTTTGGCTTTTTTCATATCATCAATATCACCTAAGCTGTACAAAAGAGTGAAAGCCAATTTCCATTATCCAGTGTGAGCTGCAGATCACAGCATCAGGGGAAGTAGGCCAGCCCTGCGTTCTCTATCATTTTCTAACGAGTTTTGGTACTGATAGATAGGGACACCTATTAAAGAGAGCACTCTCCAATGCATTCAGTGCTGTATTGAAGGAGTAGCCACAGTTCTCAGTTCTCTGCTTTAAAGTGCAGAGCAAGGCAGCCTGCAAAGTGCACAAAAATAATGTAATCATGTATGCCTATAAATATTTATATTAGTTGATTGTTACCCTAAATTATAACTTTATGTAGAGTTTATGTAAGAGTACAACATAACAAGTTGTAATCATACTGTTAGCAGATTGGTGACTTTAAAAAAGGCATTTATTCAAAGGGCTATACATTAAAGGGATACTGTCATGGAAAAACATGTTTTTTAAAAAATGTTTCAGTTAATAGTGCTACTACAGCAGAATCCTGCATTGAAATCCGTTTTTCAAAACAAGAAATGGATTTTTTTATATCTAATTTTAAAATTTGCTATGGGGCTAGATATTTTGACATTTCCCAGCTGCCCTCAGGTCATGTGACTTGTGCTCTGATAAACTTCAGTCACACTTTACTGCTGCACTGCAAGTTGGAGTGATGTCATTACCCCTCCCTCCTACAAGCTGCTGTAATGTAAATAGAGCCTTGTCTGCTGAGCCTGTCAATTGAACAATAGGCAGGAATCAAGATAAGCTCTCACTGACACCACTTCAGAAGGATTGAAATAAGATAGTCCTGTGATCACTTACGTTTCAAAAATAAATAAATATATATATATATATATATATATATATATAAAGGACAGCAAATGGTGGTAGCACTCCAAGGAATTTTATAACCAGACAAGGTTAGTCAAAGCAAGCAGGTTTATTTATTCCAACGTTTCAGTTCCTCATGGAACTTTCATCAGGGAAAAAACGAGTGGGTGCTGGGACCCAGAAAGTTCCCCCCTCCAAAGGAATGCAGAGAACAAACTTACAGAATGGCAGCAGCTTTGATAGTGTCTGTGGGAGGAGGGGCTGCTAGTGCAGCTGTAGAGCAGGACGTAGGAAAGTGAAAGTAATTGGTTCCCTGCAAACCATGTGACCTCTCTCCTCCAAACATCACACGCATGGGCAGAGAGGGGAGGGGGAGTGTACAGCTAGATTCTCATGTCGTAGTGCGACCTGGCTTTTCATTACAGAGTGGCTGCCTCCAAGCACACAGGATTAGAGATATATACCAGACACCAAATAATTGTTAATACTTTAAATACATCTTTAAAGAATACAGTAACGAATCTATACTTCTTTACTGTATCCATCTTTGTTTTTACAATCTTATATTGAACTGAAGTTTAAAATGTGTTTCTGTTTTCCTGTTATAGGGATGCAGTCATTTGTTGGTTTCTGTACTGTTAGGACAGGTATATGTCTTTTCATTTGATTACAGGTATGAGCAGACCTTCAGCTCCATCTACTGGACACTTGTAGATATTTCCTGGTGTTAGTTATTTGTTTAATAAAGTTAGTTATTGACCCCTGATGTCATAACTCCAGGTCACAGGAAGTAGGTGTTTCCAGCCTGTGCAGTTCATCTCATGTGCTTTCAGCTTTCCCCATGCTAACCAGGCCCTATGCAGCATTGTTGGTGAGTGTATACAGTTTTATTTGCTTAATATACTCAGCTTTGTATCTTAGATAGAGAGGTTTGTTTCTGTTTGGTAGCAGATTTATTACATCTGTGTAATGTATATGCATGTGTACTGTATGTATATCGTTTCACCAGTCCAGCCACTTATACCTCTTTATTTGTATGTATTTCAGTTTTACCCTTTCATCTTTAAATACCCATTAAACAAGTTAACAACATACACAGTGTGGTGCTTTGAAGAAGGGTTATCTGCCTGTCAATCTTACTTCAGACAGTGAGCTGGACAGAACAGTAGACAACATCACACATAGCTGATGCAATACAGCACAGTTTCTGTGGATTTGAATCTCACTAGTGCTGAGTTTGTTCAGTTCTATTTCATGTACGGCTGGCTCATAACACCTTACAGCCGTAATCAAGGAGTTCTCCTCGAGTATTCTGTGAATGGGGGTATTAATTGGTTTCTTTTGATGGAAATCTTTTATGATCAGTACAGCAAACCTGGGTATGTATCCAATTGAAAACCAAGTTCATTACTTGCCAAAGATATTATTGTTCCAGTGTAAACAGGTGAATGGAATCCTATAAAGGTTTATAAGCATTTAGAAACTCAGTGGCCCATAGATATTTTTTTAGGAGAATAAAAGCAGAGATGCACATTTGTATTGACATAGTTAGTGGTAATACTGGTGTTTAAGAATATCTTTGTAAAAGAGCAGTAAAGAGAAAGTCCTATGTATTCATGTTTTTATCATATCAGTTATCAGCCTTTGCTCGTTTATGATATAAATATACTGTACATCTTTAAGTCAAGATGAAAGTGAAAGGTTGGCTTTTTTTACAAGTAGGGTTCATTTGTTTTGTTTTCTTACATGGACAATAAAGCATTGGAGGGTATATTACTGTATTCTTTCTCTTCACATTCTACCTTTATGTGGTATAGCTGAGCAAATTATTTCATATTATTTGAGGCATACATTGTAAACTTTTATTGAAAAGCATAGGTAATGCCCAATAGAGGTTATACTTCAGAGCTGTCAGGAAAGATATTCTTAGAAACAATAACATTGTCCATCTTCCCCTTTTTATATAAGCACTTTAATCACTTTTTGTAAGAATCTCAAAAAGTGTCCTTATGGACTTACAGCATAAGATTGATAGAGAATGTATAGACCATATGCTTGGTACCAGGGGGCAGCTTGCAGCTGATGTAGACCAAAAGAAAAATGGCCTTTCCAGAGGGGGATTTAGCAGATCAATGTAGTAGAATGGGAAAAACCATTAGGCAGGAGGCCTGTCTGTCATTTACTGAGATGAAATAAATGGTGGACAACCTTAATGACCTTAATAAATGATGGAGGAAATGACTTTCAGATGGAAGCTATGGGTACATTAATAGTCCCAGCTTTTCAATACTGATTGATCCCTAGGTGCTTTTTTTCTCACAAATAGGAGGATTTGATTTTTGCTTTATTTCGCCTGTGGCCTTAAAGGGGTTGTTCACCTTTGTAACAAATTGACAAATCTAACAGTTCACATGAATAGAACAAACTTTTCCATAGAAATAGTTAACAGAAAAAGTACAGTTCAAGAGATAGTCACCTCAGAAGTGTCCCTGTACTAATCCTTCAGTTCCACACAGACCCTGTGCTTGGAGGGGGTCACTGACCCCCAAAAACACTACAGTGTTCACTTCCTCTTCCTTATATGACATCACACATTGTACTGGCAGCTAACTTAACTCCTATTGGCTATGTCTGCTGTCAATCTGCCACTGCTTCCTGTGCTGGGGAATTTGAGCAGCATTCAGGTACTGAAGAGAAACTGTTACAAGTTTGTGAGAGGGAGGGGGAGTGTGGGCTTGTGCTGCAGAAACTTCAACTGTGCAGATGGGGTGGGGGCTGAGGTGCTTGGGACCTGGAGTTTTCTGGATAATGGATCTTTCCATAATTTGGATCTTCATACCTTAAGTCTACTAGAAAATCATGTAAACATTAAATAAACCCAATAGGCTGGTTTTGCTTCCAATAAGGATTAATTATATCTTAGTTGGGATCAAGTACAAGGTACAGGTATGGCATCTGTTATACAGAATGCTTGCGACCTGGGGTCTTCCGGATAGCAGATCTTTCTGTAATTTGGATCTTAGTACTAGAAAATGGTGTAAACATTAAATAAAGCCAATAGGCTGGTTTTGCTTCCAATAAGGATTACTTACTGTATATCTTAGTTGGGATCAATTACAAGCTACTGTTTTATTATTACACTGGGGAAAAAAATCATTTTTAAAAATTTGAATTATTGGATTATAAAGGCTACTATGGGAGATGACACTTGTACTTTCCAGAAATATATTATTATTATTATTATTTTGGGGGGGGGTCCATGTATTATTTTGTGTATTTACCTCATAAAAAAGGTAAAATATTTTTCTGGTATAGATCCCTATATCATGAAAAATATAACTTTTTAGTTTTTTGGTATTTAGAGCTCTAAATCTTGTTCCAGAAGTGGAACACTTAAACACTTAAAAAAGGTATCATTTCCTAGGTAAATTACCGCCCCCCCCCCCCCCGGGAGAGCGCACAAAATGTTCAAAATACGTATCCGCCCTCATCAATGCTTTGCCAGTCACTTAGGGCTGCCACCTCACCCTTTTAAAACCAAACACATATGAAATCCACAGGCTGCATGGCTAATTAGCAATTCATTTAGATGCATGATACATGACTGCACAGAAATCAGTTCAGTCTGCAGCATCTAAATGAGTTGATAATTAGCCATGCAGCCTGTGGATTTCATATGTGTTTGGTTTTAAAAGGGTGAGGTGGCAGCCCTACTGTCCCTGCTAGATGTGTAAGTTACATACGTTTCTAAGCAAGTCAGTGCTGGTTTTGTTGCAATTTTGTAAATAACTGACATTATACTTAATGCCAAAGGTTGCCAAACAATGTTGCTCCTTCCTTTTCTACAGTATTTGTCTGCATGACTATGTGATTGTTTGTTACAAGGCAGGTTTGTTTATATGCTGCGTCTGTTAACCTCTGCCATTACAATTGAGTAATCAACCAATGACCATTCAAATTATGTGACTGGTTACAGTTCACAAGCACCCAATAAATTACTAGGAGGAGGGCAGTATCAACATCCAATAGGAAACAAGTAAGGGCAAAGCCTGGGCATGTTGATGTCAGCATATAGGAAGTACTTGGTGTGTCAGGTTCAAAATAGGCCACTCCCATCACTTCAGAAAACTGGTCAGAGAGACAGGAGAAGGGCTGAGTTAATAGGTATAAAAATTAGCTTTTACAATGGCATTTTTACTTTTTGCTATGGAAAATGGTTTTTCTAACACATTGAGAGCATTGTTAGTGGTTTCATAAGATTTGTACATTGAAGGTGAACAACCCCTTTAATATTCCTATAGATTACACCTCCTCTAACACACCCTAGCAATTTATATTTTTAATCATGGCTGACATGAAATAAAACAGAATTGAATATATTAGTTTAGGAAATAAAATCCATACCAACATCGTTCTAGGGTGTCCACACATTCATGAAAAATGATAAAACTGTAATAATAGATGAATACTTATTACTTTGAGTTAATCCCTGAATGTTTTAAGTGTTGTTAAACTAGCATAGAATTTAATGTGTTCAATGATTTGTTCGAGTCTGACACCGAAAAGTTTAGTGCTGGGGGAGGAGGGGGGTGGCAGAAGCAAAGTTGCCTTAGGGTAACAATAGGGTTAGGACTGCCCCTGGATATTACCTGTATTTGCTGTCGTATACACAGCTTGGAAGGCGAGGCATTTGCCAGAATATATGGTTTATGATATATTGTTTTTCTGCACTGAAATCAGCGATCAGAATATGGCCATCAGTTATATCCAGTCAGAGTAACAGCTGGTAGTTTGTTTTAAACATTTGCATTCTTGTATCTCTCTTAAACAAAAGCAACATCTGTTAAAAGTAATTTAAAAAGGGAGTAGGTAGAAATGTATTTTAACCTTATGCTGCTACTCACTTATAAGGCTTGCATACTTCCTGTGCTGTTGGCTGTGTCTGTCTTGTATTATAACAAAGAACATGATTAATGGCATCATTGTGTTTAGGACCCAGATTAAAAGATGATGAAAAACTAATTAATTAGAATACTCTAGATTTTCCTCTATTTTATACAATTCTCTGCTTGATTATTATTTTTGGACCTAGTAAAGTGTTTTCTGGAGGCTTTGCTACTGCTTTGGGAATGTGAGGATAGCATGTCAAATTGTTCTGAACCCAGGTTCACCTTAAAGTTAACTTTTAGTATATTCTAGAATGACTAATTGTAAGCAACTTTTCAATTAGTCTTCATTAATTATTTCTTATAGATTTTACATTATTTGCTTTTTTTCTTCCGACTCTTTCCAGCTTCCAAATGGGGATCACTGACCCCCATCTAAAAAGCAAATGCTCTATAAAGCTACAGATTTGTTGTTATTGCTACTTTATTACTCAACTTTGTATTCAGACCCTCTCCTATTCATATTCCAGTCTCTTATTCAAACCAATGAATGATTGCTAGGGTAATTTGGACCCTAGCAACCAGATTGTTAAAACTGCAAACTGCTGAATAAAAAGCTAAATAACTCAAAAACCACAAATAATAAAAAATGAAAACCAGTTGCAAATTGTCTCTGAATATAAATCTCTACATCATACTAAAAGTTAATTTAAAGACGAAAAACCCCATTAAAGGAAAGTTAATTGTTCTGTTTTTATCTATGCTGCTTGTTTTGTGCCAGCCTATTGGGATTGGGCAATATGCATTTCTATATAAATTAAAAGCATTAGTAATTTAATAACTTATTTAGTAACTTATAAACAGTGCACTTGCAGCAAGAAGCAGATGGAAGGCTTGGATTGTCTTTTATTCTACATACTGCATTTCTACACTATGGGAGAAACAGCCTGATGCTCAGTTGGTCTAATTGAACCTTTTAATATATGTCTCTTTCTCTGTCTCTCTCTCTTTCTCTGTCTCTCTCTGTCTCTCTCTCTCTCTCTCTTGCAGTTTTGTGAATATTCTTTTGCCTGCTAGTGCCAAGACAGTGGGAACTCGTTTTCGATGGTGGCAACCAAAACATGATGGGCTGGACCAGAATGATTGGGCAGTTGACAATGTGCTGATTTCTGGCTCTGCCGATCAGAGCACAGTGATGTTAGATACATTCAGCAGTGCACCACTCCCACAGCATGAACGCACACCTGCTGATTCAGACCCCACTGGAAGAATCGCTTTTGAAATGTTTGGTGAAGACAAAACTACAGGTACAATGCCCCCAACTGTTTCTTTTGTGATTTTCACACAGGACTAAAGCTGGCAATTCAAAGGACAATTTCTGGGTGTCTAATAAAAAATGTACATAATCAATCAGATCAGCATCAAAGACCCATCTTAAGTGTATGTTATAGTGTATGGCCACCTTTATCCTTTAGTGGCCAGTGACCTATTATATGTGCTCATGGGCATCAGTGGTTGACCAACGTTATTATTTGACTAATTAGCTTTGGTCATGTCATGTGCCCAGCTGCATCTGACAGCGCTCACTGTAGCAGACAGGGATATCTGTTTAAAAAGCCTTTATGTTGCTGTTCTTAGGCTTAATGATCAGGACAGTTATAACGTTTCAAGCCAAACAATGGCCCTTTATCAAGCAAAAGTTACACACATGTTGAAACATTTTATACTATATATCATAGCGCCATCTTGTGGCAAAATACTGAAAAAGCATTATAGTACAGATACATTTTCAAATATTCACATTTTAGTTGGTGGAACAATTCTGTCCACTAATTATCAAGACGATTCTTGTGTCCCAATATCTGTAAAATCAAAACATAAATAAAACCAAATTAAAAACAATTTTATCGGAATATGGAGTGTAAATCATATTCCTGATTGAGGCCAATCTAAGTACGATTCTAAGTATCGTATCCACCAGACTTCTAAGTAGTTCTTTATTTCTATCACCTCCTCTACTGAATATCGGAACATTATCTATAACCTGGAATTTAAATTGTTGAGCCCCATGGCCTTCCTCAGTAAAATGACATGCAACCGCCTGCTCCACCTTTTTTAATCTAATGGCAGATTTGTGCTCCCTGATTCTGTCTCTTATTATTTGTGTGGTTTGTCCCACATTTAACTATCCGCACGGGCATTCTATAACATATACCACAAAGGTAGATGTACATGTATAATATCCTGACAGTGCTACCTGGGATCATGCTGAAATCAAATGGTCCTGGTTGAACTCTTTCTTTTCTTCAGCAGAAGCGCAGAGAGAAGATAGCACATTCAGCCCCATTATTGCTTTGGTACATACTATCTTTTCCATCTTTAGGTGTTGTATGGTCTTTACTGTGATCTGAAATGTTGTAACCACTTTTACATCTGCAAGACCAGTGAGCAAAGTGCAATTTTGAGCACAATTGCCGTGATTTTTCCTACAATCAGTGGTGTAATCACCACTGTTGCATGTGGGCTGAAGGGGGGACCTGGACCGTGGGTTCAGCTTTCTCTGTAGCCACGATACTTCACTAACAATGCAGATATTAAAGATACATTTGCTAAATCCTGGTACCATGGGGCTTCTTTACATTCACAAGGCCAGTGAGTAAAGTGCAATTTTGAGCACAATTGCCATGGTTTTTTCCACAATAACCAATAGGTGACATAATAGAGGAAACAGACCGGGCAGTTGCAGGGGACGGGACCATGGGCTCAGCTTCCTCTATAGCCACAATACTTCACTAACAATTCGCATGCATGCTGCTTGTGCAGGCCAGTGATATCCAAGGGAGCAGATGGGCATGCACATGAGGGAGCTGGCACCCTGGCAAATTTTAGAGTGTACCAGGCCACTTTTGAATATTTTCTTGCTGCCCAGAATGCCAGCTTCATTGCAATAATAAGGAGGCAATACACTTGGCGTAAGTGTGCTTTGCCTAAGACAGCTGCATTGGAAATGCCAAAACTAGCACAAATGCATTGATATTTTGTCACTATTCAGACACATCTGTGAGGAAATCAGTTTGGCGTAATTGTAGTGTTTGTCGTGCAAGTGATGTCTGTGCCTGATTATTTAGGTGCAAATGTGCTGTGCTCAATTCAGAATGGAAAGCAAGAAGGACTGAGCAATGCTGAGCACAACTATATGCAGTGTCGGACTGGCCCGGCGGGACACCGGGAAAATACCCGGTGGGCCCCGACCCTAGTGGGCCCCCGCCGGGCCAGACCCCCTCCCCCAAACAGTTTTTTTAATAAAAAAAATAACAATATTTTACTTTCGGCGCATCGCAGCGCTGTTTGCGCATGCGCGCCTAGCGTCATTTGCGCATGCGTGCCGAGTGGCGCTTCACTTCAAGTGGGTAGCGGGGGCCCTGCACAGGAGTCCCGGTGGGCCCCGGGCCCCCCAGTCCGCCCCTGACTAAATGGAGGATGAAGGAGTGCATTTTGATGCAAGTACCTTTAAATGAAAGTGGTTTTATGTGCAAGTGACTGCAGCAAAATAGAGAGGTCCTTAACTGCACTTGCAGACGACAAACTGAGCACTCATTTCAGAAATGGCAGAGGAAAGAACTGCAGTAGCCCAGCCAAAAAGCTGAGGAAAAGACATTACCCACTATGTAGCCTAGAGGGGCTAGTATGTATGAAGCAATGGCAGGTTGCCTGACCTGTCAGCTCCATTGGTTATATACAGGCATTTATATTTAAAATATAATTTATAATTTAAAAGCACATTTATGACATTTAGACTTGATTACATCAGTGTTTGCCCTGTCTTTCAGTTAATGAGCATTGGCTCTTCCATGATGACTGCAGTATTGAGCGATTCTGTGATTCAACTGATGGCGTTATGATTTGTGGGAGTCATGATGGCAGAGAAGTGTACACAGTTACCCATGACCTTACTCCAGCAGAAGGATGGATCATACAGTTCAAGGTGAAGTCTTTATGTATACTTCAGGGAATGTCCATGCCGGGATTTGTGGCGAGGTGACAGCCCTAGAGTGGCAAGATTTTAGGGGTGGCATGTAGGATGCTATTATTATTATTACAGTAAGATGGAAGAGAGTAAACATTCATTTTGATTATATTTTTTATGTTTATTATTATTACAGTGCGATGGAAGGGAGTAAACGTGAATTTTGATAAGATTTTTTATGTGTGTTTCTGTGTTTTTGCTTCATGTCTGATAAAATACTACAAATAAGTTTCAGTGGATAAAATACAGTTAATATAAATTGTCTGCTGTGTAGCCATGTTGGCAGCCATTCAATTTGAAACATGGCAACAGGGCACTAGTTTATCTAGCAAATAACAAAAGGTCTTCTGCAGTGCTGTTTTTATAAAATGTATTATATTAGCTGTTAGTAAGAATTTAAATAGCTCTGAAACGAATCAAATAATTTATGTAAACTGCAAAAATGCTTAGAAAAGAACCCTGGGTAATTTTATCATTTTTAAGGTTTGCTTATAGTAAGTGATAATTTTAATAATGATTTCTTAAGGTTTTTTTTTTATTTTATAGATTGCAGTTGGTTGTCGCAGCTCAGAGAAGAATGTACAAAACCAAGTTCACATGCAATATTCCACTGATTTTGGTGTAAGCTGGACATATTTAGTGCCCCAGTGTTTGCCAGCAGAACCAAAATGCTCTGGTAGTGTTTCCCAGCCATCAGTATTTTTCCCTTCTAAAGGATGGAAACGCTTGACATACATGCTCCCTGACAGTCTCATTGGCAAGTAAGTAATACCCATCTAAGGCACTTTTTAGTGTTTTGATTTTGTGTAACTAAAATAGCATGCTGCTGTACAAAAGTGTATTGAACAATATTGAGAGAATTACACAGAAATATTTTGTTACCATGGCACAAGATAAGCCATAAAGGTTTATTTAATACCAACCTGATCTAATTTTGAATGTTCAAAAAAGTCTGATTTGTTTAGGTGAGCATTGAAAGGCTTCTTCCTTCATTTTCTGAAAGGTTAGCAAAGTAGGTTACTGGATGTGCCAACCACTTCAGATATCAGATATATTAAATATAGCCTTATTAGATGTTTACAACATGCTATAATATCTAGGGCAAAAGCACAGAAAGTATGGAATATTATATAGCACATTTCTAGTATAACAGTTGCTATGGGTTAGCACAAGTGTATTGCATATGTGTTTCTTTTTATACAGCTTTCCTCAGATAAACTCATACATGCAATATCATGAATGGATACTGTTGTCCATAATTGTTAATGATAAAACATTTTTTTGTTTGTAAGTACACTTGAATACTATTTATACCTTGTTTATGTCTAGACTGTAAATAAATAGGCCCTGGCATTTCAAGTACACCCAAACAGCCCCCCCCCCCCAAACCCAATAAATAGTGACTATCTATGGCATCTTTAAGCAGCTCGTCATGCATTTGTCAGAATCTACAGATTCCTGGGCCAGACCTGACTCCTATTAATACTAGATGGAAACTAGGGGCTATGGATTACCGATTTCATTCAAATCTGTTCATATACTATTTTCACTGTAATGTTCCCTCCTAAATTCCACCCCTGTATTTTTAGTCCTGTCAGATTTAGGTTTTACCAGAAGTATTCAGATATGCAGTGGGCCATCAATAACTTCTACATTGGACCTGGATGTCTGGACAATTGTAATGGTCATGGAGATTGCTTGAGGGAGCAGTGTATATGTGACCCAGGATACTGGTCCAAACTGTTACCTGACGCGCAGTCTCAAGGTTTGCATAAAATGCTGCATGAATACACAAATACAAAAAAGGATACAAAATGTCCCCGCCACACTTCCTTCCTCCCCATTATGTTTTTGCGTATGTTTTATAATGCTTAATTAGTGTTCTATCAAATATAAATGATATCTAAATGTTTTCTAAATTTACTAAAGGAATTAACAATATCTATCTATATATCTATCTATATTAGAAATTATGTATCCTAAACAATTTTAGCATGGCAAATGCACTAGACTTGCGCTGGCAGCTTTTTATACATAAATACTTTTAGTGGCTAGACATGTAAAAACCATGCCTCTGCACTACACAGTTATATTAGGTAGTGCCTCCACTTACTTTATTGTGTTTTCCATGCATATGTTTGCTTATGGTGCTAAACTACAACCTAATTTGCAGACTTTTCTGAAGGAGCGTTTTGATACTGAGGAAATATGGTCTGATCTCTGGCTGTCCATTGATGGAGGAAAAGCTTGCACAGATTGTGGGGTCCTCACAGAAGACATGGCTCTGTACTTTGGTGCTTCTGCAGTAAGACAAACCATCACTCAAGACTTGGATCTAAGGGGGGCAAAGTATGTCACACCTCTGTTACAAATATACTATATAATAACTTTATTTTCTACTTATAAACATTAGTTACAGAGATATATTAAGACATACTATATTGTTCTTATAAACATTGCAATGTTTATATGTATGTATATATATATATATATATATATATATATATATATATATATATATATATATATATATATATATTTTTTTTTTTTGTGACATGCCACTGGCCTGCACATGCACTTTTAAGGGGGAATTAGTGTTTGGTAGGCAGGTAGCATAGGATTTTTGAGCTTAGAGACAGGGACACCAAGGCTTCAGACAAAAACACAGGTTTATTAAGCACTGGACATTCCCAACGAAAAGGCAACAGAAAAAATGTTCAGGTTACAGTTCAACGACTTCACTGTAGAACATGCAGGGTACAGTTCAGCAAATACATTCCAGGGTTTTCCCCCCCTCTGGTCGCTCACCATCAAGGGAAACTCTCATCCTCTTGCACTTTGAAGTATTTGGGCTTCACCCTCAGCCCTGCTGGCTTACCCTCCTGGGACTCAGACTCACTAGGCTCTGCCAGTCCTTTTCTATTTCTTTCCCCACAAGGGATTTAGGCTCCAAGCTCTGGAACTCTCTTGCTGGCAGCAAAGCTCCTTCTGCCCAGCTCTGTCTCTCACAGCCCCTCACTTCCCTGGAGAGCCCTAAACTGTGCTCACACAGCCCTTTTACATGGTCAGGTAGATCCTCTCTCAGCTGCCACTTAATTACCTGGCTGATAGGGAATATTAACCCTACCTGAGCCGAGTATTCCTTTGCAGCACATACAATGCAGTTTAAATGCACTCTTTTATGTCCCTTTTCCTCTAAAACAGTGGTGTTTTCCAAACACCCTGTCACAATATATATATATATATATATATAGATCCTTGATAAAGGCCCCAATGCGGGCCAAAACGTTGGTTTCACTAGTGATGACTCAATAAACACATTTTTGTTTGAAGATTATTGGCGTGCTGGTCCATACTTGAATTGTGTATATATATATATATATATATATATATATATATATATATATATATATATTTACATTTTTTGACTTGCATATTTAAATGATGTACAAGTTAGTGAACAGGCAGGGACAGTAGGTAGTATGTCTTTATGCCCCCTCACCCATTTGAATGCAGTGCTCCTGATCACACGCTTATACACTCCCCAACCCTGAGATTTTAAGACTAGTGGCCCTGTTGCTGCAGGTAGTCTTGTTATGGCAGCCATGCCAATCACTTGATTGTTGCATGACTAATATTATCCAATCAAGGCAAGAACAAGGTACTTTCTAATTAGGGTCAATATAGTGCTTTAGGAATGTGTATAGACTATTGTGGACTGTTTGAATTGGAGATTGCCGCAATATATTTTAATAACAGATTATAAAGTTAGGTCTTGTAAAAGTTCAAAACTACATGACAACACACTCAACATTATAAGCACATTTCTGTATAATAATATATGTTTTGGTCGTTTAGGTTTGTGCAGTACTGGGCAAGAATTGGCAGTGAAAATATGACATCTTGCCGCAAACCCGTATGTAGAAAAGAAGGTGTGCTTCTAGATTACTCCACTGATGGTGGTAGGTCTATTTTCATTATAGTTAATTAAGGGATTTATCCTTTTGTGTTTGTAGATAACTCTCTATATATTTATGTTTTTATCGTAATTGTTTCTACAGACTGTAACATAAGCTCGGAAGGTGTCCAACTGTAAGGTCACACAGTCAATTAAGGGGAAGCAGGTTTATGGCACTGGCCCAGCCACACGCCAGCAATGAATAAAATATATGAAAAGATAGCTGATACCTGTTTTACTGCAAACACTTTACATTGATTGGGCCACTTTACAAACGTTTCAGGACCACATAGCCCTTCCTCAGTGATACCCAAACAAAGAGAGAGTGCAAATTTAAATAAAAAAAAACAGCGACCCCTAATGGTGGTCTTCACATAAAGTTCTCCAATATAAATTGGAGAAATGTCAGTTTTTTGATTGAAGTCCATGTTTATATAGTTTTCAGGGACGGAACTACCGGTGGAGCAGGGGGTGCGAGCGGGCCAGGGCCTGCACCCCCTCAAGGCCCCCCGGGAGTCCGCGCGCCGCTTCGCGCCGCATATTCCCGGGCCAGTTCCCCCTCTAGTTCCATTTCTGATAGTTTTCATACCACATTTTACTCTATAGATAAATACTTTTAGAAAATACAAAAAACAGAATTTTTTTTTTCACTAAGGGAGCACTTTTCTAGTTTGTTTTTGTTACCCAATATATATACATCCAGTGAAAAACAACATCTATCATATCCATTAAGTTACATATATACAAACATTTTTTAAATCAAAAGATTACCAATAGTTACTCACAATCGCACCCTTATCATTCTGTTGGTTTTACCCACATATCCCCTACCACATAAGGTAGTATATAAAAATTTTGACATGCATGTATGATTTCCCTGTAGTTTAATTTGGGTTCCAACTGTAAGGTTACAGCTTATGATTATCCTTGTTAAAGGGACATATGCAACAGAATAAGAAGGAAACACAAGGCATTCAAGTTGCAGGAGTGCCCTGCTTGTTTATTGTGCAGAAATGCAACATTTTGGGGACACACTCCTTTGTCAAGCATGTGGAAACCGTAGTGCAGGAATTACAGATAGGGTAATCAATTAATAAATTAGCATATACAATTGACATGTTATAAAATAGCATAATGCATAAAAAGTTACATAAGAGTTATTGTTGAATCCCCCAAAGTGAACATATTCAGTGTCCAAAGGTGTTTAATCCATACTATAGTCCATATTTGGAAGCATCAAAAACTTTCATAAGTTCATAAGTGCTTGAAAAATTCTTAAGTGCAAAAGAAATAGAAGATTTCTTATCTGATAAAAAAGATTTTAGCCAAAGTAATCAATGGTAATTCATAAGTAACAGGACAAGTTATACTGTTCATTAAGGCTCTTAGGATTCTTTGTTTGAAGTAGCCAAATCCAAAAGCACTCCCTTTGGAGAAGTTGGCTTTTTTTGTCCTGACCCTGGTGTACCTCCACTTTTTCCAATATCTGCCAGCGTAACTGAGCCACCAGATAACCATGTGTATAAAAATTTCGGGCTAATAAAGTTTCTTTTTTAGATTTTTCCTTTCCTTTGTTACCCATAGAATCCAATGATGTTACTGGGGGGTTTATAATTGTGTATTGTAGACACTTTGATGGATCTGGATATTTGTCCAACATAAGCCAAACCACAGGGGCATTTGATGCAATATATCATGCTATTGCTATCACAAGTAAAGAACACCTTTATGCGTGTGTTGTGGGTATGTGACCGTGTTACCTGGGATTATCCAATTACAATCGCCACAATTCCTTCATGGAAAAGTACCATTGGAATTGAGCCTGATATGGCCATGACCACTTGGGTGATATTTGGGTTTGAGTTTAATAAGGTCACCAATATTCTTGCCCCGTCTATATGAAAATAGTGGTGGTAACTGAAACAAGTGTCCATGTTTGGGATCACTATTAACAATAGCCCAATATTTCAATATGACCTTGCGAATGGCTTTAGAGTTGCTATCATATGAAGAAATAAAAGGGATTCTTAGTGACCTTTTAACATTTCTATTCTTTTTAACAAGTAACTCCTTCCTAGCATGGATGGCACGTACACTATTTGTGGAAGCTTCAAGACTGGCTCTATCATAGCCTTTCTCAATCAATTTATTAAGCAAATCCAAAGAAGACTCCTTCTCATACAATTCATTAGTTGAAGAAATACATCTCACGCGTAATAGCTGGCTTTTTGGGAGACCTTTGCACAGCCCTGGGGGATGATGTGATGTTGGTCTTAATAAGTTATTTCTGTCAGTAGGTTTAGACAAAAGTAGTAAATGAAGTGCCAGTAACAGTGATATTAACATATCAACATAAACAGCAAACACAGCAATTTGTGGGTCACCAAGGCATAAATGGGGACCTAGAGGGGCTCCTCCTATGTGCACAACAGTTCATCTTTTGGTGAAGGAAGGCCCAGTAACTTCTGGTGGCAGCTTAAAATCCACAAATTATTAGTTATTTTCTAGAGAACCTTGTTGATTCATGCCTCTACACAGATAAGATTGAAGAACTGATGAAATATGTATAGCTCTGAAGGGAATATTGATAGTTATCTACCAGTATCTGGTGAGAAGTAGATCCCAGCAAAAGAGCATTGTGCAATAGAAGTTCCATTATATCACATTTTGGGCACTTTCCACTAAAGGACTTGTGAAAGGACTGTGGTTCACTTATACACAACAATATTGGGCACATTTATGACCTAGTTGCAAGTCAAGTGAACTCTGGAGCTAATTCCATCCTGAATTCAGTAGTAATTCCAGGGTTCCCACAGTGAGCTTGCAGGAGCATGCCCAACAATCATACAAATGTCATTTTAACACTAAGCCACACAGAGCCACAATTACACACTGGAATTGTGGGAAAAATCCTGCATTGTCGATTTAAAAACTTGCAAACCGAAATTGTACTTTTCACACTGTACTTGCATGGATGGATTACCATGTATGTTTTGTTTTAGTGTAATACAATAAAGCTATCTTTTCTATAGCAACACCCATGCTATAGATAATCTACAGTGTGAAGGACGAAGAATAGTAGTGTACTTGTGTGACCTAGTAAAAAGAGATGGGGGCATTGTGAGATCACAGGTTTTGACACCAGAGTACATGACTAATAGACTCAAGAAACTTGCCTTATTATGTGTGTGTTGTGCTCCCTTTTGCAAAGACTGGTATCAGTCTATGTGTCAGCACAGGTACTACATGTACTAGGAAATAAAATAAGTAGCTCTGCCATCTTTATTTATGTGCTATATAACATTTTTGTGCTAATAAAGGAAAAGTCCCTCTCTAAAGGTGTATTACGAGTTCCATTAGAATTCTGTGAAAGTGGCTTTAAATATTAAACAGATGAAACAGTGGTGCTAAGGGTAACAGTATACAGTATGTACTGCATGTGGCTTAGCTCCACACAGACCAAGACCCTTAAAAATAGCAGTTGGCAAATGTGTAAATTTACAAAAATATAAATATAATAGTGGTTTTTAGTAATGGACTATTAAATATAATAGTCATCAATTAGTCTAGATAAATATTTGTATTAAAATGATTAAATGATTGCCTTTGGTGGAAGCTGGAGTCTTAATTTAATATATTTTCTCTTTCTTAACTCAGGAATGACTTGGACATTGTTGCATGAAATGGATTACCAGAAATACATGACGGTGCGCTATGACTACATACTTCTCCCAGAGAATGCCCAAACGAATACCACTCGCTTGCGTTGGTGGCAGCCTTTCACTATCAGCAATGGCCTAGTGGTATTAGGACAGGAGCGTTCTCAGTGGGCACTTGACAACATATTAATTGGAGGGGCAGAGATAAACCCCAGACAGCTTGTAGACACATTTGATGATGGTAGGATATACAGTATTGCTATTTATTTTAATGAGTTAGTGTATAGCAATATCATTAATGTACAATATTTATTATAAAACATTAATATGCAATCTGGGGATATGTAGTACTAGTGACTTGAAGCAGTCTGTAGCATAGTCATACAGAACTCTTGGCATAAACTTTGGTCCTGGCTGCTTAATTGTAAGAGCCATAGGTAAATGACAGATTTTATGGTTGGTTTTTTTCTTAGGAGACCAAATAAGATTATCACACATTGTTTTCTAGTTCACACTATAAGTGCTTGTTGGCCTTTTTTTCAAGATCCTGAAAATATTTGTTATAAAATCTGTTTCTCTACTCCTGCATTTTGTAGGCAGGAGGGAAGAAGTGGATCTGCTCTCATTTTAAGCTCCATAGACAGGCAATGCGTTGGCCTGATTGCAGCTACACAGAATGAAGACTGGCCCGAAAACTCATGCCACCAGCTTACTTTCCTTCTCTAGACATCCCTAAAGCAGGCTTAGACTCACACGAGCACTACAGTAATCAGAAATTCTATTCTACTGCACATGCACATGGTGAGGAATGTCTGGGAAAAGTAAAAAAAAAAGCAGGGAGTGTGGTGCTAATTTTTCCCCCCTGAGCACTAGCCAGGGAAATAAAACTTAATGTGGTACCCTGCATTCCATGGCACTCCTTAAATGAATGACACACAAGCTAGGATTCATTACAGGGAACACCAACATAGCACCCCCTACAGCCTGCTTTACAGATGAAAGTTAGCTATATTGCTTTGGGAATTCTAGGTCAAGATTTACTGAACTTTTTATATTTTGTGTGTTACCAGAAGGTACTTCCCATGATGAACACTGGAGTTTTTATCCCAATGCTGTGAGAACGGCTGGATTTTGTAGCAACCCATCATTCCACCTGTACTGGCCTAATAAGAAAAAAGATAAGACGCACGATATACTTTCTTCAAGGGAACTGATCATACAGCCAGGCTATGTGTTGCAATTCAAGGTAAATTAACATCCTGTGCATAAAGTGAAGGACTCCTCATAAAAAATATACATAATCTTGTTTTATCCTATTGTGCATGGCACTTTTAAAGTTGATGTATCTAGTGCAAAAATTTGAGAGAAAAAATCATCCACATTATGAGAGAGAGGGTCATTCTGAGCCATTTTTAACCTAACTTAATATAAAACTAACTACCTGACATGAATTTCAAAAACGAAATTCACTAGCATCATTCTCCACCCGTATCTCAATAAATTGTTTATTTGAGCATTAATAATGTGAATGCTAGTTTGAAAAAGCCATGACTGTTGATTGCCCTCAAATAATGATTTCCTATCAAGCGTTCCTATGAAAAGCAATAGAAATGTATCAGTATTACTACGCAAGAATTGCTTTGAACTTTGTTTAGTACAAAAGTGCCCCTAAGCTATCTCCAGCCCAGAATTACCTGAAGACATGTTTAAAATCGACCTGACACCCAGACATAAGAAGCTAATAAAAGTCCTTTGCAAACATACCTGTTATAAAAGTTTTTAAATGTCTCAGCTGTCAATTATATATTGCCTGCCCCTCCTCTATGCCATAGGCAGTACTAGATTCTGTAGCTAGATTCAGGGAAGCAGTTACTTTCACTTTCCATTCTGCACTTCCTAGATTGTCAGACTCACCAGTATAATCCAGTCGTAGAAGGAGCTGGAGCAGTAGATAGTGAACCCACAAGCGCCTCACACAACCGCTACCCACCTGGAGTGGAACAGGGAGCAGGGTTGTGGAGAGTAGCCAGTGAGACGATTTGCGAAGTACAAGGGATTAGGCAGAGTCGTGGTCAGGAGGTCCGAGGTCAGAAGGCAGGCAGCGAGATCCGTAAACGATGAGGCAGGCCGATAGGTCGAGACAGGCAGCAAGAATCACAGTCCAGGTACAAGCAAGGGTCGATAACAGAAATTCAAGAAGTGCAGAGACGCTAGGATTTCAGTTTAAACAACCTAATAACCAGGCAATGCATCTCAGTCTGAATCAGGTTTAAATACTGTTACTTTGGCGCCAAACTGGCGTCATTCCGCTGGCGTCGCAGTACTGACGCCAGCACGTCCGTCTTAGGCGTTTTCGCCTGCGTCTTTGCGCCAGCGACCGTCGCCGGCGCCTTCGCGCCCACGTCCGTCGCCGGTGTCCCGCGTCACGCACCGGCGCGCATTAGCGCGCCTGCGCCGGACAGAACGAAGACACAATTCCTCAGATAGATGTTACTGCTCTCCCCACATTCACTCTTCCTCCTCACCAGTGTAGCCAGTGTATGGGAATGGGCATCAGGTCCCCCATTCTGGCACATAAACAAGATTTTATCATGATGCAAAGCTTGTTGTAATAAAAGGGTCCATAAAATGGTACCTGCTTTCTTTCATTGATTGTGAATTCCAAGAATTAAAAGAACAAGATTTAAATAATTTTTATAGTGTAAGTGAAGTTTATTTTGTTTGATTACCATTTGAGAAATTGGTTTGGAATAATCGATTAAAGAAAATGTAAGTGGATTCTTTAACAAGACACTCAAGTGGCAACGAATATGCCTCCAGGATTTAGAGATTTCAAGCAAAACATTGTGCTTGCCCACTGCAATTCCCCTTCATTTCTATATCCAATTCTTCTGACTACCAAAAAAAAAGTATTATGTACTAATTATGTACTAATCATTAATTACACTTACTGTGATTTATAAATGGTATTTAAAATATGGGCATGATTCACATTACTCTCACAGAACACACATTACAATGTACTTAAAAAATTATCTTTTACATAGGATTATGCAGCAGAGGAATTTATATAATTTTTTTGTACATTTGTTTCAGATTGTGGTTGGTTGTGATGTAAGCTCATGTGTAGATCTTCATTCAGTAATGTTTGAATATACAAAGGATGCCGGGTAATAAAACAGCTGTGGTACAGATTAAAGGCAATATGTAGTTTGGCGCCAATTATGTAATCTTGTATTGTTATATTTTGTGATGATATGATAGAGGGAAGAATAATAACAGCACAGGTATCACAATAGGCACCATAATAGTCACATAGCTTATGTATTTCTACTTATTTTTACATTTTCTTTTCTGTAATAGAACCGATTCATGGCAGTTGGTACAGACCCAGTGCCTTCCTTCATCCTCAAACAGTGTTGGCTGTTCTCCATTTTTGTTCCATGGAGCCTCCATTTATAATTCTGTTAATAGCTCTGTATGGAAACGTGTGACCCTGCAACTCCCAGATTATGTTTCATCAAGGTATGTTGCCATGTGATACAACAGGTTTGATTGCAAGGTATAAACAAAATGAGAGGGATTGTGAGCAGGTAATAAGCACACTAGGCACCATTGGGACATAATTGGGTAATGCAGTTTTTAAACTTTCTGTCCTTGTGACAAACTGCATTAATTGGCGGGTATGTGCACTTTTTTAAGTACATTTATTTTCTCACACAATGCATATGGGATCAGTTGAGCATGCATTACATAAGTCCCCCCCCCACACCATCAGAAGACATAGTTTACAAAAAGTGTGTCCAAAGGTTAACAGTATGTAGTAATAATTGTAATCTATTGATAAAATGGCAACATTTTTTACAGAGATCCATAAGAACATAGAGTAGAATATCTGTAAATCCTATAAATTTATAGCATAGTAAAAATCATAATAAATAGTCAAGATCATTGTACATATCTGCAATTTTTAATTTGTTAGCCCTGCTATTAACAACAGAAATAGTTGGTCTACAACAGAAGAACAGAAAAAAATTTAGAGCGTTAACAGACTTACTCATTGTGTATCAGAGCTTAAAATCCAGAATTAAATGCTGGTTTAAGCTTCAATTTGTACCACGGACACTACAGTGCTGGGCTTCAGACTTTTATTTAAACACTACTGGGGGAATGTAGTATAAATTGGTAATGGAAAAAATATTCGCAATGTGAAAATTTATGCCTTTGTGAGAACAAATCTGCGAAAATGTAATATAACTTTTACTAACCCGGAAAATGTTGCGCAATTTCTTGCAACAGTGGAAAAAGGTTTACAAATTTTATAGTTTGCACCAGTGTGCAGTCTGTGTAATGAAACTTGTTACTGAAAAAGTTATGTTTGCTCTAAAAGAATCTGACACCTTCAAGTGCGCAATTAAAATTAACAATGCAATAACAGTTTTAGGAAGAAAATTACATTGACAAATGCAAATTTTTATTTTTATTTGTGCAATTGTTTTCATTTTTACACATTTTATTTCATCCCCTTAATGTTTAAAGCAAAAGTGCCCTTTATCAAGTGTCTAAATTTAAGCTTATTACGTTGTGGTACCTACGAAAAAGTACAAGAACAGACTATATAAAATTTCAGGTCACAATACTTTGTTGGAACCCATGTAAGCGTAAATGATGGTTTAAGGAAGTAGTATATCAGTTCTTCTGTGGCAGTTGGTGATATATTTTTGCATTTTGAAAGTGAAATCTATATTAAATCTGTTTTAAGTGTGATGGTTAATATTAGGGCCAGACAGAGCCAAAATGTCAGCCCAGACTGCTAGCAGAATCCTCTTCTGTGTTTGCATCCAGAAACTGTGTTTTAGTTCCAGAGTGAACACCCTTAGCGGATGTTGGTGAACAAATGCAAGAACTTGCATTTCAAGCCGAAATCCACTAAGTATGTTAACACCGAAGCCAAAACAAGGCTTGTGGATGCGAACAGAGAAGAGGATTCTGCTAGCAGCCGGGGCATGCTGATTTCGGCCCTGTCTGGCCCTAGCCTTATAACAACTATCTTTAAAATTAATTTGTACAAATGTATTGCAATATTCTACAGTCTGTGAGTCATTAAAGTAAGAATGCAATAACATTAAATGATGTGTCCTTTTCCCACAGTGCTACCCAGTTCCGCTGGATTCAGAAAGGTGATGAGACAGAAAAGCAAAGCTGGGCAGTTGACCATGTGTATATTGGAGAAGCCTGTCCCAAGCTGTGCAGTGGCCATGGGTACTGTACAACTGGAGCCATTTGCCTTTGTGATGAGGGATATCAAGGTACAATTTGCTCGTTTTTAGTACAAGAGTGTTCAGTATTGTATTAGTCTGAAAGCTGTAGATGTTATTTAGATACTTTTATCATTTTTATATTGTTATATTCTTTGCTGCTACATGTGAAGACTGGTTAACTTTTGCTATATAGGGTGTCATAATTTTAGTGGCCTCTGGATCCTAAAAGCTTACAATTCAGCTGCACCCCTCTAGCTGTTCTGGCTAACCAGGTACCAGCCCTCAATTATTTCCAGGATTGTTATTAATTTACTCTGTGTATATAGTTCTTTATAAATCCTCAACTGTATTGGTATTAAATATATTGTTTTAGGTGATGACTGCTCCTTGTTTAACCATGACCTCCCAAGCTACATAAAGGATAATTTTGAATCTGAGAAAGTAACAGAAATAAACTGGGAAAAAATCCATGGTGGTGTAATTGGGAATGGATGTGGCCAGCTTTCTCCATACGCACATGGAGACTCCTTATATTTCAATGGGTGCCAGATAAGACAAGCCATCACAAAGCCATTAGATCTAACTAGAGCCAGGTAATACTTGCTATCTCTGTTTGTACTGATATACATATACCTACCATACTTTACTGTTGCTCTAAACACAATTTACATGTATAAAAATGCAGCTATAAAGTATATTGATGTGTCTTCGTAATGCTTTCATATTTTTATGGTTGAGGAGGAATATGCTATGTTCAGTTTTTCTGGGCTTTGGCTTGTTTAATATACTTGCTTCATTTCACAAGTCAGGCCACCCAAGCACAAAAGAAATGAAAGCACGCATATGCAATACAATTTACAAAATGTGTTAACTCTGTCATGAATTTATCATAAAACCAATTCCGAAATAGTTGTAACTCGATATTCTTTATTTTTCTATTCAAAGCAAAATAATGTTTGTCCTTCAAATCGGAAGTATTGCACAGACAGACAGTTGCAATACCAACCTCAGTGACACTAACACTGTAGATAAGGCAGTGTTGCTACAATACAGTGTTAATAATGGAATAACATGGCAAGTTATTGCACAGCACCAGCCAAAAGACTTTATTCAAGCCCAGAGGGTCTCTTACAACATTCCACTGTAAGTATCTGAGCTTTCTGCCCACCCATCAGCACATAGTGGGGAATGGCTAAACTACTGATCTGAAACATTGAGAGTTATGCCCAAATTGTTTTTTAAAAATAGTTCATTATGTCTACATTAAGCATGCCCCCCATAATGTTGCATTTAACTAAAAACTGAATCTGAATCATTCACAAATATGGCTGAATGCTGATCTAAATCAGAGCCCTAATATGTATATTCATTTCTGAAAAATATGTGATGTAGCCCAGGCAAAGGTGGGGAGAAAAAGCAAGGGCAGATTCAAACTCAGGATCCCAGCTCTGCAATGCAGAAGCACTACCCACTAAGCCACGCACAAAATAGTTCAAATGGAATGAATTCCCCCCACATTTATGACCAATACATAGTAACATAGTAACATAGTAACATAGTAAGTAAGGTTGAAAAAAGACACATGTCCATCGAGTTCAACCTTTTTTTTTTTTTTTTTACGAACTACCTGCCAGTTGATCCAGAGGAAGGCAAAAAACCCATCTGAAGCCTCTCCAATTTGCCTTAGAGGGGGAAAAATTCCTTCCTGACTCCAAAATGGCAATGGGACTAGTCCCTGGATCAACTTGGACTATGAGCTATTTCCCATAACCCTGTATTCCCTTACTTGCTAAAAAGCCAATATTTAGGCGGAACCTCTTTTCTTCTAATCGGAATGGGTGACCTCGTGTCAGCTGGAAAGACCTACTGGTAAATAAAGCATTAGAGAGATTATTATATGATCCCCTTATATATTTATACATAGTCATCATATCACCCCTTAAGCGCCTCTTCTCCAGCGTGAACATCCCCAATTTGGCCAGTCTTTCCTCATAGCTAAGATTTTCAATACCTTTTACCAGCTTAGTTGCCCTTCTCTGTACCCTCTCTAATACAATAATGTCCTGTTTGAGTGATGGAGACCAAAACTGTATGGCATATTCTAGATGGGGCCTTACAAGTGCTCTATACAGTGGAAGAATGACCCCCTCCTCCCTTGACTCTATGCCCCTTTTAATACAGCTCAAGACCTTATTTGCCCTTGATGCTGCTGACTGGCATTGCTTGCTACAGCCAAGTTTATCATCTACAAGGACTCCAAGGTCCTTTTCCATAATGGATTTGCCTAGTGCAGTCCCATTAAGGGTATAAGTGGCTTGGATATTTTTACATCCCAGGTGCATGACTTTACATTTATCAATATTGAATCTCATTTGCCACTTAGCTGCCCAGATTGCCAGTTTGTCAAGATCATGTTGCAAGGATGCCACATCCTGGATGGAATTAATTGGGCTGGATAATTTTGTGTCATCTGCAAACACTGATACATTACTTACAACACCCTCCCCTAAGTCATTAATGAACAAATTAAATAAAAGTGGACCCAATACTGAGCCCTGGGGGACCCCACTAAGAACCTTACTCCAAGTAGAGAATGTCCCATTAACAACTACCCTCTGTACCCGATCCTGTAGCCAGTTTCCTATCCATGTGCAAACAACTTCATTAAGCCCAACAGACCTTAGTTTAGAAAGCAGTCGTTTGTGGGGCACAGTATCAAACGCTTTGGCGAAATCCAAATAGATCACATCTACTGCCCCCCACTATCCAGAATCTTACTTACCACATCATAAAATGCAATCAAATTCGTCTGACATGACCTATCCTTCATAAAGCCATGCTGATTGTTGCTCATAATGCCATTCATTAGGACAAAATTTTGAATGTGATCCCTTAACAAGCCTTCAAATAATTTGCTCACCACAGATGTCAAGCTTACTGGCCTATAATTGCCAGGCTGAGATTGTAATCCCTTTTTAAATATTGGAATAACATCAGCTTTTCTCCAATCCATAGGCACCATACCAGATGACAGTGAATCTGAGAAAATAAGAAATAAGGGCTGGTTTAAAACTGAACTAAGCTCTCTTAGAACCCGGGGGTGTATGCCATCAGGCCCTGGAGCCTTGTTTACATTAATTTGTATTAAAGCTTTTTGAATCATATCCTGAGTCAGCCACTGACTAGATTGAGCTGAACCATTCGTGCAGTTATTAAGTGAGCCTGTGAACCCAGACTCCTCTATTGTATACACTGAAGAAAAGAACTGATTTAACACATTTGCCTTATCTGTATCTGTTACAACCATACTGGTACCATTATTTAATGGAGCAACACTCTCAACCTGCATCTTTTTACTATTAATATATTTAAAAAACTTTTTAGGGTTAGTTTTCACCTCCACCGCAATTAACTCTTCATTTATTTTCTTAGCCTTCCAGATTGCTGATTTACAACATTTATTATAGTGTTTATATTCATTAAATGCAGCTTCTGTCTCTACAGATTTGTAGCTTTTAAATGCCTCTCTCTTCTTTCCCATTAACTTCTTTACTTCTGTATTAAGCCACACAGGATGATTCTTAGAGCTTCTACGTTTAGTCCTTAAGGGAATAAATTGAGAACAGTAATGATTTAATATCATTTTAAAGGACAACCATTTCTGCTCTGTGTTTTTAGCTGAAAACCTAATGCCCCAATCAATGCTCTGTAGGGCAGCCCTCAAGGCACTAAAATTAGCTTTTGCAAAATTCATGGTTTTTGTTGCCCCAGTATATTTTTGTTTTTTGCACCAGACATTAAAAGATATAACCTTATGGTCACTATTACTAAGGGGTTCAATGACTTGCACATTTGCTATAAGTTCTGGGTCATTTGAGATCACTAAATCAAGAATAGCATTTTTTCTGGTAGGCTCCTCTACAACCTGTGCTAAAAAATTGTCGTGCAATAAGTTTATAAACTTGTTCCCATTAACTGATCTAGCAGTACCGTTGCTCCAGTCAATATCTGGGTAATTAAAATCCCCCATTATCATTACTTTACCTAAACTAGTAGCCTTTTCTATTTGCATTAGGAGCTTTGTCTCCTCCTCCTCACTTACATTAGGGGGTCTATAGCATACGCCTACAATTAATTTGCTGGATTCTTTACAATTGGTGAAGAACTCCACCCATACGACTTCTGCCCCCTTATTTTCTAACATAACCTCCTCCTTTATATGAGCTTTTAAATCCTGCCTAACATACAGACATACCCCTCCTCCTTTTCTATTGCCTCTGTCCCTCCGAAACAAAGTATAGCCACTGATATTTACTGCCCAGTCATGCGACTCATTCAGCCATGTTTCGGCCACACCAATCACATCAAATTTTCCTTCCATCACCAGCAGCTCCAGCTCTCCCATTTTACCAGCCAGACTTCTTGCATTTGTAAACATACATTTAATACTGGCACCATATTTAACATATGACATGTGGTCCTCCCTATCCTTAACAGTATCCCCAGCCAAATCTCCTCCCCCCTTTTCCCTTTCTTTGCCCACTATCTCATCTAACCTGTCTACCACTGAATCTTTTACTGAACCCTCCCCCCCCACACCTAGTTTAAAATCTCCTCCAACCCTCTAGCCATCTTCTCTCCCAAAACAGCTGCCCCATCATCATTGAGGTGCAGCCCATCCCTAGCAAAGAGCCTGTAGCCGACTGAAAAATCAGCCCAGTTCTCCAAAAACCCAAAACCCTCCTCCCTACACCAATCTTTCAGCCACGCATTAATCTCCCTATGCTCCCGCTGTCTCCTTAGCGTTGCTCGTGGCATTTTTGAGGACTTCACCACCTCCTCTAACTTTGTCATTGGTACCTATGTGTACCAAGACTGCTGGGTCTTCCCCAGCCCCTCCCAATAATCTGTCCACTCGTTCCACCACATGCCAAACCCTAGCACCAGGCAAGCAGCAGACTGTTCGGCATCAACAGTTCGGCATCAACAGTAATCAGTTATAGATATTTGTATAAGCTGTGCAAATGCTCAGGCCCTTTCCCAGTAAATATTTCATATCCCTGTCTGGTACAGAAACATTCCATTCGGCCCAAACTACTGTCTATATATAGACCGTATAGTGAAGCCATCACACTTGTCCATAAATAAACGGAGAGCCCTAAAGAGGCATTGTAAAATATTGTGGTTAGCCTGTTGAACATGATTTTACTATGGTTGCTATTCATCTTGTAGATCTAGATCACTCCACTTTGATGTTAGCCTATTGGATTCACCAGTCTCTGCCATCTTCCAGCTCTGTCTGCATCTTCTATACAAATTCCAGTCCTGAGACACATTCCGTAGTGTCTCAGAACTGGTGGCTATCCTATAAATTCAGAGAGAGTAAATGTCTATGGATTTGCATTGTACAGTATTGTAAGAAATATACATCATATATGTATAGATAAGTTTGTGTTAATGACAAAGCAAGGATGTTTTCATAAACATATGAAGGATAAGTGAACATGCATTACAAACATAACAATTTTCAGATGAAACAACTTTAGGTTTAATATGATGGCAGATGCCATCATGTATTTCCTTGTATTGATTGATTTAATTAGTTATATTTTGGTTTTTAAAGACTAGGTTAAAATTTATGAGCATATTCTGTATTGCATTGTTTAAAGCCCCTATTCCTATCTCATGTCTTTTTTTTGTTGTTGTTTTTTGTATCACAGAGAAGCACGGGTGAAAGGGGTTTTACTCCGCTGGTGGCAGCCACGCCACAATGGAATAGGTCATGAGTATCTGCTACACATCACACCCCTCTGTTTGCATTTCTTTTCCCATCACTCAATCTAGACTTATTTTTATGAACTATTCACCTTTCATGCATTTAAAAACAACAAAGGAAGAATGCATTTTATTGCATCCTTTCAGCGTAGTAATATGTATACTTTGAAATCACAATCTTCTTTAGGTGCAAGCAGGTCTGCCTCTCACCCCATACTTATTGAGTATATTCTGCATATCCCTTTAATCCTTTATATCCCTGGCAGTGTGGTACATTTAAGCTTCCTGGTATGTCTCAGATCTGACTTTCACCCATCAGAGGAAGATGGGTGAAAGTCATATTTAGAAAGATGAACTTGAGTTTTCAAATTCAGAGGAAACAAGGTATAGAAGCATAAAATTGGCTATACTTGTGAATCTTTACTAGGGATGTAGCGAACTGCCGTTTTGGTGTTCGCGAACGCCGTTCGCGAACACCGGCAAAAATGTGAACAGTTCGCGAACAGTTCGCGAACTTCGAACACCCGCAAAATCGTTCAATTCGAACGATCGAAGGATTTTAATCGTTCGATCGAAGGATTTTCGTTCGAATCGAACGATCAAAGCCATTCGATCAAATGCTTTTCATTCGATCGAATGCTTTTCATTCGATCGAATGCTTACAATCGTTCGAACGAATGGAAATTGTTCGATTTTAGCGGTCGAAGGAATCGAATGGTCGAACGATTTTTATTCGAATCGAACGCGAACTCAAATTGGCGAACGCCGCGCGACGTTCGCGAACATTTGGCGGACGCGAACAGTCGAAGTTCGCCGGCGAACAGTTCGCTACATCCCTAATCTTTACATCACCTTTTAAAGTAGAACTAAAGCTTACCAAAAAGGAGGGTAGAAATGATTCTCATTATGCTTTGGGCTTCTGTACCAACCCAAGGCAACCACAGACATTTAGCAGTAAAGATCTGTCTCCAAAGACCAAAGATGCCCCTGAAGCTCATCATCTTCGTTTCTGCCAATTCACTGCACATGCTCTGTGCTGCTTAAGGACTGACGCACAATATACTTAATATATAAATATAAAAATCAAGACACAAGGCTGATTAGTAATTCATTTAGATTCTCATTAAATAACAGAAAAACAAAAGCTTTTTAGCTGTAAATTCAATTGTCCAACAAGTGTGGGTGACTGGGATATGTCTTTTGTTAATTTATGAGGAGGGTGATTCCGGGGTTTTACCCCTATTCACCTGAAGATTTGTACAAAGGTCAACGTTCACCTTCCATCTAGGTTCAGATGTGTAGCGCTAAAAACAGTTTTGGATTTCATTGGCCAACCAGGGGAGCCAGACTTTGTCGAAGGCTTCCATGTCTTCTTTAAGGAGATGTGTAAGTTTTTCGTTGCCTCCAATGTATAGTATTTTGGAATTCAGGGCTTGCAGTTTTTTTTAACATTCTTCTTACTTACATTATGAGGGGGTTTTCCATGCACAGCTCTGTAATACAGGTCCAATGAGCAGATTAGGCAGCACTCCAGATAAATGGAAGAAAGTTGACCTTTTTATTGAAGAGGAACTATTGTGAAAATGTAATATAAAATTCATGTTGTGGAAATATGAAATTAAAAATGTTATACTATTTCCAAAATGAACAAGTTACTATTTACTGCCCCCACCCCTTAGCAATATGTTGGTGTTCTATTTACTAACAATCAAATTTCTGTTTTTTTCAACAAATCTCGAAAAACATGTGGCAATGATATGTGTATATTTCCTCCTCTCTCATCATGTGATGTGTCACTTTTCATACAACTTACCAAAACTCTCTCAAACTCTCCGGCAATTGGCTTAAATAACCAAGAACCTCTTTAATGACTGGACATAGCCCATTTCTCACACTGTGAACTAATGAGAAGTGACATCTATTTTCTCATCAGTAACTGTTATAATGTTAATGTGTCCGTGAAATATGTCATCTGTTGTAACTGGCAGTATTGAAATAAAGCAACGTGTTCTATAAAGAGAAGGACGTTGTTAAGCACAAGCACTTCAAATATTGCTGAGAAATGTGTTTTCCCTTGACACAGATATTTAAGTGCCCTGTATTTCATGTATGTATCATATTTTATAAAATTAAATTATCATGGTTTGTCTTTTATGCAGTCGCAGCTCAGATGTGAGTTGGTGACCTAGCATACACTTGTGCTAATGTACAATTTTCTGCGAGTCTTTTGGTCTATTGAATGTACACGCTGGTATCAACATTAATTTAAATATATGTACCTAAAAGAGGAGAACAGTTCAAAATAGTTTTGGGTTTATGGCTCAGAGATGCTCATTTCTGGCCAATGTTGGGACTGGGGATAGGAGTTTGTAATCTCAATGTTTAACATTTATGATAAGTTTTACAACTACCCAGGCAACCATCCTTCTAAATAATGGTTTATTCGTGTTTGAAGGACAATAAACTTGACAGTAACTGCCATGATGTGGTGTCTATGCCACTGAAGTGATTTGTAACCAGTGGATGTTTCATTGTATTCCATTTGTGTTATGTTTTTTTTTTGGTCAGTATACTTTTTGCTTACGTAACTCCACCAGCAAAAGTTACATGGCGGATATTTCTCTATATCAGATATCATGCCAATAAAGAGAACCCTGATTTATGTCAGTGATTATCTTATACAAAGCCTCATGTATTTTTTTTAACATATTTGAATGCTATTGCCATATTTAGAATTTGATGTACCCTATTGTATCATGGACCATACTCTGTATACTGTTAATCAGTAAAATACTGGATGAATACCTGTTTTTATGACATTCCAGCAAAAATAAACTGTTCTGAATGTTTGTTGCTGGGTTTTTTCCTTTTATATCCCAGTAATAATGTGGCTGAGATAAGCAATAGTGCAAGAATCCAACACTTTTGACTGAATACCAATTCCTCCACAAAAGATTTGGCTGATTAGTGAACTGAATCCAACCATTAATTTGGCTATAAATTTAGGGGCATCTTTATTATGCTGTGTAAAAACAGCAGGATAATACATCACACATCGGCAGGCTTTGCTGTCTATAAAAGGCATAAAAAAAGCGTGAATTTTTTATATAGTTTAAAATGTAATGTGAAAATGTAAAATAACAGCTTCAAATCTGGTGTTTGCATGGCATAAAAATTACAGACACCTTGATAAACCTGCCAATTTAATTTCCACCCTTTTTTTTGGCGAATTTCGTTTTATGCAGCATAATAAATATTCCCCTTAGAATTCAGCCAAATCTGTGATAAGTGTATGGAATATGCCAGATATAAAATATATATGTTTAAGATCATGTTTGTAGCAAAGGATCTATTAAATAGCAAATGCTCATGGTGAGGAGACAGAAATACAAATGGCTTTTGATAATACAAAAGTGAAGGAAATAAACTAAAGCTTTTGTGTGAAAATAGTATACCTGCCCTAGCAAGTGAGAGCTAGGAGACCCCCTAAAAAGAGACAACTCTAGTAGAGGAGAAGGAAAAAAGAAAGGCACACAAAAGCATATGAAGAAGCAGAAAGAATAAAACAGTGATATAGTAGATGTGATCAAAAAGAGAAGGCTGCCTAATGGCTGGTTGCTCCAGAGGCAGAAACTAGTGATGTGCGGGTCAGGCTTTTCCCAATCCGCACTCGCCCTCCCACCACCCGCGCTCGCCCAACTTTCGGGTCTTTTCTATAGACCCGCCCAGTCGATGACATCACAAAAGGGGCAGGGCGAGAGGCGCAAGTCTATAAAAACTCAACCCGGAAGTCGGAAGCCGGCATTTAGAAGGTCACGAACCTGCCGACCCGCAAGTGTTGAGCCGGCCCGCACATCACTAGCAGAAACCCACCTGAATCCTCTCCAACTCTTTCATGATTCCAAAATGGTCATTTGACTAGTCAACTTTGTGTTAACAGTTCATTTCATTAAAGGGGTGGTTCGCCTTTAGGTTAATTTTTAGTAGGTTATAGAATGGCCTTTCTAAGAAACTTTTCCATATGTTTAAAATGTTTTATTTGATTTTCATATTAAACAAATGAAATCAAAATGACAACAAATGTTTTGCAGATGAAGAAAATATGTTGCAAAGGAGACAATGGCATGATAGTATCAAAACTATTAAGAAACTTTTCAATTTGTCATTATTTATTTTTTTATAATTTTTAAATCAATTGCCTTCTTCCAGCTTCCAAACGGGGTCACTAACCCCATCTAAAAACAAATGCCCTGTAAGGCTGTAAATGTATTGTTATTGCTAGTTTTTTATTACTTATCTATCTAATCAGGCCTCTCCTATTCATACCCCAGTCTCTTTTTCAAATCAATTAACGGTCGCTAGGGTAATTCGGACCATAGCAACCAGATTGCTGAAATTGCAAAATGCAGAGTGGCTGAATATAAAGCTAAAAACTCAAAAAACACAGATAATAAAAAAGTAAAACCAATTGCACATTGTCTCAGAATATCACTCTCTACATCATACTAAAAGTTAACTCAATGGTGAACAACAGAATCTCAATACAGGATCCTGCTGGACCCCCCTAAGAATATTACTCCAAGTAGAGAATGTACTACTGAACCATTCTCTGTACATGATCCAGTTTTCTGTCTGTGTACAAAAACATTACCAAGACCAACAGGCCTAGTTTAAAAAGTCAAAGTTTATATGGCAAAATCCAAATGCAGTGAAACCTCAATTGTATACACCCTGATTTTAAATCTTCCTGCATTTTACAATAATTTTCTGTGATCCCACCAATATATAATGCGTATTAGTGGGTGCTCTCCCCAGATTTTACACCATGTTTTCCATGATTTTACACAATGAATTGACACTCTATAAATACATAATCATGATGTGTCAGTACCAGAACTTTACTAGTCTCAGTATATAATATGACCACTAGAGGGCACCCTTTGATTGGATGATTATATTCCATGTTGAAAGATCATAAGATCTTTAATTTATAGCGACAATAACAGTGACAGATTCAAATAGGGGCTTTTAGGGCCTGACATTTTCCTATGGGTCCTTTGTCCTGTTCCTTACACTAAAGCTGATCTAGCTTTCCTATTGGTCTCTTGTTTTGTACAAATCACCATGTAATCTTACAAACTAGTAAACAGCAATAATCCTGATCAAATAATCTGTTAAAATAACTCCACAGTCGCAAATTCTCAAGGTTTGGTGAGACCATATTTGCAATAATGGCAGAAATCTGCACTTTCCTGCCCTAGGTCTCAATGTAAATATATATAAGATTATAAGCGCACATGCATTCTAAAGGCTGGTGGTGGTTGGCATCCACTGAGTGGAGTAAACATGTAGGGGCAAATTACTATATTGGTAATCCGCTCCCTTAGCTGAAGGTTCAGGGCGGTGCACCTGGACCTCTTCCTATACTTGGTGAGTTTTACATTTTGAGACCTGAGAATTGTATTACTTACAGTATGTAGGGAAAAATTCACTAAAGGGCAAATTTTTGCCTGCGAAAGCTTTGCCACACTTCACACTACTACGCTGATTCACGAAAATGCGAATTTGCGTCTCAGCAGCCTAATGCTGGCTAAGTTTCACTAGTGTTAATTCATGAGTTAGAGCATTTCATAGTGAACGTTCGTTAACATTCGTTTTTGCCTCGCAAAACTTTGTTAGAACTCTTAAGCTTAGGTCAATTTGAATAGGATGGGTATATATATAACTTTATTAGACATGTTGGTGCAAATGCTTGAATTGGCCACTTATTATTCCAAATGTCCTAGGAAGCTAAATAAAAACTAATGTCCTAGACATGAGCCCATCCTAATACAAATGTAGCATGCCCCTCAAATGGTAAAAAAATGTTAAAACAAAAATGTTTAATGGTTAAAAGTGTTCCCTTTTTTCCTTACTTCAGAGTGTAATATCCATTACAGCTTTGATATTGTACACCAAAAACTTTTACATTTTTAAAAGGTGAACCATTTTATTTTTATACTAAAATGTTTGAAAAATGAGATTAATAGTGCTCTAAAATCTGAACCCTACAATCTCTTGGTGGCCAAAAGCTTGGGCTTATGAATTTGCAGGTGTACACATGAGGTTTTGCACTGGCTCCCTCCTCTTGTAATCACTTTGCTCAGCAGTCACACTAGATATGATTCCCATGTGTATATACATTTAGCTAGGTTTGCCACCTCACCCCTTACCAACCACATTTTGAATCCACATCCTGTATGTATAAGGCTTGTATCATGTACAAACTATTCAGTCTCAGTTACCTACTATATTGTTGGTCAGACATTAGTTAGAAAAAGTTAGAAAAACTCATTACAAGAGAAACTCCCTGAAGCGGCAATTTGCCTACAACCTAAATTACCTAATTTTACAAGCTCAAGTCAAAAAAGGGTCAACTAAATATGATGTTTATTAATGGTGCATAGTTACTTATTGCCATAAGAGCATCATATTCAGTGCTAGTAAAAGCCTAACGGTTTTGAACCTATGAATCACTTCCTCTCTTATCCACATAAACTGTGCCTACGATAATACGTAATGTGCTTCTCCCTCTTGTACAAACATAAAAACGTAGAACACAAACATCAGCTGAGAACAAACTCTGTGAGTTCTGTTTCCCCTTGTCAGATTTTATGCAATATTTGTGCCAATGTGCATATTTCATACAGTATCACTGCCCATATCTAGATTTCACTTTGTCAATCACATTCCTTTAGCCATTCAGTTATTCAATATCAAACTATGTGAATCTATGAATCATTTGTAAACTGTCAGGTGTTATCTCACTATGGCGCCACATGAATGATGTGTTTGCTTGGTCAGTCCATTTAGCAGTATTTCAGTGTATAAATTATGCAATTATTTTCAAATTGACAGCCTTTTTAAGTGAACTATATCTAATATGTGTATGAATGTGTGGGAGTATATATATATATATATATATATATAATACACAAAAGCCATGAATATCTTGTAAATTATATCCTTATAAACGGTGAGTTCTGATGTCATCAGTTATAAAAAGTGAGTTCTGATGTCATTTCTGTCACATGACTCACTGAAACGTGTGTATTATAATAAATAAAGTACCCCCTGTTGCAAAATATGAGGATATTAGAAGTTACCTCGAAGTTCCATGACCTGTATAAAAACACCCGGCCTTTATGGTCATGAAACTCCTCAGTAACTTATAATATCCTTATATTTTACAAGAGGGGGTATTTATTCACTATATATATATATATACACATACGTATATATATAATATGTGCAATAAGTACCTGCACTCTTTCTCCAATGCTTATGTGGGTGCTATGGTCAAATAGACTGTATAATTTTGAATGTGGACCAGCACTCCAGGTGATCCCACTGGTGTCTAATAAAAGGGCAGCCAAGTTTGGGAGTTTTACTTTGAAAGCAGCAAGTAAGTTGCAGGTAAAACTTAGTCCCTTTGTAAAATGTATGATGAAGCAATAGAATTCTTAATGAATCAGATGAAAATTGAGCGTAGGACTGGCCAGATATGGGATGACTTTGACGTAGTTGGCCAGCTTAAATATATTGCAATATATGGACAAACAATCCCTGTTTTGTTTAAAGGGTAAGGCATTTTTCAGTATCAGTATGCACAAAATGTCTCTGTCTTAAATATATTGATAATGGGTTGAGTGCAGAGGGTTGTACTTGTGTGTGTATATATATATATATATATATATATATATATATATATATACATATATATGCTTTTAAAATTGGGCGTTTGTTTTGGGAATATCTCTCCTTTAAAAGCCTGATTGCTGGCTGGGGAGGATTTAGCCCTCAGTGAAAAAACAGCGTTCAATGGACATTGATTACAGGTAATGCTAGAATGCACATAAAAAATAAAACAAGTTAGGGACCGCCATTCTGGGTTTACCTTGACGTGGTATGGTGGCTTATCAATTTTATGATCATAACTTTGTAACAAAATAACCCCTATTTGGGTACATATGCAATAGCATTTATTATACTTATATATATATATATACTTTAAAGCCTTTAGAGTGCTCCCACAACCCCCCTGTTTTGATTGTATATATATATATATATATATATATATATATATATATATATATAAAAGACCAGCAACACAGAGGCGTCTTGTGAAAATTCCAAAGTGTATTCAATTATGCATAAACAGCCATATACTGTATATATAAATGTTGGCAAACTGAAATGGGTCATAGTTGCACATCACTTATTCCCACCAATTATTAGAAACTTTTCAATTGGTCTTCATTTTTTTATTAAATAGTTTTTGATTTGTTTTCCTTTTTCCTCTGCCTCTTTCCAGCTTTCTGATGAGGGGTTACTGACACGTCACTTTTTTATTGCTTATCTCTCTATTCAGTCCCTCTCCTATTCATATTTCAGTAGTACATCTCATTGAAACCACCTCCTAATTACTGAAATTCCAAATTTTAGCACTGCTGAACAAAAAGCAAAATCATTTTGAAAAATAATAGGAAACATAGGCGGAATGTGATTTTTTTTGTTTGGGTAGGCCAAGTCTGATGTTACTTCACCAGTGATTTTCCACTGGCAGAGAAACCGCTAATTCAGTCCAATATCATAAGCACACAGGGAGGATTTTTGTCTAAAAATGCGCTACAATCTGAAATCTGTCCCATACATGGGCTGACTTAAGATCTACTACCTGATGCTCCCACAGACTGCATGATTGAGTACTAAGTAATTTTTCACTTGCCATGGAAGAAGCCCAGATCTGATCTATGCCCTTGCTCCATTAATTTGAATCTGATCAGCCTGTATACAGTCAGCCTGTGTATGGGCCTGTATAAATGCATTCATTTTTTGGTGTTACTGTCTCTAGACAGGAGAGGACCAATAATGCAGTGCTAGCCATAAACCAATAACGCTTATTTGGGCAAGTAGGGCCCTGTTCTAATAGAATCCTTGCACTAGCATGGCAATCTAGGTTTCCATGTCCTGAGGCTTTTTTTTGCCAATTCAAATGGGCCTGTCTACCCAATATTAAACTGAATTGGGATAAATACTGAATTGACTAAGGAGAAAAAGGTAAAGCAGGGTAGCAACCAAGGTCGGACTGGGCCACCAGGACACCGGGAAAAAACCTGTTGGGCCATGGCTTAGACCTGTTCCCTGTCTGAATCCATTGCTGCTGCCCCTGACCGCCTTCCCTGGCCCCGATTGCAACAGTGTGAAGGAAGAAGTACACACAGGGGGGCTGGAGGGGGATTGCAGCTGGAGTTGATGGGGAATGTCGGAGGGGGCTTTGCTGCTAGGGTGGGGCCTAGGAGGGCCCTGAGACAACAGCCCTGGTGGGCCCGAAGCCCCTAAGTCTGATCATGGTAGCAACAATAGTAGGGACCACAGTGCCACTTCCTCTGGGGAATTGCAGTGAGTTGGATGAGTGTTATGTCACAAAGGCTGTTTCAGGGATGTTTGTGGCCTGGGCAAACAGGCGGATAGCAAAATGCTCTGAAAAGCTCCCTGGCAGTTTTGGTGATTTACCTGCAGGTACACTGACAGGTCTAAGAGACAAATGTCTGACCCACGAGTGCATCAAAGCTCTGTGCATTCATCATAAGGAAAATATGCGCAGAGCCCTGAAAAATGTGGAAGCAAAATATAAACAGAGGATTCAGAAAAAGAAAGAAGTGAGAAACATGGAGAGATCAAGTGAAAAGGAAATAGGAAACAAAAAGTAGAGAGAGGTGAGAAAAGAGACAATAGGAAGAGCAAAGGAGGAGATAACATGGGTGTCAGTGCTGGGATTATAGTAACCAATCAATGGGCCATTTAGTGCTGTGGGTCACTTGTATTGTGCATTGAGTCACTGTGTATTCTCTATACTGATTGCTTTCAATACTGACCTTAACACTTATAAATATGCAAAGAGGACCATCATTATAAACTGTGCAGTTAATTCATCAAGCCATAAAAACCTATTGCATCGATATGTCACAACCTCAACAGGTTCAGCTCCCACAACCCTACAGAAGAGCGCTGCACAATTAGCACTAAACATTAAAAACCTTTTATAAAGTCTGCCATGAACAGTCACCGTCTAATTATCTTAAACAATAACCCTTCTTGCACCCTCAAACTACTCTGGCCGCTCGTCAGAACGACACAGCTACTGTAGCTACATCACAACGACTCGCACTTGTACTGCACTTGTCACAGTCGGAGTCATCGAACGCCCTCAAACTAACCTTTAGCTCCGCTGCAATGCATTGTGGGGTTGGTAGTTCTTTCTAGTCTTGAAATTCCTCCGTCAATCGGCTAAGAACCACGTTACCCAGGGAATCTTGGAAAGGGGCTGGACACTACACAGGCGTACTGGTGTCCTATCTGTAGCTTCTCACATTTCAAGGAGCTGATAGTTCTCTAAGTAAGTGAGAGCTGCACTTGCTGTTAAATTGTAACCTTAGTAAAGCATTACAAGCTCCAGTACGGATATAGTATTGGAAGAGGCGAGCGCAAGGAGTCATAAAGGTAAGTGACCCAGAGTGAACCTTCTTTCTTGGAGATAATATGCAAATGTTCCAGTCTGGTCGATTCCTGACAGCCTTGAAATTCACAGTAGCCTTGTCATAATGTCACAGAAGCTACAGGGAGTTGTATCCCTATTTATACCTTTCATTCATCATTGTGATTGCTCTGTTATTTCATATTTCTGCTGCCATGAGCTACAGTTAGATTTATTTCAATGCAACAGTGTTTTCTTCTGTGGGGATTTAAACTACTTCATTAAATGAAATGCAAGCTGTATTCCAATATCATCTATCTATATATATATCTATGTTTCTAATTCATGTATATAGTGCTATTTGTATACACTGTGCTATATCTATATATATATATATATATATATATAATCTTGTGCCACACTTGTACATCTGTTACAACATGCTAAAATGCAACGACAGTTGTCCCTGGAGATTCTTCATCATAAATGGGATTTTCCATGCAAGAATAGCTGCAGCTCTTTTTTTGAAAAATCACTCTTTTAAATTACAAATGACTATGTTCATACACATGACATGGTTACTTAGTTGTAACACCCCCCTCCCCCCTTAGCACAACTCAATAGAACAGAATTACTGGGCTAAGGTGCTATCTATATGCTGCTATGGTGGGACTGTAGGTAATGTAATAAAAGGTGCAAGGTTTGCCCTGTGCTAGTCACCCATGGCAACCAGATGTTTTTAAACAGGTGACTTATAACTGCCACTTGCTGATTGCTATAGGTGACAAGACCAGTACCTTATATCTTTTGTTACAGTACTTTCATGGGCCTATTTATCATACTGTGTAAAATAATTAATGCCAGAAAAACGGTGTAAAATAAATGGCAGATTTATCAAGGTGTGTGCTTTTTTTACACAAACAATCACCGTCAAAGGCACATGTGTCATTTAGTGGTTGACTTATTTTACCAATATTTATTAAAATTGTATATGAATTAGGGGACCCTATGCTTCCTGCCCCCCCCCCCCGCAGCTGCAGGGTCTGCTTCCTATATAGTTACACCCTGATTGCATTATAATAGACATTAATACTGGGGTAAATATGCTCTATGTATGTGCTTCAGTAAACCCACCCGTATTTACAAGACGTCATCGGCTAATAAACACCATTCTTCTTTCTGACTAAAATACCAATATGCTAGTAAAATTCCATACCCATAGAACAGAATATTATCCACAGTGTAGCAGATACATTTAGCTGAAATACACTGGGTTTTTTTTTGTGCCAGCAAAATTCTTGTGAGGTGTCCTATTTAAATCATGCCCTAATAACAGTGCATAATGGCGTATTTAAGTACGCACCTGAAGGTTCTTCATAGATAGGGATTCTGGGAAACGTGAACTTCTGAAAATTACATTGTGGGAAGAGGAAGCTATGTGGCTGAAAAAACGTGATAATGTGTAGTGTGATTTTGCTGGCTTATTTATTATGACAGTATTAACATTTCTAAAAATGCAACATTAAAACAGCATGTGTGCCCTTGCCCATACACCAATTCTGATCTTGTGTAATTTTTTAAAGTCACTGGGAAAAACTCAAGCAGCAAGTAAAATCTCCAGAAATACACAATGAATAAACACAGTATTTTGACATAGTACTTCTAAGTGTCTGCATCCATTTACATCAGATTTTTACACAGAGGTATGCAATCACTGAAAATAAGTATTCTGCCGTTTATTACGCTGTGATGCCTGGTAACGTGTGGTGCATTTGTTCACTGTTTTTTTTTGCATATCGTAACATATAAGCCCATTTTGTGCTTCAGTTATACCTTTTACAGTTTGTTTGTACAGGGAGAGTTACAAACACCTGGCTTACATACAACTCACATTTACAACCGGAGGCTATTACAGTAACATACTGTGGTTTGCTTGACTTTTATTAGCATTTAGCTTTAATAAACTGAAATCCCCACTGGTGTGTATTGTCTACTGCAGAGCACAGAAAGGTAAAAATAAATATTATGCTAAGACAAACATCTGTCTAAGTTGCATTTAATAAGTAAATGTGCAATATGTTTTAACTTACATACAAGGTAAAACCTACAGACCCTATCTCGTACGTAACCCGGGAAATGCCTGTATTTCCTTCTGCTAGATTTTGTTTTCATGGGGTAGTGACCATTCTTCATGGTACAGGTATAGGATCCCTTATCTGGAAACCATATATCCAGAAAGCTCCTAATTACGGAATGGCTGTCTCCCATAGACTCCATTTTATCCAAATAATCCAAATTTTTAAAAATTATTTCCTTTTTCTCTGTAATAAGCTTGTACTTGATCCCAAATAAGATATACTTAATCCTTATTGGAAGCAAATCCAGCCTATTGGGCTTATTTAATGTTTAAATGAATTTCTAGTAGACTTAAGGCATGAAGACCCAAATTACGGAAAGATCCGTTATCCGGAAAACCCCAGGTCCCGAGCATTCTGGATAACAGGTCCCATACCTGTACAGGATTCTTCAGTGACAACCTACATGGTGCCTGTTTGTCCCTTTCTGAACTGCTCTTTCGGACTCTTGATACTATTTGATAGAAATAAATTCACCTCTAGCAAAGACACCACTTCCTTGAATGCTTTGCATGCTTTTTCACACGTCTGTTAAACTTCTGTTTTATGTAGCATGATAGACAGATTGTGCTTGCAATTAAATTCACAAGTAACTTTAAAACCTTTGAAAGTTTGCGATGAATGTATAGTTGAGAGATGCTTAGAATTAAATTTTGTAAAATGTATTTATTAAAACTTTCAGGTTTCCTGTCATACAGTTTTCTACATATGTAGAAATGATTACAGTTACATATCTTGAGAGTAAAATTTTCAGTGAAAAACATTAAATGTAGTTTAACGAAACAAACAAGGTGACTCACATGAAGCTCAGTGTGTTTCCATAATTATAATTGTGGAAGCAAAATTATATGGGACTTTTACCTAAAATGTGTTCTTTGCGCAGTTAATTAATGGCTATCAGACCTGAAACAGTTTCTGCAGGGAGCTCAAGAGAAAGGCAATTTGTCATTAAACCAAACAAGGGACATTAAGTGATATTGGTAACTCTGTATTTTATAGATCTCAAGCCTTGAATTATCCCAAGTGACTATATTCCCTATATTTTCTCTATAAAACATGCCCCTGCATTTATTCCAAAACATTTCAGTTTTTGCGAGTCTGCAGTTAGCTGTTGCCATTAAATATTACAGAAAACTGTGTAGACACAGTCGGTTATAATAAACGTGGTTGGGCTGGTTGTCAAAGAACTAAAATAGGGCTCTGAGATATGTTAGTGGTTTGGAATGGAAAAATTGTGCAGTGAGAAGATGACCAGAAGCATGCAGGGTTATTTGTCTTTGGCTGCTTGTGGGATGCTGGGAGCAGTAGTAAAACAGCCAGAGAGCTGCAGGTCGGTCACCACTGGTATCCATATTGAAAATATTGTTACTAGAGCAAATATGACCTGTGTAATTCTGTTTCATGTCCCCTAATATGTGTTGTGGTTTATTGCCGATGCACTCTGCTAAATAAAGTGGGCAGTCATATGTCTTAGTACTAGTGAAGCTTGTTACCCAAGCTGGACTGGCAATCTGTCAGTCCAGGCATTTGCCCTGTGGGCCGCTCCATTTATAGCCAAGTGGGCCTGGGGAACTCTGGAGCCGCCATATAGGAGCCAAAGTTGAGAGCCGCCGAGGAGAACAGAAAAGGCTGCTGGATGAAGACCGCCAGCCAAAGTTTAAAGGTAAGTTTCCACTGAATACCAGTGGTCTATTTTTTTTCTTCCCTGGCTACCATTGTTTTTTTAATGTTTATGGGAGGGAGTGCCCTGACAACCAATGGCTAACTTGGGGGGACCATGGCCAATGTTTTTTTAACTTGAGGGGGGAAGCTGGCCACCAATGTCTCTTTTTTTTAACTTGGGGGACTGGCCAACAATTTGTTTTTTGATTTATGGGGGTCCTGACCACCATTTTTTTTTAACTTGTAGGGGGGGGGGGAGTTGGCCACCAATGTTGCACATTTATATGTGGGCTGCTTTGATTTTTTTGCCAGGGATGCTTTTTATTTCCAATCCAGTCCTGTCTGTTAATACAGTATAGAAGTGATTAATGCTAGTACTACTCAATTAGCTATAATGGTTATGTTCCATAGATACACAAAACATTACCATAATGTTTATAGCAAGAGAGGACTGTAAGTTAAAAGGCTCAGGACTTTAACCTCTTACCCTGAACTTGAAACAAGTTATTTACCTTTTAGTGTGGTGACTAACCTACTGTCCTCCAAACTTTGTAGGGTCATGCAGTTCTAAATCAACAACAGACAGTTGCAGCATTACAAACTAGATCAGTTTGCCATCAGTGTGAGACCAAATTACATAAATTGAGACTGAAAGAGACCAAATGCTTTTGGCTTTCAAATTGACAACAAACATCAATACCCTGTTCTAGTATTTTGTAACTTGGGACTGTATGTGTCACACACTCTTTTGTCTCCTTAGATTCTGTTGCTTATCAGTTTCATTACTTGGCCATACACGGGTAGATCAAGGTTGGCAAACGAGCGGTCTTGCACTGATATGTCCACCTTCAGTGGACATTATCATACTGATTTGATCGTGGGCCCTAGGGCCCAACAACTGGATCAGAAGGTCAGAATTGCCGGCGGTGGGAATCAAGGACAGCATCAACGAACCAATTTGGTCCTCGATCAGATGGTAATTTTAGGCCTGCTTGATCGTCATCTTGCCAATTTTTGGCCAGATATTTTGACATAGCCAGTCTATGGTCCCATACACTGGCCAATAAGCTGCTGAGTTTGTCTGTCTGCAGCTTTCATTGACCACCTTTAGATGCAAGTGTCATGATTACCTGTTTCTCTTAAAATCATGACAGACAGGAGTGAATGACTAGTAGACAAAATGTTGAAAATGTGGTGAACTTCTCCTTAAACCCATGTAATGCTACAGTTTACTTCTCTAACATGACAGGCACCACGTTTCTCCATCTGTAGACTGCAGTACTGACGTCCAAGAGTAAGTGTTCCATAGTGCATAGTTAGCTGATGACCAGGAAGAGCAATTTGCTTTTCTTATTAGTTATATTCAATATTGTGTCATGTAATGTTTGCTTATTATCGGTGGGACAAAAATATACTGCTATATGAAAATATTTTATGAAACATATGTCTAATGGATGGCATTACTTTTCATTTCCCCTTTTGATTAATTATTAGCCTAGTTTGGATTTAATTAGACTACTAGGATATGACAACATTTCACAAATAACATGCATTTCCTAGCAACTCCAAGTACATATAGTGGCCAAATGGATTTAGTAATTGCATCAGCTTATTCTTACATGGGGTTTATTTTTCTCCCAGCCATGTATTAAATAGGAAGTGCAAACATTTCTGTACAAAGAATGATTTCAATTAAACTGTAACCCCCAAATGTAATAACAGACGCTAACTTTGCCCAGAAGCAGTAACCCATAGCAGCCCATTAGATGTTTGCTTTTAAAGAGGTGACCAGTAAGTGCTACTACCTACCTGTTGTGAAAGTCAGAACTCCATTTCCTGCCTAAAGCACTTCCTATTCATTTAAATGGGGAATGCATTACATTGTCAGGAATTGCTGTCAAGTAGGAGCATATTCTTAAAGGAGAAAAAAAAAACACTGTTAGTAATTTTTAGCAGAAGATAGGCACCCACCCTGCAATTCTGAGAAACATGAACTTCTGAAAATTGCATTGTGGAAGATAAATAACAAAAACAAACAAATACAAAAAGTATTGTAGAAGTGATACCTATATTGGCTAACAATAAAAAAAATACATTGCAAGCTTTCGGAGCACCAAGGCCCCTTTGTCAGGCAAAATACCAATGAAAGCTAGAAAGACACATCATATCATATACATTGGTGAAACAGGGCAAAAATTGCGCACAAGGATGAACCATCACAGACCTAAAATCAACACTAAATCATGTGATACACCAGTGGGACAACACTTCTGCAGTCAAAATCACAGTCTTCAGGACATGCAGGTCTTAATTCTAAAAGGAAACTTTAAAACTGAACGGGAAAGGAAGATTTATGAATTCAAATGTATGGAGTTATTTAACACATTAAGACAGGGCCTTCATTTAGGGTCAGGTTTCATGTCACACTATGTGACCTGACTGAATCCAGACTCCTGGACTATTTATAACCCACCCTAATTCATTGTATTATTTCTACATTTGATCTCTATCTATCTGTAACTTCCTAATTTATTGCCCAGGAATACCTTTCACTGATCTAACAGTATAAATGCTGTGCCTTTCTAGCTTTCATTTGTATTTTGCTTACAAAGGGGCCTTGGTGCTCTGAAAGCTTGCAATGTATTTTTTTATTGTTAGCCAATATAGGTTGAATTGCTGTATTCCTCACAAACAGGTTGTTGAGGGCGGAACAAAACAGGTCAAAGAAAAAAATAATAAGTAATATAGTGTAGTATTCTATAAATAATTTAAAACACCCTTTGTGCTGTTGAGTGGTTGATTAAGTGGTATAATTACCACGTGCTGTCTCACTTCCTCTCGTGAGTATATTATACCACCAGAGGATCCTATCCCTTTGGGGGACTACCATTTGAACCAAACTACATTTTCTCTATTTTTTCTTATTTTTCTTATTTCATCTTGGTCTAAGGAGCAGGATTAACTCTGCTTAATCGGTAACACAGCGACACGGTTTCTTATAATTCACATTATTATGTGTTGCGACTTATGCAACATACACTAAGTTTATTGTTTGTTTTTTGGAAGTGAGACAGCACGTGGTAATTATACCACTTAATCAACCACTCAACAGCACAAAGGGTGTTTTAAATTATTTATAGAATACTACACTATATTACTTATTATTTTTTTCTTTGACCTGTTTTGTTCCGCCCTCAACAACCTGTTTGTGAGGAATACAGCAATTCATCCTACTGAACTTGTTTGCTTGAACGGGAAGAGGAGAGCCCGACTGTGTTTTTGCTGGACTTTGGAACATACCAACCGGGACTTTCATTACTTTGGACTTTATTAGCCAATATAGGTGTCACCTCTACAATACTTTTTGTATTTGTTTGTTTTTTAATTTGTTATTTTTGCTACTGGCTAACACGGTACCACAGTTTTTGTTTTATGCTTAATTGTGGGAAGATGAAAATGTGTGACTGAAAAAACACGAAAATGTGTAGTGAGATGTTGCAAACGTATTAAAAATGCAACGTTAAAACAGCATGTGTGCCCTTGCCCTTACACCAATTCTAAACTTATTTAATTCCTTAAAGCCAATGGAAAAAAAACTCAAGCAGCAAGTAAAAATTCTGGTAAAAGTCACTCTGTAAAATACATGGAAGAAAAACATGACGGTTAAACATAGTATTTTGACATAGTACTTCTAAGCAGCTTCTTCCATTTACATCAGATTTTTACACAGAGGTATGCAATCACTGAAAATAAGTGCTCCATCCTGAACCGCCACATTTATTTTCTTCAAAAGTGTTCCTCATAGGAAAAGTAGGAATCTTTTTTTCCCCCTGCACTCGGGCATGCGCACGGTTAAGAATGAGGAGCAGTGTGCATGCCTGCTGTCTTGATCTTAACTGGAGCTTGCAGAAAAAAGCAGAGTGACATTTACAGTCACAGGATAAAGCACTGGACAAAGAGAGGAATGGTGGGAGATTAGACCATACCTCCTAACATTTTGGAAAGAGGGACAAAAAGATTTGTTTCACAGAGTGCGACTGAATTTTTTGACCTCGCCAATTTTTGTGGCCACACCCCCTAATTACCATGTTCATTTTACAAAATTTGTCAGGTTATGAAAGTTTGAACACATTTCTGTGTTTTTTCTTCAGTTATTACAGTTTTGCTAATGAAGGTGAATTGCCCTTTAAGCTGCAAGCCACGTTTTCCCCAAGAGACCTGCTTATGTGAAATAATTTATTTTGTTTATCTTAAACTGTTACAAGTGTCTTAAGCGCACCTGCCTCATATTCTGGGCTCTCAGCCAAAAGCCAATTAAGTTTGAGAAACTTTGTATCTTTTTCTGGCTGTTCGGTGCAGGAGATCAAAGAGAAAGTCGGGACGTTTTAGTAACAATCCGGGACTGCGTGTTGAGCTGTCAGAATCGGGACAGTCTCGTGAAAAACTGGATAGTAGGAAGGTATGGATTAGAAAGCAAGGTACTGATGTAATTTAAAAGGTCTTTCTAATGGCAAAAGCTTAAATAGGCACTTTCCTTGTCCTTTAAGATTCCTAAGTGGTCCCTGCCTGACAGCACCTGTGTCGACCAGCAAGTATCCTGTTTAGGTCGACCAGCAAGTATCCTGTTTAGGACGTGAACGGCTACAGGCAGGAAAGGGTTTTTGACTACCTCAATTCTCCCTAGGGGCCTTGGAAAACAGTTGTTTTCGCCCCGTTGCCCTCCAGCAAAGAACAGTGAGAGCTCAAGCATTTTTCCTGCCAAGTTCCACCTGACTCTGATCTATGTGCTTTAAAAGGAGCCGTTTCAACAGGAGTGTATTGTCTGCCACTGTCTGTGTGCTCCAACCACTGTACTTTATATTTCAAATGTATTTGTACAACTTTATTAAGCATGAGTGTGTTCTGTGTTTTGACATTTATACCTATTAATGACAAACCATGGCTAATATTACTGTTAAATACTGGTGACTGTTTGGGACATGACCGTGAACTTTTTGTTTCAGTTCAGATATTGTGTTTCACGTGCATCCAATCTATCAGTACTCCAACTATTTATTGACAGACTCACAAAATGTCACATTGTCACACAAAAAACTTTAAGTGCTGTTTGCTGCTATGTAAGTTAATAGCAGCACCTGACTATCACTACAGGCCTCATTATTTCAGAACTCAGTGAGGAAGGCTGCGACTAATGCATACATTATTATTCCTTTTTCATGAATAACTTTACAGACATCATTTATGCTTAAAAATGTCCCGGCTCTTGTTGAACTTAATAGTTAAGGTCTCCATCACATTCATACAACAAACTCACATATTATGGTCAATTTTGTTATGTTCTTGTGAGTGAGAGGAAACAGGAGAAACAAGAATGAACATACAAACCTCTTGCAGATAGTGCCCCTTCAAGATTGAATCATGGACCTCAGCACTAGTGCTTACGCCTGAGACTCACTATAGATCTCATGATTGCAATAACCTGAGAGGAGATTAAGATATTAATCACTTTAATCCTACTGATTATTCCTTCTTAATCAGATGTATATTTATGTGGCAACATATGAAAATCCCATGCTACTGCAAGACGTAGTTACACAGTTGTGTAATCCGCTCAAGATCTCACTTTAGTAACACTGCTTCCTCTGACTCCCTTAATACTTCCTTAATTGCCATGTGTATTTTAGTTACACAATAACCTTTCTACAGAAGTCATTAGATTTACTTGATGTATTTGTTGATTTATTCAGTTTGATTTCTATGCTTTCTTTGTACTTTGTATTTCTTTGTGCTTAAAGATTATCACACCTAGCAGAACTGAACATTGGTAGTAGAGCATTAGTGTAGTGGGACCCTGTAGGAAACTTTGAACACAGGGCTCTTTTACTGTTCTTCTACTCTCGTTATTCCACTTCTCACTTCCATTATGTAATTGTATTCTATTTTGTCTGTTTCTTTCTTCTTTTATTTCCTTGTGTCTCTACTTCTTAACACCAATTTCCCACCCTTTTGCCTGTTTCTACTATGTTACTTCTTATTTCTCTGTTGTTTTCCCAATCACTTCTAATTTTGTCTGCCTGTATAGCTCCCTCAGGGGCAGACATGATTCCCAGAACCCATAATGTCCTCTTTGTACATGGGCCTAGGGTACACGTGGAGGCTTTTTTATTGAGGGGCGAATTTTAGGTTTTGGGAACCACAACTCAAACTCTGAAACCACAAATGACATTGAATTTATTAATAGATCTGATTATAAAAAGTGGAAACAAAAAAAGCACTGAATAATGCACTAACAAATACAAATGCTTTGAAAACCTCTAAATATTCGAATTGATTAAAAGCAGTCTAATAAGATCAGAACAGGTCCCATTCTGTAGCACCTCAACATCTTTTACTTGGTGAAGTTTGATATTAAAGATTTTCTTGGTTTGACTTAAATGGAAATGCAGTGGGTTGACATTGCAGGTAATTATTTGCGTGCCCTGCTGAAATGTCAGCACTATTTGCCCATGTAGGACATTTGATGCCTCTTCTCTTTTATGTCAATGTGAAGTAATCCATGGCAGCTGTCCTAAAATGTCATTTGTTTGCTTGCTGTACCTGCAAGTGCTTAACCCAAATAGGTACAAACTTTTCTATTTTGGCACAGCACAACTTTTTCCTTTCTGTAACATCCAAGAGGCAACTAATATTTTAGGGTACTAGAAAAATAATAAAAAACTCTGCTTAATCCCATATATTATAAAGTTAACACCACCCTTGCATTTTACTAGTCAATCAGTAGTAGTAAAAGTTATACCATATATGTATATACTGTACATGCACACTGTATGAAAACATTTTACATTAGGAATAATCTGCTGTATACACAAGAATTTCGGGTAGTCCCATAGATCCATACCTGGATATATAGGAGAATTAGGCAGTAAACCGGCATTTTTGTTTCATATTCTGATTAGTTAATTAACCTTTCTTGTTACTGCCTGCGTGTCCCCTGCTCTGCCTGTGTGTGACATACTCTGCCTCCCCTAAGGTGTTTAATCATGTGCTGGGATGCTGTGTTATCCACAGGGGATGAGGAGGCATATGGATTTATGTCTTAATATGACAACTTTTTTCACTTATGAGTGATAAGTGATATCCCTGCAGTGAGCACCAACCATTTGGTTTTTTGGTGTGCTACCACAATTAATGTGGATATGGTCTATGGTAGCATGGGTGTGGTTTAAAGTGGGAGTGGTTTAAAAACAGGGAGTGGCCAACACTGGCTTCCATTATCGGCCCTCCACCATGTAGGCCAGAAAAAATTCGGCCCTCGATAACACAAAAGTTGGACAGCACTGGTGTAGTTGATGGGAACAACTAAATGTATATTTTAACATAACACACACACACAAAAAAAATAAAAAAACAATTCCATCAATGTTATTGAGCACTTAACTGCCACCCCTTACAAATTTGCTGGTAGTTAAGTTGTAGATATTGGAATGTTCTTACCAATTCACAGAAGTTAAAATTGTTTTGTCAGTATTAGTCAGCACAGAGGGACACCATTCTAGGCGGTTAGGTGTTCATGGGCTGACTAGTTCATTTGTGTTTCTGTGTGTGCTTTTAATTTAGCTGATCAGTAGTGAGTATCAAGAAGTTATTTTGTCTACAGCCTTTTCATAGAATAAGCATGACCTCTGTGTCCTCAGGTTGAATAAGAACTACCTCAGAGGCACACATGCAGGGTACCTGTGGGAATAATGATATTGCAGTATATATAATTGCATCTGCAGCATTCATTGACTGCAATGCTATAGTCACAAAAATGATCTTCCAATAATATGATTTGACCTTGTTTTGCCATAATGTTAAATCAGTTGTTCACGGTTTATGGTGTGATGCACTATAAGTTTTCTGATGGCTCTTTTCTGGATATAATTAAGGTGCAGAATATTTTGCTCCTGATGACCCTAGTATATGTGAACATGGTACTAAAAGTAGACTGTAAGCTCCCACTGGCCAGGAAAATAGATCTCCTCTAAGCATTAAATTACAGGCTTACATTTGAGAATTCATTTCATACCATAATTGTATAAACTACTTCTTCTTACATTTGACATTAGCATAATTGTGTGAAGAGGTACAGTCATCAGAACAAAATGTTTTTCTCAGGAACTTTGGCTTGAATAAATAAACCACTTAGATTGGCCTGTACAAGAGTGCATTATATTTATAAAAACTCTTATTTTGTTTTATTGTGACAAGGAGTCTTTGTCAAGTAGCTATATGGCAACTTTAAAGGAAAACTAAATCCTAATAATGAATGTGGCTATAAATGGCATATTTTATATACTGAACTTATTGCACCAGCCTAAAGTTTCAGCTTCTTAATAGCAGCAATGATCCAGGACTTCATTCTTGTCACAGGGGTCGCCATCTTGGACACATGTTCAGTGGGCTCTGAGCAGCTGTTGAGAAGCTAATCTTAGGGGTTGTCACAAATTATCAAACAGAAAATGAGGTTGGCCTGTAATATAAGCTGATGCTACAGGACTGATTATTACATTTTGATGCTAGTTGCACTGTTTTCTGTGCTGCCATGTAATTATCTGTATTAATTACTAATCAGCCTTATACTGTGACATTTATATTCTATGTGTACTGTATATTGTGAGTTAGTCCCTAAGCTCAGTATGTGACAGCAGCACAGAGCATATTCAGTGAATTAGCAGAAAAGAAGATGAGGAGCTACTGGGGCATCTTTGGAGGCACATCATTTTACTGCTAAAGGGCTGTGGTTACCTTGGGCTGATACAGAAGCCCAAAATATAATGTTCAACATTTCTAGCCTACGTCTTTATTTAAACTTTAGTTCTCCTTTAATAATGATACTAACAGCCCAACAGCAAATGCTTTTTATGTTCTGTGGGATATCAAAAGTTATGCCTTGATGCATTTTCTCCCGGTTCCCTGCTGCTTAGATAGAGATATAAAACCTCACCCTTAGTCACCATATGCCATTTATTGATATGATAACGATACATGTATAGGATCTGTTATCTGTTATCCAGAAAGCTCTGGAAAGACCGCCTCCCATAGACTCCATTTTATCCAAATAGTCCGAATTTTTTTTTCTCTGTAATAATATAACAGTACCTTGTACTTGATCCAAACTAGGATATAATTAATCCTTATTGGAAGCAAAACCAGATTACTGGGTTCATTTAATATTTACATGATTTTAAGTTATGAAGATCCAAATTACGGAATGATCTGTTATCTGGAAAACTCAAGAGCATTCTGGATAACAGGCCCCACACCTGTACTATTGCCATTGTCATTCTAGATATGTTTATAGCTGAGCTATAAGGACACGTGTATGCAGGGCAGCCATCAGGGGGGGACAGGGGGGAGAGTTGTAGGGGGCCCCGAGGGTAAGGAGGCCTGGCCACGCAACACTTACTTGATTAGCCGGGCCCCCCATCTTTCTGAGAGCTGCTGACTTCAGAAAGGCCTAGACGTGTAAGGGGCCCTGGCCACCAATTTTCTCATAATGTGGGGGGGGCTGGCCACCAATTTTTTTTTCTCATGTGGGGTCCTAGCCACCAATATTTTTTAATGGGGGGGCCCTGGCCACAAACGTTTTTTTATGGGGGCCCTGACCACCAATATCTTTTTATTTTTTATTAACATGTGGGAACCCTAGCCACCAATATTTTTTTTGTTTTTTTACTGACCTGTAGGTGGGGCTTGCGGTGGGTGCAGCCCAGGGGGCCCAGGAAATTTTGTCGTATGGGGCCCTGCGATTTCTGATGGTGGTCCTGCGTGTATGTATGTAAGGGCAATATTTAGAGCAATCATTTTTTTTTTTCACACATTGTATCGTATTAGCCCAAGAGTTATGACAACATTGTGGTCTCAAAAGGTGTGATGTCTTGCTTGATTTGTGGCAAAGTGCTTGCGCAGTTACATTCATTTTGGTGAATTGCCTGAAAATGCTGTAGCCGCAGCACAGTTGCATCCAATTCTCCAAAATGAGAGTCATTGTGATACTAAGCTCTATAGTTAGTATGGGTATATAGAATTTAATTAAAAGTAGAGGGGTGTATGTATGGATGCTGGGTTTTCATTTGGAGGGGTTGAACTTGATGGACTTTGTCTTTTTTCAACCCAATTTAACTATGTAACTATGTAACTATGCTCACTTTTTCACAAATCACTATTACATAATTTTTCGCCAGAACTGCAGCAAGTACACAGGGCACTTTGGGAAGCCTGAAACTACTGCCTGGTCCAGAGTTGGAAGTAGCTCCAGGATTCCCCTGAATCATACCTCCCAACATTTTGGAAGTAAAAAGAGGGACAAAAAAAATTTTTCCGCACATAGCGCAGCAATTTTTTTGACCACACCCTTTCTGTGGCCACACCCCCTAATTACCATGTTTGTTTTACAAAATTTGGCAGGTTATGAAAGTTTGAAAATATTTCTCCTCATCTAAACTGTGTTTTTGTGTCTCAAAATTATTACAAAGTATCTTATTTGCACCTGTTAGCTGTTCTGGGCTCTCTGCTAAAAGCCAATTAAGTGAGAAACTTTGTTTCTTTTTCTGGCTGTTCAGTGCAGAGAAAAGAGGGACTTTCCAGTACAAATGAGGGACTGCGGGTTGAGCTGTCAAAAGAGGGACTGTCCCTCCGAAAAAGTGACAGTTGGGAGGTATGCCTGAATCATTAGGCATAGCAGCGTTCAATTACAAACAGATGGCAGGAAAGACTGAGTGATGCTGAGCACAACTATACCTAAGTGGCTTAATGTTTACAGCTGGAAAGATCTCCATACTGATAAAAACCTCATTCAGTGTGTGTCTCATGTAATGATGCTGTCACCATTCCAAGCTGCTCTAAAACACCTGCTAGGAATAGGGTTGCAAATTTTGCCCAATCTGACTTTTGGCAAGGAGGGGGGATGTGATGTAATTGGGCAGAGCCGTGATGCACTGGGGGTGGGTTGTGATGTCAGGGGTGGGGCTATGATGTGGCGATCTGCGTTTGGCTCATCAACGTGCCAAACATAGGGAATCCTGCCCGGTTTTCCTAATTTGGAAAAACGGGTAGGCAGTTTTGACCTGGGCAGCCCCTCAAAAAAACAGACTGTCTGGGTCAAAACCAGACAGGTGGCAAACCTAACTAGGAAGCCCTCCACCAAAAGAGGGACAGATACTAAGAGGGAAATAGTGAAGATGAACTTGATTATTTCAGAAATGTTACTGAAATTTTAATTGATTATATTTAGAAAGGTTTATAATTTCAGAATGATAACGTGTATATTAGATTTTCATTTTTACAATGGTCCCTTATAAAGGTTGTTAAGCCAGTATTACAGATGATCATGTCTGTGTACCTATGGAGGGCTATTAATTGTGTTTCAGGAAACAGGGAATGGTATTTTTACTGTTTTAGCGAAGGCACCTACTTCCAATAGTTTCTACCCTTTATATACTTCATTCTCTTCATGTATTTTTTTTTTACTGTTTCTTTATAGAGAGAAATAAGTAAAAACAGGATTTGGAGTCATTTATCATTGGGCTTAAAGTTTTGGCCTTTAACTTTTGCACTTTGGAAAGGAGTCACAAAAACGAGATCTTATTGTACCTTTGGCACAGTTGAACTTCAAGAGAATAATTAATCATATTATTAGTATTAGGGAGTTGAATAACCCTACAAAGTGTTTATCTTAGTTTAAATTCTGCTGCTTATGTTGGATGTGCTGACATTTACCCTTGTCTTGTCTGGTCTGGCAGTGATCCAGATTATTGCACCACATAGCTTGTACACTTAGATGCTTCATATTTTCAATTCAGATTCTTTGATCATGCAGTTTTTTGTATTTGCTTCACCTAACGGTAATGCCTGATCAGAAACTTGTGCTTTTACAATAGTTTTTCTACATTCTAGCTAATAGGGCAAGCAAGGGTGAGCTGAACTGTGAGAGTCTAAGATAGGCTTTGTTATTCATCCAGGCTTTGGTCTTTTCACCAGTCTAGTTAAAGGAACAAAAATAGCAAAAGTGTTTTTAAGTAATTAATAAATTATGTAGTGTTGCCCTGCACTAGTAAAACTGGGGTGTTTGCTTCAGAAAGACTACTATCATTTCTATAAACATGCTGATGTGTAGCCATGGGGGCAGCCATTCAAGCACAGGACACATAGTAGATTATAGATAAGCACTGCAGAATCCCATTGTATACTACAGAGCTCATCTGTTATCTGCTGTGTATCCTCTGCATTTTTTCCATTTTTTAGCTTTGAATGGCTGCCCCCATAGCTACCCAGCAGCTTGTTTATATTAACTAAAGTATAGTTTCTGATGCAAACACAGAACTTTTACCAGTACAGGACAACAGTACATTCAGTGTTGCCACCTTTTAGTCTGGGCAGGGGGCGTGGCTGTGATGTGATGTGGGTGTGACATGCTGAGATGAGGGGGTGACATCAGGGGCGGTGCTATGGCGTGGCATATATCATATAATCATAGGGAATCCTTCCCAGTTTTCCTAATTTGGAAAACTCTGCAGGCAGTTTTGACCAGGACCGCCTTTCAACCCTAAGTACATGATATTTTAATTACCATAAAACATTTTAATTTTTTTGTGTAACTTTAAGTCTACCTGCTGAGCTGGTCACTGTGAATTGTAACATATAACTGAACGCATGGAAATGGAGAATGTTGAATTGGCAGTGTGTGCGTTTAAAGTTTGGAGATGCCCATATCACCAGTGCACATGAGGACTGCTTTCAAGGAGTTAGTGTATAATATACAACCTGGTAAAAGAGCATTCAATTATGAATATCTTGATATCAGGTCCAATGATAATGCATTAATTAGCTTGCATATAGCTTGTGATAGGGTTGAGCAATCTCTGATCCTCCAGTTTCAACAGTTAAGCAGCAAAGTTAGGATCTGGCTCTGGACTGCATAACAAATAACCTTCTAATAGTTAAACATCTTGCAAATTGTGGATGTAACTTGTGCTATAGTATGTAAAAAGTGATTCAATCTCATAGGCATTCTAAGCAGTAATAAGGTGTAAAAACAAGAAGAATTTAATAGGGTGTCCATTTTTCTGGTATAATGAAAGAAAATGTAATTCTAAGCAACTTTCCAGTACAGGTATATATTCCTATAGTTCTTTCAAAAGAAGCATCAGTGCAGGCTTTGAAAATATTTGGCGCAATTGCGCTTGATTTGTGACAATGCGCACAGAGTTGCACCTATTTTATTGAATTGCGCACAGCTAAGTGGATTGCTCTATCACACATGACTGTTACATGTGGGCGGTATTGGTATTGTTGGTAACCTTTTTTCATTTAATACTCTGTATAGGAAAAAACATTTGCAGCACATATAAAATTGCTTGTACTGTAACCTGCATAGTCATAGTTCAAGCACTTTTAAAGGGCTATGCCCCAATGCTGGAAGTTCATGGTCTTGATCTCTGTGCTAGTTTAAATTGACAGGAAGGCTAGGGGATAAGAAAAGGATGATTATAAGAACAAGACCTAGAATAATGGCACATTCAGGCAAGGAAGATTCTGCAAGCTGAGATGGTAGCCCTATTATGTGAGCCCCACAAGCCTAACTTGAAAAGTACATTTTAACAACCCATTATAATGTATTAAAATGTTTTTCCTTCATGAGTCCGGAAACCATAACCTGTTACCATAACAAATATTTCAGATACTTTATTCTGGTCTAAGTCAACATGTAACAGTGTAAAAAATCTGTTTGTTTCTCATAGAAATTCTTTCAAGGAAATTTGGCTTTTACTCTAATGTAGGGTTGCCACCTTTCAGGGCCACACAGTCGGGACTCTAGTCTTTTCCCTCATTATATTTTTGAGTTATTTTATTGATAAATAAAGTAAAATCATGGGTGGGGTTTTGTTTACTAAAATAATGAGAACATTTTGAGTTTTAGTAAATAACCTCCTATATGTCTTGATTTTATTTCAGTGTCATTTACGGGCACCAGCGACAAAGAAAGGTTTGAAATATGCTATGGAATTAATTTCAGGGGAAGATGATTGTCTTTGTCAGGGACAGATGTACTGTGTGGAGCGGCCAGTATACACCCAGGAATATCTAGAGGACCAGTTGCATCTGCGGAAAGAGGAACCAAAATCTCTTGTCCATAAAATTAAACAATCATGTCGGTGAGTATAACGGCACATGTTACATTTAGAACTGGCATGCAGCATTACAATTATGTTATTAAAATACAAATATGACTGATTATTTAAAGTTGGATGTTTAAAAACTAAGACTGAATAAGATTAAATTCCCACACCAGTAACAAACTCTGTAACAAAATAGCTCTATGCTTCCATTATCTGTTTTCCATACTGCAATAGAAACAGCACTCCGTTCAAATATATTGTGGTTTTGTTGTGGAGACTGCAGTAATGGAAGCATATTCTTGTCTCACTTTTGTTTTAAGGAGCTTCATTGTGGCAAAATTGTTGGCTCATAAAGCCAATTGTTCAAACCCCTAATATAAATGTAATGTAATAATAGCATCATTAGAATTCTAGCTTTTATGTTACCTAATATCCAGAATGAAGCATTATATCAATTCACAGCTGGTTCTCATAACAATTGTTTCTTAGTCGTCGCTCACTGTTAGTCAATCAAACCTTTGTTGTTTATATTATCATTTACTTCTTTTCTTATATCCTTTTTTTAGACACCAGCAACTTCGATTTGTCTGATCAAAAGGGATAATGCATATTATTCATGCATATTGTTTTAGTCTCTGATACGAATCTCTATTGTTTATATTCTGCAATTCATGTAACCCAGTGTTATCAGTTCACCCTTGAGAATTACAATAAAGTATCAATTTGGGTACCTGAAGCAGAAAAGGTTACTTGTTCAACTATAATTCAACAAATAGAAACATATAGCAATTATAATTGTGACAAACAGATATTGGGGAAAGTTTGTATCTAACCTATGAGGTTTGGTGAATTTTATACAGTCACAAACAAGGTTCTTTTAATTCTTTATGCTATGATTTACTATTCTTGGAAAGCTGCTAGCATTAAGCTTTGACAAGAGCAGAGCCATGGAAACAAGAAGGTACTAAAATGGGTTGTTCACCTTTAAATTAACTTTTAGCATGATATAGATAGTGATATTCTGAGACAATATGTAACTGGCTTTAATTTTTTATTATGTGTGTTTTTTAATTAATTAGCTTTTTATTCAGCAGCTCTCCAGTCTGCAATTCAGAAATTTGGTTGCTAGGATCCAAAGTACCTAGCCCCACATGAAGCATGTACACTTGTACATACCATCTTCCCACCTTTTTCTGGTGATCCAGTGGCTTGAGCTGTAGGTGAAAATAATCAGATTTTAGCAGTCTCACCATCCACATGTATTGGTAAATCACATTTTATCTGACATGAGGCCCAGCAGAATGAACAGACCAGCAATTTTTATCTGGTAAATCTCCAATGGTAATGACACTGAGCAGCCATTCTGAATTTGCAAGTTGCTGGTTATTTGGGACAGGCATAACCAAACATTATGCAGCTGCTCCTTTTTTTTTTTTTTTTTACATTGTTAGCATTTCGACCCGAGGAGGGAGTTGATTAGTTTTCTATGGCATAGCTGTTTGCATTGTTAGAATTTACAGAGACCTTTACTATTATAATTCACATTGTAATATTTGTGAATTATATGTAACACTGAAAGGTGTCTAGAATATTCTAAATAAAGCAGCAGTGTACATGTTTATCCTTTTCATGTCAATGTCTTTTGCCCTCAGACAGTAAAGGGGTGATAAGATTATATTCTTATCATCCAGACATTTTCTTCTTTAACATTTTTTTCCTTTTGCAGATGCACTTCCAAAAAGGCAAAATCACAACTTTACAGTTTCCTCCCAATTCTAAAATGGTTGCCACGATATCCAGTGAAGGAGTATATCTTTGGAGACCTGATATCAGGGTTGAGCACTGGTGTGATGCAACTTCCACAAGGTTGGTAGTAAACTGTGTGCAGAGTGCCATAACAAAATGTTACTGGGCCCTACAACAAACTCATCTGTTAGCATATGCACAAAGCTTATATATACATAGTAATATATACATAGCATAACCTTTTAGCTAGATGGCCAACTGCTTTTGAAGGCAATAAACTAGACTGAGTTTCCCAAAAGGTGGAGGCATAGACATTCGTTCAAGCAGTAGCATGTAAATGGTATTCCTTAAAGAGATACTGACACCAGAAATTAAAGGTTTTTTTACATCTATTATAACATTGTCTTTGCATGTGACTTTTTAATGGCCATTTGATGGCCGTTTTTAATGACATGTTCTTTGACACAGGAAATTGTAGTTACATTGTTTAATTATCCTAGAATTAGGATACATTGTACAGTGCTTTGATAGTGTATTTTTTACAATTGTCCGTGGTCCAGAGCCACTAGATATCAAATTGTAAAAACAACAGCTATTTAGATGGTGTATCTTTGACAACTTCCCATGTCCCAGGGCTGTCAGCAATCTAATAGTAAAAACTCCCATTAATAATTTGTAATCAATAAATAGAAGTCTCGGTAGGGTTTGGGTCAGGTGCAGATTGACTTTTTGACTCCTTCCACATCATTAACACACGCAATATACAGTTGTATATTATAATAGAAAACCAATAGACATAACATGCAGGCTGCTGATTCTGTATAATTGAATCATTAATTAAGGCTTGTTCCACATAATAGCAGTGTGGAGTTCAATTAGTGAGTTCATTCATTCTTTAAAAAAACAGGTGTCAATTACGGCATTTATTTAAGGAAGGAAGGCAGCAAATGTTGTGCATGCTGGTTATAGTGCATTTCTAAAAGAACAGAACAGTGTACTTAGATTTAAAAGTTGATTGGATAAAAACATATAAAGAAGTGCAGAAAATGATAGGCTGCTCATCTAAAATGATCTCAAGTGATTTAAAATGACAACCAAATCCTAGACAAACTACCATTCAAATGGATAAAAGAATAGCCAAAATGGCAAAGACTTAGCCAATGATTAAAGAAGGTCTGAAGTTACCTGTGAGTACTGTTATAATTAGAAGATGCCTATGTGAAGTCAAGCTATTGGCAAGAAGCCCCTGCAAAGTCCCATTGTTGAGAAAAAGACATACTGAAGAGGTGCCAAAGAACATACTGGGGCTCATTTATAAACATTGGGCAAATTTGCACCTGGGCAGGAACCAATAGCAACCAATCAGTGATTAGCTTTTTTTCAGCCAGCTGCATGTTGACCAGTGAAAGCAATCATCTGATTGGTTCCCATGTGTTACTGCCCAAGTGCAAATTTGCCCAGTGTTTATAAATGACCCCCACTGACTGGCCTAAAGAGAAATGGCACAACATTTTGTGGATCGATGAAAGCAAGATTGTTCTTTTTGCTTCTAGTTTATCAGATGACTCCCAAACACTAAATTCACGTCACAGTACAGTGTGAATATAGTGAAGCATGGTAGCACATGCATCATGATATGGGGATGTTTCTCATACTATGGTATTAGACCTATTTATCATTTATAAAATACTTGTAGAGGCCATGTTGCCTTATGCTGAAGAGGAAATACCGTTGAAATTTGTGTTTTAACAAGACAACAACCCCAAACACACCAGTGCAATCCCTGGACCTTTATCCAATAGAAAACTTGTGGGTGGCATGCTGTTTCTGAGGCAAAACCAAGAAATGCAGAAGAATTGTAACAGGATGCCTGAAGTTGGTGGACTCAATGTAACACAGATGTGCAGCAGTTCTCAGAAACAGTGGTTATGCAACTAAATATTAGTTCAGTTATTCAAAGGAAAGCAAAATATTTGCAGTGAATGTTTGAGTAGTAGTAGCGCTATAGTAAATTGAGTGTCACCGTCTCTACTATGAGCTTACCATAAATATATTTGTGCTCTGGATGAGACCTTTCTTTCAAGGTGTAAGCCCCCACTAACAGTGTGGAGGCAGGGTTTAGTGCAACTGCAATAGAGTGTGATGCACAATTATTGGGCACCAGTGGTTCTTTATGTTTAACCAGAGAACCTAGTTTATTCAACAGCTTCATCCACATAGAAGTTTATAGAAATAACAGGAACATATAGCAACAGAGGATAGCATATACTCACAAGCACCAATAATCAGCTCAATCCCTGCAGGCAGGGGAGCATACACAGCAGCAAATTAAGGTACACCCAGCTTTCAGTCTTTTCCCTAAGGGGAACCCATGGGGAATCTCTATATCCCTAAGTCTGGACACTTAGTCCTTACTTCTGGGCAATTAGTACCCGGGATCTTAATCCCTCTGACTTTCCCCGTCAGAGCCTTAGGCTGCTCAACTAACCTGTCTATCACTCCTAGAGTGACCTATTACAGAGTATAGCTGATCCTTTACTAGGCCTAATGTACCTAGGTTCCACTACCCATTCCCTTCCTGCCTGCTTAGTAAGGGCTAAAGCAATGGACCCTGAGCACATGGTTACTCAGACCTTTATACTATAGCACAATGCCATCTACTGGTCACTGTGTGGACACCATGGGGCATAGCTTTAGACAGAATAATGAAATAGGTCCCCCATTAGGACCCATTTAGACATCTATAGCACTGAGGATTTGCCTGCCAATATTATCAAGGGTGGTTAATTTACCATACCCCTACACAAGCATAACATGTTTACTTAGCATGATATTATCCGTTACTGCCTCCAGTTTATCCCCCTAGAAACCACCTTGTGGTGGGTTGGGATAATACTAAGACACTGAACAATGGTTTCTATATCTCTTTCTAGGTTTGGCTTATGCTTTGCTGGCTGCTGTTCCACCAGTCTATGGACTATATTCTTCATTTTATCCAGTTTTCCTCTACACATTCTTTGGATCATCACGGCACATCTCAATAGGTACACAAATTATTTGTTGTGTTGGGTGTAATATGTTGATGAAGTGCCAAAGAGAGGCATGAAACGCGTCAGGTGACTAGACACGTCATGGTTTAGTTAAAGAGCTCCAGGAGGATGCCTGTTTGTGTTTTTAAACATGCTTGGAAATAAAGATGTTTTTTTATCTTAACACTACCCGTGGTTATTACGGCTCCTGTCTATCTACAATTATTTTGGACATCTCAATAGGTACACAAATTATTTGTTGTGTTGGGTGTAATATTTTTGTAGAAAACTTTGTTAGTGATGTAGCTTGAGTCTCACAGGCCACCATAGACACAACTGTTGTGACGTTTTATATAATACGTTTTTGGGAAGTTGTCAAGCATATAAACATTTTGCTATAGTCCAGAGATTTTTTTTTATATTGTACCCTATTTAAAGACTCAATATTTATAAAAGACAGAATTATGTAATGCTGTCTAATCAGACCACATTTTAAGGAGATTAGCACATATAAGAAAATTACATATAAAGCAGTACCTTCTATTAAAGGGTTGTTCACTTTTACGTTAACTTTTAGCATGTTATAGAATGGCTAATTCTAAGCATCCTTTCAATTGGCCTTCATTTTTCCTTTTTTTTTTTTATATATAGTTTTTCAGTTATTTGCCTTCTTCTTCTGACTCTTTCCAGATCTCAAATGAGGGTTACTGACCCATCTAAAAAAACAATACGATAGTTTGGTCCATAAATATTTGGACAGACAACTTTTTTTTTTAACTTTTGGTTCTCTACATTACCACAATGAATTTTAAATGAAACAACTCAGATGCAGTTGAACTGCAGACTTTCAGATTTAATTCAGTGGGTTGAACAAAAAAAATTGCATAAAAATGGGAGGAACAAAAGCCTTTTTTTAAAACAATCACTTCATAGGCTCAAAAGTATTTGGACCAGGGGTTCAAAAGTAGGGATGAACCGAATCCTAATTTGCATGTGTAAATTAGGGGTGGGTAGGAAAATCACATGACTTTTCGTCACAAAAGAAGGATTTTTTCCACTTTTTCCTTTCGTATCCGTAATTTACATATGCAAATTAGGGTTCGGATTCGGTTCGGTATTCGGCCGAATCTTTCACGAAGAATTCGTCCGAATCCCAAATAGTGGATTTGGTGCATCCCTATTCAAAAGTAATTGGACAATTGACTCAAAGGCTATTTCATGAGCAGGTGTGGGCAATTCCTTTGTTATGTTGGACTTCCATGGAAGACAACAGTGGTGGATGATCACAGAATCATTTCCATGGTGAAGAAAAACTGCTTCACAACAGCCAAACAAGTGAACAACATTCTCCAGGAGGTAGGCATATCTATATCCAAGTCTACCATAAAGAGAAGACTGCATGAAAGTAAATACAGAGTGTGCACTGCAAGGTGCAAGCCACTCATAAGATTGGACTTTGCTAAAAAAACATATAAAAAAGCCAGCACAGTTCAAGAAAAAAGTTCTTTGGACAGATGAAACCAAGAAATCAAAATGGAGCAGGCACTCAAAAAAGGCAAACTTCCACCAGGCAGTAGTTCAAAGTGAAGGATACAATCAATTATTTTCACTTTGAACTACTGCCTGGTGGAAGTTTGCCTTTTTTGAGTGCCTGCTGCATTTTGATTTGTCGGATAGTCCGCCCCCCTGTGCTGAGGGCTCAGGGCGGTGCACCTGGGCCACTTCTTTTGTGTGGTGAGTAACCATTATACTGCTTGGCGACCCCAACACTGCAGATGTATTTTCAGATGAAACCAAGATCAACCTCTACCAGAATGATGGCAAGAATAAAGTATGGAGAAGGTGTGGAACAGCTCATGATCCAAAGCATACCACATCATCTGTAAAACATGGCGGAGGCAGTGTGATGACTTGGGCGTGCATGGCTGCCAGTGGCCCTGGGACACTAGTGTTTATCCATGATGTGACACAGGACAGAAGCAGCCAAATAAATTCTGAGGTGTTCAGAGACACTGTCTGCATAAATCCAGCTAAATGCAGTCAAATTGATTGGGAGGCGTTTCATAATACAGATGGACAGTGACCCAAAATATACAGCCAAAGCAACCCAGGAGTTTATTAAAGCAAAAAAGTAGAATATTTTTGAATGGCCAAGTCAGTCACCTGATCTGAACCCAATTGAGCTGTATTTCACTTGTTGAAAACTTAAACTTCAGCCAGAAAGACCCACAAACAAACAGCAACTGAAAGCCGCTGCAGTAAATGCCTGGCAAAACATTAAAAAGGACATTTTATTTTCAGTTTTTTAATTTGTCCAATTACTTTTGAGCCCCTGAAATGAAGTGATTGTGTTAAAAAAGGCTTTAGTTCCTCAAATTTTTATGCAATCTTTTTGTTCAACCCATTGACTTAAAACTGAAAGTCTGCAGTTCAACTGCATCTGAGTTGTTTCATTTAAAATTCATTGTGGTAATGTACAGAACCGAAATTAGAAAAAAAAAGTTGTTTGTCCAAATATTTATGGACCTAACTGTATGTAAGACTACATTTTTTTGTTTTTGCTACCTTTTATTTCTCCTCCTTAGTCAGGACCTCTCCTATTCATGCTCCAGTCACTTATTCAAATCAATGCATGGTTATTGGGGTAATTTGAACCCTAGCAACCAGAATGCTGAATAAAAAGCTAAATAAATCTAACATTACATTACTTAAAGTTTATAACGGTTAAATAAAGGGATGACTGATGTGGCAGTCACACATGTGACACAAGAATCTGTGATTACTAGAGAAGTATAATGGCATTAACGTAACTATTTATTCAGTGTAACGGGTGTGAGTAATTACTATTTTGAAGACTGTAACAAGTAGCAGATAACAGCAGATTGGTACAATCATTGTCATACAGTGGTTTGCATGTACAGACACGAATACAATATCTAATCAGTAAGTTCCATTAGATAACACTAGGTGTGACAGCTGCTCCCATAACAGGATGTAGAAGATAAGAACAGCTCATTTCAGGGTTGTAAAATTTATGATACATAGACTTGAGTTAATTGCTGTTATATTAATGTGTTTGGTATCAATACAGATCTGACTTATACATTAGTAATGAACTGCAGCAGTACAGGGTGGAATCTTCACAGATGTGTAAATTAGGTTTGTGAAACCTCAGGGCTTACCATTTTGTTGTACAGGTATGGGACCTGTTATCCAGAATGCTCCGGACCTGAGGTTTTCCAGATGGATCTTTCTGTAATTTGGATCTTCATGCCTTAAAACTAGAAAATCATGTAAGCATTAAATAAATCCAATAAGCTGGTTTTGCCTCCAAAAAGGATTAATTATATCTTAATTTGAATCAAGTACAAGGTATTGTTTTATTATTACAGATAAAAAAGGAAATCAACTTTAAAAATATGGATTATTTAGATAAAATAGTGTCTATGGAAGACAGCCTTTCCATAATTTGGAGTTTTCTGGATAACGGATCCCATACCTGCACAGCAAATTTTTCTCTAGCAAAGTTCATAGAGCAGTATGGTTAGACAAGTTGCCCAGATATCACCTGAGCTTTTGTGTGCTGCAGAAAATTCAGAAAAATTCTACCAGTATCCACTTCTAGCTATTGACCCAGGAAATGACTGCTAAATAGCATACATTATTTGGGGAATTTGATTCTTTAATCTGTGATCATGTTAGAAATTAAGGGAATGAATACAGCTATGCCAAAAGGAGACAGGGATCTCTATTTATGGGGCTGGCTGCAGACCTGTGTGCTCTGAAACCAAGGGGCTGATTTATCAACTTTCGAATTTGGGGTTACCACAAATTGAGGGTTTTTTTTGCACTAAAGCTTACAAACTCAAATTATAGCTTAGAATAAAGTAGTTATTAAGATTATTAAGGGAATGAATACAGCTCTACCAAACTGAATCAGGGCTCTGTGTGCTCTGAAACCAAGGGGCTGATTTATCAACTTTCGAATTTGGGGTTACCACAAATTGAGGGGTTTTTTTGCACTAAAGCTTACAAACTCAAATTATAGCTTAGAATAAAGTAGTTATTAAGATTATTAAGGGAATGAATACAGCTCTACCAGACTAAATCAGGGCTCTGTATTCATGGGGCTGGCTGCAGGTCTTGGTGCTCTGAAACTAAGGGGCTGATTGAGCAACATTCGAATTTGCGTTTTTACCACGAATTTTGCACTAAAACTTACAAACTCAAATAACTTAGAATAAAGTAATTATTAAGATATAAAAACTTGAATGTAAAATATCATTGAATTAAGAAGTTAGTGGGAGTTGTCCTAGGCAAAATGTAAATTCATTTATTCAATTAGAGTTTTTCGAGGTTGTAAACTCAATTTTTTTCAGCGACTTTGTTCATCCTAGATTTTATATTCAGATTACCTTACTAAATAAGGTAAGATTCCTTTTTTGAAATGATTGTGAGTTTATTCAAAGTAGAAAATACCTATCAAACTACACAAATCCGAATTTTGATAAATAAGGCTCAAAATATAGAGATCTGGGTTAAATCATTTAGACGGTGCAAAGTGCAGAATAATGTCACATTGCACCCTTTTTTTTGCACTTTGTACCCTGTTTTCTTAATGTCATAGAGTATAATAGAGCAGCCATTTTCCATATTTCTAAATTGGGAGGAGCCATGACCCTTATGTTCCATAGCTGGTGCAGCCTTGCCTTTCGTTAGTTAACTTGTGTTCCCTTTGTTTGTTTGTATACGTGTATGTGTATGGGCCAAAATTCAACTGGAGGTGCAGTGACTGCCCTGTGTGTGCATGTAGGCTGTCTAGGAAAATAGTTCTCTCTTCCTCATTCAGAAGTGCTGAAAGGAAGCAGCACTTACAGACTCTTGGTGGATTATGGGAAAGAACCGAGAGTCTCTGCATTTTGAACCGAAATCTGCTGAAGTCTGTTTGCGCCGCTTCTAAAAGAATGAGGAAGAATGAGGAGGCTGCTGTCTGCGGTAGGGCTGAAATGTGCCAGTGCATTTCAGCTAGCCAATTTCAGCCCCCCATGTGGCCCTAGACTAAAGGGAAATTAATCTACACAGTTATCTAGTGAAAAATTCAAATAACCATTGACCAGAAGGAAATTTTTATGCTCTTGTGGGTGCAGTTATTATTTAATTGTGCAACTTGCAGGTACCTTTGCAGTGATAAGCTTAATGATTGGGGGTGTCGCTGTAAGAATCGCACCTGATGAAATGTTTGATATAAAGACAACAAATGCTACAAACAGCACCGACTATCAAGAGAAGATTGATGCAAGAGACGCAATGAGGGTGAAAGTAGCCGTTGCTCTTACTTTGCTTTCAGGGATCATTCAGGTATTTAATAATAACACACATATATTTATTTATAGCACAAAAAACTCAACTTGGTCTCCTTGTTTAAACAATGGTCAGAAGATAAGTTCAGGGAAAAGTAGCTATCATTAATTCACAGTTTTTTTTATACCCCCTTTTATTATCAAAGTGGGAATTTAGAACTCTCCATAGAAATACTCCCTCACTTTCTATTCATTTCTATGGTATTTTTAAAAGCTTATTTATCAAATGGTGAACTCCATTGATAAATATGATTCTAAAAATCCCATGGGAATAAATTGAAAGTGAATGAGTTTTTCTCAGGTGAGTTCTAAATTCACACTTTGATAAATCTTCCCCATAGTGTCAGCTGTATATTTGTAAATGATCTGTAGGTAATTGTTTTATACTGCTGCATATGATGGTTTGCTGACCTACCTTGCATATAGGCACTTAAATTTTTTTTTCATTTACTGGTTAAATGATTATTGCTAAAATGTGTGTGTGTTTTAAGCTGTGTCTAGGTATCCTTCGATTTGGCTTTGTTGCCATCTACCTGACTGAGCCTTTGGTACGAGGCTTCACAACTGCAGCTGCGGTACATGTCTTCACATCTCAGCTAAAATATCTCTTAGGGGTTAAAACTAAAAGATACAAAGAGCCTCTGGCAGTAATATATGTAAGTAACCCATTACATAAAGCATGTGCAACCATTTTCTTGGTGATCTTTGTTCTTTAAATAGGGTGATGGGGAGGCAGCACTTCGAACTGTTTATTATTATTAGTAGTAGATGCACAAAGATGTTAATGAAAGGTTTCAGTCTATCCAATAATATCTGCATAGTACCATAACGCACAGCTAGCTATTATGATCTTTGAATATTTAAATTGAAACATTCCTACACTAGTAGGAATAATATACCATGCACAGTGTTGCATTAAAATCAGAGTTCTCACTGATTTTAATGCTAGCATGTTAAGTGTGATATAACTGATAATGGTTTGAAGGTTAAGTTATTGAGGACATGGTAGAATTTCTTATGCGGTAAAATAGAGGGGGATCTTTCCGACTTCTTTTATTTTGATTCTTTGTTTTTGTTTATATGATTTAGTTGTGTGGTTTGTTTGACTTGTTTCATAAAAAGCAAAACTAAAAGCTTAAAAAAAGCAAAGAAGGGATTAATGTAAATTCTCTATTTATCTATCTGTCACGCTAGTTTATCTCATCTGCTTATTGTCTGACCAGAGCTTTACTGCTGTGCTATCAAATATCATGACAGTGAATATTGCCACATTGATTTTGGGTATATCATGTATCATATTACTACTGGGAGCCAAAGAAATCAATGATCGCTTCAAGAAGAAACTGCCAATTCCTATTCCCATGGAGATTATTGTTGTAAGTATTCTGCTGACCAGGGAATACCACTGCAGCTTATTACTTCAATGGAACATCTGTCTATACTTGTATATGGCCATTTATAAAATCTCTGTATCATCCCTATTGCTTGAATAGACTTAGTCCAGTCATGAGTGGGGCAATAGTATGGGGCTCTAGCAGAGGTTTTCAAACTTTAATTCATTTGTTTATTTTTTGGCTCCCCTCCAATTTGTAATAGAAACTTATAGTCAAGCTGCATTAGCTCATAACAAGTATGCAGACATATGAAAACATATCTGTAACAGTTACACTACCATCTTTACAGGGATATTCAAGATGGGGAATAAGCAGTCAATCACCATAGTCACTGGACTATGGAGACATGATCCCCTATAGAAAAATAATGGGGCCATGCACCAAGTGTAATAACGAAGCCACCATTGCAACTATTTACTTACATTATTCACTTGACCCCACAACGCATAATATATATATATATATATATATATATATATATATATATATATATATATATATCTTATTATTGTAGAATGAATTTCTTCATCTAACTTATTGAAGAACGCTGATGCAGAACCCAAAAAATGAGTCACCTGTTTAGGTTTGGTGTTCATGATCACCATAAATACCCTGTTATATTTGCTGTAACAATAGTAATTGCAATGAAGTAAAGAATTCTGAACTAGTATTTGAGTTGTAAAGCTCACTTCCAGCCCTGATCTGGGACAGAGGCTTCTTGTGCAAATACTGTTGAATGCATATAGAAGGTATGCAAGGTCTCCTTTACCATAAAGTACTTTTATAGGTAATGTATAAATATGAGGAGAAAATACCTCTTTAAGATTCTATTTCATGTATAAATATAGTGAGTTATAAATATACTAAATAAGGCAATGTATTAGTTGTCCCATATTGCTTATTTAACATTTGATTACTTTTGCTGCCTAGAAAATTTGATTCTTATGTTTGTGACAAAGAAACAACCATTTAATTGTGTTTTGAACAATGGGAGATCAACCTTAACCATTTATCTTGTCCTAGGTAATAGTTTCAACTGGGATCTCTGCTGGGCTAAACCTTGAAGAATCTCATAAGGTAGCTATTGTTGGAAAGATCCCCACTGGGTAAGAATCAGTTTATTAACAGTGACCTGTAGCAAGTATTTATACAGTTTTTAATGTGCATTCAGATATAAAATGCTTGCGGACTATGTTCTGGTATCATTCAATATTTTACAGACTGACAAGGAAACAGAGGGGGTCATGCTTTATACAAAAACCTTAGTTGTTAGACAAAAAGCATTGTTATTATTACTTCCTGACATACAGGGGGCCATGGTTTTGTTTTATTTTACAAAAATATTTGTTTACTAGGACTGGAAAATAGTTTGTCCAGTTTGTTAACAAACAAATCTTCATCCCACATTGACCTACCAATCATAGAAAAATATTCACTGAGAATTTCTGCCTTTATTCTTTCCTTATTTTAAAAATAAAGTTTAGGTCTTAATGTATTATGTGCACAGAATATTTTGCAAGAAAACTGCTAAAATGCTGTCTTCAGCTGTCATGCACCTTAAACCTCAGCTGAATAGGACCATCTAGGGTCGAAAAGCAATGTTTTTATTTTGTCCGTTATCAGTAATGTTTCACAAAGCTATATGGCAGTTTCCAGTCATGTAGTATACCAGAAGAATGTTCTTTACAAACACCAGACCATGAACCCATTTGCTGAACACATGGCAGCAAGAAATGCAGGTTCTAACTGTAACTTGTGGAAGCAAAAAACAGCTCTGCCTTTCATTGGCTGATGTAACCTAACATATATGTGGGCACTTTGTGTGTGAGCACAGTATCTCGTATGAACCATCAAGGTGGAATTTAACAGTTAAAATGTCAGGGTTTCAATATGGGACTATCTAATGGCACATCTATTAGAATATATTTTTTGGTAGAAAGCAATTCATCCGAGCTGTTTTATGTGATATTTTTATTGAGACCTGTAGTTCAAGGCCATAAATGTTATTGAGAGTGATGTTGCTCATGGTTCTAGCATTGTAACATATAATGATAGCATCAGCATATCAGCATATTTCATAATGCTATGGCACTTTATTCCCAAAAGCCGCTCTGTAAAGAAAACTATAAATCCCTAATAATAATCTGTACATTTGTTATTGACGAGTTCTCACTAAAATGCAGGTTCAGCCCACCTGGTCTTCCTGACATCAGTCTGTTCAAAGACGTGTTTGTGGATGCCGTGGCTATTGCTATTGTTGGATTTTCCATGACTATTTCAATGGCCAAAATCTTTGCTCTTAAGCATGGTTATGAGGTCAGTGGCAATCAGGTAAGAAACAAATGGACTATACAAGCTTTCTAGCCTCTACGATACCTTAATTTTGTTAAGGGCGAGTTAACATTGAGCTCTATAATTTCAAATTTCAGACATACTATAAGACAATGCATTTTTAATAATACCTTGATTATTGCCATTTAACAATAAATGAAATGATCCTATCGTAACATAAGAGATATAATGAAAAGCAAATTGCTTTAGGCTGTTTCATGATTTCAAGAGATAATCTTACTAGTAATTCAAAATTCATATTAATTTTTTGTACTTAACACAAGGCAACATCTCATAAAGATACAAGGGCACATGTATGTGTGCTAGTGCAATTTTAAGCTCAGTAACCATGTTTTTTTCCACACAATGCAGTGGTTTTTTCCAGACTTTCAGCATCATTGCAGTCACAAGTAGATGATGCACTTGGTGCAATGGTGCCAGTTTACTATTATTGTGTCTGAACACCAAAATTACAGCAGCTGTGCGCGCACTTCATTGCAAATTAGAGCAACTGCTCCAAAAATGTTTACAGTGTGTCTGGCATCATTTCTAGTGTTGCTAATGTCCTTTTGAGTGATGTGTGTGCCCTATTGTTTGAGCACAACACTGTCTGTGCCTTCAAAATGTATTAATATCATGTGTACTTTCTTTGAATTGTTAGGAACTTATTGCTCTGGGAGTTTGCAATTCAGTGGGTTCCTTCTTTCAGACATTTTCTGTAACCTGCTCAATGTCTCGTAGCCTTGTCCAAGAGAGCACTGGAGGCAATACCCAGGTAATTGTCTGTTTTAACAAAATTAGATTTGATGTTAGAATGGAATTATAGCATAGCACAGACAGTATCATTTCCTGTAGTAATGTTACAGTAGTTAACATTAGGGCTTTTAAAACATTCTATTGGTCAGGAGTCAAGACCAAGACGTCAGCAGGATTTAGTTTAATCAATACAGAAATGTATTAACAGTCATTTGTCATAGTAAAATAAAATACCATTCAATGAAATAGTTGTATCATATATAGTTATAGTTGTGTATGTCTCCAATTATTTAGCTGGCCATACATGTAAAGATCTTTTAGGACAGATCCTGCTTCTTTGACACCTGCCTGATTTTCAGGCAAATATTGGTCTGGAAGGCCCCTTGTAGGGCCCCATACATAGGCCAATAAGCTGCTGACTTTGTTGCCAGCTTGTATCTGCCTCTATATACCTGTACTTAAAGAGGTTGTTCACCTTTGAGAAAACTTTTAGTATGATGTAGAGAGTGATATTGTGACATAATTTTCAATTTGTTTTTATTTTAAATTATTAAAGGTTTTTGAGTTATTTATCTTTTTATTCAGCAGCTCTTCAATCTGCATTTTAATCAATCTGGTAACTAGGGTCCAAATTACCATAGCAACCATGCATTGATTTGAATAAAAGACTGGAATATGAATAGGAGAGGACCTGAATAGAAGGATCAGTAATAAAAAGTAACAATAACAATACATTTATAGCCTTACAGAGCATTTGATTTTTAGAAGGGGACAGCGACCCCCATTTTAAACCTGTAAAGTATCCCCCCATTTTAAAGGATCTGTCCTAAAAGAAAAAGATAAATAACAATAAAACTCTAAAAAAATAAATAATGAAAACCAATTGAAAGGTTGCTTAAAGGTGAACCACCCCTTTAAGGGTCCTATTTAGAAGTATATACATTTACACAGCTGGAAATTGCTATAAATGATGTATAGAATTCAGCTCCCAACAACTTATTGGGAATTTAAATCTCATAGCAGGAGGCCTGTGGTTTATTATCATTATGTAAAGCTATGGGATATAGCATGATTTGCTTCTATATAATAAGATAGAAAATGTCAGGATATTAGATCCTGTTACAGGGTGAGAAACAGAATCTAATCTCAGAGTATGGAATTATTTACATTCTGTAAGTGCTATTAATAGCACTTACTTAATAGCATAATAACTAAATGTTATTTATGTTAGACTGTTTAGTTCCTAATGAGTAGATCAGATGGAAATGTCAGCTTTAGCCAAAATCCAGGTTGTCTAAATCTCATGCCCTCCTCTGTGTATTAACATTTATTCTAGGAACTAATCATAGAACTTTCAGATTGCAGGATTGTTGTCATCATTGATGGTGCTTTTGGTAATAGTGGTCATTGGGTACCTTTTCCAACCATTACCACAGGTAAGTAAAAATGATATCCATCTCTCTGCCAATCTGTCTGGATCATAGTTTGAACATTTGCCTGGAATTTAAGATAACTATAGTTTTCTCCCACAACTATACTTTTATGTATGCAAATAAAATATCACTGTTTTTCTGCTATATTTGCTGCTTGAGGCACCTAAAATCCAAGTCAAGTCCGTTTTTACTTGGCTTTAAAGGAGAAGGAAAGCCACAACAGTGCAAGCTAGAAGTCACCTTAAATCCAAGTCGAGTCAGTTTTTACTTGGGCTTAAAGGAGAAGGAAAGCTGCAACAGTGCACGCTAGAATGCTATTTTTATTCTTTAGAATGTGTTCCATACCTACCTGAGTAAACTGTTTTAGACACTCTCTCTATTTGTTTAGGATAGCATCTGCCATATTAGCTTGCTGTGACATCACTTCCTGTCTCTCCTTTCTCGCTCATAGTTCTGATCTCAGATTTTAGCAGGAAGGGGAGGAGGGAGGGGGAGAGGAGCAAACTGAGCATGCTCAAACTCAAGCCCTAATGGTTTAAGATGAAAACAGGAAGCCTAATACAGAAGTCCATGTGTACACAATAGAAGGAAAGAAATGTGGTGTTTCTTTTGACAGAGAACTTTTCTTTGAGCAGCATTTTCTTTGAGGATTTACTAGCGTATTTATATAGACATTTCTGATAAAGCTTACTTAGTCTTAACCTTTCCTTCACTTTAACTGACAAAATAATAGAAAATGCATTTTCCATCCTTGCTTTGGCTTTATGGGTGGTGGCAGACAGGGAGATTAGTCGCCCAGCTACAAATTTCCACTACTTTTAGCGACTAATCTCCCCGAAATGCCTTCCTGCCAGCAGGAATACTAATCACCAGCGGGATAGCATATGAATCGCTTTGGGTTTCCAAAGTCGCCTGAACTTTCCTTGTGAGGCCACCACCCTTAAACATTCAAAGGTACACAGGATTCATCAAATGTTAAATGAACAGCTTAATTAAACGGTCTGTCCGACTTTCTCCCAACCTTTCTGCTTTCAAAAAAATCTCTGAAAACGCACTTCTTTCGAGAAGCCTACCCTCACTCTGCTTAACTACCAAACTCAACACCACATACAGTACCACATTTCTCACCCACTTACTTCGATCTTGCCCACTCTCACACCTTGTGTATTACTCCCTTCCCTTTAGACTGTATGCCTATGCATAGGGCCTTCCTCACCTTTTTGTACCTGTATTGATTGCGATGTTTGTTACTCCATATATTCTATATATGTAATTCGCGTGATGTAGTTGTATAATCACATTTATTCTACAGTGCTACGCAAAATGTTGGCGCTATATAAATACATGTTAATAATAATAATAATAATAATAATAATTATTTGAGCAACTGAAGTTTGCTTTTTCTTTCCTCTAGGCTGTGCTAGCGGCCATTGTGATGGTGAACTTGAAAGGAATGTTCAAGCAGTTTGCAGATATTCCAAATTTATGGCGGACCAGTAGGCTGGAACTGGTAAGCAGTAGGTTTTTAAGATGTTACTAGATTTATATTGTGATAAAAAGGGTATGTAATATTTTGAATAGATGCAGCTTTTTTCCATTTTCAGAGTTAATAATTTTTTTTTATATATATATAATCTTGATTTTTAGTTTATATAGCATACACAAAAATAACATCTCAACGTTCTTTTTACAATAATAAAGCATGTTTTCCATACAGTGTGTTCATTCAAATGCTAGAGAGAATGCGAGACATGGGGAAAGAAAAGATAAATACAAGTATCAATGCAAAACACCAGGGTGATCACTTCTTTTCTTTAGTCCTAAACTCTCTATCCCAATTATCCTTTCTCTATTGACACCTTGGAAACATAGAGTGTTAACCCATACTTATATTGCTAAGTATTAATGCTCTACTCATGACCTATGGTAGAGAGTGTAATGTCACTACGTCCATCTCCCTTAAGTTACATCATAATAATAGATCCCCTGAAACAAATTGGCAGGGGGAGAGCTGGTTTAGGAGGGATCTAGTGGGAACACCCTGGGCAAGCAACTACGAAAAATATCAGAAAGAAAGAGAAATGAAAAAGAAAAAAAAGAACTATAGAAACTTGTACTAGGCCAAACACTACATTTTGCTCATTCTGTTATAGAATTGTTTGTACTCAATTAAAATGTCCGGTTAGACATTTTTTATAGCGTCTGATTCCTGAAACATAACCCAAGCTGTCCATGTCATGACACTGTTTGTCTATCGTGCATATATGACAATAGTTCCTCCATACGCATTATCTGGCTCATTTCGGAAATCAGAGTTAATATTTTAAGAGTATAGTAAAAAAAAAAAAATAATAATGCTGGGATTTGCATTTGTGAAAATCTGATGTCACTGATGTCCCAGCAACACTACATCTGTTTAACTCACTGGCACTTAAGTTTGCAATACTGTTGGGTTGGGACTTTTTTCGTGGCAGTGAGTGTCTTTGTTTATTCATATTCCACCACCTATATTTCTGCACATTGTAATAAGTATCCAATTTAGACCACAACATTCACTGTTCATTAATATACCATTATTTTTATCTTTTGGGCAAGTACATAGCACCAATATACACTTTATGGTTGATAGTATCAGGCATATTTAGCCAAAAGTATCCAGACATGTGCTCAATTGGAACACTTCTGAGTTCTGAACTTTGCCTGGAAGCAATGTCAGCACAAGAACTATTCATAATGAGAAAGGAAGAAACAAACCAAAAACCACCATGTGCACACACAAGCGTTGGATGGAGTGGTGTGAAGGTTAACGCCACTGGACTGTGGAGCAATAAACATGCGTCCTCTGAAGTGATAAATGGAGTCTGGCAGAAAAGTTTGGGTTTGACAGTTACTATTAGAACACTGGCTGTCTAAATGCATAGTGCAGATATACAGTGTGGTGGAGGAGGAATAATGGACCAGGCCCCTGATTTCACTTAAAGCAAAACCTCAAGGTTACAGCATGGAAAGACATTCACAAAAAAGCCATGCTTCCTACTAAAGCATGTACGTATTTCAACAGATCTGCTTAAATAAGAAGATATCATAATTTCTATAGCACATTAAATGGTAGATTTACTATAGTTGTGCAGTTGTAGTTTTTCTGCATTTTTTAACAAATGGACAGCTTTGTTAAAGGGGTGGTTCGCCTTTAAGTAAACTTTTAGTATGTTATAGAATGGTCAATTCTAAGCAACTTTTCCTCTTTCCAGCTTTCAAATGGGCGTCACTGACCCCGTCACTGACACTGCAAACTGGAGAGCTGCTGTATAAAAAGCTAAATAACTAAAAAACCACAAATAATGAGAACCAATTGTAAATTATATCAGTATGTCATTCTCTACATCATACTAAAGTGTTTTATTACATATAGGGTTGCCACCTTTATTTGCCCTCCTATATTTTTATGCGTTTCCCCTATTAATAATGGGATCAAACTTCAAATACCGGCCAGGTGGCAACCCTAATTACATGAACCTAGAAGTGAGTCGTTTAAACCCACACAATGCAATGCTGTTCTGGCAATTATATTCAGGAGGATGTTAACAAATATGTAATCAGCTGGTATAAAGTAATCATCTTGGTTGTCTATGGTTGACTCCCCTGGGTCAATTTTCATTCTTTATGGAGCATAGTGTTTTCATGATATTCAGAAGGAGCCATGGCAATCAGAACAACCTCAGTGGTTGGCAGCAAACCAATATATATATATATATATATATATATATATATATATATATATATATATATATATATATATTTATATATACACACACACACAAATATGCAGTAAACAAGCCAGTCCCACTTCACTGTGCCATGAGCACATAGTTCTGAAAAGGGCTGGCTGTCAAAACTGTTTCACTTCTCCTTTTAATTCCTGTCTTAATGACATTTTATTTATTTCAGGCTATCTGGGTGGTATCGTTTTTGGCTTCTGTTTCTTTAGGGCTAGACTATGGCTTACTCGTTGCAGTGACGTTTGCTATTTTAACAGTGATCTACCGCACTCAAAGGTATGAACTTATTTTTGTTCTTCTAGCAGGCCAATATAAATCATTAATACGCGCAGAGTTGGCAGTGCAGTGCTAGAATTTTTTTCATATAAAAACGTACCAAGAATATCATGTATTTCAGTTACTCCATGCTGTATGACCCATGAGCATCTGACAGCAATGCTACTGTTTATTCCAACAGGCACATTATGATTTGATTTACCACTAAAGGATATTAGATGGCAGCTGCAATTCTAACAGACATGATGAGTACATACATATATGGACTGGAATATTAAGCTGTTATTGTGATAAGTAAGCAAGTGCTAGTGACTGCATTGTACTTTTCCATGTGCAGAAGTACAGTACATTAAAAAGTGATTAATAAGTGAGGTACAGCAGGAAATCTATAGCCACAGCAGTGCAAGTGCCCTATCTCAGCACAGTGTTGTGGCTCTTGGAATGCTTCCATTCAGTGCCATGTCTAATTTTATTGGCCACTTGGCTAAACTGCAGTTCATAACCTTTCCTTAGTCTCTCAATAAAGTTAGACAACTCAAGGCCTATATTAACTCATAGTATTGTACAACGTGACAGTGTTGAAAAGATTTTCCAGGTGTAGCCTAATTAGAGTTTGTTTTGTCACTGCATATGCTTCCTTTTCAGGATAAGACTTGATTCCTTCAGTTTCCCTCCTGATACAAAAAAATAACCATAATAAGCCAGTCTCCCTCCTTCCACTACCTTACAATCAAATCCCTCCTCCCACTCCCTTACAATCAATCTTCTGCTTGCTTTCTGTACAGAAATTAGAGAATGGGAATAAGACACATTGGTGAAAGCCAGAGCAGGTGCTTTGTTTTAGTGCTCTGTAGCTTTCTTGTCTTTCTTCATTTGCAGGTTTCTTCTCACAATGACTTCTATGCTCTTCCATAACCGTAAAGCTGACCATACATTGAAACATCTACTCAAGGTTGCCAAACAAGCCGATCTTCCCCAATATGGCCACTCTGAGGTGGGTCCTCGCTCCAACAGGGAAACAGGCTGTTGGGACAAGGACCACATCGATGAGCAGATGCAGCCATTACTCCAATGAGATTTTAACCTGTCTGAACGATATCTGTAAGATTTTCAGACTGACGGTTGTGTAGGCCCATTGGAATACCCCACACAGGCAAATAAGCTGCTGACTTAGAATAAAGAAGCCAAATTCTTTATTCTAAAGAAGCTGATATCTGCCCATTTTGGCACAGCTCATTTTTGTATTGATGAATGAGGCAAGATGGGAATGTTATATCACCTTGTTTTTTACCTATCCACCAGCTTTAGCATATAGTCATGGTGACTCTTTATTTTTTTGGTAGATGGAACTAGGGTTGCCACCTTTTTAAAAAAAAATTACCGCCCAGTGGTGGGGGCGGGAACTAAAGGGGCGGGTCGTGCCACAAAAGGGGGCAGGGCAACATGATGAGGAAAAGGTAAGTTTCCACTGGAGGGCAAGGGCTTTTGTTAAGGGTATTACAAATTACAGGCAGCTACATTGTCGGTAAATTTGTAATAACAGCCCCAGCAGGTGTTTTACCGGCTAGGCCGGTAAAATACCGGCCGTGTGGCAACCCTAGATGGAACACACAAACATCATAAACACAGTAGATACAGCCAAATCACTGAGGTACAATATAGCTTTTGCTGTCATTGCCAATCACATGTCAGCACTTCTAGCAAAAGTGATCAATTATTCCTTTGAAATAAAACGCTGGCCAAGGGCCGCTTTAAAGCTTGTGTTTAATAGATCAGATTAAAGTGATATTTTGTCAAAAATGCACATTTGTTTTTGGCTGACTCTTCAAATATGCTGTTTTATGTGTGTTTTTTCCTTAGTTTCTCAGATTGCCAGGTTGTTGGTGGCGTAGGGTGGAGATAGAAGATATGTCTCACCTGCAGCCTGACACTGCTCTGATTATCAAAAGTGGTTTTATTTTTTTTTGGCTAATTTATGACTATGTAATATGTTATTGATAATTTCATTATTTTTCAGTCCACAGTATAGAATCCTTGGACAGATTCCAAACACAGACATTTACTGTGATGTAGACGAATATGAAGAGGTAAGAATGACACAGAAAACAAGTATATAAACATTCTAAGAAATAGTTGTTTGCCATAAGACAGCAGACCAATTAATTTTGTAGTTATAGGGCAATTGTATAAGGACTTGGAGTGGCCACTGTGAAAAACAACATGCTGCTTGAAACCATATACAGCGTTGTGTTGCAGAGGAGTAAACTACAGCTAAGCTGACCTATTAGGCACAGTTGAAAAGAAAATCAGCTTCATACTGAAATTAACACTCAAATGGTTCTGTTTTAAAACTAAAAAGCTTCAGAACTGTTTGCAAATTCTGAGCTGACCAATTTGATACCTTTCCTATGTCTAAGAATGGCATAATCATGGACAAATGATATCCTTTATTAATGGCAGCTTCCAGCTTGCCAAACAATTGTATTGGGAATAGCACACCATTGCATTGCCCCTTTAATACTTTCTCCATCTCATTGCTCTGAAATATAGAAAGATCTGGTCAAACAGAGATAGTATTACCATGATACCATAATGTCTGGGAAATGAGATGTTGCAACAACACTACAGATAAATTAACATCTTCATTTGGTCTGAGGAATAATAAAATTATTTTCTGATTCTCTTTCCTTCAAGGTGAATCTTCATTTGGTCTGAGGAATAATAAAATTATTTTCTGATTCTCTTTCCTTCAAGGTGAAAGAATCTACTGGAATTAAAATATTTCAGGCCAACACCTCTCTTTACTTTGCTAACAGTGAGTTGTATGTCAGTGCCCTGAGAAAAAAGGTAAGTAAATGGTTTTCTTTTTTTTATTATTGTCCAATTTCAAGCAAACCCTATTCCATTTTAGCCATGCCAGTCAGGAACAGTTATCTGTTATTGGTGATTCTGTACTGTTACTTCTTTTAAACACCAGTCATTGCTGATAGTATATGTAGATTTTATGGGACACTTTACCACATTGTAACTATACTGTATACATTCAATAGGGATAATAACACGCACATCATATAAAAGTATGCACAGCTATGATATCTTCTGACTTAGGTTTACTCAAAGATAAAAAACCTTTAGATTGTTTCCCAACATGACTAATCATCAGCAAGCACAGAGCCTTAAGGGGGACCTGTCACCCAGACATAAAAAGCTGTATAATAAAAGTAATTTTTAAATTAAACATGAAACTGAATTTTTTTCTTTATTAAAACATACTTGTTATAAACTTGTTTAAAAATCTCAGCTGTCAATCACATCTTGTTTTCCCCTCCTCGGGGGGGGGGGGCAGGCAATTACTTTCACTTTTGATTCTGCACTTTCTAGATATCACTTTCCCACTCCCTTCTCATCATCTAATTGTGATGCCAGTGTATGGGCTTTGGCATCAGGTGCCCCATTCTGGAAAGTAAACAATATTTTGGCATGATGCAAAATAAGTGTCCACAAAATGGCGGCTGCCTGCTTTATGTGATTGTGAATTCCAAGACTAACAGAAACTAGATTTAAATAATTTATATAGTCTAAGTGAAGATTATTTTGCTTGATTGCCACCATAAAATAGGATTTGGAATTATTTCTTATGGTGAAACATCCCCTTTAAATAAAGGCCATGCAGGCCACTGGAGGCAACAACAAAAAACCTGGCCAGAATCTTTGGAGACTTTTTTTTCAGTGCCTAGATGGCACAAGAAAGATTCTGGTCTGTCCTAGCCTTAGGTGAAAGTTTAATTTGAATTGCCACACGAGACCCCGTTTTTTGCATGTTTAAGTGGAGACCCCAGGCTAGCCTTTTTTTGCAGTATTAAAAATCTGATCTGGTCTGATGGTTTTTCATGCAGAAAGCCTTGACTGCAGCCTTTTGTTGTCTTCAGCCCTGGGGTGTGTCTGAAAAATGTGGACAACACAGTAAAACTATAGAAGGAAAGTGAAATAAGGAAAAACCTGGAAAAGGAGACATGAGAAGGTTAGAGGGTAGAAGCATACTGTATATGGAGGGTTTAAAGAAAAATATACAGACATACAAGATGAAATTGGTAAAAAGAAGGCTAAGTTTAAAAAAAATTGAAGGGCTTGGGGCTATTGTAAATTACATTTTTGGGTGAGATCCAAAAAAAGCATATGCAGCAATATATGATCCTCTGTATGTAAAAAGTCAGACATCACGTAAGTTGATAAATTGGAGCCTATACTAATATCCAGACCCTTTTGCCAATGGACACTGCACTGCATGAAATGAGAAAAAACAGGGTTATCTATTCTTTCAAGCTGCAGACAACACATGACTTTGTCATCTTTTTTGTTCCCCATCAAGACTGGAATTGATCCAGCTGCCATATTAATTGCAAAGAGAAAAGCCCAGAAGAGACATGCCAGAGAAATGAAGAAAGCAAAGAAAAAAGAAAAAAGAGCCGTATTGAAACTTGTGAGTGATTGATTATGTGAAATAGACTTGTTCTTTCTCTCTTCACTCCCCTGGTAATTAAATGTACTAAATTATCAAAATAATTTGAACAGTCTAATCTTTCAAAAGGAATGTCAACCCAAAATTATTTTTTGGCTAATAAAAGAAACCATAATTCTAACCAACTTTGCAAAATACATTCATTACAGTTTTTCTATGGTTTTAAAGTTATTTGTATATTACTAAAGGAAAGCAGTGTTTGTCTCATTCTATTCTCTGCCCTGATGGCTCAGACTGTTGATACAATGTAAGACAAGGCAGCTGATTAACTGAAAATGTGGCAGGCAAAACACCCAAGACCATTACCCTAGTCCTGATATGTTGACCACTGGGAATTTACTACTTAATTCACTGTCATTTTTGTATTTGAATTTAAACAGTTTTTATTTTTCCATTTGTATTTGTCCATCACAAATATTGAGGGAGAATACATAGTCATTATCCATTGTTACTATAAAAAGTAGTGCTGGTTTGGCTTTTGCATTTGTCGGTGCTACCATTGTCTTAATCAGGCTGCCTTAATCTTCCTCGTCACTACCATTGACTTGCAGGGGTTGTAGTCTAGAAATCTGTTACTGGGGGCATGGCCAGTCAAAGGGGAAAGGTTTGCACATTGCCACCTCTTAGTAAACGACCCGTATTTTCTTTGTTTTGTGCATAGTAATCCGTCTACATGAAATATTTTTAAGAATACTAATACTACGTTTTGCTATAGTGCACTCTTTGGGGTATATTTATCAAAGAGTGAAGCAAATAATCACTATTGGGATTGTCAAAAGAGTATTTATCAATGGGTGAAAGTGAAAGTTCATCCTTTGATAAATATCCACTAATATTTTACTTTGCTTCTGTATTTGTCTTACAGACTAATGATGTGGAGATGGCTGTTAAACATGAATTAATGAATGATGACCCAATCATAGATGTGGCAGCAAATGGCAAGAATGGATTATCTGAAAGAAACTTACATGAAACGCCCTCTGATGAACTGGAATATTTTATGACTCCAGTAATCAGTGTTCATTATATCATTCTGGACTTCACACCAGTTAACTTTGTTGACTCTGTTGGAGTCAAAACACTGAAATCTGTAAGTATGTTATAGGCAACGTGTTAAACCCTGTGTATGTCACCTCCTCATCAAGGAGGAAAAATAATGTATGGAAATATAAGAAGTAGGAAGAAAGTTCCGGCATCAGTTCCAAGCCGCAGTTCTGTACTCAGTCCAACATTACACATTTCTCTCTAAAACAAAAATGACCACTTTCTAATTGTATTTTGCAGATTATTAAGGATTATAAAGAAATCGGTGTTACTATCCTAGTGTCAGGCTGCAGTGGTAAGTCCTTCAAATTATTCTTATTTTTAAAGTAACAGTCCAAACTGTAACTGTGATTTATGTGGATAACCCCAGAACGAAGGATCATTGCCTGTTGATTGTGTTTTGTTTTTATATACCTGAAGTCTCTTTATGACCAGAGGTGGGTATGAATAAATGTTGCACCTTAAAGGGGAATGTTTGGGTAAGAGTTTGCATTTTTACTGGTCTGGTAACCCATTGTGTTAGATGTTAGCTTTCATTGTGGGGTTATTAAAACAATGGAATGTAATTAAAGGGGTGGTTCACATTTCAGATAACTTAAAGTATGTTCTAGAATGGCCATTTCTAAACAACTTTTCAATTGATCTTCATTATTTATTTTCTTTACCTTTTTTTTAATTATTTGCCTGTTTCTTCTGACTCTTTCCGGCTTTCAAATGGGGGTCACTGACACCATCTAAAAACAAATGCTCTGTAAAGCTACAAATGTATTGTTATTGATACTTACTTACTTACTACTCATAACTTTCTATTCAAGCCCTCTCCTATTCATATTCCACTGTCTTATTCAAATCAATGAATGGTTACCAGGGTAATCTGGACCCTAGTAACCAGAGCACTGAAATTGCAGACTGGAAAGCCATTAAACAAAAAGCTAAATAACTCAAAAATAATAGAAAATGAAAACCCTTTATTAATAATATAGAAATGTATTTGCAGCAGAAGGCCCAAGTGCAAATTGTCGCAGAATATCACTCTCTACATTATACTAAAAGTTAACTTAAAGGTGAACAACCCCATTAAAGGTAATCAAAGTGGAAAGAATTAAGAGACAATAACTAAGAGGACACCTTATTTGCCTGCCTGTGCTACTGTGTTGCTGTTTGAGACTTTGCATTGATTAAGTTGCTAAAGTTTAAGGGCCTGATTTTACATGTCTACATTCATTACTTAGGGGAAGATTTACTAAAGGGCGAAGTGGCTAACACTAGCGACTTTTCACCAGCGTTGCCACTCACAGGGACATCGCCTATTCACTAACTGGCGCAGGCGCCAATTTGCTAGTGAACTGGACCGTCGCTAGCAGTCATTCGCTATCTATCGCCAGATGACTTTTCGCTCTGGCAAACGGACGTGACTCAGCAAATTCACTAAAATGCGGATTTTACTGAACGTTAGCTCTTTCGCCAGAGTTGCCTTCACCACCTCAGACCAAGTGAAGTGCTATAAAGCAGCTAGATCTTCCTCAATCTTCTGTCACTTACATCATATCCTGTGTGCTGAAAATGCATTAAAGTTCAAAAAACACTGGCAACTTTTCCTTTTTTTAAGCGGGATTGGCTGCAAAAGTCCTAACTTACTTTTTTGGGTAAGCGGTTTTTTCCATACATTTTATAATATATGGAATATTAATTTTACAGTGGGCTCATGTGTAGGGCATTATATTAACTCTCTTGTCTATATTAAGGTTCCCTGAACATGTGTAATATAAACCGGTAACAAACCATTTGCAGCAACATTTATAATAAAGTCATCCGTACAACTTGCCCTATGCAAATTGACCTAAGTGAAAGTTTCGCTAGGCACAAATGAATGCTAGCTCATCTCCGCTATGAAATGCTCGCACAGCCGAAGCAACGCTAGTGAAAAGTTGCCAGTGTTCAATGCACGGAACAAAACTTTGCATTCTAGTGAATTAGAGTATTCATAGCGTATTTGCGCCTGGCGAAGTGGTGCGATGGTTGCGAAACGGTCGCTGGCGACAATTCGCAAAAACAAAATCCTACAAACCTCTACATATCGCCAGCGTTCAACGCCTGGGACGAAACTTCGCATTTAAGTGAATTAGTGTATTCATAGGGTATTTGCATCTGACGAAGTGGTGCGATGGGTGCGAACCGGTCGATGGCGACAATTCGCCCTTTAGTAAATCTGCCCCTTTGTGCCACATTATCTTGAATGGAAACGACCTGCTACCCTTTGCCTCCATAGACTTTACAATTGAGTACATGGTTTCTATAGAGTGTAGGTTCTTGCAGAATACTCATACTAGTCAACCATTTCTAGCTTATACAAACGTTGCAGTTGTGTTTTAAGACGTTAGGGAAAAATTTGGAATGAATGTCTATTTGCTGTACAAGATACTTCTAAGAAGCCCTGCAGAAACATCAATTAGGATGAGATATTGAGTGATTAATTGCTGCCCTTGATCTTGGGACCATGGCTAAATGGCTGCTACAGTAATATTTACATATATATGTAACCTTTTTTGAGCTAAGGAGGGCCCTGAACATGTTTGACCTCAATAGGGGCTCGAACCCAAAAGTCCAATAACAACTGATCCAGCGGTTTTCTGGCTGAGGATCCTGTCTTTACTGTGTGCTGCAAATAGACTTACCAGTGTTGTATCCCGTTCATTATATTTATGTTGCTAGGCATGATGTGTTAAGATCATGATGTGACACCTGCAATTGCATTATTAATGGGAACCTTTATCTCTTCACACATTGTTATGGAACTATCTAGAAACATACAAAAGAATTCAAGTTGTCAACTTCTACTAGAGACAAGCAATCCCTAATATATAAGTGACCAAGGACTTTAAGATATTAATAGCAATCATGGAAGCATGTGAAGCACTGTAAAGTATATATTTGAGGAATTAGGTTTGAGCCGTTATTAACACTTGATGGAGTGCAAACACAATACAGTAATTCTTATAATATGGGGACTTAAATGCGATCCTCTGAAATATTTTTATTGTTCATATAGATATGTAGAGGTTTGTAGGGTTTTATTTTTAACAGGTTAAATTTCCCACACAGAATAATAGAGTTAAATACAGTTGTTTTTTATGGGATTTGACATCTTAGACCATAAACATTTTGATCCATATCAAACCGCCTATCGAATCAGTCAGCCAGTTGAATCAAATAAGACTGGAAATTATTTTGAGTTTATTTCTTGAACATTGATAAATCTCTTTCTCATGATTTTTTTGACATTTCCTGTAATATTTTCTGTTTTTTTCAATAACAGGACTGGTTGTTAAAGACCTGACACGATTAAATTTCTTTGATGCATCAAACAAGAGAGACATCTTGTTCCATAGTATTCACGATGCTGTGGTTCACTGTAAGCAGAAAGCTTCCTCTTCGGCTCTGACCTCATCAGAAGAACAGGTTCTCAGCTCAGATACACCGAGTCAGATCTGAGCTCCATCCACAGATAACTGAGCAATAACCAAAATATTGCCTCAGCCCCACGTCTTATCACATTTAAGGAAGTTGCCCTTCTTTTTCAATATAAAAAGTAGGCAACTAACTGTTAGAAATGAAGGGAGATTATTTACTAGAGGAGGCATGCAAGCAATGCATTCTGGGAATCCAGCTCCTTTAGTAACTCAAATGGTGCAAATAGAAACCATTAACCAGGTTTGCACTACTGTTGTCTGGGTACTTAGGACTCTATTTCACCGCTTCTTTGCTACTGGTAGCAGAGGAGATAAGGGCTTTGGGGCAGGGAAAAAAATTGTTCATTGTTTTTCATTTATTATGTATGTGTCTTGTTAATAGTTAATCACAATGTGATTGTCACTATTCCATGGAAAACACACCAGCTCTTTCCAGCCTAGTGCACTTCTGCAATACTGTTTCACCCCATGTCATGGCAGCAGTCATGCAACTGCCACCTGGATGTTATTGTCACTGTATCCCAATGGATACTGAATTATTACTTCGCTTCCTGTACCTATCATTACACATACAGGCCACTCAGTAAGTCCATAGCCCTAGCAAAGCTATGGGCAGGTCTCACTACAACAAAATATTCATCCACAGTTTTAGTATTAAGAAAAATCCTAGTGTGGAGTTTATACACATTTGTTTAATGTATTATTAGTATTTGAAGTGTTTATTTCCAAGGGCTGTCCCTTTTTATAGTCACTGTTAATTGAAAATTAGAAGCTGAAATACCTGTCCTATAGTTACATTTCAAAGGTCCTTAATAAAACACAATTAAATGCCCCTCGCCCACCTTTAGTTGCCTTAAAAAATGATCTCTCTCTCTCTCTCGATATATATATATATATATATATATATATATATATAGATATATATATATATATATATATATATAGATATATATATATAGATATATATATATATAGATATATATATATAGATATATATATATATAGATATATCTATATAGATATATATATATATCTATATATATATATATCTATATATATATCTATATCTATATATATATCTATATATATATATCTATATATATATCTAGATATATATATCTAGATATATATCTATATATATATCTAGATATATATCTATATATATATATAGATATATATCTGTATATATATATCTATATATATATCTATCTATCTATATCTATATATATATATATCTATATATGGGCCAACAGTTGATGAGAAGTGCTGCAAGGATAAACCATACATCTTATCTGAAAAATATTCAAGAGCAAAAATGCCTTAATTTAAGCCGTTTAACTGTGACTTTTCACACCCAGTCCCCATTTTACTTTATTCTCTAGAAAATAATGACTATATTTATATATCTGTTAAATGAACGTGATTGTGTGAGAATTCACAGGTTTTTAAAGAATCATAAGCTGTGTGTAAGTGCTAATGATTGTCTGTTACACTTGCTAAAAGTTTATATTTATACATGCTTTTGGGAAGAATTCGCTATTGCTTTTAGTTGGCTCGGAAACGTTTTGCTTGACATGAAGTTGTGTGTATTACAGGACAAGCCAACAGAATAATCATGGTACCATGTGTTTTTATTTGTACAAAGCAGAAATGGAGGACTTGGAATCTACATTTAGGTCTTTTCATTTTTGGCTTGGATATATGATATATTTCTCAGATTATTTTATACCACTCAAAAGGGTAGTGTAATACACGATGGGGGAAAGTATAAAGACCTTTTATTTGTGCCTAGAAATGTTGCCCAGTCAACTATAGTGAATTTTTGTTTGCATAAAGTGACAGTATACACCTCTTTTTAACATGAGCTGAATGAATAGGGCTTGTACTAAATGTACTTTTTGCCCATTTAATTAAGAAATCTGTATCGTTTCTGTTAGTTCTGGCTCCAAACAAGAATATAAGGCTAGTCTCAATTGAACAATTCCTATCAATTGTGCTCGCAAAGAACATCAAAGAAGCTGTTACAACTAATTACCAGCCACAAAGAAGCTCTTGATAATGAGCTGTTCAAAGGCTGATCCCCAAATATGCAGTCCCAGGCAGACTGTGTTGTATCATGGTTTACATGCAATAAGTGGAATCAAGTATCTACAGTATGTGTACAAAAATATATATATATTCTGTTTAGCCTTTCAGCTGCAGTGCTATGATTCAATTTAAGAAACCTTTTTAATGCTTCAGACAAATCTAAATCTGCCTATTATTGTACTTTAACTGTTAACTGTACTTAAGTGTCATTGCAGTTTTAGTTGGGAGACAAAGTATCATTGCCAAGAGCATCTCAGACAGAGTGTGTCCAGCTTCACTGCTTCAGTTGTATTAGAAAGGCACAAATAGTCACAATTTCTTCCATGTAAACAAATAAGAAGCCAATGGGCAGTGTCTGAAATATGTGTAATTTCATTATTTGACATTAAAGGTGAAGGAAAGGTTAAAACTAAGTAAGCCTTATCAGAAAGGTCCATCTAAATATACCAGTAAACCCCCTAAGTAGTGCTGCTCTGAGTCCCCTGTCAAAAGAAACACAGCATTTCTTTCCTTCTATTGTGTACACATGGAGTTCTGTATCAGACTTCCTGCCTTCAGCTTAAACCTCATTGCCCTGGGCAAGAGCATGCTCAGTTTGCTCCTCTTCCCCCAGCCCCCTTCTCTGCTGTAATCTGAGCCCAGAGCAGGGAGAGACTCAGGCAGGAATTGATGTCACACCATCTTAATACTGCAGCTCCTATTCTAAACAAACAGAGAGTTTCTAGAGCTTTTTACTCAGGTATGGTAAAACATTCTACAGAATAAATATAGCATTCTAGCTTGCACTATTGCAGCTAATCTATTGGCAATAAAATGCCTCCGTAGCTTTCCTTCTCCTTTAATCCAGTATCTTATTCATTCAGTAATGGCTCTGGTACGGAGTAAGTTACAGTAGCAGCTGTGGCGTTAGGGGAGGTAACCTTGACTTAGACTAGAGCCAGCACTTTAGGATTAAACTGCTTTCTGGAAGGCTGTTTCTCCAACTCAATGTAACGGAATGTGTCACAGTGGCACCTGGATTTTAAATTGAGTGCTGTTCTTTGATCTACCAGGTAGCTGTTAGGGAGCTGTTATCTGGTTACCTTCCCATTGTTCTGTTGTTAGGCTGCTGGTGGGGAAAGGGGGGGGTCATATCACTCCAACTTGCAGTAAAGACTTGAAGTTTATCAGAGCACAAGTCACATGACTGGGGGCAGCTGGGAAACTGACACTATGTCTAGCCCCATGGCAGAATTCAAAATTAAATATAAAATAATCTGTTTATTTTATTGAGAAATTAATTTATATGCAGAATTCTGCTGGAGCAGCACTATTAACTGATGCATTTTGAAAAAAAATATTTTTTCACATGACAGCATCCCTTTAAGAACTTGGCTGAATTTCAGCGTGTTCCTGCTCCATGGAACTTCCTGTCCTATATGTGTCACCAACAATCATGTAGTTGGCCGGGGTTTACAAATAGTGGACATAGGAATGGAGGATAGTATCTTATCCTTAGGTTCTGTAAATATTTGTGGCCTATCCTTAAGATTAATTGTATTCAGTGTGGAGAGATGGAGGGGGGTCTGTGCCCATAAAATGCATTTTAGCCAAATGAGGAACCATCTTTGAATTATTAATATAGGAAACTAGAGTTTTCAATACAGCAAGATGTCGATTTTATCACAGTGTTAACTGGTTTAACGCAAGTGCAATATTTCTATATCAGGTATGTTTAGTAACAACATTTAAACAACTCTCTTTGCAAGAGTGGAAGCACATTATATATCCAGCTGGAAACCATTTTGGCTGCCTGTGAAAATAAAAACAGAAGTCAAGCTTACAGTTCAGTCAAGTGAATATGTATTGGTTTAAGGAGGTTTCTTGTAATCTCTACATGCCAATGAGACAAGAACATCTGTACTTATGGGACCCTTTCCTATTAAATGTGCAAATACATACATGGTACAATCATGAATAGGGTTCATAGTGTGTAATGGTGCTGAGATGCTCCACATGGAGATTTTCCGACCAAAAAAACGAATTCTTCTCTATCATTCATGAAAGGTCTTACTAAGACTTTGTCAGAGCAAATTATTCATCTCCGAATCATTTTAAATTTAAAAAAAAAAAAAGTGCTAAAACCTGACATTTATTTTGATAAATGTTCTGTTTACTTATTATTTAAAGAAATAGTGTAATTGATTTGCGAATAGTATATTTTTATAGATGTATATTTTTATGTTCTTTATTGAAAGTCAATTTGTCTTGCTATGGGAGATGTTACTATTTGTTATCACAAAATATGAAGGTAGGGTTTCTTGAATCAAATAAAATCATTCATTGCAAACCAGTCTGTGTCAATCATTTAAAGTTGAAAACCAAGTTGACAGAGAAATGAATGCAAAGTAAATTGTAGTTAGTGCTGTTTATTTAGAATCCCATACAATATTGTTCAAATAACGGTGCCAAAAACAGGAGCATTTGCTGCATGTGAAATGTTACAATTAGTTGTAGGTCATGTATCTTGGGGTAGCGCTGAATTTTGCATACGACTTTATGACCTTGTTTACAGCTTCTAAGAAATCTTTCTCTGTTGCAACTTTGCGGCGAGCTCGGATAGCGAACATCCCAGCCTCCGTGCACACGCTACGAATTTCTGCTCCTGTGTAGAAAAGGCCAAACAACAACATGTAAACAGACGTGTACTACCAGAGCAGAGTGCAAGAAACGGTTATGCCTACTTTAATCACTAGTATAAGAAACACGGCAAGTCATACCTGTACTGTTAGGACACAGCCGAGCCAGAAGTTCAAATCTTATATCTCTCTCAACACTCATAGAACGAGCATGAATCTTAAATATGTGCGTGCGGCCCTGGATTACAAAACAAAAAAAGTTATTCCTGTATAAAGCAAGAACAAAAAAATTGCAACTCCAAACTGACAACTCCTCCCCCAAGGGTTTCAGCCAATAAGTGATAGAGAAACTTTGGCAAAATCTCTCATACCTCATCAGCCATGATATATATACTGAAATAGATCTCTCACTATTCAAGTACCTTCACTGGGCCACATTCTATCATTCATTTTTATTAAATGTAGCCAACATTTTTTTTTTGCATAATGAAAGAAAAACTAATGCTAAGCCAATTTCCAATACATACAATAAGGGGAAGATTTATCAAAGGTCGAATTTCAAAGTTATGTGAATCGACTAAATAATAAATTCGAATTTACTCACAACTCGAATGGGAGGTTATTTATGAAAAAACTGGAACGTCTCATATTCAATTGAATACGGACAACCCGAAAATTCACGAAGGCAATTAACATCTGACCTGCTATTGACTTGTAAATGAACTTGGCAGGTTTTAAGTGGTGAATAATCGAATTAGAACTGTTTCCAGGGTCGTGGCGTGATAAATCTCACATTTGAATTCAAATTTGAGTTGGTGATTAAAATTCGAATTTAAATATTTTATTTTAGAAAAGTCAAATTTTCAATTCGAACCTTAATAAATCTGCCCCTTAGTTGTTTCTAAATACAATTGCTATTGAAAGCAGTATCATTTTGTATTTTATTTGCTGCTGCCTAGCCAACTGTGTTCACATAATAAAATTTTATGTCGGCAAAAGCAAGGCTTTAATTATGCAATTATCGCTCTTTAAACCGACTTAACTGGAATTTTCGGATGGTTTATATGGCTGAAAATAATGTTGATATTTGAGGAGCAGTGGAAAGTCAATAGGAGGATGCAGACGGCTACAAGTTGACATATGTTTCCAGACTGTTCCCTAGGTTATTTAAATCCTTTACCTCAAGTGGCTTCCTTTGTAATCTGTACTGCCTGATACTAGAGCCCTCTTTCTTTAGCTTGGGCTCCTTTAGTTTGAAATCATAAAACAGTTTGACCCATGAATGAGCACCACTAAAACAAGTTTCGAAATACATTTTCCAACTGTTAACTCAACAAGAGAACTATGTAAATGTTAAAAATGCACATTTGCCTATAAAAAATTAATAAATAAAAAGTGCTTATGTTGATAGTAGTTTTTTTTTTTACCTCAAGATCTGGCAAACTAAATTCAATTTTTCTGTCCAGTCTTCCAGGCCTCATAAGAGCAGGATCCAAAGTGTCGGGTCTGTTAGTGGCCATTAATACTTTAATGTTTCCTCTGGGATCAAAGCCATCCAACTGGTTGATTAGTTCTAGCATAGTGCGCTGAACTTCATTATCACCCCCAGCTCCATCATCAAAACGAGCCCCTTTAAAAGTAAACATTTTCCGCTGAATATGAAAACAGTGCAATTCATGGACCTTGTATGCAGCCTCTGCACCTCAGGAATGTCTTGGATATGAACCCTGTTCTAATCCACCACTTTCTAATGTGTTGACAAATGATTGGCAGCACCAGAAGTACTATCAAGAAATGTTTCTTCTAGTGACATTTTAGATTTAAAAGGAGAGAAAATTAAATGGTTCAGAATGTACATAATTTCTCTGAAAGGCAATGTCACTTGCCAGATAAAAATAATCAACTCAAATGTGTCTGTACTACTGGATTCTGGCTCAAGCTCAATCCTTGAAATGGCTTTTGCTTTAACTCTTTTAAAGGGGAACTATTGCAAATATGAAAATGTACTAAAAGCTTCATCATGCTGAAATTTGAAACTTTATAAATACAATCAATCAAAAATTCTGCATTGTTTCTGAAATAATCAAGTTTATCTTCACTCTCCGCATCTGTTTCTCTTCATTCTCTCTTCATGCAGCAGTTGGGTGTCAGACAGTTATTGACAGTTAGATCCAATATATCTTATAGGAGTGGGGGCTTCCTTTCCTAGCAAATGTATTAGAGCTCAGTCAAATAACCGATTCCAGTACAAACACTATCTAACAAAATAACTGCCTTTTGCACAAATTCTGCATGTAGAGAGACATGATGTCTTGTGATTTTAATAGAGTGAGCTCTAATACATCTTCTAGGAAAAAGAAGCCCCCCTGTAAGATATATTGTATCTCTCTGTCAATGACTATCTGACAACAGATGCTGAGAGAGGAATAGTGAAGATAAACTTGATTATTTCAGAAACGGTACAGAATTTTTAATTGATATTTAGAACGTTTCTTATTTCAGTATGCTAACGCTTATATTACATTTTTATGATAGTTCCCCTTTAAATTTAGGCAAGATTAAAGGGTCATCCTATTTTCTTTTTTTAACTCATGATCACAAGGCTACTATTGAAAGTAAAAAGTCTGCTGGGGAGCCCACAAACAATTGGCTGCACTTATAGGATGTGCATACACCCAGACCATGTTGTATTGAATTAGACAAAGAAACGCCCAAACCACTGAGCTCTTTGGGAGCATCAGCCCTGCCAGTGAATACTGAGACTTGCGGCTCTGGCTCTCCTGATGTATGACAGTGCTTGGCTGCAGACATAGGTACAACGTTCAAAGGAAGGTACTAAAGCAAAAGGATTCTGTTTAACATACCACCAATGGCGTCAATTTCATCAAAGAATATAAGACATGCTTTTTTTGTTCTGGCCATCTCGAAGAGTTCACGCACCATACGGGCCCCCTACAGGGATAAAAAAAAATATTTTTTTCTTTGATTCACCTCTTTACAATCAATAGGTAGTTATTCTGTCATCTCTTTGATTAAATCATTTACTATTCAACAGTTTTGTGGTTTTTACTGGAAAGGGATGGGGGGGGGGAAGACTGCAAAATTTCAAATAAAAGGAGGGTTTTTAAATAAACGCTGCCACATGAATATATGCAGTATGAAATGAAGGCAAGGTGTGCCAATAAAAAGAAATGTTATCAGAATTTACCTCTCCCACATATTTTTGCACAAGCTCGGATCCAATGACACGGATAAAGCAGGCATCAGTTCTGTTGGCTACAGCACGTGCACACAGGGTTTTGCCAGTTCCAGGAGGTCCAAACAGCAGTACACCTTTGGGAGGCTCAATACCAAGGTTAACAAACCTCTCCGGCTAAAAGAAGTAACAAACCAAAAGTCGTGCATATATGTTTTACTTTTTTTTTTTTACATGCAAAAATACGATCCTCCAATTCATTTTTGGAAGATTAACATAATTCTACTGAACCTACAGTCAATATAAACATATGAATTTGTAAACCTTAATGTGATAGGAACTCTCCAGTGAAGCCAAGTGCTAAGCTTGTTACCTGGTACATAAACCTGCACCACCCTGGGGTACTGTCTTCTAGGATTCTGTTATCCATGTTTCCATTCACTTTCCAAGTATATACTGCACTAGTGATGTGGGCCGGCCAGATACCCACGGGTCGGGGTTGCAGGTGGCGGCCTGGGTTGAGCTCTTCTTCCTGCTCTCTCTGCCCGCCACCTTACACTGCAGGCTTAAATACGAGAGCTTGCTCGCCCCACCCCTTTTGTGATGTCATCGGCAGGGCGGGGCGGGTCTATATATTCTGCACCACTCTATCCACTTCCATTCATTACCCAAGTATATTCTGCACCACTCTATCCACTTCCATTCATTACCCAAGTATATTCTGCACCACTCTAGGCAGGAGCATCTGCAGTATGGTAAATTCGACCCAAATCTGCATGACCCATTAGCAATATATGTACTACTGCACAGTGTTCCACAAACTGGACAGCTAAGCACTTACATGAAGCAGTGGTGTTTCCACAACCTCCCGCAATTTTTCTATTTGTTCCTTGCAACCTCCAACATCGCTATATGTCACATCAGGTTTCTCCTCTACCTATGGAGATTAAAAAAAAGAATCACATTTACCCATCAAGTGGTTATCGGTATGCCATACTGATAAATATACTGAAAAATATTTTCCAACATTCATTTAGTGGTTTTGCATCAAAACCACAAAAAAACAGTGAGTTGTATATACTGCTGCTAGACATTACCTGCATCATTGTAACTGTGGGATCAATCTTTGGAGGAAGAGGGATATGAATCTGGTATTTGTTCCTGTCAACACTGTATGAATCAGAGAGATATAGTAGGATTAATTCAAATGTAGTTATGTGCCAAAAGAAACAGACTATAGTGCCAGACTAAACAGTGAACCTAAATGTGACAAACGGATTCATGTCAGGGGACAATTGAAGACCATTTGTTCCAAGTGCTTTGCCTCTTGCTTATGAACAACATGTTTGAGTTTAACATAAGCATTACAGGCAGCACACATAGGCAGAGAAGATGTATACCTCTTTCATATCAAGTCTGTTCATTAAAATATACCTTTCTAGTAGTATGTGCAATTGGATAATACCATATATAAAAACTGCCATTTTATGTACTAAAGGCCACCCTCTGGCTCACACGAGGCACCATGCTCACACACAAACCAAGCTAATGCTAGATTACATATTGCATTTCTTCCAGCAAGGCGATATCTGAGAAAGCACACAGAACAACACAAATTGATGGCTCAAGGTAAAAGGACAATATTTACTAATATGTTTATGTTGGTTAAGTAAAATCCTATGTCAGGTCACGTCTTATAATATCTGTTGGTTAAAGGGGACCCATCACCCAAAAAAAATATTCAAAATCCTATTTTATCACATTGGTCAAGCAAAATGAACTTTAGTTACACTTTTTGAATCTTGTTTCCTTCAGTCTGGGAATTCATAATTATAGCAAGCAGGCAGGAGCCATTTTGTGGACACCGTTATTAAAGAGATACTGACACCTGAAATTAAACTTTTTTTTACATCTATTATAATATTGGCTTTGCAAGCTACTTCTAACTTTGCCATAAAGTATTTGCATGATGCTTTTACATTACCTGTCTGATCCTCCATGTTCCCATAGGAGGGGGCTGCCATATTTGTGCAGCAGGAGTCCGTTAGCATTAGAAACTGTAACTAACAGGCTGAGATGGGACAGTCAGGTTGGCAAAGTCAGAGTGTCAGAGAGTCAGGCTTAGGAACTTCAACTAACAATTATATACAAAAACAAACCTCTCAGCAAAAAATGATCACCATGACCTATAGGTAACATTTAAATGTACATTCATATGCTAAAATTCATTTTTTAGTGTCAGTATCACTTTAAGGCAAGTCTTGTATCATCTCAGAATCTTGTTTGTGCTCCAGAATGGGGGACCTGATGTCCATTCCAATTAAACGGTAAAGAGAACAGGTGAATGTGTGGAGATAATATCAAAGGCTATTGTGATACTAAGCTCTATAGTCAGTATAGGTATGGGTATATAGGATTTAATTAAAAGTAGGGAGGGGTGTGTGTATGGAGACTGGGTTTTCATTTGGAGAGGTTGAACTTGATGGACTTTGTCTTTTTTCAACTCAATTTAACTATGTAACTATGTAACTATATAAGTGACAACTAGGAAGTGCTGAATGGAAAGTGAATAGAGGAGGGGCAGACAATATTTGATGACAGCTGAGATGTTTAAATGATCTTACAACAGCTATGAATGCTTTAATAAAAAATAGAAATAGGATTTCATGTTTAATTTGAAAAGGACTTTTATTATGCAGTTTTTTGTGTCTGGGTGACAGGCCCACTATTTGCTCTGACGTTTTCTCTTAAGGAAATCAACATATGTATTCAAAGCCCAACAATAATATTGTTTACACACACGCCTTCCTTAATTTTCACAGTGTAACTGATTTGCAATTGTATTCAGTGTCGGACTGGGACACCAGTGGCCCACCCAAAAACCTTACACCAGGGGCCCACTCTCAGTACTATTATTATTCTCCTCACGCAACCTCTATTCTCCTAGTCTCTACATACTATAATATATTATTCCATCTATTTAGCCTCTTTGTTCTCAAAGAAATAGGGAATGACCATGAAATATGCCAAATGTTTAGCAGCATGAGGGCCCCTAACACCTGGGCCCACCGGGAGTTTTCCTGGTATCCCAGTGGGCCAGTCCGACACGGATTGTATTTAGTTTAGGGCTTTGACAACATCACTGTTAGATACCTTTTTGTTCCTGAATTACCCCAATGAGGAGCCTTGTGTTGGGGTGACTGGGCTGCTAAAAGAGCAGTCTTTGCCTAAGCTTTAATTTTTTTTTTTTTTTTTTAAAGCAACATTTCAGTGCAAAAATAAAACTAGATAAATAATAGATAGATAAGTTGTGCAAAATAAAATGGTTTTCAATATAGTGAACAGATGTCTAAGAAAGCACCAAGAACACCAATTCATCTCTAAGCTCTTAGCTAGTCAGCGACTTGAAGGGGGGGGGCACATGTGAATTAACTCTTCAGTTAGACTGCTTTTGATCCTTAGCATGCAGGTCAGATTCAAAAGCAACTGAAGAGTTACGTCTCATGTGACCCCTTTAAGTCACGGATTGGTAAACAAGGAGGGAGTTGGGTTCTGGCTATTATATTAGCCAAAACTGTCATCTCTAAAGGCTGGAGTGAACAGATGTCCAACTACTGTAACTATATTGAAAACAATTTTAATTTTGCACAGCCTATTTACCCAGTTTCATTTTTTATATTGAACAGTTTCTTTAACAGACTGTAACGGGTTACCTTGCAGCAAATTGGCTGTACTTTGCAACAGTTTTACAACATTCTCAGTACTGATGAGGCTACTACAACCATACTTAACTTTAGGCTTGGAACAACCACATAAAATTCTCTGCATAACACTGGTCTGTATGGGAGGGTGGAGGGGACTAACCCAAAATTTAAGTACATTAATAGCAAAAAGATGCGGGTTGCCTGTGGTGGGCAACATATTTGAAGGCTTGTTAAGGGATCACATTCAAAATGTTGTCCTGGTGAATGGCATTATAAGCAGCAATCAGCATGGCTTTAAAGGAATTGTTCAGTGTAAAAATAAAAACTGGGTAAATAGATAGGCTGTGCAAAATAAGAAATGTTTCTAATATAGTTAGTTAGCCAAAAATGTAATGTATAAAGGCTGGAGTGATTTGAAGTAGAACATGTCAATCAGATCACTACTTCCTGCTTTTCAGCTCTCTTGGTTTACACTGACTAGTTACCCTGGTTACCAGGCAGTAACCAATCAGAGACTTGAGGGGGGGCACATGGGTCATATCTGCTGCTTTTGAATCTGAGGTGAATGCTGAGGATCAATTGCAAACTCACTGAACAGAAATGTACCATGTGGCCCCCCTTCAAGTCGCTGACTAGCTCAGAGTTATAGAGCTGAAAAGCAGGAAGCTGGATTCTGGTTGTTTTATTAGACATTTGTTCACTCCAGCCTTTATATATTACATTTTTGGCTAACTAACTATATTAGAAACATTTTTTATTTTGCACAGCCTATCTATTTACCCAGTTTTTATTTTCACACTGTTCCTTTAAGGATAGGTCATGTCAGACAAATTTGATGCAGATGACACAAAACGATGCAGTCCAATTGATTCCATCCAGTATGTGGCATCCTTGCAACATGATCTTGACAAAGTGGCAATCTGGGCAGCTAAGTGGCAGATGAGATTCAATGTTGATAAATGTAAAGTCAGGGGAGATATGATAACTATGTATAAATATATAAGGGGATCATATAATAATCTCTCTAATGCTTTATTTACCAGTAGGTCCTTCCTGAAGATTTGGAATTCTCTCCCTGATCAGTTGTACAGGCTGATACATTAGATAGCTTTAAGAAGGGGTTGGATGGCTTTTTAGCAAATGAGGCAATACAGGATTGGTGAGGCTTCAAATGGGGTTTTCTGCCTTCCTCTGGATCAACTAACAGTTAGGTTATATATAGAGTTAAAAGGTTGAATTTGATGGACGTGTGTCTTTTTTCAACCTAACTTACTAGGTTACTATGCGTGTGCCACAAATTGAATACTGAGCACATATCAAAAATTACATACAACTTAGGTGAAGAATTTAAACTTGTCTCAATCTGTACAAAATGCAGATTGAAAATAGGACTCAACTGTCCCTACTGCTTTCTATTGCTTAGACTGGGTGTCTTGTTAAAACAGAAGGAAGAATTGATAGTACAAAATCAGGGAAATACTGCAACAGACCCCATTTTACTCTACTATAATGCTTAATCTGTCAGCAGGGTAATTATCCCAAAGACAAGGTTAACTCTTGGGAGGCTCATGAACAAAAAAGTTAAAGCATTGCTTTTAATCCAATTGACGATCTGTGGTACAATTTGAAAATTAAGATGCACAAATATCATCTGCTGAACTTAAACAACCTGGAGCAAATATACCTGAAAGAACAGGCCAAATCTTTAACGCACAAGAACTATTACCATATTTTGCGGATTTTAAGTATGGCAATTCTCCTGCTGTACTTGTATGCTTTCACGTTAAACACACACTACATTTAGTGACATTACATTAGTTTGTTCCTTACCCAACTCTCATTCCCTCTTCAATATCAGTAGGAGCAACTTGATCACTGAGGTCTACCACAAACTTAGCGAATTGTTTTACATTAATAATGTATTTTGGGTCCTCTGAGTCTGCGTTGATTATTTTGGTACATCTAGAAAAGGACACATCAATTTGCAAGAGTTAAACATGGTATTTCAGACACCTGCTGCAAATCTGGGTTAAAGGCAACATGTATGATTATTGGGGGAAAACACCACATCTTTCACCCTGCAATCAGCATTTACTATTTAGCAGGAAGGTAAAAAACACATGCCACTTTCAGGCTGTTACATGACTGAAATGTTTTACTAGCAGCAATTCGCATATACATCAAGGAGAAAGTATGTTTGGACATCTTGTCCGCAAAAACCTGAATACACAGCCAACTGTCATGTATTTATATTTTTATTTATAAAGAATGAAATGAATACTAACTGCTGTACAATTATGCAGAGTAGAAAAGTACACACAGGGAGGACATGTAAAAGGCAATGGGAGTTGTCCTACGCAATATTCAAGCTATTTTTTAATTTGAGATTTTCGAGTTTTTTTGAGCTTGTAAACAAAATTTGAGGTTTTCAAGTTGTTTTCATGACTGTATTGAATCAAGATTTTAATATTTAGATGTTTCAATAAATAGACATTTGAGTGTTTTTATATTTTGAGTTTATTACAAGTAGAAAAAAAACCCTAAAACAACATAAATCACATTTTTGATAAATAAGCTCATAAATATAATGTGCTAAATAAGACACAGTAGAAAGGAGGTCCCTGTATTATAGAGCTTACAATCTAATTTGGTGAAAACCAAACAGCCTCAAATCGAATTATTCTGCATTCTTAATACGAGTACCTTGCTACTTGAAGTGGTTGTTCACTCTGCAGTGTCTGTTTATCTGCAGCCAAATCCCAAAGTGCTGGAGGAGCAAGTCCTGTATCAGACTCCTTAATTCCTGAAAATGAGATAATCACTATGCAGTTAAACAAGTACAACGAATATCCAAATACACAGGTGGAAGGCAGAGTTGCCAGGTCTAATTTTCAAAACCAGCCAAAGTTAGCAACAAAACCAGTGCAGAACTAGCCAAGAGGCACTTTAAAAGTAGCTCAAAAATAGCACAATATGTGCAGTGAAAAAATGTCTAAAAAAAATAAATGAATATATGTGAATATACGCCTTTTTCAAATTTTCCAAAAACCAAAATGGATCAGATTCACCTGTCCCCAGGGACGCAATTACAGAGGGGGGCCCAGGAGGTATAGGGGCCCCATAAGGCCTAATTCATATACAATTTCAATAAATATTGGTAAAACGGGTCAACCTGTAGACATTTTGGTGGCCAACAGATTTTTGCCCCAAAATTGTATGAAATTGAGGAAAGTCACTGGAAAATGTGGGAATGCTTAAGAGGGAAGGGAGACTGGGGTACAGAGCCCACAATACTCAAGACTTCTACACAAGTCAGTTCCATTGCATGCCGAGTATTGTAGTCTAACATTAAACTTGGCAAATAGTTAAACAAAAACTACATTACCTAACATGCAATGGGAGATGCAGGCTTGGCACATTAGTTCAAGAAAAAACGTTGGCTGGTTTGCAAAGTACAAACCAGCCAATGGCCCAAAAAGTAGCCCAAATCCGTACCTTGGCTGAAAACCCACCAACCTGGTGGAAGGACAGGCTGGCTGTAAGGAGTACAGTCATTTGTTCAGCATAAGTTAAATAAACCTCATGTTTCATTAAACTTGTGTTTAGTGACAAGCAAAATGTTTCGCCAGGTTTTGCTGTAAAAAAAAAAAAAAAAAATGGCCCATAGACTCCAATGGGTGAAGAAAATTGTTGCTCGTCAAGAAAAAATTGTTGCCCATAGACTTCAATGCATTTTTGGTGAAGCAAAACAAGTCAGATTCTCCCATTGCTACTTGTGTTAAACATACTTTTAGCCAATTCTTTTAATCATGAAAAATCCATGTTTTTTGTTATTTCTTAAAGGGGTGGTTCAGCTTTAAATTAACTTTTAGTATATTATAGAATGCCTAATTCTAAGCACACTTTAAATTGGTCTTCAATTTTCACCTTTTTATTCTAAATCTTTTCATCTTTCAAATGGGGGTCCCTGACTCCGTCTTAAAAACAATGTTCTGTAAGGCTACACATTTATTGTTATTGCTACTTTTTTTTTTACTCATCTTTCTATTCAGCCCCTCTCCTGTTCATATTCCAATCTCTTATTCAACCCAATGCTTGGTTGTTAGGGTAATTAGGACCCTAGCAACAAGATGGCTAAAACTGCAAACTGAATAAAAAGCTAAATAACTCAAAAACCACAAATAAAAAATTAAAACCAATTGCAAATTGTCTCAGAATATCACTCTCTATGGCATACTGAAAGTGAATAACCCCTTTAAGCTAAACAGGGCAAACAGGCAACCCACATCTTTTTCCATGTTTGGTTCTTGCCAGCTATAAAATAATAAAATAAAATTACCAGTACACGGCCGCTGTTAATCTACCTTGAAGATCCGACCATGGAGTAGCGTAAATTTCCTAAACCCTACTAATCGAACAATAACATTCTTTAAACATTCAATTTAGACTTTTCATTGCACTAAAATTAGGGAATACAATAGAACATTAATACAAAGGTTTAAAATATTAACGCACGGAATGATGTATTCAAATGAATATAAATCAACATTTCACATGCAGTTTCTTTAAAATAAGGATGTGGCTTATAATACCTGCAATGAGACAAACCAGCATTTTTTGAAATGTTGTAAGTGAATGAAAACTTACCTGTAAGTTCATTGATTTTCTTAAGCAGTTGTTGTATGTCATCCTCTACCTGCTTGATCTGCCTTGAATAAGTGCTTTGTCCCTGGAAGGACAGTTTTCATATTTAGGCCTTAGCAAACAGATACAAACCAATCCGTCAAAAGCCACAAGATTAAAGGTGGCCATACACGGGCCGATAAAAGCTGCAGACAGACCATGTCGGCAGCTTATTGGCCCGTGTATGGGGCCCCCCGACGGGCTTCACCGATCGAGATCTGGCTGAAAGTCGGCTAGATCTCGATCGGGCAAAACATCCCGTCAGATCGTGGCCGCATCTATTCGTTGATGCGGTCCCGCAATCCGACCGCCCAGTTAGGTATCGTTAGGATCCGATCGTTGGGCCCTATGACGATCCCTAAGCAGCCCAGACCACACTGAGCATGTCAGGGTCAGGCAAAGATGTTTAATAAAGTTACAAAATGACAGCCCCCTGTGGCCAACTTTGAAAGCATAAATCATTTGTTTGATTAGGCCTTTAAGTCATCCCTGCAATCGGATTTCCTGCAGATCATTTTTTTTTTTTGCTCAACACAAACAATTTTCAGTAGTACATTTGTCCATTTCTCACCTAACTGACTTACTTAAGATACCTAGCATATAACCTGCCCACTTGTATTAAAAATGATTGCTTGTGTGAAATACCTTTGCAACAATGAAGATCACTACGGGAAAAAATACATCATTGTGCAGCATTGCCATAGATAAATCACACTGTGTACTATGACCTTTAAGTGGAGAGAATGAATCTCCACAAACCATATGTGAAGAAAGGGGTGCGACTATGCCTGTCAATAATAAGTAAACACAATAAGAATATAATCACAAATAAAAAAAAAAATGAATGTACTTCTGTGAGAATAAAAGAACAATTCGTTAATAAATAAATAAATATGTTTTGCTTTGTTGTTGTTTGATATATCTTAGTTTTATTTTGCTGTTTTTTTCCTTGGATTGTATTCTTCATCAGGAGAAGCATAGTGAAAAGCATAGTTTTTAGATTGCGTGTTTGAGTAAAGAAAAAAAGAATGTAATGTAGGCCCTAACACATCTCAAAGATTTTTTGGGGCAAATCCTAGGTGCCTTTCCGAAACCACAGGCCACTGGGAAATTAGCAAGGTTGGAACTCACATTGAGCAATTATGCCTGGCTAATAGTTGAAAAATGCACAGAGTTGAGTGCTCTGACCATGCTGAGACGTTCGTCCACTCCTATCTCAGCAAATCTATTCTGCATAAACCACATACATTGGGGTATATTTATCAGAGAATCAAATTGGAGCTCACCACAGCCCTCCACAGGTAAATACTGCCACTCTCTATTCATTTGTATGTGAATACTTAGAGACATAGTTATATGGTAAACGCTTACTTTCACCAACTGATAAATATGCCCCTAAAAATCACTTAGAAATGAATAGACAACAGGAATTTCACTCATGTGAGTGTTAAAAATACAAAACAATTTGTTTAACTTACATAGGTTTTCAGCAATGCAATATCTCCTTCATCGAGAGCTGAAATGAAAAAAACAAAATAACATATGTTGATTAATATCAATGTCCTGCATTTGAAGATCTTAATTCTTTTGCGATTGCACTCACTTTTTTGATGAAAACTAATAATACAACAGAATCTATGTATGTTTATCACTGTAGTATGCATGTGAAGTTCTACTGAGGATGTAAAGACAGAATTTACCTGCAGCTTTCTATTGCTGAATGGAAACAGTTTTACATTGGTAAATGTAATTGCATGCTCAGTGGGCTCTGAGCAGCTGTTGAGATGCTAAGTTTAGGGGTAGTCACAAATTATCAAGCAGAAAATGAGGTTTGCCTCTAATATAAGCTGATGCTACAAGGCTGATTATTCAATTCTGATGCTAATTGCACTGATATCTGAGCTGACATGTAGTAATTAACTATATTAAGTACTAATCAGTGTTAAGTACATTTGTATTTGTACATTGGTTTGAATAAACCATATAATGTGCATCAGTCCCTAAATTTTGATAGCGCACAGCAACACAGATCTTTCCTGCTAATTGGCTATACTTACCTTGGGCTGGTACAGAAACCCAAAACATTATTTGTAGCCTACTTATTTTGTTTGCTTTTAGCTCTCCTTTAAGCTCCATTAGCATAGCTAGTCTGTTCCAAAGTGGAGTGCTACTACCAGTGTTACCTGTTCGGTGTCGGGTGTCTCTGGGTGTCTGGCCCCAAAACCAATGTCCACAAATAAAACACCAATGGCACATCCAATGCTTGTGAGACCAGTTGTGGGTTTATTAATTCAGCTCATAAATGGCAACATTTCGGGCCACTACATGAACCTTTGTCAAGCCTTGGATGTGCCATTGGTGTTTTGTTCGTTAACATTCTGTCTGTTGATAATGTCTTGAAGGTACCTGCCAGTGTTGCCCTTTTCAACAGAAACTAAAGAAATAACTACACAGATCTGCTCCATAGCCTGACATGCAGAGGAATGAAGATTCTATCTAAAGGTGAGGTTAATCAACACTACAGTTTATTTACCAATAGGAGACAAACCCAAGTGCAGTAACCAATCAGCAAGCTGTGTGGAAGAGCCAACTACAAAAAGAGTAAATAAAGTAGATCTCTCATTGCACTGGCTCATATATTCCCAGTGTTAGTAAATGACCAGCACAGTATATTAAACTGTTGTGAAATGTGAGACATTACAGATGAAACCCTAAACAAATGACATGGCAGTTCTCCCTGATGAACAATACAACAGCAAATTGTCGTGTAAATGTAAGTAAATGGGCTGAATATCCATCATGTACGTCCCTATCTCTGACTGTAGCTGTTGACTGCAGAAGAGCAGGATGGACCTATAATAATAAACGCTCTGACACAACCCACAATGGATGTCTAAACTGCATCTCTATATCTTATGAGGAAACATATCGGCTATATTACGTGATGCTTGTACGTTAAGGCGCAAGTCTATGATCTCTTATTACACTTTCACTAACATCGGATAGGTTTGTCCTCATTTTCTTCTTCTTTGGTCTTCCGCTGGTCCGCTCCCAGATAGTCGGGCATGGTGTCTATCCACAAAGCACAAGAACTGTCACACAAAAACAATGCCGAAGCTGCCGGTAATTACACAGCAAGAACCCAGTACTTCCGGCGACAACAGGAACCGGAGTTACGTCATTAATGATGCGCGAGTGTCCCCGGAACTGATTTTAGTTCCAGACCTGGGAGTAGTAGTTGTAAACAATATGCTAGTGCATGAAGTCGCCTGAACGTGGTGTACCTGCCATTTTCTTGGTTACTGAATGCTTTCCTCAATTTTAAATGACCATTTTCTTCTACTGTACCCCACTGCATTGGCGTGGCATATATTTCACGGCAAAATATGTCGGGCAGCAGTTAGAATTGTTAGCATGACCACGTCTCAACTATAGTTTATTTAGACCGATCCCGAACAACTATTAGGTAGCTCAACTATAAGGTAGCTCACCTTAAAATGAGTTATAACAATAAAATGTGGTGTTCTAGAATGAGTTGTGCAAATCTTTTATGAGGATATCATTTACAAGTTATTCAAGGTTTTTGTGTACATAGATAAAAAAAATATATATATACAGTATATATATATATATATATACACACATATATATATATATATATATATACCTCCCAACATTTTGGAAGTAAAAAGAGGGACAAAAATGTTTTTCCCGCACGTAGCGCAGCAATTTTTTGACCACACCCCTTTCTGTGGCCACACCCCCTAATTACCATGTTTGTTTTACAAAATGTGGCAGGTTATGAAAGTTTGAAAATATTTCTCTTTATCTAAACTGTGTTTTTGTGTCTCAAAATTGTTACAAAGTATCTTATTTGCACCTGTTAGGTGTTCTGGCCTCTCTGCTAAAAGCCAATTAAGTAAGAAACTTGTTTCTTTTTCTGGCTGTTCAGTGCAGAGAAAAGAGGGACTTTCCAGTACAAATGAGGGACTGCGGGTTGAGCTGTCAAAAGAGGGACTGTCCCTCCGAAAAAGGGACAGTTAGGAGGTATGTATATATATATATATATATATATATATATATATATATATATATATATATATATATATATATATATATATATATATATATATATATATATATATATATATATATATATAAATTCGAAGTTCTAACGCACACCATCCAATGGAGTTTCAAAAATAGAAATCACATACCTGGGTGCTACCCTAAAAAAGCTGCATGATATAGAATCCGTAGAGAAAGGTGCACACCAGGATTTTTCAATAAAGCTTCAAATTTATTAAATAATTTTAAAACAGGAACCAGCCAACGTTTCGGTCATTCTCTAAGACCTTTATCAAGACCCTGTTCACATTAAAATAACAATACTTAAATACCTAAAAACATGACACTCACCACTTTGTGCACGCCCACATGGTCACGTGACTATGGAAACACCACTTTGTGCACGCCCACATGGTCTAGTGACTATGGAAACACCTGCACCAAGAGAGCAGAGAGACAAATAAACATTGTGGCAAATGTGTACACAACACTTAAACATATGCAGAAAACTGAAACATATTAGGATATGGTATTTGTAACATTGAAACCAAGCATTTAACGTTGCTCTAAAAAGCATAAATAAGAGCAATGCTCATTTAGGCCCAAAGGGGCTAAAGTATTTAGTTTACGTATCCAAAATGTTTCACGTTGGAGTAACACCTTGGATCTGTCCCCCCCGCGTTTCAGAGGCAGGATGTGGTCGATAGCTATATACTTGAAAGTAGGTAATCTGTGGTTCATTTCTAAGAAATGTTTGGCGACAGGTTTATTGGTTACACCATCCCTAAACGCTGTGCTGATGGCAGATCGATGTCCATCCATCCGCAATCTCAGTGTCTGATCCGTTTTCCCCACATATGCCAGGCCGCAAGGACAGGTAATTAAATAAACCACATGCGTGGTAATACAGGTTATGTGATGTCTAATCGCTAGACGTTTACCTGTTTGTGGATGGAGAAAAGATGTGCCTGGAGACATGAACCTACATGAAGTGCAGCACGGGCAGCGAAAACAGCCTAACTTCAATTCGCCTAGCCAGCTGCTGGGATTATTGGTATAACACTCAGTTGGATCCCCCTTGACAAGCAGATCTCTGAGGTTCGTGCCTCTTTTATAGCACATCATTGGCGGACCAGCCGTCACCTTACATAAATCAGAGTCTGCCTCAATGATCTTCCAATGGTCCCGCACTCCACCGTTAATTCTATTAGTGCTTGCATTAAAGGTGGTAGTAAAGACCAATTTCGGTTCTTTTTTCTTGGCCTTACTTGTATCACTTATCCTATTCCGTGCTATCACTAAGGCATCATTTAATACCTTATCTGGATAGCCATGGTCTTTAAAGCGGACCCACATGTCTTGCAGCTGTTTTTGAGTTTGTTGTTCTGAAGAGTTATTGCGTATAACTCGGCAAAATTGTGAAATTGGGAGGGATCGCTTCATATTAGGTGGATGGCAACTACCATAATGGAGTAAAACATTTTTGTCAGTAGGTTTTCTAAAGAGGGTATAGGATAGGCCCTGGTCATCTAAAGACAACTCAATGTCCAATGTATTTTTAGTAAATTAATCTCATAAGTAAATCTAACTGGACTGTCTAGTGAGTTTAAGTCATTGACCATGCCCGTAAATTCATCCAAGGTACCCATCCAGAGAATAATCATATCATCGATGTACCGATGAAAAAACAGCATTTTGTCGCCAAACCGAGGGATAATCACTTTCTGCTCATATAAATGCATAAATAGATTGGCGTATGAGGGCGCCATGGCTGCCCCCATCGCCGTGCCTGCCACCTGCTAATAAAAGCTGCTTTCAAATCGGAAGTAATTTAACGTTAAAGCCAACTCAAGTAGTTCTAATACGAAAGAGATAGGGGGGCCTGTATAGGAATCAGATTCCTCTAACGCCTTCCTAACTGCAGCTATCCCATCCTCATGTGGTATTATGGTATACAGACTGACCACATCCATACTTGCAAGAAATATTGTGGTGTCAGGGGGGAAAGATAACTCACGAATACAGTTAAGTAGATGTGGAGTATCACGCAGATATGTAGGCGTATCACGTACTATTGGCTGGAGTATTTTGTCAAGATATATCCCTATTGGATGAAGAAGGGAATCACGGCCAGATACGATAGGGCGGCCCGGAGGTCTAGTCAGACTCTTATGTACTTTTGGCAAAGTGTATAGAATAGGGCACTTAGGGAAATCCTGCTTCAAGAAATCAAATAAAGCTTTATCAATCACATTACACTCAAATGCATTATCAATTAGGTTATCAACCTTTCATTTAAATATCATTACAGGGTCACCAGTAAGTTGTTTATAAATGCACCCATCTGATAACTGACACAATATTTCATCCCTGTAGTGCTGATAGTTCATGATAACTATCCCCCCACCTTTGTCCGCTGGGCGGATCACAATGTTATTGTCCATCCTGAGGGATTTGATAGCCGCACGTTCGGCCTTAGAAAGATTGTCGTGAGGGGGACCATTATCTACCCCGGAAGCCCCCACTTTCTCAATGCCCTGTTTGAACAACCTTATCGTGGGGTTAATCATTGGCGGTGTGAAGAGACTTTTTAACTTCAAAGGTTGTGTGGCCATATCCGTTTGAACAGTATTCTTAAAGTGGTCCTTAAGACATAGAGTACGGCAAAATTTGAAACAGTCTATTTCCCAGTTAAATGCATCAAATTTACGGGTAGGAACGAAAGACAAACCTTTTTGCAGTAGCTTAAGTTCAGGTGCTGTCAAGGAGTGTTGCGATAAATTGAAGATTGGGACATCTAATCCCTGTTGCGGCTTCTGCCCCTTCTTTCCCCTCCTCGTGGGGTATTTGCGCGTCCGCGGCCTGTAGGCGGCCGATCCTTGATGTGCTGAAGTTTCTCTAAAAAAAGGGGGGCCACTGGGCGCTCCATTGCCTCTAACGGTATTGTTGTCGGCTGGGCTCCCGGAAGTGCGGACTCATCTCCCTCTGAATCACCCGAACTGGTGTCCACCGAGTTTAGGGGTTTGTTCAGCTTGTAACGTGGTGTTCTCCTGAACCGGACGTTGTGTTGAAATGGCTGGCGATCACCGCTCAGCCAGCGGTACACGCGATGGTTAGTGTAATCCTCGTTTACTCTGCGCAGTTTTTCCCGCTTGAACTTTAGCAAATCTTGTTTGTACGCTTCCACTTTAGCTTCCGTGCGGGTCAGGAGTTCCCTGTCACTTCCGTTCTTGAGCTCATTAGCGTGTGTAGCTTCAAACTCCGCCAAAGACTTCCGCACCTTCGTTAGTTCCCCTGACACCTCCTCAACGACCAGTATCATGAGGTCGAATGAACAGCGGTTTAAAACCCCGATCCACTTTCGACAGAAGTCGGGGTTCGTTCTCCCGATGGTGGGTACGTTGTGAATACGGAAACCACGTGGTATTCGTTTGGCCCTGTAATAGTCTGAAAGAAAGAGACCATGTAGGTCTAAATCTGTCTCTCTCTTTTTGAGACGTTCCCACTCGTTACTGATGTCTTTAATGTTAAGTTTAAACGGGACATCCATATGGCTTTGCTGCCACAACACCCGATCGGCATCTGCCTCTGTAATGTGCCAAGTCTCTGCATAGTCAGTGTTGAGACACATTTGATCCACATATTCCTCCATGGTACACCAAAAAGATGTGTGTCTTGTCAGGTAGTCCAAGCAGGAATAAAGAAAAGTACTCAAATAAAGGTCAAAAAGGTTAAAAAAGGTTTGCAGAATTTAAGTGGGTGCTGAAAGAAATACCCAGCCAAGGTATTAAAATTAGTACAAATTCAAAGTTCTAACGCACACCATCCAATGGAGTTTCAAAAATAGAAATCACATACCTGGGTGCTACCCTAAAAAAGCTGCATGATATAGAATCCGTAGAGAAAGGTGCACACCAGGATTTTTCAATAAAACTTCAAATTTATTAAATAATTTTAAAACAGGAACCGGCCAACGTTTCGGTCATTCTCTAAGACCTTTATCAAGACCCTGTTCACATTAAAATAACAATACTTAAATACCTAAAAACATGACACTCACCACTTTGTGCACGCCCACATGGTCACGTGACTATGGAAACACCACTTTGTGCACGCCCACATGGTCTAGTGACTATGGAAACACCTGCACCAAGAGAGCAGAGAGACAAATAAACATTGTGGCAAATGTGTACACAACACTTAAACATATGCAGAAAACTGAAACATATTAGGATATGGTATTTGTAACATTGAAACCAAGCATTTAACGTTGCTCTAAAAAGCATAAATAAGAAGTTAGGCTGTTTTCGCTGCCCGTGCTGCACTTCATGTAGGTTCATGTCTCCAGGCACATCTTTTCTCCATCCACAAACAGGTAAACGTCTAGCGATTAGACATCACATAACCTGTATTACCACGCATGTGGTTTATTTAATTACCTGTCCTTGCGGCCTGGCATATGTGGGGAAAACGGATCAGACACTGAGATTGCGGATGGATGGACATCGATCTGCCATCAGCACAGCGTTTAGGGATGGTGTAACCAATAAACCTGTCGCCAAACATTTCTTAGAAATGAACCACAGATTACCTACTTTCAAGTATATAGCTATCGACCACATCCCGCCTCTGAAACGCGGGGGGGACAGATCCAAGGTGTTACTCCAACGTGAAACATTTTGGATACGTAAACTAAATACTTTAGCCCCTTTGGGCCTAAATGAGCATTGCTCTTATTTATGCTTTTTAGAGCAACGTTAAATGCTTGGTTTCAATGTTACAAATACCATATCCTAATATGTTTCAGTTTTCTGCATATGTTTAAGTGTTGTGTACACATTTGCCACAATGTTTATTTGTCTCTCTGCTCTCTTGGTGCAGGTGTTTCCATAGTCACTAGACCATGTGGGCGTGCACAAAGTGGTGTTTCCATAGTCACGTGACCATGTGGGCGTGCACAAAGTGGTGAGTGTCATGTTTTTAGGTATTTAAGTATTGTTATTTTAATGTGAACAGGGTCTTGATAAAGGTCTTAGAGAATGACCGAAACGTTGGCCGGTTCCTGTTTTAAAATTATTTAATAAATTTGAAGTTTTATTGAAAAATCCTGGTGTGCACCTTTCTCTACGGATTCTATATATATATATATATATATATACAATATCAAAACAGGGGGGTCGTGGGAGCACTCTAAAGGCTTTAAAGTATATATATATATATAAGTATAATAAATGCTATTGCATATGTATGTACCCAAATAGGGGTTATTTTGTTACAAAGTTATGATCATAAAATTGATAAGCCACCATACCACGTCAAGGTAAATCATATGATCATAACTTTGTAACAAAATAACCCCTTTTTGGGTACATATGCAATAGCATTTATTATACTTATATATATATATATATATATATATATATATATATATATATATATATATATATACTTTAAAGCCTTTAGAGTGCTCCCACGACCCCCCTGTTTTGATATTGTATATTTAGCCGGAAGCTGTGGCATAGCTTCAGTGGTTGTAGCACCCCATACCCCCTTTAAACTAGTGGTGATCCTATGCTTTTAAAATTGGGCGTTTGTTTTGGGAATATCTCTCCTTTAAAAGCCTGATTGCTGGCTGGGGAGGATTTAGCCCTCAGTGAAAAAACAGCGTTCAACGGACATTGATTACAGGTAATGCTAGAATGCACATAAAAAATAAAATAAGCTAGGGACCGCCATTCGGGGTTTACCTTGACGTGGTATGATGGCTTATCAATTTTATGATCATAACTTTGTAACAAAATAACCCCTTTTTGGGTACATATATACATATAAATAATGTAAGACTGCTGCACATACCTTAAAGGGGATACTGCCCTGGTGCTAACAGGAAATGTTTATAAAAGTTGCAAAAAAGCTCTTGCACTCTCAAAAGTTGCAAAACTTTATTTAGATCGACATTTCAACCCTCACTAGGGTCTTTATCAAGAAGAGGGCCAAAACGTTGGACTCTGATTTGATGTAAATAAAGAGGTGAAGATTTTTACATGGGTGTGCCGGTTTTTTATATATGTGGATATACATGAATTACAACTGTGCACCCCAATTGCATATGGAAGAAAAGTTTGCCTTGGAGTGCAGATACTCAGTAGACTGATGAAAATGAAAGGCAATGAGGACTTTAGTCCCTAATCCTTTATACAGTGAGTATAAATGGATTTTGACACCCCAGACATCCTTTCCAAAAAGCTTATTACCTGAGGGCTGGTGAAGGTTTCAACATTGAGGTTCTAGGATGCTAGAGTTTAGCATCTGATGGAACAAGCTGACAGCAGTCTTGGTGCACATTGGTACCAATGGCAAATTTATTGGAAGGGGGGAAGTTGTCAAGAATGATTTTTATCAGACCAGAGCTTTCCCCATTAGGGTAGATAGATTGAAAGATCACACAGGTGAGTCATTATTTACTTTTTTTTTTATAGATCATGAAATGTATGAGCATCAAAACCAAATCAAACAAGAGTCTGATACTGAAAATTTGGCAAATTGGATACTGCCCACTGGCATTGTTTGTATCCCACGATAACTATGCATCTATAGTACATTTGTGTTTAAAGTGATACTGGCATACAGATACAGAATGCAGTGTTTCCTTTTATCTAAAAGCAATGTGCTATCTTATGAAAAGTAGTGGTGTTTTGAAACAAAAGTTTTATTTCACTACTTCCCCTGTCCTACAAGACAACACAGGATCAAATACTAAAGCAGCCAATATACAAAGTGGTTTATACTGAGTAAAAGGTGGAGTAAAACATTACTGGTGCTGTTGCTCACAGCATCCAATCAGATATTTGCTTTTTTTTCTACTTGTTATAATCTATTTGCTGATTGGTTGCTATAGGCAATATCATCAATAATAATTTACTCCACTTTTTACACAACATGATAAAAAGGCCCCTAACAGTGATGGCACTAATCAGCTGTTAAAGAGTTGGGGAGCAATGCAAGCATAAAAAAGTTCCTTGGGATGCCAAATAAGGCCTGTGATTGCCTATTTATTAGCCCCTATGAGAACTGGCAGCCTACCGGAGGCTCTATTTGGCAGTAAACATGGTTTTTATGCAATCAAAATGTGCCTCCAAGCCAGAATTCAAAAATAAGCACCTGCTTTGAGGCCAGTGGGAGCAACTTCTAAGGGGTTGGTGAGCAACATATTGTTCACGAGCCACTGGTTGTGGAACACTGACATTGTAACTTTTTTTTATTATCATTTGTGGTTTTTGAGTTATTTAGCTTTTATCCAGCAACTCTGAAGTTTCCAATTGCAATTTTGCAACCTGGTTGTTAGGGTCCAAATTATTCTAGCAACCATTCATTGATTTGACTAAGAGACTGGAATATGAATAGGACAGGGCCTGATTAAAAGGTGAGTAATAAAAAGAAGCAATAACCAGTAATGCAACTAAGTGGCATCGGGCCCAGGTGCGGGCCGTGCAGCCGACCCCTCCGGAAGCAAATTTCTTGGTAGATATGTGGGTGCGCGAACTGCTGGCAGGCCCCGAGGGGGGGGGGGCTGGTGCAATTGCACCCACTGCTCCCCCTGTAGTTCTACCACTGGCAATAACAATACATTTGTAAATACATTTGTAAACGTGTAATAAGATACAAAAGTGACTTTATCGTTATTGTGGTAGTTTGCCAGCCTGGACCTTTCAACATTCCTCTTGGCGATAACGTGTTGTGACGCACTGGAAGTGGCTATTTGAAGTTTTGCACTAGAGAAATTTTGCATGGCGAAATTATGTCAGTGTTTGCAAATTTTAAGTTAATTCGCCAAACTGTTTGTACTTGCTTTTTAGTAAATTGCCAATGTTCTGGCAAACTATAGTGTTTAGTGAAAAATACTACAAACTTTACTCATTCATGAGATAAGGAAGCCTAGCTGAGATAATGCAAACAGATCTATTGCAAACTGAGCAAAAACAAGAAACCTGTACCTCAAATGTAACGTATACCTCTCAACATTTTGGAAATAAAAAAAAAAAGGGACAAAAAAAATTTGCAGCGCGTAGTGCGGCAAAATTTTTTGATCACGCCCATTTGTGTGACCACACCCTCAATTACCATGCTCATTTTACAAGATTTGGCCGGTTATGAAAGTTTAAACATATTTCTATAGGTTTTTTCAGTTATTACAGTTTTGCTAATGAAGGTGAAATGCCCTTTAAGCTGTGAGTCTAACTTCTCCCAAGGGACTTCCTTATCTAAATTGTTACAATTACTTATTTGCTTATCTCAAAACTGTTACAAAAGTATCTTATCTGAACCTTGTGACTGTTCTGGGCTTTCTACCAAAAGCCAATTAAGTTAGAAACATTGTTTCTTTTTTTAGCTGTTCAGTGCAAAGAAAATGGGGAGTTTCCAGTACAAGTGCAGGTCTGCGGATTGAGCTGTCAAAAAGCGGGACTGTCCCACTAAAAAACAAGACAGTTGGGAGGTAAAAGAATCTAGAAATAGAGGTAAGAAGGCGCACACCCTAAAGATAAATTATGAGGTGCTAACCCATAGGTGACTACCCATGAGGGATTGCACACTCAATTTTTCAAAATTCCAAAAAAAGTAAATAAAATTTATTACAGAAAAAAAAAAGAGTAACAGAAATTACAAAACTAATAAGTAAGTCCAGCGCGTTTCGACCATTGTAGTGTAGTCTTCCTCAGGTGCACAAATAATAAATAATCAAAAAGAAAAAGGCAGGGAGGTAAAAGAAAACGTTTTATGATCGCGTAAACAAAAAAATATACAATAGATGGAAATGACGTGACGATGATGGTTGTAACCCTAAACCAGTGATACAAATGAGACACAGCGATACAGATTGCGCAATGCAATCACTTATGTTATCCATCTAAGTAAAGGCCGGTCTGAGTTGAAAAATATCAGTACGTTGTTTTTTCAGATGCCTCCAGGTTACTTTCAGATGTGTCGCGTAAAAGCGCAATCCAACCAGTGTCAGTACGCAAATCAAAGTCCAGCAAACACACGGGGCGGTCCGCGGGATTGGATGGAGTCACGCAGCATTAACCCGGAAGTGATTGTGTTGTCTCCATGCGGCTTCGTCAGACAGTGCCGGGTGAAGCTATAGACAATCTGCTCCAGTGGCTCGTTCTTGCTGATCCCGGTACTATGCTAATAGAGGCGCAGGCAGAGCAATGCACCATTGTCACCAGAGGCCTGTGTGCAGGTAATATACATTGGAGGGCATTCTGACATTTGTTTCTACTTGGTACTTTGCTTAGAGCTTCCCAGGGAAAGGGACCTTTTAGCTGTGTCCTCCTTCCCGCTCCTCTAGGGTTCATACAGGTACTTGTTATAAGAATAGAAAACTGATCAGTACGGACTCTTATGGATTTCCATTTGGTATTGAACCGAAGTTTCTTGGTCCTGCTACAGAAACAAGGGCGTCTGCTGTAAAGCCGAATCTGTGTTAATAGATCCATGCTGTGCACAGACCATTTATTGCTGTAAATATTGGATATAAATGTAGGCAAATAATGAGCAATAATAAATCGCACATACACATTAAGCTGTTGCCTTGAATTCAGCTGACTGTGGATTTGATGCCATGTGTGCTATGTTCCAACTACACCCCTGCAAATACTTAGGGTTCAAATTAACTGTGACAACTTCAAGCAGTTCTTTCTATAGTCACCCAGTGTTCTTGTAACCTGAAGAAGTAGGTAATAAAACCTATCCTCCTTGGTTAATAACTAAACCTAATACTAATGTTTTTTGAAAAGCAGTACTAATATGTGAATAGGGGACATCCACCCAAACACACGTTTTTTCATAACTAAACAAATATGATTCTAAGCAACATTCCAGTGATAATGAATTAAAAAAAACAGTTAAAGTTATTAGTACTTGTAATTGCTGCTGAAGACAGGATTAGTCTCTATGTTCTCCACATTGCTACTTCTAAATCAGTGTGTCAGAAGCCATCTGATTGACATCTCTAGGATCTGACTTCTGCTACATTGTTTCAAGAATCAGAGCTAGAGAACACAAAATGTTTTCTCCTTTTAGGCCTTTAAGACGTCATTTTTCCATGTTATAGTTGTGTCCCATAGAGCATGGCTTTTTTCTGTGCAGGTAAATGTTATGTTTCAGACTATATGAAGTCTTTGTTAAGTAAAATATTTGACATGGTAAGGTGTTGCACTATATTTTTACTGGCAAAAAAAGCTATCATGCTTGTAGTTTTTTTTTGTTTGGAACAGTTCTGATGATGTTTTGATAAAATAACAGTGTGATCAGATTAACACTCTGGGTTTGTGCTAGATAAAAAGTTAGATTCAGCCCGCCCCTTTTTTTAAGCAGGGTCTCATTAGGGGCATGGTGGGTACAGTTTGGGCTGTAGAAGCATGTGATATTTACATTTCTCTTGCCTAGATTGGGGGACACGGGCACCATGGGGATGAAGATCCTGTTGTTTGGAGAAAGGACACTAAAAGGTTAAAGTGGCTCCTCCTCCTCTGGGCTTCATCCCCGCCTACCTCCTCAATCCTCAGTTTTCTTTTAGTGTCCTCAGAAGGAGGATGGACACTTTGTGGCTGGGAGCAATGGTACAGATTTATTCAGTATCATGCCACTACTAGGGGTGAGTGTTTCTCTTCCAGAACCCCTCCAGCCAAGGACTTCTGATCTGAAGATGCTCTATAGCCTTCTCGCTCTACGGAGGCTGCAGGCTGGGGAGCTCCCCCCCCACACTACCCTGGTTCCCGCTCTCCGGAGGCTGCACCAGTAGCCACAACAGAGGGTATACCTTTTATTGAGCATTCCTGGCTGGCACAAGGAGGTAAGTCAATTCCCTCCTCCCCCCATTACATGCTGCCTGTCAGCTCTGCAGAAAGGCATTTAGTTTCACTTTCACTGCTATTCTCTCACAGAGATTTCCCTAGGCATTTAGTTTCACTTTCACTGCTTTTCTCTGACAAAGATTTCCCTAGGCCAGGGATGTCCAAAAGGTAGATCGGGATCTACCAGTAGACCTTTAGCTGGTCATCAGTAGATCTCAAGACACTGTCAACACACAGTTTGTCTAAATCACCCTCCTGTTTCATGCTTTTTATTCAGATATTTATGTTTATGTTTACATAAAAAATGGATGTTTAAACATAACAATATACATTTTCTCATGAATCAATATTTAAGTAATATTTTCTATGGAACAGAATGCTAACAATACTTTTATAGATGTAGATCATAATGGGACTAAAAGTAGATTGGTAACTCAGTGCCATTCCCAGCGACCTTTCGCCCCACCATCTGGCGCTACGTCTATTTCATTGTGCACGAGTCACTGCACACGCGCCTCACGGGCGCCATCTTACTAAGGTATTATACCAAAGCCCGGGAAACCTCTCTGGTCGGCCATTTTGGATCCGCATCTCTCTCCAATACTGAGCTTTTCCAGCCTCACTGTCTCTCACAGAGAAGAACAAGGCACCATTCCTTCCTACCTTGGTGAATAGGTAGTTACTCTTCCCTTACTCTTTCTCTAGGGGATTAACACTTCCCTCTCTCTATCGGACCTACTGTGGGGTTTTTCACTACTTCCCTCTGTCTTCACAGATCGCACTCTAAGGGAGAGGTGGTTCACTCCTCTGGACTCTCCTAATATTCCCCAATATCTTTACTTACTGGGTGGCACTATCTACATAGTATAGCCATGACGGGCAGGGCAGATGACCAGTCCCTTCCCAAGCAGGCAACTGCATGTACCACCAATGCAATTTAGTATTTGGCATGGGCTACTTGCAGACCTAAATTTGCTAGTGTTTTGGCTGAGCCAATATGTGAAGCCTGTAAGACTGCAGCAGTCACTGCACAATTACAATCCCACACAGCCCTACCAGCCAGCTCTGCGACAGCTACGGCTAATCAAACGAGCTTGGATTCTGAATTTGTGTGCGCTCTATCTCTAGCGGGTCTACAAAACCTAGCCAGAATTCCAGAGACTCTAGATAAGGTCCTACAGCACCTATCTACACAGCCTCACAGACCGGTCACTCAGCAGTCGGCCACAAAGCGACCTCCCCTTTCCCCACCTGTTTTGCCTGATGAACAGGAAGAGGCATCGGGAAGAGGGACAAATCCTATCCACAGATGAATAGGATCAGGATACCCCTAGATCACAATGAGAGGTCGAGAGCCTGATTCAGGCACACCCCACCTTTAGCAGAGCCAACCAAAAACATTTTCAAGAGGCAAAAGAAGTCTTCTTGTGTCTTTCCAGCCTTTGAACAGCTGGGTGACATTGTTAAAGCACAATGGAAAACGCCACACCATAGAGTCCAATTTTCCATCGCTTTACTCAAACTTATCCTTTTACTGTACAGACCTTGGTCTTCACCCCCAGCAGTGGACCCACCGGTCTCTAAATTGTCAAAGACCACCACCATTCCAGTAGCCGATGCGGCTTCCTTTAACAATCCTATCGACTAACGTCTTGAAGGTTCCTGCAAGTCGATTTTTACAGCAGCAGGCGTAACTCTCCGACCTATTATTGCCACCCCATGGGTATCCAGGTCAATGGAAGTTTGGGTGGAACAGGTGGCCCAACTCATGGCTCAGAAGACCCCTCCACAGACCTTTTCCTAGCTCCGATAGCAGAAACAAATATATATATAAACTTGCGTAGCAGTCCTGGACGCGGCTAAGCTCATCACAAGGGCTTCGGCATAATCCATTGCAGCCAGACGTTTCCTTTGGCTAAAAAACTTACCTTGAAGTGGTCTCTGCTTGGTCTCCCATTCTTGGAAAACAACTTTTTGGTGCTGAACAGAGAAGGTAAATTCTCAAGCTACAGGAGGCAAGAGCACTTTACTTCTGCAAAACAGACCCAAGAGGACTACCTTCAAAAGGCAACCATTTTTTTTTTTTTTCGTCCCTTTCGCCAAAATCAGAGCCAGAGGTCCCAACATGAAAAGCAACAAGCTCCGACTCGCCCCAGATTCCAGTCAAGGCAGAGCACTTCTTGGTCAGGAAGCAGAGCAGCACCTAAGCCCGCACAGGACAAAACAACCTCCGCATGAGGAGGTGCCCATCCCTGAAAGCTTACCCTTTGGCGGACGCTTAAGTCACTTTCGGGAGGTGTGACGGCATAGAGTACTGGACCCCTGGGTCCTACAGATCATATCTATCTCATAGAATTCCCTCAGCTACCTCCGAGGTGATTTTCCATCTCAAGGCTCCCTACCACAGAACCCAGGCACTCAGCGTGCCAAGGGGTTCCACACGCCCTGACTGCCTCCGCGGTAGTAATGGTGGTCCCTCAAAGGTAAAGGGGCTTCGGTTTCTACTTAAACCTGTTTATAGTACCCAAAAAGGATGGATCTTTTCACCTGGTGCTAGACCTAAAGGCACTAAACGACCATGTAAAGAAGCACCACTTCAAGGTGGAATCCATCCAGTCAGTCCTGGACATAGAGGATTTCAGGACGGTGATAGACATCAAAGATGCATACCTGCATGTCCCCCATACATCCCAACCACCACTGGTTCCTTCACTTTTCAGTGGCAGGAGAACATTGGCAATCCCTGGCACTCCCCTTCAGACTATCCTCCGCGCAAAGGGTATTCACAAAGGTCATGGCTGCGGCTCTAGAGGACCTGCGACTGCAGGGAGTGAGTGTCATACCATACCTGGACGACCAACTGGTACAGGCCCGTTACAGGCCCGTTCCATGGCACTGGCCGCAACTCATCTCCAGACACTAATGCTGTTAGGCTGGCAGATAAACTCCAAAAATCTCGATTCATACCTTCTCAGAGTACAGAATATTTAGGGCTTGATCTAAATTCTTCATTGGGAAGAGCCTTCCTTCCCCAATCCAAGATCACCTCAATGCAGGGGCTCCTGTCAGCTCTGCAGAAAACGGATCAGGTAGCTTTACGATTGCCATGAGAGTGCTAGGGACTATAGTGTCATCTGCAATTCCATATGCGCAGCTCCACACCAGAGCCTTACAGAGCCTTACTCCAACATCAGAGGAGGAACTGAACAAACCTAAACTGCAGGATTACCCTATCAGAACTAGTTTGAACCTCTATCAATTGGTGGCTTTGACCAACAACACTTCAGTCAGGAAAACCCTTCCCCGATCACCAGTGGACAGTCATCACAACAGATGCCAGTCTACAAGGTTGGGGAGAAGTATTGGGAGACCTAACCGTACAGGGACGTTGGTCACAGAAAGAACTACTCCCCAGCAACATCCTGGAATTAAGAGCAATCCACCTGTCATTGCTCCAATGGTCAGGCAGACTTCAAGATCTACCTGTAAGAATACAGTCAGACAATGTGACAGCGTTGGCTTACATAAACCACCAAGGAGGCACGAGGAGTCAAGCTGCCCTCTCAGAGGCACAGCAAATTCTTCTGTGGGTGTAAAACACAGTACCAGCTATCTCCGCCATTCATATCCCTGGAGTGGACAACTGGATAGCAGATTTTCTCAGCCGAGAGACCTTAGATCAGGGAGGTTTTTTCAACTGATTCTGGAAAGGTGGGGCACTCCGAAAGTAGACTTAATGGTATCCAGGTAAAACAAGCAACTTCCGAGGTTCTTCAAAAGAAGCAATGACCCTCTGGCCCTAGCATTGGACAGACTGGTGGTTCCGTGGCAGTTTCACCTAGCATATGTCTTCCCACCACTGGCACTTCTGCCAAGGGTAATCAAGAAGGGTAGAAACCGTTCTTGTGGCACCCTACTGGCCACACCACACTTGGTTCGAAGAGCCCATAAGTTCATCAGTGGACACACCATTCCACCTTCCAGACAGAATGGATCTGTTATCTCAGGGACTGATCCTCCACCCGAGTTCACCATGGCTGGCTTTAACTGAAGTATGACACTTGAAGCCATAATCCTAGCCAGAGTTCCAAAAAAGGCCATACCGACCTTACTAAGGGCCAGAAAGCCGGTCTCCGCACACATCTTCCACAGGGTATGGAGGACATTCATATCCTGGTGTAAATCTAAAGCCAAGGACCCACAGTCCTTGGACGAAAGTAGCCTATTGTTATTCCTTCAGGAGGGTTTAGAAAAAAGGGCTGGCGCTCAGCTCACTGAATGTTCAGGTATCAGCCTTATCTATCCTTTTTCAGCAGCAGCTTGCAATGCTGCCCAACATCAAGACCTTCCTACAGGGAGCATGGAGTATGATACCTCCATACCGTCATACAATCCCTCCCTGGGATCTCAATATGGTACCTTCTGTATTGCAGGAGTAACCGTTCGAGCCATTGCATCAATTCCATTACCTCTGCTGACTCTTAAGGTAGTTTTCTATTAGCCATCACTTCGGCTAGACTAGTTTCAGAACTAGCAGCTCTATACTGTCGTCCACCATTTTTGATTTTTTACAAGGACAAGGCGGTGTTGAGACCTACCCTGGATTTCTTCCTAAGGTGGTGGCAGAGTTCCATCTTAACCAGGACCTGGTGGTTCCTTCATTTTGTCCTGAACAAAAGACCAATTTGGAACAGTTACATACGTAGATGTGGTTCGTTCTCTCAAAACATACACCAGGGCTACCAAGAGTAGAAGGAAGCTAGACAACCTCTTTTTCTTACCAGAAGGACCACGGAAAAGCCTTAAGGCATCTAAGGCCACCAATGCAAGATGGATTAGGTCAACAATCTTGAAGGCCTATGAGGTACGAGGTAAGGCCACACCCTTCCGGGTTCAGCTCATTCTACTTCTTCACTCAGCACTTCTTGGGTGGTTCGCCTCCAGGCTTCAGCAGAACAGGTCTGTAGGGCTGCAGTGTGGTCATCCACACACACCTTTTCCAAATTCTACAAGGTGCATACATTCGCCTCAGCCGAAGCGAGCTTCGGCAGGAAAGTGTTGCAGGTGGTTATTCCCTGAACACTAGGGGTAAAAAGTCCCGCCCTCATGGGTAGCTTTGGGACGTCCCCATGGTGCCTGTGTCCCCCAATCTAGGCAAGAGAAAAATAGATTTTTTGTACTTACTGTTAAATCCTTTTCTCTTGTCCTACATTGGGGGACACAGGCCTTCCCTTCCTGTATTAGTTCAAGTTAATGTTGATCAGTTAATATCTTATATCATTTTTATTGTTCACATACCAACAAGTTCAAACAGCATATGGTTCATACCGTGCTTAGCTTGCATTGGGGAGGTGCTCCTTCTCTTCACATGGGCAATTGGTAGGGCTCGTCATCTCTTCTTCGGTCAGAAAACTGAGGATTGAGGAGGTAGGCGGGGATGAAGCCCAGAGGAGGAGGTGCCACTTTAACCTTTTAGTGTCCTTTCTCCAAACAACAGGATCTTCATCCCCATGGTGCCTGTGTCCCCCAATGTAGGACAAGAGAAAAAGATTTAACAGTAAGTACAAAAATCTATTTTTTTTTTGTTTTTTTTTTTCTTTCTGACAGTTTTTAGACTTTGTCTGATGTAATAACACAAGTTAATAGCAAGGTAGAATATTTCTTTTGCATTGGCTTTTAGAATGTTGCAGAATGATCAGAAAGTTTGTTTCTCTAACTATATATTATTAGCCCTTGCTCAGATGCTGCATTTTGAACAAACCATTCTTATGCAGACATTTGATGCCAAGTAGCACAATTATTTTGTGATCTAGTTTAATATCATATCATTTGACCAGGACTGAGTTAAAGGAGATGGAAAGGCTAAAATTAAGTACAATTTATCAGAAAGGTCTATATAAACACACCAGTAAACCCTCAAAGTAATACTGCTCTGAATCTTCTATCAAAAGAAACACTGCATTTCTTTCCTTCTATTGTGTGCATACGGGCTTCTGTATCAGACTTCCTTCTTTCAGATGAAACCTTTGGGGTTTGATACTTTTGAGTAAATTGTACTTTTAGCTATGTTTTTGGGGTCAACCTACTTTTAGGATTTGACTATACACAAAACACTGGCAATGCAGTAGACATAGTGACAGCCATTGAAATTTGTATGCACTATTTTCATTTTGTGGGGCTCTATATACCAGCTACTTACTTACCAAACAACCATATATTTTTTGGTAATCTGTTTATATATTATATTAATCAGGCATTTATTGCATTGTTGTCTAAATTCTTGTTGTCTTGACAGCTTCAGTATTGTGCAAGGTTGAGCCTGTGGGAAGATGGTTTGAAGCTTTCATCAAACGCAGGAACAGGAATGTATCTGCTTCATTCCAGGAGTTGGAGGATGAAAAAGAATTGTCAGAGGAATCAGAAGATGAAGAATTTCAGCTGGAAGAATTCCCCCTCTTAAAGACTCTTGATCCCAAGGACTGGAAGGTTCATATATATGAATACTTTTTAATGAAGAGAGAACATATTGCAAATACGTATCTGTTAATTTTAGCAGTGCTGCCCCATTTTTCCTTTAAATTAAGTAATTATCCAACACAGTGGAGCATGTTATATTGAAATTGTGTTAATCAGAGAACTCTTTGGGCAGGTTTAAAAATATACCTGAGTATGTGTATGGAAAACACCATTGTTACTGCATATGCAGTAGGCATAGCCTTGTCAACAAATCCAAGTGGTAAAAATATGTACTTGGATTTCTGCCATCATGATCATGGTTCAGATGATTTCTCCAGATATGGATTGTTATTTATATTTGTCTTTTTTTATCTACCTGTTTATTTATGTATTGCCTATGATTTCTTTCTAGAGTTGCTTATTATAAGACTTGTTAATATTCTCTGAAGGTAGTTTATGTGGGTGGAGTTAGGGGTTGTTAATCGGTAAGTATTCTCATAATACAAGCACTTTGTAGTTTATATTGCACTATGATTTTTGTAGAACCAAGATCACTATGCAGTTCTTGGATTGAAGAATTTAAGGTACAAGGCAACGCAGAAACAGATCAAAGCTGCTCGTAAGTCATAATCACACATATTAATATTGAACACGAGAAAATATTCTTGCAGATTGAATATATACCTGTATAGATAGTGTATAAATTATAGATACTGTATGAATTAATGATTTTTGCAAAGTAAATAGATTTTTTGATAGGTGAAGAATATCGGCTTAGATGGACATAGTGAGCATTTAAAAACTAATGTATTAGTCTCTGGTGTCTGCCCCAACAGTTTGCTCTTTAGAAAATATCCCTTCTAGATCCATAAATCATCTTTTTTCCCCCAGTCCCCAGCTACTTCTTCAACTTCCGGCTAAATTAGAACTTTTTTTTCAACCAAGTTTAACTCTGTTTAATCAAATGGTTTATTTTTTGCTTTTTTTTTTAAAATGGTTAGTAAGGCATGTATATAATTTATTCCGCTTAGCGAGTATTTTTCTCTAAATTTTATTGGTTTATTACTTGAGGGACATTATTATTTCCCTTGCCAAGGTAAACTCTTTTCAGTTCTTTCTGTTCATGCCTTGAGAATTTTTTTTTTTTTTTAAATATTTTTATTTCTGAAAAGTTTAGACATTTGTGTACAGTATAGTATTTACCAAATTCCACTGACAAAAAGTGCACACCAGGATTTTTCAGTTTAAAACTCCATATTTATTAAATAAGTTTAAAACAGGAACCGGCCAACGTTTCGGTCTTTTTCTAAGACCTTTATCAAGACCCTGTTCACATTAAAACATCAGTGTTTAAATACCTAAAAACATGACACTCACCCCTTTGTGCACGCCCACATAATCATGTGAAAAAAGGAAACACCTGCACCAGAAGAGCAGAGAAAAAAATAGTATAGTATTTATCCAGTTAGCATCAAAAACATGAAATATATTCGTTTGTCAAGCTATATTGTACAGTTAGAGTGCCTTGAGAATTTTTATAAGTGTATTTATCAATGGGTGAATATTACAGTTTACCATTTAATGAATGCATTTCTAAAAAATCCCAGGAATGAATAGCATGTGGGTGGATTTTTATGTGATAAACTCTAATCTCACATTTTGATAAATCTGCCCCTTAGTGTTATAAAAAATATTATACGGTTTGGCTTTACTGACCAATCACATGTAAACTTTTTGTTTTTATCTATACATGCCCTCACATAATCTCTAAAACAAGGTTTCAAGGTGACTGATGTTATAATACCGAAATAAATAACAGGCCCACATTTGTAGGGGTGATTTGCAGATGTCTTTTGAATCTCTCAACGATAAACATTGTTGTCCATATTATTCTAAGCCACTTCATTCTTTTGCTGAAAATGACTGTACAATGGTTTTCATTGTTATCCAATACCGCAGAACTTTATGAAACTTTAAAATAAAATAGAGACAAATAACAGGGTTGTAATAATCATACCATTTATCTTTAATTTTTTTTTTTTTTAACCAAGATAAAGCAATGGTTCTGAAGCATCATCCAGACAAGAGAAAGGCAGCTGGTGAACAGATAGTTGAAGGAGACAATGACTACTTTACTTGTATAACTAAAGGTGAGATTAAAAGCACACACGTTTCTACAGCCATAATCTTTAGTTGTATTATAGGATCTCTCTTAAAACATTAAATGTGCCCAAGGATAATGAGTGGAAGAAGAACCTTTTGGTTGGAAACATACCATATGTTGTCTTTGGTCCACACTGTATGCCTCTATATTGAGCACACTGGAAACAAATGGACTAAGATATTCTTGTGGGTGATTTATCAGACTTTGAGCTGGAACTTATTTTCTGAACAAGCAATTATTTAACTAATGACACATTTATCCAAGCCAGTGTGTACCATTACAGATAATTCATTGTTAAATCTTAAACTATATGCAATCTTTTGATTGATAACTTGTTGTTAGCAACTAGGTGAAAGTTACAGAGGGTACTGTGTATTCAATTTGATGTGATACTAAAATTATTCTTATTTATTGTTAATTGCTTCTTTCTCATTTCCTTTCTGTCTTTCATTGCCAGCTAATGAAATCTTGTCAGATCCTATAAAAAGGAGAGCATTCAATAGCATAGATCCTACATTTGATAATTACATTCCATCCAAGAATGAAGGAAAGGACAACTTCTTTGAAGTATTTTCTCCTGTATTTGAGAGAAATAACAGGTAAAATGCCAAAGCTGCTGCATGCTTAAAAACAAATGGTAACGATCTTCTGTTCTTTTTTTCATTGCTAGTATAGCTAATCTAAGCCTGTGTTATTTTGGCAACTAGCTACAGACCATAAATGGTGATTAAATATTGCAGGTGGTCAAATAAGAAGAATATACCAAAACTTGGAGATATGAGCTCCTGTATTGAAGAAGTTGATGGATTCTACTCTTTCTGGTATGTTTTCTTTGTTTCTCTCTGCCCTCAAGTCTATATTAAAGGCATAATCCATAACAAGTCTATATTTAAAAGAGAACTGTCATGAGATATAGTGTTCTCTAACTTTTAAGTATTACGCAGTAAAGTTAACAATTAAAAAGAATACAGTATTTTTTCAGAGTTAAACTTAAACTGACCCCCCCCACACCAAATTTGATGTCGTAAAGTCATACCCTCTGTCAGAAGCCTACTATTTGTAATGAATTATGGGGATTGTAGTTTAAATGTGACATTCATTCCATTAGTATGTTTAACCCTCCACCTCCACAGTTGCTTATAATGGGTATCAGAGAGAAAATATGCCAATGTGAAAGAATGCTTTAAACAAGTATAATCTCAGCCATAAAGCAGGGCAGGGATGCTTCTTTTGATGGGTATCAAAGAGAAGCTGTACCAATGTGAAATAATGCTGTGTTATAGAAGTGTTGCACACAGATATGATGTAACTAGAGGATGAGGGAGGGGAAATATGGCGGCCTAATTGAATGTTGTTGACTCCTAATTTCAGATTCTGAAAATGCTGGGGAGCTGTTAGAAATGAGTGATAAGAAAGTGTGTTTATAACACAAAATTGATGCAGTTCGGTATAGATTTAGTTATACTAATTAATCTTATATATTAGTGAGAAAAATGGTATGGTTTATAGTTCATGACAGTTCTCCTTTAAGGTATAATTGTGTGCTTATTTTTCTAATTCAAGGTATAATTTTGACTCATGGAGAGAGTTTTCATATTTGGATGAAGAAGAGAAAGAAAAGGCTGAGTGGTAAATTAAAGGGTTTAAAATATTGCTCATGAAATGTGTAGTCACAAGAAAAGGATAGATGCATTTGTTGTGGGTTGTATAAATAATTTCTCTTGTAAACAAACAATGCCTTCACAAAATATAATAGGCATATAAATAAGCAGTGTATACCATTTCAAGTTATTCCCCATATAGTGGTCCTAACTATTTTCCTCTGGTCTTATGGCACCTCCCTGCTTAGTTGAATTTTCTATGGAAAGTGTCTCTTGTTTAAAGCATTGCTGTCATGTACTGATTCGTCCCCTGCTGTAGATTTTTTTTAGAGGAGAGGTCTTCAAGACCAACTCTCATTGTTGGCTTAAAACGACCATTAAAGGGATGGGTGTGGGGCTGCACATGGAAGCACATGGAAATTTGTCCTACCTTCCTGTAGAATAACTGTTAAAATATAATACAAATGGGAAGCACTCCAAGGCTATGTAAAATATAATAAAAAGTCAACAGATCTGGACATATGAATTACAAACATACAAAATAGAGGGATTTGGTCAATGTACAGTTTTCATTATTAATTCAGTTTCTCTGCAAGTGCATACATTTTGAATGGATTTTTTTAGTTAAAAGTTTCATCACAAGCCATCATACTACATAACGGTAAACACCAAAAAGTAGTCCTGTTTACCTCTGGTCATATCTTTCTTATACTGGCACCTTTCTGCTTGGATGTATTTCTTTGGAAAAGTGTGTATGCAGTTGCACAGACTATATTACTGATACATAGGGCCAGGAAATGTATATTTATTAACTGTATCTCCATAATACTTTACATTTATTTCACTTAGCCTTGTAGTACTCAGACAACTACCTTTTTTGTTTTAATAAGCAGTACATGGTTCAGAATTTTTATGCTATCTGGAAGTCCTCTATAGATTATTCATAAATCACTAACGCACTTTTAACAAAAACTTTAGGACAACCTGTCCAGTTAGAAATAGCTCATTAAAAGTATCAACTACTTAATGTTACTGCTATATGATATTTATTAATGCTTGTAGCCCATTACACTATAAGAAACATGTGCACTATGAAGACATGTAATTGAACTAAATGCACTTACCGTTCTTTCCTTGTTGGTATTCTTAGTCGTGATGAGAGAAGGTGGATCGAAAAGCAAAACAGAGCTGCAAGAGCACAGAGGAAAAAAGAAGAAATGAATAGGATACGAACATTAGTTGGTACATGCCAAATGTTTTTTATTCTTAACTGAGTTCTTGGCAGCAGAGAGATAGTTTGACATTCTTCTTGTGTGCTGGTATAATGATGTACTATGGATAGGCATGATTATACATGCATGCATAAGAAGATTTGTCTATAGCCCTACATTATTGTTATGGTTGTGAACGTCACTTGTTTTTCATTGCCTTTGAATTTACAAAAGCAATCATACTTTGGAATTTTGCTTTTTATAGGACACCAGAGTGAGTACATCTTTGTTCTCAAATTGCTATAAGTAGAGAAGTATGGGAAGTGGCTGTCACCAGTTCCAAGTGTTTTGATTGCTTGGTTTTTTGATGAAAATAGTGATCAAAGTCTCTAGTGATGAAATACTGGGCTTTGAAACCTTATGTTTTGTTTTCAGGAGTGCTAATCATGTTTAAGAAGAAAGTGTTGGGCTGTCTGTCTTTCAGACCTTTCTTCTTAGAAAAGGAGGAAGAAGTGTGCTTTTTAATAATTGGTATTCACATATAATAATTGTATAGTTACAGTTCTAAAATATATATTGATTTTCTAGACAATGCATATAGTAGTGACCCAAGAATAAAGAAATTTAAAGAGGAAGAAAAAGCACGGAAAGAAGCTGAAAAGAAAGCAAAAGCTGATGCTCGAAGAAAAGAACAAGAAGAAAAAGAAAGGGTAAGTGAGAAATGGAAATTAAGTGCATGCTTAAAACTCCATGTTATTTTGTCATTTAACTTTTTGTTACTTGGGTAACATGAATGTTGATAGTGTTTTTTTTTTTTTTTTAAATATGCATATGACAGGTAAAACAAGCAGAATTAGAAGCTGTTCGTCTTGCAAAAGAAAAGGAAGAAGAGGAAGCTCGACAACAATCCCTTCTTATAAAGAAAGAAAAAGAAATACAAAAGAAAGCAATTAAAAAGGAACGGCAAAGGCTCCGGACATCATGCAAGGTTTGTTCATGTGTGTACGTATGTATGTACGAGTGTAAGTAGCTGCACTCACTTTCCACATGGAAGCGTATTACTGGGTAAATCATGGCACTCATAGACCTTGAAAACAAGTTAACAAAAAACAAAGTTTATTGAATGCACTAGAATAAAGTACATGACCAGGCAAAATTACCTGAGATGGCTGCCTACACACCAATATTACAACTAAAAAAGAGATTCATGTGTTGGGTCAGGAATTAAATTTTACATGGTTGAATTATTTGCAGTGTAAACAGTGTAATTTAGATATAAAAACGACACCATAAAAATCATGACAGAATCCCTTTAATGGGCTATGCAGTGTCTATGTACTTTCAGGACTCTGTTAACCCTAGGAATGATGAATCTTAGTTGAACAAACAGCCTGGTACTAGAAGTCTAAAATGCAAAAAAAATTTGCAAAAGACACATTTATTGGCTCTGATGCTTTTTAATACACTTCTGCTGAAACTTTCTTTTTTCTAAAGAACTGGAATTACTTTTCTGAAAATGAATCAGAGAGTGTAAAAATGATGGAGGAGATTGAAAAACTCTGTGATCGGCTTGAACTTGCAAGGTAATTGGTTGGAAGGTGTGGGATAAATGTTAACATACACTGTATCATGAATATTTATCAATAGCTAAAAAAACTGCCCACTGTTTATCAGGAGTAAAACTGCTTATTACAGTTAAGTCATTATTTGTAGTGCACATGGCTTTTGAGGGTGGAGGTTTTATATACATAGATATTTTGCTAATTGTAACTAAACGTTGCATGGTCAGAATGTATTCTTTATTATACTGATGATTTTACTATATTAAGAAAATACTGTAGCTCCCAAAAGTTTCTTTGAACTTGTCACACACAAGCTTATTTTAATTTCCCATCCTGTCACACGGTTCTACAAATGAAGCTAGTTGTTGCTGCTCTACCACATTGCACCCAAACCAGTGGCCCTTTACCCCTCTCGCATCCTTTGTTTACCTACCACCTCCCCCCACATACACACTCTGTGCAACATTTATCTTACATCTTCTTCCTTATGTATATTATTTCTCCTATACTCTGCTCTATGCATGCCAGTGGTAGACATCAGGGATGTTCATCTTGCTCTATGCAGGCCTCTGTCTTATTTGCACTACCACTTGTTCACTAGCAGGTAAAATCAAAATTATAGTTCAGCTGCATTTATATTTATCATATCTAGAGGCTAGTGTAGTGTTGATGACGTTCTGGCCTCTTGACCCCCCAGTGGAGGCCAGAATCTGTTTCCATTTGTAACAACTAATGGGCACAGGCACACTTATTCTGAAACCCAAAAACCGCATATACTGTGATGAAATGTGGGGCATAGTACAATCAGAGCTTATTTTACTTTGTGTTTTCAGCTTCCAGTCCCTAAATGAGACCCTTGCTGTCAGCACAAAAGAAGAAGGGAAATCTGCAGTGGAAAAACAGGTATTTTTATCCGTAGTGTTGGATATAGTTTCTGTAATTGGCGTTGATTACTTTATAATACACAAAAGTCATGAATATCCTGTAAATTATATCCTTATAAACGGTGAGTTCTGATGTCATCAGTTATAAACGGTGAGTTCTGATGTCATTTCTGTCACATGACTCATTGAAATTTGTGTATTATAATAAATAAAGTACCCCCAGGTGTAAAATATGAGGATATTAGAAGTTACCTCGGAGTTCCATGACCTGTATAAAAACACTCGGCCTTCGGCCTCGTGTTTTTATATGGTCATGAAACTCCTCGGTAACTTATAATATCCCTATATTTTACAAAAGGGGGTACTTTATTCACTATATAATCTGATAGTAAAGATGATTCATCCTGCACTTATAGGGTGGTAAACCGACACTGAATGCAAGGGGTACAATGAATGGATTATGATAATAGAGTGAATAAAGTGAAAATGAAGACACAACAGGGTAGCATTAGATAAAGGGATAATATGACATATCTATCCTCCTCTGTTGGCAAGCCAGGGCTGTATTTTGTTCAACACTGCATGTGTCTTTCAGATTGAGGAAGTGAATGCACAGCTCAAAAAAGAAAAAGAACAAGAGGAGGCTCGTATGAAACAATCCACAAGGGGAGCAGACAACTCTGCTATGGGGGGAGGTAGTGGCAGCAAATCTTGGTCAGAAGATGACTTGCAGCTATTGATTAAAGCTGTTAACCTGTTTCCTGCTGGAACCAATGCAAGGTAAAGCTACAGAATGTACAGAATTGGAGGTGAGGGGTGGGGTCTGGAATTTGAATAAACCCTGTTTATAAGGAAAGATTATTACACATATATCCATGTGTGTTATGTGAAAAATATTGTCACTGCTTGTTTTGAAAATACAGCTTTATATATCTGTTTTATGTTTACTTTCCAGGTGGGAAGTTATTGCTAATTACATGAATTTGCACTCCATTTCTGGGATAAAAAGGACATCGAAAGATGTTATCAATAAAGCAAAGTCTCTCCAGAAACTAGGTATATTTACTTATTGCAAACTTCTTTAATGATAAAGTAGGCCTTTAACAATACTGTATGCTGGTTATGGGTTTATACGTGGGAACCACAAAAGCTACTGAACCTCACAGAACACAGAAAATAAGCTGATTTAATGGTAAAGTATAGCTTAAATATTCCTCAGAAATATGTATGTAAAAGCTTAATTGTTTCCTCGAATATTATTTTTTGATTACCGGTATGTAATGTTCATAAAAGTGATCTGTTCCCACGTAACATTAAAATTATTTTTTTTTTCGTATGTGGGATGGGGTTGAAGCTATTGCTATACTACCATGTACTTTCAGCTATGTGAATTTTAACTTACAGCTATTGAAGTGTTGTTAATATGATGGACATCGGAAAACATGTTTTTATCAAAACGCATCAGTTAATAGTGATACTCCATCAGACTTCTGCACTGAAATCCATTTCTCAAAAGAGCAAACAGATTTTTTTATATTCAATTTTGAAATCTGACATGGGGCTAGACATTTTATCAATTTCCCAGCTGCCCCTGGTCATGACTTGTGCCTGCACTTTAGCAGAGAAATGCTTTCTGGCAGACTGCTGTTTTTCCTTCTCAATGTAACTGAATGTGTCTCAGTGGGACATGGGTTTTTACTATTGAGTGCTGTTCTTAGATCTACCAGGCAGCTGTTATCTTGTGTTAGGGAGCTGCTATCTGGTTACCTTCCCATTGTTCTTTTGTTTGGCTGCTAGAGGGAAAGGGATATCACTCCAACTTGCAGTACAGCAGTAAAGAGTGATTGAAGTTTATCAGAGCACAAGTCACATGACTTGGGGCAGCTGGGAAATTGACAATATGTCTAGCCCCATGTCAGATTTCAAAATTGAATATTAAAAAATCTGTTTGGTATTTTGAGAAACTGATTTCTGTGCAGAATTTTGCTGGAGCAGCACTATTAACTGATTCATTTTGAAAAACATTTTTTTTTCCCATGACAGTATCCCTTTAACAAACATTGCATATGCAATTATTTATAGTTACTGGGATTTCTAGCCATTCATTAGACCCTAGATTTCAGAATAAAAATAAAAGAAAATGTACAAATATATATGAGAAGGTGATTCAAACCACATTTGTTCATCTCAGATCCTCAACAAAAGGATGACATAAATAAGAAAGCATTTGACAAATTTAAGAAGGAACACAAAGTGGTACCTCCATCTGTGGATAATGCTGTACCTTCAGAACGCTTTGAGGGTAAGTTTGTGATTTATTTCTTTGTTGCTGAAGGGCTTCTGGCATTATATAAATATATACAAATATATTTACCCTTACAGCTTTAAACATATCTTACGATTTTAATAGGAAGAGAGTTTTTAGAAACCCTTGTCACCTATAGAAAGTGGAATTTTTACTTCTATCATTTTGAGGGGAACACAGGAACCATGGGGTAAAGAGCCCCTCCCTCTCCCTTAAGTTTTAATAGGCAAGAGAGTTTTTAGAAACCCTGGTCACCTATAGTAAAATATTGGAATTTTGATGCATGGTAGTGCAGTTATATACCTGGGGACCATGAGCTGGGTTTACTCACCCAGAGGTCATTCATGAGCAATTAAAACAGGATAAACTTCAGGTATAATACTTACTGGTCAGGTGTTGGCTGTTTTACCTATGCTTAGCTTAACAAGCAGCTAACACTCTGGTTTTAGCATTGGACTCTCTCTCCTAGGGCCCACCAGAGAAGCTGACATTGATAGTCTACTTTCACAACAATTCAATTTAGACAGTGCTAAGTTTCATATAGACCTATGGTGGAAATAAGAAAGTCTGATAGAAACTGGCTGGAGCGCACTGCTTTGCAGGCCAGTTCACACTGGGGATTTAGTGATAAACCTATTGTGTGCTCATTTGTTCTCCTATGTCCCTTTTACTGCTTCAAGTACATCAAAGAAAGCAAGTATTAATCATCGATAAACAGTCTTTATGCAAAATTGTGGTTGATGCTACGTAATTTTATTAAATGTTAGGTTTATAATCTTTTATGAGACCATGTTCATGTGTTTGCAATATGTTGTACTTCAGGTCATTCTATTTCGCCAGATGCCTTAAAGGAGAATTTAACCCCCCACTGCCCCCCTCCCTGCTAAGTGTTAGCCCAGAATTGTGTCCTCTGTAGGATTACTGGCCGCACATGCAAATTGATTGCAGCGGATCTCACGGGTGCCATCTTCTTCTCTTCAGTAATCTTCGGGTCTTCTTCCTTACCTTCAGCAATTTCCGTCACATGCACAGTTGTCACAAACTGCAAGATTGCTCCAACTGCGCATGCGCCAATATGCAGCTCACTTTATGAAAATTACCAAAGAGAAGATGGCTCCCGGGCGCTCACTCTGCATGTGTGGTCAGTAATCCTACAGGGGACACAATTCTGGTGTAACACTTAATGGGGGGGGGGAGTGGGGACTTATCACAGTGGCGGGTTGAATTCTCCTTTAAGAAGGCCCAATGCTTTCTTCTAACCATGGTCCAGATTTTTGATTTATCAGTTTGAAGCTCCAGTAGTTGGCAAATATTGGTAGCATTTAAAAATGTAGCTTCAGAATCTGTTCCTTTAGCCTGATATCCCTTGTAATGACCACTGTTTCAAGCAATGTGGACAAATATAGCAGTCCAAAAAGTTTGGTATAAATCTTATGGATCTCCTCTATTCTTTGTCTTGGAATGATAAAGAAATTATTACATTATCTGAAATCTAATTTGAGTTTATTTGGGCAAGATCAAGATGTTAAAAATTGCTGAACCTTCTGCTAAGAAGTAGCTAGAAATGTTGTACATTATGTTTTGGGCTTCTGTATCAGCCCAAGGCAACCACAGCCCTTTAGCAGTAAAGATCTGTCTCCAAAGATGCCCCAGTAGCTCCCATCTACTTTTCTGTTGAGACACTGCACATGCTGAGCTTATGGACAAATTTAAAGACCAAACATAGAATAGAAATGTCAATATAAGGCTGATTAGTAATTAATGCAGATAATTACATTGCAGCACAGAAACCAGTGCAACTAGCATCAGAATGTAATCACCAGCCTTGTGGCATCATCTTATATTACAGGCTAATCTCACTTTCTGCTTGATAATTAACCCCTAAGCTTAGCTTCCCAACAGCTGTTAAGAGCCCACTGAGCGTGTGAGTGTCGCAGATAGTGGCCCCTTTTGACAAGTTGGAAGTACTGGATCATTGTTGCTGTCGACTTTAGGCTGGTTCAATAAGTTATAAAATATGGCATTTTTAGGCATATTCATTTTTAGGGTTTAGTTCTCCTTTAAAAGGATTATCAGCCTGTAAGATCATGTATAACTGAATGTTATATCTGCGTTTGGCCTGTGGGGCATCCATTGCCTCTCAGTAGGGAGTGAATGATAGGAGTAGACTGTTGCCTGGAAATTCCTTAAAATCAATCACAGGAACCTGTGGTAGTTAAATTCTTTTTTTTTTTTGTATCGCGCACAAGTACAGTTAATTACTAATGTTGACAAGCTGTGAACACTATTGGCACACCTTGCACACCAACAATGGGTATGAATCCCACTGGAAAGGTTGTTCAAAAATTAGCAATTTATGACTGATCTTTTATTTATATTATAATTGGACAAGCAATTGTTTTACACATCTACTGAGTGTAACCTTAAAAAATTATGTATTTTTTGGTGAAAGGCCCTGCTGTGGAAATGTCTCCATGGACAACTGAAGAGCAGAAACTATTAGAGCAAGCTTTGAAGACATACCCTGTGAATACTCCGGAGCGATGGGAGAAGATAGCAGAAGCTGTTCCTGGCAGATCCAGGAAAGACTGCATGAAAAGATACAAGGTTTGTTTCCAATTTCCTAATTTATTGTGTGTTACTAGTGATGGGCGAATTTATTTGCCAGGCATAAATTTGCGAGACTGCCGCGAAAACTCACCAGCGTCCAAAAAAAAAAAAAAAAGGACACCGGCGTCCATTTTTTTGGGCCGCTGGCGCATTTTCACTGGCGAATGCGTGCCTGTGTCCAAAAACGGATGCCGGCGTCCAAAACGAGACACCAGCGGCGTTTCGAAAATTTCTCGCCAAAGCAAAACGGGACAAATTTGCCCGCTACTATGTGTGACCTTGCCAAGGAATTGGCATTTTAGCAAAACAAGCAGAATGCCAAGCAACAAGTCTGCTACTAAAATTTCAATTCCAGGGGTTGTCCCATACACCTGAAATGATCATGTGCCATTTAAAAGGTCAGAAAACTGTCTATATTTAACCATTTCACTGGAAATGGCTTTTAAGAGTAGTTGTCAATTAAATGGATACTAGAGCATCTTGCTTTCAGGCAAGCATTCCTATCAAAAATTTAGCATAGCCTACACTATACTAATGAAACAAACTACTTAAATAGAGGGCAATCAAAGTTTTTTGCTTGTGTGTCGGACTTACTGCAGTATTTGTTAACAGCCATGAATTTAAAGTTGAATTCAAGGTTCAGCAAAAGCCATTTCATATGATTTTTGGCCTGTGTGGCCTCTGAATAATCTTTTCCGACAATTTTCGTACCGTGACAGTTGGACAGGATACAAATTTTCTGTTGCATAACTATAATATCTATCTGACGATATCCATGTGTTAAACAAAATTCACCCACAGAGGAACTTTATTTATGTTCATTTGGTGAATGTCTATACTGTAGGAAAAGTTTAAAATGGAATGAAGATATGACATTTAAATATCATCTATACAGGATATTTAATAATGAACGATTTGTATAGATGGTAGTCAAATGTGGACATCTTTATCCACACATAACTTTCGTACGATTATCAATTAATGGCCACAATATTGTCCGAATTTTACTTTTCTGACTTTAACCCTACAATTTACATTTGAATTTTAGTTTATTATTGTTAAACGTCATCATATGAGAAATAAAATCTGAACGTGTATAGCCAGCTTAAGCCTTCTCTAGAAAGATTTTGTTTCCATATAGGGCAAAATGTCTTGCTCTGAATATACCGTATAAGTAACCTAGATGAATTTAAAGCAGTAACCTTCCACACTACTACTACTACTACTACGTCTGTTCATGTTTTATTTCCCTGATAACTGCTCTTAGAAGCAATTACCATGAAACCAACACAGCGCTTGGCATAAAATATAGACCGTTTGGGGCAGATTTACTTAGGGTCGAATATCGACTAATCTCCCCTTCCGACCGGCAATAATGTGATTTGCCATTGGGATGACATATGTATTGCTTTGTTGTCCAAAGTTTGTCACTTGGCAACTAATCTCCCTGTGTGTCACCACCCTAATGTAGCAAAAATATGGATTATTGTATGACAATGAATTACAGAGGAGCTAGATTTTACTTGCCACAGGCACAGTTGTACGCCGAAAAGCAATCTCATTCCAATGCAAAAATAATTGTACTTGCTCCAAGTCTATCCTTCAGAGTTAAGCACAAAAGGAAGCTGTGGTAAGCTATGGAGGCGTCTGCTATTAGTACAGACCATTCTCTTTATGAATAAATGCAAGACATACACTACTGTGCAATGATTTGACCTACAGTAAGTTGTGACTGCCTTTTCAAACCATACACAAGACATTTTTTTATGAACATATACTGAAAATTCTCTGTCACCCCTGGGCCATTAACATCATTTTGTTAAAGTGGACCTGTCACTCAGACACAAAAGCTGTATAAAGTCCTTTTCAAATTAAAGCATTAATAGCTGTTGTAAGCTCATTTAAACATCTTAGCTGTCAATCAAATATTGTCTGCCCCTCCTCTATGCCCTAGACATAGAGGTGGGACAGACAATTACTTTCACTTTCCATTTAGCACTTCCTAGATGTCACTGCTCTCCACACATTCCCCCTTTATCTTCACCATTTAATTGTGTAGCCAGTGCATGGGGATGGACATCAGGTCCCCCATTCTGGTGCACAAACAAGATTCTGAGATGATACAAGGCTTGTCTTAATAACAGTGTTCACAAAATGGCTCCTGCCTGCTTGTTATAATTATGAATTCCCAGACTAAAGGAAACAAGATTCAAATAATTTAGACAGTGTAATTGAAGTTCATTTTGCTTGACTAATGTGATAATAGGGTTTTGGATAATTTTTGTGACAGGTCCCCTTTAAGTAATTTGCACGTCTCTAGAACTGAAATTTCCATAGCTAGGAAGGTAGATTAAATAATAGGCGCAAGATAAGATCTCTTATGAAATACATAAAAGATGGAGGCCTGCACTTAAAAGTCCTCGCCTCTGGCATAATGCTCATAAGTAACTCTAAGGCATTCTGTAATAGTTTCAGAGGCGGTGCTGTACTAGCATAGATCAGTGTATTTGCACAAAACAACCAGTCAGACCTTTGCTTTTATTTTTTAACTTGTAGATTGAGGGCAACCACACAATATTACAGTTTTGTACCTGTGTTAGGTTGCACGGCTGGTTACAATAAAAACTATTATTTTTACTTTCTTGAGTGAGTCAGTGCAAGTCATATTCCCTTGTAAATAACCATTTTTCTTGCATTTAGTTGCACAAGGTTTGCATCTGTATGCTGACAGTTCTCTTCTCTCTCTAGGAATTGGTGGAAATGGTGAAAGCAAAAAAAGCTGCTCAAGAACAAGTGCTGAATGCCACCAAGACTAAGAAATGAAAATGTTCTAAATGTTTGAATGTTTTATAATAAAAGTGCAGACACAGTATTTGAAGTGATAAATTCTGTTTACAGTAGAGATGTTCCTAAAATACACAGTTCTAGTAATGCACATTGAAGAGATCACTTGCTGCCATAGTATGGTACTTTGTTCCCACGTCTTCCCAAAGAATTGCTCTGAATGCTGGTTCCTGTGCTTAGTCTTCATCCCTCTAGGGTCAGAAGGCAAGGAATTTCTGTAGGTTCCTCCATTGAGTACAGTATAAATCAGAACCTTTTAGCACATCTATCTAGCTGAGTGCAACAAGTCTGCCCAGTGCTGCAGGTGTTGGGATGCCTTCCTATTTATTCTCTTAGCCAGTACATTCCACTTCTTATTCGGTCATAATTGGGAAGTTCTCCAATGGGGCCTAGTTAAAACATTAAAAATGACAGTGAACACCAGTGACATTTAAAGGAACAGTAACACCAAGAAAATGAAAGTTATTTGTTTTTTTTTTTTTCAATGGCAATATAATATACTCGTGTGTTTGGTTTAGAAACTCTACAATATAAATAAGCAGCTGTGTAGCCACGGGGGGGGGGGGGGGGGGGGGGCAGCCATTCAAGTACAGGATACATAGTAGATAACATTTGTTCTGGAGAATCCCATTGTATACTACAGAGTTTCTGTTATCTGCTGTGTATGCTTTTCTTCTTTTTCATTGCTTTAAAACACTTTCATTTTGTGCTGTTGATGTTCCTTTAAGCAAAACAAAGCACAAGGTAACCAAGGCCTAAGCATATGAGCATCAAATATACTCTTGCTGAGTGGTGTAATTATTGCATTCCATGTCACAGCAATGTGTGGCTTTATTGTACTCCTACTGTCCTGTATGTACAGGAACAAAAACTCTGAACTCCGCAAAAAAAAAAAAATTCACCTTCACCCCCAGAGCAAGTGCATCTATATATGTAAAAAACACAAAAGGAGTCCTGTATTTTCTTTTAGTCTCCCCTTCTAACTACTCTTGATGGATATATATGTAATATATATCAATGGTGAACTCAATAGTAGCACATGGTGCTCCCAGAAGATATGCCAAAAAGAGCTAAATTAGTATAGGTATGGGACCAGTTATCAAGAAACCCATTATCTAGAAAGCGCCACATTACAGAATGGCAGTCTCCCATTTTATCCATATTAAAACTTTAAAAAATGATTCCCTTTTTCTCTGTAATAATAAAACAGTAGCTTGTACTTGATCCAAACTAAGATATAATTAATCCTTATTGGATTTATTTAATTTTTCTAGTAGATTTAAGTAATGACTATCCAAATTAATGAAAATAAATTATCCAGAAAAACCCAGGTCCTGAGCATTCTGGATAACAAGTCCCATATCTGTACTTTTTAAAAATGTTATGTTTTGTGAAGGTGAATTTCCCAGGTAAGACATGAAAGAGCAGGATCTTCTATTTGCCAGAAAAAAAAGAATACTCTACATATTTTGATTCTCAATTGCCTTACAGTAAAAAGGACAACATTGCACAGAAAGGATAAGAATTATGCAGGATGTAAACACCTGGTACCACCCGCATATTTTCTGACATTGCTATGAATATAATTAAGGCAAGGATTCCTGGTCTCCACCCCACAATAACCCTTTATCACAGAAGTACATTTTAGGGAAATGACACGTAGAAAAATTCTGGGTATTTTGCTGCTCAAGCATTAATAGTTCACATAACAAAATGTCTAGAATTCAATTAAATAGCAATTGCTTATATTTGTGTGCGTTCACAGGTCAAGCTCTTTTCATTTCGTAATGTTAACTGACCCTTAAATGCACCCATGGGTCCAGGCAATTGCTACTGAAATTAATGATTCTGGACATTTTGTTACCTGCTCCTAGAGCCATTCAACTTTTACATTCATATATAATGTAATTATTGCTTACCGACAGCAGCAACTGCAGGGCTCTTGTTATAAATATATTTGGTGCATACTTCACGTATTGTTTCAGCACTGATCAACTAAATAAAAGAAAAACAATTTAAAAAAAAAAAAAAAATCTTATTGGCATCTGCAGTAGAGTAAAATTTTGTTGCACATTGTCGATTATGGAGAGCATATTGATTGAATTCATCTCCTAATCTGTACTCATTCCATACCCATGCTACTTCATACAGCTTTTATTTAGGGCAGTGCTGTCCCACTGGTAGCCTGCGTCCAGCCCACAACCACCACCAAACCCCCAGCCCCTTGTGTGACCCCCCACATGAAAGTCTGCCTGCTGTGATTGCTTCCCTTGTATAAACGTTAAAAGGTTTTAGTACTGAGATTAATTGGCCTCTGCCTTGTTTATATCCTAAATTCAGACTATAAACGCCTGCATTGTTCACATCTGTAACACCTCGATTGTTCACCCCCGTTAAAACCATGTACTGTTCACACCTCAGACCCAGACTGTAAGTGCCCACATTGTTCACATACCAGAAACTGCTGGAGGGGCACCTGCATTGTGTCTGTATGTAGCACAGTATGAACTGTTCATTTAATAGTGGTCCTTATAGGTTTCCCTGCCTTCCCTATGCTCCCTGCTTGTGCTGTACTCTGCCTGCCCTATTCCACCCCCCACCTGTACTGTGTTAGGGGCCCCTAAAGTATTTAATCATGTTCGGAGGGGGGGCAATATGAATTTAAGTATGTTTTAATCTGACAATTTTGTTACATAAGGGAGATCCTTGTTTTTTTCTGTTTGCTATCACCATTAATGTGGACATGGTCTTAAAAGTTTGTGGTAATATGGGTGTGGTTTAAAGTGGGAGTGGTTTAAAACAGTCGTCAACACTGGCTTCCCTTATCGGCCCTCCACCACATAGGCCAGAAATTCCAGCCCTTGTTACCACAGAAGTTGGACATCATTGATTTAGGGGGTTGCTCTAGTTGCCCCTCCATCTTGGGGCCTTCTTCCATTAAGGAATTTTAACCTGGTTTTTAACATTATTCAGACTGTCCTCTAAACTTGTAGCTTCTGTTTTGTTTATTTATTTTTTTTTTAGTGTGGCTAACATGGAAGCCAATTTCATGCCCTGCTGTATAAATTAGGTGCGGTCTTGCTGCCCACAGTTTTAGGCTAGGGCCACACTAGGCGATAGCGCCGTGATTTGACTCGCGGCGACTTTTAATCCGCAATCGCTGGGGAAACTTTTGCGCTGGCGTCTATGGGGAATCGCGGCGTAAAAACACACGCGGCAATCTTTTTTCTACTGTCGCTCGAAATTGCCTCGCTGGGGAAACTTTTGCGCTGGCGTCTATGGGGAATCGCGGCGTAAAAACACACACGGCGATCTTTTTTCTATTGTCGCTCGAAATCGCCAGGCGATGAAATCCAGGCTTGGAGGCAAGTTTTAATTGCATAAAAACTATGTATAATGCCAACTAGAGCATCATGTAGGCTGGCAGGCCATATAGGGGCTACCAAATAGTCAAATCATATCCCTTATTTGTCACCCCAAGGGAATTTTCATGCTCGTGTTCCTCCCCAACTCTTACATTTGAACGTGGTTCACGAGTAAAAAAGGTTGAGGACCCCTGACAAACTGCCTAGTGTGACATTAGCCTGTCTTCTCATAGCGTATACAGAAAGTTGCCATAAATCTATGCATGAACAGGTAATCCCCTTCAATAAGCATGCTTTATATAGTGCTCATTAACATATATTGATCTATCATAGAGTTTCCTACAGAGGGGTTGTATCTGTCCATTACATAGGAATATGTTCCCTGATCATGGGCAACTATTAAACAGCACCATCTCAGACAAGTGGAAATCTGTCAATATAAAGTTAATTTAAAATACCATGCCATATAATTTAAATAGTATAGTGTATTAAGGCACTTTATCCTGCAGTGATGTAAGCAATGTTTGAGGTGGAGAAATATGCAACAATATTTATGTGCAAAACACAGATGACTGTGTCATATGCAGAAGGTGAAATCAGCAAAAATTGTATGGGTCTTGACAAAAAGCAAATAAAAATGAAAGAAATATGGCCACTTAGAAAGTCAGACTTACGTCAATCCTTGCTTCAAGTTCAGGCAATGGAATTCTGCGGTTGTAACACAACATCTGTCTGCCAATATCTTCACAAATAGGGGTGGATCCTTTCAAAAAATGAAAAAGCAATGGTAAAGATCAACCTATAAACACAACATACAATATCATTACTTTATAGATTTAATGTAATTTATTTAACTTACCATCAAGCTGGAGCAACATATTTGTTTTTAGCAGATTCTTAGTGCGCGCAACCTCATTTTCAGTCACACTAGTACAGAGTCTGATCCTTTTGGAGAAAATAGAAAAAACTATTAACTGGAAGCAAACTCTGGGTTGCTGAATAGGAATCCAATTCAGTATAATCAAACACATTGTAGGACTGGGCACCTGACAATGTGCAATCACAATTTGAGGGAACAAGCAATAGTGACAAAGGCATAACTGGCTCCAGAATCCTTACCATTCTCTCTGAACAAAATGCATCATATCTTCCACAGTGTTGGGCTCACACACCATATAGAGCCCCCAGAGTCCAGTGTCTGTATAACATGTGTTGAACGACTGAAAGCTGTGACAGAGGTTCCCATGACATGTGAGCTGGGCTAGTTTACTGGATAAATTCTGCATATGGAAAAAAAAAAAAAAAAGTTGACGATTCATCCCAGTTTTTGAGTGTACATGCTAATGTTTGAGAATAGACAGAGTATAAACAAAGATTCCCTCTACAATTAACCCTTTAAGTGGCACAGAGTAACAAGTAAGTAACAGAGCCATACATTCTGCATTCCCAGGTTCCGCTATCTGTAATGTCAAGAATCACAATTCTAGCATGTTCAGACCACATGCCCTTAGTAGAAGTAAAATCAGCAGTGCAGATGATAGTAAAGGAAAGACAGATACTTCTTAAAATAGCAGTATATATGAAAATATAATTTTAAAATCATTGAAGGTTTTCTAAGACTCAAATATTGGAAAGTTGCTTAAATTACATCTGCGTTCACTGTGCAAAATCGTATATTTACAATTTAAAAAACCTTTCATATATTGATATTAGTAGGAATAGGTTTTAAAATCAGAAACAATACTAACAAAATACACAAAACTGCACATTAAAAAATAAGTTTAAAAATAATTGACTGTACCACACCACTGCCAAATGATCTGTCCCAGTTTCCAATAAGTGTATTGGCTACCATGAGTGGAATTGTGTCTGGATGGGACCAACCCACTGCTTCTACAGCAACTGCAATGTGAGCAAGTGGCATTTTATCATCTCGAACGCGAATCTGTAAGTAAAAAAGGAAGAAAAAAAAAAAAGGGTTCCTGTACTATGTATGTATTACTATGCAAGCTCACAACACAGAAATACGCAGCCTATTGTACTATAAATTTAGGAGTAATGTAATAACATTTACAAAGGGGCAGTTTAATCAAAAGTGTGATTTATTTTTCCACGGTTCAAATTGTTTTTGCACCAAAAATCACACATTTGAGTTATATATTTTTTTTTTAAAACTTGTCTGTGAGTTAATAAGCAAAAAAAAAATTTGTTTGTAAAAATTTGCCATCTAAAATCAGGCGAGGTCATGTAGAAGTCGACGGGAGTTGTCCTAGGCAAAGTTCAAGTTTTGGTGGTTGATTTGAAGGTTTTTATTTGGAAACCAGATCAACTTGAGTTTCCGGGACATAAATCTGATCGATAGTTTTTCTCCCCCTGTCGTTTTTCATTGGATTTTTTGACATTTGAACTTTTCCATAAATACGCAAACCTTTGAAATTCGTGTTTATCCGAGGTAGAAAAACCCTCCTACAACTCACAAGTTCTATTCTTGATAAATCTGCCCAAAAGTACCTCTACAGTCACAGAAATGTTTTATCTTTAATCTGGAAATGATAAATACTTCATACCTCACTGCCTGTGAAGGAGCAGGAAGGAAGGGTTTCCCCATCATATATGGATGGTAAATTACCAAAATGAAACTTTGCCAAGTCCTGCAATTCGTCATGAGATACACCTTAAACAAACAAAACAAATTTATTTCAGAATTTCTAATGTGTAAGAAATCCACACATTTTATTTTCAACATTGGGCTACAGTATTTAAAAAAGGTTAGATTTTTTTTTTTTTTAAAATTTGCAATAAGATAAACATGGGTGAAACAGACAGGTACAGTTTGTGGCATCAAATACAATTTGCAAGATAAAAAAAAGATTTGTATAAAACTTAATTTTAGCATAGCACACATCTAAAAGGGTATAAATAAATAGCAGCATACCCACACCTATATTAAAATACGGTCTATTGTCAAAGAAACTATGGATTCCAATTTCCACTAAGAGGCAACCGAAATTTGAAAAACTGGTTCACTAAATCTTGGGTTTGCTTTGAAAATTGTTAGAAGGGTTTGTCCAGTTAAATGAAAGTACAGTGGTGCTTCAAAGATTGTGAACCTTTTAAAATCCTCTATATTTTTATATGAATGTCACCTAAAACATAATTTTCAAACAAGTCCTAAAAATAGATGAAGAAAACCTAATTAAACAAATCAGAAAAAAAAAATTTGGAAATGTATTTATTGAAAAAAAATTATCCAATAACATCTGCGTGTGGCAAAATAAGTTAATAAGTATTCGCTTTCTTTTGCTCAGTATTGGTGTGACCTCCTTGTGCAGCAATAACTGCAACTAAACATTTGCAGTTACAGTTCATCAGTCCTGCACATCGAGGAATTTTAGCCCATTCCTCCATACAGAACCGCTTCAGCTCTTGGACGTTGGTGGGTTTCCTCACATGAACCACTTGCTTTAGGTCTTTCCACAATACTTCAATTGGATTAAGGTCAGGACTTTGACTTGGCCATTCCAGAACATTCACCTGCTTCTTCTTCTTTAACTATTCTGTGGTAGAATAACTTGTGTATTTAGGATCATTGTCTTGCTGCATGATCCACTATCTCTTGAGATTCAGTTCATGGACAGATGTTCCTTTAGAATTCTCTGGTATAGTTCAGAATTCATTGTTCCATCAATTGTGGCAAATTTCCCAGATACAGCAAAACAGGCCTAAACCAGAACACTCCCCCCTCCATGTTTCACAGTTGGGATAAGATTCTTATGCTGAAATGCAGTGTTTTTATTTCTCCAAATGTTATGCTCCTTATTTAAGCAAAAAAGTTCTATTTTGGCTTCATCCATCCACAAAACATTCTACCAGTATACTTCTGGTTTGTCCACGTGATCTTTAGCAAACTGTAGACAGTCAGCAATTTTTTGAGGGAGAGCAGTGGCTATTGCTGTTCAGTTTTCTCCTGATGGTGAACTCATAAAATCAACATTTGCTTAAAACTTACCCAGTTTTCCTTTGGAACCTCTAAGAGTGCCTTGCAGTTATCTTTGATGGTCAACCACTAGGTAGGTAGGGTATTTAATTTCCTCCATGTGTACACAATCTGTCTGACTGTTGATTGGTGGTCCAAACTCTTTAGACAGAGTCTTGTAACCTTTTCCAGCTATATGGGCATCAACAACTCTTTTTCTGAGGTCCTCAGACACCTCCTTGGTTTGAGTCATGCTACAAATCAACAAATGTGTTATTTATGTGTGATCAGGCTTTGCTGGATCCCCATTCTTTAAATAAAACAGGGTCTCACTCACACCTGATTGTTATCCATTGATTGAAAACACTGGACTCTGATTTAACCTTCAAATTATATGCTCATCCTAAAATGTCACTTACTTTTGCCACACGCAGATAGGTTATTGGATCATTTTGTTTCCATCAAATACATGACCAAATATAATATTTTTTGTTTCATTTGTTTAACTAGTTTTTTTTTAACTAGGTTTTCCTCATGCACTGTTAGGACTTGTTTGAAAATCAGATAACGGTTTAGTTCACATTCATATAGAAATATAGAACATTTTAAAGGACTCACAAACTTCCAAGCACCACTATTTATATTTATCTATTTAGTATGGTTTGTAATTAAATGTATTAAATATATTAGTCCATATGATACTAGAGGGATATATAGCCAAGATTACACTTTGTAATATACTTAACATATTTTGATCTACCTTGCTTGAAACAGAACAGTTTCTTCTTTTCACAGCCACAACATGTAAGGGGCTCTGATCCTCTTGCAAGGGGGCCAGCAGCATTCCTGTTTACTGAACAGAGCAGCAACCCAAAGGAAATGAGCAAGTGCTTCTGAAATAAGAGTGATGCTAGCCTTCTAGCAAGAGAATAGGACTGTCTTAAATGTTATTTTATGACAAGAGGAACTTAAGAAAAAAAGAGAGTGAAAAGAAAGGAGGAAAACTATTTTTGAGAGCAGGTCCTTGGTGTTTTTCTGTTGGGAGTCAAAGATAACCCCCAGACGTTTGAGTTGACAAGATTAATGAGCATGCCACCAATAGACATAGTAGGGTAGAGTAGGACCATTTAGAATTTCAGATGGCTCATCCAGTTGGAGATTGCTAGAAGGCAGTTAGAGATTTGAGTCTCCATTTCATCTATTAATGAAGAGGTTACTAAATATATTTGGAGATCACAAGCATACAGATGAGATTTAACGCCAAACAGCAGATGAAATCTCCCAAATACCGTGTGTATAGGGGGAATAACAATAGATCAAGCACAAGACCTTGCAGCACTCCTGAAAATGTTATGTTAGCATAACAGATAGCGAAGGATTTGTTAAAAAAATATGCAAACCTTTAAAACAAGAATGTAAAATTGATGAAAGTGCTATTCTTAGCACTTTTTGCAATTTACGTTCATTCTGAATACCAAGAAAATTCACAATTTGCATAAGGAGGGAGTGGTCACCCATATCAAATGCAGGTTATACAATAATGATATGCATAATAATGATATGCATAGTACTTGCCTCCTGCAGCTGCTAGAACTATCCTTGGTCCTTTGTAATGTGTTGTTATATACTCCACTAAATCGTTACGATTTATGGATCTATGAAAGTAAGAGAACATTGCAACATTTACTAAACAAACAGAAACCACAATACCAACTGCAAATAACACTATTGCTTGCAGGGTAACACTGTCTGTGTTGCTGGACCTACTTGATATTCTCTGTGGGTCCAAGTATTGTCCTTCCCAGAGCAGTGCTGTGATATGCTGTTGCATGTAGGTAATCAAAAACCACTTCTTGTAGATTGGTCTCCACTTCCTGCATCTCCCGTAAAATGACTCCTCTTTCCCGTTCAATCTCAGCCTCACCTAGGGTGCTGTTCTGAATAATGTCTGCAAGGATTTCCACTGCTGTATATACAATGGAGGTCATGTTATTTGAAAGCCAAATATATTTATTATATGCATCCTCATATTTCACAACATTATTATTTGTAAAAATCAATGAAAAAGAAAAAAAGAACACATTTCATCACTAAGCATCATTTAGAAGGTTATCATTTACATTGTGCATGGGGAATGGATGGCAAACAGTCACATGTATGATTAAAATAGAACCATTTATCAACTTTGATCAACCTGGTTCCTTTACAAAATAGGTAAAACACCAAAGGCATCTTATTAGCATTAATTAAAAAAAAAAAAACCTTTTCAGGAGATAATCTGAAATTGTGCAAATATAAGACTCACCTCTTGGTAGATCTTTGGAGAAAGCTTTTGCATAGTATACAGTCTGCTCTCGAGAAGTGTATGCATTAAGATGAGCACCCATGTTTTCAATCTCCAGCTCCAAGTCAAGCTGGGAACGGTTTTTAGTTCCCTGAAAAAATAAAAATTATTTATAATACTTACTTCCAACTGTATTAGGATAAAGGTACGAGGAGCAATTTGGCACTTCTTGTGTCATGAAGGAAGACTTTTTGTCTGATTATGCGATTAAACTGGCAAGACTAAGGCGATTTTAAGTCTTTTAAAGTATTTTCAGGTGTTATGTTGCCTGACCCAGAGGTCATTTACAAGTGAAAAAACACTTGTGTCCCATTACTCTTAGGAATATTATTTGTGCTTGGTGACTAGTTCCTATTCTTACAAGAAGTAATTACCTGTAAACCTACAACGCTTGCCTTTTCTGAAGTCACTCGCTATTCTGTACAAGAACACAATGAACAGCTCAGTAGTTCAGCAATATCCAGATTCTCTTTAACATGCCATATATTAATAGACTTATTGCCACTGTGTTGAGTTAGATGATGTCTCACATACATCTGTAAATCCCCAGGAAGCTTAATTTAAAATACCACCATGATTTAAACCTCAAATTGTAGGGCTGTTCACCATAGGAAGACTTACAACAGTGGCTGTCGGGGGTCTATCCTAAATCACAGTTAGACTGAGATTTGGGTAAAACACACAAGTACTCCATTTACGGAATATGTTTACTTCCTTTTAATACTCTTATGTAATAAAAATAAAAATTCCCAATTTACCTTAAATGCCATGTGCTCCAGAAAATGTGCAGTTCCATTATTCATCTGGTTTTCATACCTACTTCCAGCATCAATCCAGAGTCCAACCTAAAACACACAGTATTTCACTTATAGGGAACAATAGTTACAACCATGGTTTATATTTTAATTTGCACTGCCCAGCTATCTTAGGAAAGCTTTTCTTTGTTGTACTATATTTTTTCAATACACAATAAAAACAGCAGAGAGTACATTCAAAATACAAATGTTTTCGTACCGTGCAAGTTAAAAGTCCAGAGTCCTCTGAAGCAACTCTTAGTCCATTCTCCAAAGTAGTCACTTTAGTCTCTGGTACATTTAGAACTGCTTGGGTTAATGCTTGTGTGGACCTGTTTCTGATTATTCCAGATCTTATGGACTATACAGATTGGTAAAAGACAGAAGTGTAAATAAAACTGACAATTATATTACATCCCCATTATACATTAAACTTTTATTCTGCACATAAGACATGTTGGCCTTTTCCTATATTCCCAACAATTCATGTTTTGCAATAAGAAATCTGTAGGAAAACAAATTCTTGAGGAGAACTAAAAATTCTCTTTGCTAAACTGGCTCTACATATGTACATACTTACAACCAATCTCAGCAAACTGTAACCAAATAACGGCAATTCTAACAATAGCATAATCATATTCAATTACTCAATTTAAATGATTACCAGATTATCTGACTATATATGAAAAAAAATATCAACTATAGATTTTTGTCTCAAATCTGCACTATACCTGGGGGGAGGGGGGTTATAGGTGACAGATAGGATGGATTAATAATTTAAACTTCATCAGCAACCTGTCAAATCACATAACAGCACCTGTTTAAATGGCTAAATACCCAACTCAGTCTTAGCACCAATGAGAACCAGGCTGCAAAAAAAAATTAAAGGGGTCCTGTCACCGGAAAACATGTTTTTTTCAAAACGCATCAGTTAATAGTACTACTCCAGCAGAATTCTGCACTGAAATCCATTTCTCAAAAGAGCAAACAGATTTTTTATATATTCAATTTTGAAATCTGACATGGGGCTAGACATTTTGTCAATTTCCCAGCTGCCCCTGGTCATGTGACTAGTGCCTGCACTTTAGGAGAGAAATGCTTTCTAGCAGGCTGCTGTTTTTCCTTCTCAATGTAACTGAATGTGTCTCAGTGAGACATGGGTTTTTACGATTGAGTGCTGTTCTTAGATCTACCAGGCAGCTGTTATCTTGTGTTAGGGAGCTTCCTGGTTACCTTCCCATTGTTCTTTTGTTTGGCTGCTGGGGGGGAAGGGAGGGGGGGTGATATCACTCCGACTTGCAGTCAGGGCCGGACTGGGAGTAAAAAGCAGCCCGGGTAAAAAAAATGCAGCCCACATGTAAACACACAATGGTTTTGTACTCATTCACACATATATTGGGGTAAATCTGCAAAAATTGATTATGATTATCGTAGCACAGAACACATAAGGTTTGTTGTAGTAAAGTCTACTTTTTGTTTACTGGCCTGGTGTGGGTTTATTGTGAGTGCTACCCCATCCAGATTTATGGTTGCCACCTGGCCGGTATTTTACCAGCCTAGTCGGTAAAACACCCGCCAAGGCCGGTAATACAAATTTACCGGCAATGTAGCTGCCGGTAAATCTGTAATATCCCTAACTGAAGCACTTGGCCTGCCCCAATCTGCAGAAAATCTACCTTTTCTTTGGCGCCTGGTCAGTTGCATGCCACCCCCTTTTGCAATCACTCCCCGACACTAAACATAATCATTTATATACCTATGTCCAGTCTGGTTCTCATGGGCTTTGGTCTGGCCCAACACTATGTTAGAATGTTTAAATACATTTAAACATTACAAATACCCCCCCCATGTTTCACTTACACTTTTTTTTTACCAGGGATCAATTAGATTAGAGGGTCTATGCAGAAGCCAGGAGGGCTTCATGTACATATCCAAGATATTTGTTTTTGCTACAAGATGGGAAAAACGTGATCCTCAAATTCTACTGAATACCGACACACAGGTATCAATAAACATAATTTCCCTTGTTATCTGGACTTTAGCTATACACACACCAGCTACTTTCCCCCTGGGCAGAACACAGAGCAGCACTACTCCATGGCATCAGGGAGGTGAAACAGACCTTTCTGCCGTGCTGTCTCCTGTACTTCTCCTAATAATCAGCTCTCTGCTGGCAGGCTGCAAACAGCAGACCGTTTCTAATTGATGCTCACTCTGCAATCCACTGATCATGTCTGCTGTCTGCAGCCTGCAGACTTGCCAGCAGAGAGCGGATTATTAGGAGAAATACAACAGGAGACAGCGCGGCTGCAGAGAGGTCTGTTTTACTGCTCACACAGTCAGGGAAAAGGGCGAGGGAAGGGGACTTGCACGGGCAGTTGACTCCCGGACAGAGCGGCTCACTTAGTAAGAAACAGAGCGGCTCCTCGGGCAATTGCCCGTATGGGCACATGGTCAGTCCGGGCCTGCTTGCAGTACAGCAGTAAAAAGTGATTGAAGTTTATCAGAGCACAAGTCACATGACCTGGGGCAGCTGGGAAATTGACAATATGTCTAGCCCCATGTCAGATATCAAAATTGAATATAAAAAAATCTGTTTGCTCTTTTGAGAAATGGATTCATTTTGAATTTTTTTTTTCCCATGACACTATCCCTTTAAGATAAAAAAAAATGTAACATAGAGAAATGGGTTATAGTATAGGCCACTCACGTGGCTTCTACATAAACCAGATTATCGTCATGTAAATTGTGCTAGTAAATTATGCAGTGCTTCACATTAATTTATACTAATTTATAATTTAGGAAAAAAATCATTACAAAATAAAATTGAATGCGATGGAATTGCTCACTACAGCTACAAATGTAATTGATATAATCAATGTTGCCATCTGTTTTCTTTTATCCAAAGTAAGAATTGAGCTCTCTAGACACAGTCAGCAAAGGGGGAGGGGGGGAGACAAGGGCAAAAAATTAAGGTGCCAGAGGGCACAGTCACACTGCTCTTACAGTAATGCTTGATCACTGGGTGAATACAAACTGCCTAGTTAGAATGTATTATGTAGTATGTGGATATTCAAGAGTTAGAATAACAAGTATGCTTTATATTATATGTACTCTAGATGGGTAGGCTGATAACACAAATCATTTAAAAGATGTTTCACTCCTTTGCATTACAATCTTCTATTGCATCTCTAGTTCATATTACACAGTGAAGGACAATCACAGATATCACTGTAGGATTACATAACTGCCTCTTAGATGTTACTGGGTACGAGCTCTTCTATAGCGAAACAATGAATTACACAGAAATCTGACATACGCGCCGGCAGCCTAAGTAGCCAATCCATGTGTGTGCTTGACACCACCGCCAGACTTGCCCACTGTACCTGCGATTTGCTCACCAAACCCCTGACTGCTGCCCTCCCGATACATCCACTTAGTCTCCTTAAGGACGCCGCCATCTTGGCTGAGCCAGCTTCCCAACGTCATTTCCGTTAAAAACGCGTTGTCATGATATGGAGGTTGTTTAGCTGCGGCACTAGACTAGAACTCGTGACGCAATGAGTGTTGTTTTGACCCTAACTTACCTCTATATACCAGAAAAAAAGGTTCTTTTGGATTCCATTTTTGTTTAGTTCGCTTCAGTGGCGTAACTAGATATTACTGGGCCCCACAGCATATTATTTTTCAGGCCCCCAAAATGTTTAGAGGTTGACTTGTTTCTCCAATATTTATTGAAATTGTATATGAATTAGGGCCTCGTGGGGCCCCTATACCTCCTGGGCCCCCCTGCAGCCGCAGGGTCTGCTTCCTCTATAGTTACGCCCCTGGTTCGCTTAGATGTCGTCCTGCCTGAGGTATTCTAGAAGCTCTTTAATTTTATCTAATAAGCTCTCTGGTAATTATACGATTACGACATCATAGTATTTTTCCTAATACTTTACTTAACAGGGCCATGGTTTATGTTTTGCCAATGAAGCTGAAATTTGCCCAGAATTTGGGATTCTGTCAATTTTTTGAGGTAGTTTATATTACATTGCAAAAAATAAATTCTACCACTTAAAATTCTTGCATCAATAAAACAAATGTTTCAGTTGTAATAGTGGTGGGTAGGCAGCCGTCTAAGGTCATTGTACTTGATCCTGAGCTTTAAGAAAGCGCCAGCACTTCACAATGAAACTGCTTTCAGATAAGATATTGTTTCTCCTACTAAGTGTAATTGGAGAAGTCGCTCTTGGACTTGGGTTCTTCAAGAGGAAACCTTTGGGCACATAAGCACATGTCCCATGTGAAATTTCAAAATTAAATGTTAAAAAAAATAATTTGCTCTTTTTAAAAATGGGTTTCAATGCAGGATTCTGCTTGAGGAGTGCTATTAACATATGCATTTTGTAAAAATCATGTTTAAGGCCCTCTTGCATTGGTGAATGCCATTTATTGAAAGCAATAAATAAATGAACAAACAAACAAGCATTATGTTTTTAGCTATTTAGTTTAATTGGGTTCTCATGATTTTTTCACTTGTAGCTCATATGTATGCAGAAATATAAAAAATTCACAAACTTTCATTAAAAGAATGTAACACCGCTGGTATATATATATTTTTGGCAGCCAGATGTCAAAAAGGGGATGCTTTGTCCCTTTATTTCTGATCAATTATTTTTTTCACCATTTCAGTCCTTAGAAAGATAAATACCCCAACAATTGCTGCCTGCTTGCATAAATAAAATGTAAAAGCCGCACCAAACCACTATATCACTATTTTATGTCCAAAACATATTGATTATATGGTATTACATTTTCCAATGATATTAAAACCTACATTTGAGGTTTCATTGTTTTCACAATAAAATATTACTTTCAATAAATGTAATACAAATTTCAGTTGAAAAAAATGCACATTATTACACTATAATGATTTACCTTCTTCCCATACTTGTCCAATGCATTCTACAGGGGTTCCATGCACTTTGAAAATTCCAGGTCCAGTCCAGTTCAGCTGTTTTTTTTTTACATTTGGAGAGTATATATTAAGGGATGTTGACACCTTATTATAACCATGCCTATGTCATCCTAAGAACCCAATCTTTTAAACAGAGGATCATGGCTCAACCATTCAAACTTCCAGTCCTGACTCATTGGAATGTGCTGCAAGAAACTTTCCTATACACTGTAAGTGACTCAAAATGGCCATACACAGTTAAGTAATCTACCTGCAGGCCAGACAGATGGTTATCTACAAGTGGTCATATACATACGATAAGAACAGCAAGAAGTGGGCCACACTGCCGAGCCAAATAGGGGCATGTTCGACTAGCTTCAGACAAGAAAGTTGTTTATTTCGTAAACAGAATTTATAAGTACAATGTGCTTGACACAGGCATTTTTTTTCTTTTAAAGATGCCAGCATTCCTATATCAGTATGCAGAATGATCATTTATAAGATTTTATGAGACAAAATATTTAAAATAATCAAAAACAATTTTTAAATAATTTAGATATGATACATGCCTGTACATACTGCACAGGGATACTTTATTGCATGAGATAAGTACTTATCTTATCAGTATATAGTAAACAAAAGATAAACTGCATTTGTGAAAACACCATAGAATTGTATGCAAACTGCTAAAATTTAAGAAATAAACACAATATATTGTTCAGACCTGTGAGATTGATTCCTTTTAACTTTAAATATCAACTTTATTTTGTGTGATTATTCTTAACTAAATGTATTTGATGGTAAACTCTCCTTTATTATTAATAATTATAAAGGTAAGGTCCCAAAATTTGCAATATGGTGGGACCTTTCCTTATCTTACATTACATTGTTAAAGAAACAATGTATTCACAACTGCTATTGAGACTATTTATATTTAAAAAAAAGTGCAAATGTGCAGGATATTTTTTTTTTTACATACAATTGACACAAACACACAATGGGGACAGTACACATTAATGATCAGTACACATTAATTGGCCAAATGTGTTGCTACTAATTTGTTCCTTGCTAGTATATACATCATTAATATGTCACACATTTATGATCATTAAATACCCACCCACCGTACCATACCCACATCAAGTAAACCCCATATGGTAACCCTTACTTTTTACCCAAAGGATAATTTTCATTTGGTATTTCCCTGTTTACATTATCAATGCAGAAAATAATCTCCCGACCAAAGAATTACTTCTACAGGCTGATGCTCCCCTGCGGTAGCCTTTTATAAATAAGAGACCAAGGGCAACATCAATTTTATTGATTTATGTATGGCATCTGGATAAATACACAATGCAATATATTCATTCTTCAGAATCTAGCAGCAAGCCCCAATGTGCCCTGTTAGCCTGGAGTGATGATTTTTAAACATGGATGCAAGGAAATCCAATGGGAGGAATATAGGAAAGAGTGTCACTAAAGAAGACACCTCTGAGGGGGACAAAATATCCTGCTCAGTCGTTTGAAAATGCCCTTGTGGATTGGTTTATGTGAGAAGGTGGCATATAAGGAACATAAATGTATGGCGGCTAAACATTTCTTTAAAACCAAGGACACATATATAAGATGACAAATTCTTGAAAAAGGAATGGTTACAGCAGGCAAAAAAACAAACTTATGAAGGGCTTCATTTTGCATTTGGACATTATGGCACAGTAACATTATGTTTCATATGCTCCATTATTATGTTTTCATATAATATTGTTTTTAGATAGAGAGGGGCTTCAGCCCTCTAACATTTTGTAGATGACTATCTTCCTAATTCACACGTATTTTGCTTGGAGACAATTCCAGAATCCATTTATTTAGTGACAAAACTTCATATGTGATATGTCCAAGTAGAATAGAAGAATTATACAAAGGAAATCATGTTTCCAGTCTTGACTTATGTTATTTTAAGAATTAATTTCACTGTTTTAATAAAATATAAATGTATTAAAGTATACGTGCTAAAAACTGCATGATAAAGAGCATACGGGTATTCTTGAAATCAGGGTCAGACTGGGAAAAAACCCGAACTCGCCTGCTCCCTGCATGGAACTATTGCCTCTGCCCCAAATTCCCTCCGACGCTGCTTGAAATATACATATTACTTTTTTACTTTTACATTTTTGTTTTCTTAAATTCTGCAGCATGTGACTGTCATAGATTTTAAATTCTGTTTCAAATACAGTAGGAAGTTTGTAGAAATCAGCTTAATTGTAAGTAATTGTAAGTATTTTAAAAACAAAGATTAAAGCACTGCTGGTGAATAATTAGTGATTACATTAGTGATTACACGCCTAAAGAGAGTTTGAATCTGTAATGTCTTTAAATAGAGTTATGGTGGCCATATACAGTATGTTTATGGTCAATTTAGTATTGCTGTGTTTATTGGGGCTGACCATTTAACAGTTAAAATCCTGCAGCAGTATAATATAATACAGCCTTTTGTGGCACTGGTTAAATAGTTCACTGCATTCTGAACTGGGCAGCATGTAACAGATACAAGGTGTTCAACAATGTTTACAAGCTAGTATCTTGTTAATGCATTCAAATAAACATAGGATAAAAGTAGGAAGTTTGTAGAACCATTTTTTCCCTTTTAAAATAAATGTTACAAGAAATGTAAAAAAATAGCACAAAGCACAGCCCTAAACACTGTAAACACTTCATGTACACACAAGTCTTCGAAATATTCATTCAAATTATTGTATTGAAGGTCTGAGGTACAGGTTAATAAATAAGCACCACCGATTCTGACTGATTCCTGATGAACGCATATGACACACGATTAGAATCCTATGAGAGAGAAATATTTAGAAATCAGCTTAATTGTAAGTATTTTAAAAACAAAGATTAAAGCACTGCTGGTGAATAATTAGTGATTACACGCCTAAAGAGAGTTTGAATCTGTAATGTCTTTAAATAGAGTTATGGTGGCCATATACAGTATGTTTATGGTCAATTTAGTATTGCTGTGTTTATTGGGGCTGACCATTTAACAGTTAAAATCCTGCAGCAGTATAATATAATACAGCCTTTTGTGGCACTGGTTAAATAGTTCACTGCATTCTGAACTGGGCAGCATGTAACAGATACAAGGTGTTCAACAATGTTTACAAGCTAGTATCTTGTTAATGCATTCAAATAAACAAAGTAAATCAATTTCTTTATTGAAGTTCATTTATAAGTGCAATAGATGAAGTAACAAAGTTGAACTCTGATTTTAAGACTGATTTTTAAGATTAAAACCTTTAACATGTCACTTACTTGGAGTGCCACTTCTTCTTGTGGAAGGACTTCGGCTTCTAGTCTGTAAAATAGCAGAGTAAACATTTTTTAGACATATCATGGCTACTCAAACTAGCTTTCTTGCAGCTCTCCAGAAACCACCTATTCCAAAGAAGTGATTATCACTAATGTAACTGTGCCCAGCCCAGCGTTAGAGCATTTGTATCTGGGCCTTTGTAAATGACCTCTGTTGTGATTGGCTCTCACATGTGGATTTAATTACAATTTAACAATCATTCATGAAGTATATCTAAAAGTTCTAAAGACAGACCTTGTGCTTGTTTTGCCTTATTTTTTCTTTTCATTATTTTACTCCTGACCACTGCTGTTGCTAGAAATATGGTTTGTCATATAGTTATTAATAACATTTTGCAAAATTAAGTCTTAGATTAAAAAGATTAATTTGGACACAGGGCTTAATCATTTACCTTTAAATGTACCTTTGCACCAGGATCAACTATGCTTGACAAAGGGTTGTCCCCCAAGACGTTGCACTTCCGCATTAAAAATTTTGCAAGGTTGTATCCTGCAATTGCAGTCTTATGTGCCAGTGTGCTTTTTCTCCACATGTATTAGGAGGTTGCCGTAGCCTCTATCACTGGGCACCAAGCTTCTTCAGTTTAAGAGGAATTTATGGGTGTGCAAGAGCTCTCCTTCTACAATTAATTCTCTTACTCACATCTTCAATTCTTCTCTGATTCTTGGAACGTTCCCTACCTGTTCAAGCAGGCCTGTGGCAAGCCTTTTCTTAAAAAGGCTACAATTGACCCACCCTGTGTTCTCCCGTATGACTAACTTTCTGCACACCCATAATAATCTGTTGGACATACGGCAATCTGGTTTCCTGCACACACTACTGACTTGTTTTATAATCTTGCATTTGATGCAGTTGACCACTCCCTACTGAAGCAAATTCTATATTCACTTGGTATTTGTAACCAGGCTGCATCCTCGCTCTCTTCTTACCCCTCTAACTGATCCTTTACACACTCCTATGCTAACAGAATCTCATCTCCAGTTCCACTTAATGCAGGGGTGCTACTAGGCCATTGTTATTCTTCCTGTACACTCTGTCTTTGGGAGATCACATCTGCTCATTTGGCATTAAATATAATCTGTATGCTGATGATATTCAAATATATTTATCAACCCCTTCATCTACAGTTGAAACAGAGAGTTACATCTCTGTCTTTTAGAAATCTGCAACTGAACCTAACAAAAATGGAACTAATCATCTTTCCAACTAAGCCTGGTCCTACTTCCCCCCTTTACTATCTCTGTTGACTGAATGCTTATTAATCCTGTCTACTCAGCACTCTCTATCTAGGGTTGTCATCTGTCCGGTTTTGACACAGACAGACCGTTTTATTGAAAACTGCCTGCCCGGTTTTCCAAATTAGGAAAATCGATAAGGATTCCCCAAGACTAACGCAGTGATCGGCCAATCACCACTGCCACGTCATAGCCCTAGCCCAATGTGTCATAGGGCCACCCCATCACGTCATCAGTCCGACGCGTCACATTGTGGCCCCGCCCCATCTACCCAAGGGGAAAGACAGCAACCCTATCTATATCTTTCCCTGACCATAGTAATAAATAGAGAATATTTAGAACAAACAATAACTATTTGGAACAAACAATTCGGCTGCAGATACAAGGTCACATACCAGGTTGTGACCTGGGCTATCCGAGTGAGAGCGGAGAGGGCTAGCACTTCTGCTTCTGATCCTTATTGAATTCCACTGTGAAGACAAAATATTAACATTAATATGATGTGGCATGAGTATGCCAGCACAACACTGAGAAGAAAAGTATCCAGGGCCAGTACTCTTAAGAAAAAGCTCCACCCCTGGTTCTTCAGTAAGCCACTGGAATCACTGAGGGTGCATAATAATTTGAACCCCAGTGAACCAACCAGTGGGTAAAATTTACTAGTCACCTGCTAAAAGTAAACATCTTATAGGAATTGTTCAGTATAAAAACTGACTAAATAAATAGGCTGTGCAAAATAAAAAATCTTTCTAATATAGTTAGTTATGCACAAATGTAATGTATAAAGGCTGGAGTGAATGGATTTCTATAATAGCCAGAACACTACTTTCTGCATTTCAGCTCTCTTGGTTTACATTGACTGATTACCAGGCAGTTACCAATCAGAGACTTGAGGGGGGGGGCATGAGTCATATCTGTTGCTTTTGAATCTGAGCTGAACACTGAGGATCAATTGCAAACTCACTGAACAGATATGTACCATGTGGCTCCCCTTCAAGTCACTGACTTACTCAGAGTTATAGAGCTGGCAAGCAGGAAATAGTGTTCTGGCTATTATGTTACACATCCAGCCTTTATACATTATGGGGCACATTTAACTAGGGTTGAATATCGAGGTTTAATTAACCCTCGATATTCGACTGCCGAATTAAAATCCTTTGAATATCGAAGTCAAAGGATTTTGCGTAAGTCGTTTGATCGTTTGATCGAATTGATCGACCGATCGAATCGATCGAAGGAATAATCATTCGATCGAACGATTAAATCCTTCAAATCGAACGATTCAAAGGATTTTAATCCATCGATCGAAGGATTATCCTTCGATCAGAAAAACCTTGGAAAGCCTATGGGGACCTTCCCCATAAGCTAATATTGGCCTCGGTGGGTTTTAGGTGGCGAACTAGGGGGTCGAAGTTTTTTTTAAAGAGACAGTACTTCGATTATCAAATGGTCGAATATTCAAACTATTTTTTGTTCGAATCGCTCGATTCGTAGTTGAAGGTCGTAGTCGAAGTAGCCAATTCGATGGTCGAAGTAGCCAAAAAAACATTCGAAAATCGATTTTTTTTCCCTCTATTTTCCTATATTCCTTCACTCGAGCTTAGTGAATGGACCCCTTTGTTTCTGGCTAACTAACTATATTAGAAACATTTTTTATTTTGCACAGCCTATCTATTTACCCAGTTTTTATTTTCACACTGAACTGTTCCTTTAACTCCATTTTCAATTTTTTTTGTTTTCCCATGAAATTTTTAGCCTGACGTGAAAATATATACAATATCAAGTGTGTGAGTTCTCCCAATATAAAATACTATTATATATATAATATTTGTTGCCAACAGACTGATTAAAATATATTGATAATCATATAATCTTACCAGAGCTCCTCTTTTTGTTACTGCCTCTCCTTTAACAATGACATTATCATTTTCCATTAAGGCAGGCCATACATGATAATATACCAGAGGGGCTGTGTGTTCTGAATCATATGTGCGACGATACCTAGAGAGTTATATTGTGATTAATCTGCCCAGGAAAAGAAGCAAACTGATACAGCAACAGAATAGGCTCGCAGACTTGCAGGCCAAGGATTTGAAATAAAACTTCATTGAGCTGGCAAACACAGTATGTATATCTCCCAACATTTTGATTCACAGAATGGCACATTAGACCCCCACCATACACATCTATGCCTCAGATCTGCCCAAGACTCCACCTACTACAAGCCCATACTCTGACTGTAAGACTGGGATGTATGTACAAAGGGAGTAGAGAATGGCAGAAAAGCTGTGTGCAGGACATATTTCCTGGCCAGCTCCTGATCAGTATCCATCCACCACTAAAGCAAAGTGAGAAATAAGCAAATAAAAGCTGTTAGTACCATTTACCGATCAATGTTTAGCAAGGAAAATAAATTCTTACTTGCTGTCAGTAAAGAGTTCTCCATCAACTGTAAATGCTATATCCAGTGGGGGATCTAAGGTCTGCATTGTAAAAGCTACTCGGCACACCTCCCGGATGAATCCACTGATCAGAATAAAGTCCACTTCAGGAGGGAAGGAGATTTTAGGATTGACATTCATGGCGCTGATAACCTCCTAAAATAAACAAAGATTAAGCACATTACTGTTTTTTCTTAAGAATTGTTGAATATTTTGAATAAGTATGTGTGTGTAACATTAGTTATATAGTACTATTTGAATATTCCACGCTGTAAAAATCTTTAAGGGCACTGACACCTGGGTGCTTCATCACCCAGTGGGAAATCTCCTCTCCCACTTGACAATACCTGCCCCTTCACAATTGCTGGAATCTAATCTCCACATGTAAAGACATTACATGCAGCGATTTCAGACAATCACTCAAAAATTCCTCCTTATGCATTTTCAGCAATTATACAGGATTGCCACATGTAATGTCAGTATTTTGCTACTGCAGTTCAACAGTGTGCTGAGGTATGAACTGTTATCTTCTGAAGAGCCTGATTTGAGCCATGAGTAGATGAGCCAAGGGTGCATTCAGTTCTGAGAAAATCTTTTCTTGCCTCCCCTGGTTCCCTGCTTGGCCACCTTGGAACCAGGAGGGTAGATTCTAAGGAAGGGGGGGGCAGTGTTAGTGCTGACACATATGACTCAAATACTATATATGGCCATAAGTATGTGGACACGCTGTTATGGGATCGGTCCATCCATGAGAGGGCGTTAAAGGTATTTATGTCTCATCTAATCAGCAGCTACAGGAAACGTTTTAAAGTTCCTCGTTGCCTGAGCGAACAACTTCTCAAGGGTATTCCTGCAATTTATATTGTGGTAGAAAGGGTATTCCTAAGATCCATTACGTTTCTGAATCTTGACCTATCTGACTTTGTTAAACCCTCTTACTGTGTTAGTGATCTCCTGTGTGTAGGGGAGAAGAGAAATCCTTCCCCTGCTTTTCTGTCTGTGACATCATTCAGCCCAGTAACAGGCTGGAGAGCGACCTGATTGGCTGGACACCGCAGTGCATCCTGGGAGGAGAGGGTGTGCCAGACTGTGAAGCTGTGTGTGTAGGCCCTGCTGGATCTGTGTGTGTCTGCAGGAGTGCAGAAAGAGGCTGTCTGACCCTGCCACGCTGCTAAAGCTTCAGAGAAGGAAAGTGCCATTGGTGAGAGTGATTCTGGAGAAGAGTTACTTGTGATTCCAATGTGATCTGCCTCTGAGAGAAATCCCTTGAAGAGAGGATTTGCCACAGTACTGAGTCTAACAGGAAGACAGGCCTTGTGTGATTTTGCCTGCTACGTGGGAAGCTGCTATTTTCCAAGGGAAAAGTTACTCTGGGGAAAGGTAGCACTACCAGGGGAATAAGAGCTCTGGGGAAAGGGACATTGCATTTTGAACTGTGTGCTTTTATCCCTTCCAGACAAGTGGGACTGTGACACTATAAGAACTGTGTTTGAACAGATAGTTAAAACCTAATAGGGATTTAGGTGGTGTCCCTTATATTCCCATACAGGCGTGACTTTTGTATTAGTTACTACTTTACAGTTTATATAAAGTTAAATATTGTTATCTGCAAAGAGTGTGTGTTTATTATTTCCTAGGGGATTCCTCTGAGGTAAGTTCCTCAGTGCTCCCTAGGTGGAGGCACTGCGCTGTGATTCCCAGTTCCCAGTACTTTTCGACTTGCAAAAGGGACTCAGGGCCCCTGAATTGCCAAGGAATCTATTATTTAAAGGGACAGTAACCAAATTAGCGTTACATGTGTATGGCTCAGCCTGCGTTTTTGACTCTGCTCCTGCAAAATTCATTGGTTAGATGCCTTGTTCTCTTGTGTATGACCTGGACTGAAACTAAGATTGTTACAGGCAGCATGCCTGGAATCTATCTTATTCTCAAGTTATCATTGAGCCCTGCTGTCTGCTTAGTTCAGTAATTAACTCTGACTATACTTGTCATCTAGAAACAAGGATTCCATGTAATACACACCTTCTTAGTATTCAAAGTGGATTCATTCCTATAACAGTAATTAGTATGTTTTGGGTAGCCGAGGATGAGTAGAGTATAACAGTGCTTTATCAGCAGAGTCATGCAGGCATTACAAGCTTTCACTTTTAAGCTACCAGGAAGTATGCACAGTATAATGAGCACAGTGACATCTACAGGCTTGCATGAACACCACATACTCCCCCTATAGTAGGAAAGTATTTGGAAAACTATAATAACAGCAACAATTAAACAGTATGCATTTTTAAACAATATGATACATTCTTCACATCACAAAGTCCTTGTAAGGGCGACCCTCCGACACCATTAAATCATCTTCCTGAGTTGTTTCTGTCTCGCTGGGCTGGAGGCAGCGCAATCCCTCAACAGGCTGGAGTCCTGTTTTCATATTTTCATTTATAATTAGCCTATGGTGGGATTGCGCTGCCCCCAGCCCAGCTGCCAGACATTTCTGCTCACAGGACACTTTTTAAAGGTGAAATATAAACTTACATTAACACTGGACTGGACATCATACAGATCTAGGTTGCCAACAATGTAGTCAATGACAGCATCTTCCAGTGGTTCAGGTCCCATGTGAGAAGGAGATAGGGATTTACATACTCGGAGTCTAAACTGCCTAAAGGCCATCTTAGCAGAATGGAAGGATTCCTGTACAAAATACAGATATATAAGCATGTTCAAGTTCCTTTCTATTTTAGCAATCATAATCGATTTTGAAAATAACACTATGCAGCAGGAACAGGCAACACCAGTCAGAAATAGAACAATAGCTTTCTTCCAGAACAGAAAGACGCAACTAGTGGTGCATTCAAGGGGCAAGCGGCAGCTGAATGTACTGAGTGCAGAGGCCTGCAGCAATTTACACAATGCAGAGACACTTGAGGTCGGAAATGACCCCTACAGGATCTAGCTGTGCCACATACCTGAAACATAAAATTTCCTTTCAAACTGGTATCTGATTAGTCTACTTTTAAATACAAAGGTGCATACTGTATTTATTAACATTAGAGACAGACATCTGTCTAGGAGGTGACTGTTTAAATATAGTTGTTGATTGGTTGCTATGGGCAACATCACTGGTGATGTCTGTCTCCAATCTTAAAGGAGAACGAAAGCCCCAGGGCGCAAAACCCCTCCCCCCCTCCCCTCCGTTGCCCCCCCTCCCTCCTCCCCCCTGGCCTACCCCTCCCCCTGGGCAAATGCCCCTAACTTGTTACTCACCCCTCTGCGCAGGTCCTGTCCATGGAGTTCGCAGTCGCCATCTTCTTCCACTCGCGTCTTCTTCCTGCTCTGACCGGCGTTTTCTGGCGCATGCGCAGTAGGAACAGTTACCGGTACGGCTCTACTGCGCATGCGCCGAATGTCACGAAGTTTTCCGATTTCACTTCGTGACATTCGGCGCATGCGCAGTAGAGCCGTACCGTAACTGTTCCTACTGCGCATGCGCCAGAAAACGCCGGTCAGAGCAGGAAGAAGACGCGAGTGGAAGAAGATGACGACTGTGAACTCCATGGACAGGACCTGCGCAGAGGGGTGAGTAACAAGTTAGGGGCATTTGCCCAGGGGGAGGGGTAGGCCAGGGGGGAGGAGGGAGGGGGGGCAACGGAGGGGAGGGGGGGAGGGGTTTTGCGCCCTGGGGCTTTCGTTCTCCTTTAACAAATACACCCCTAAAGGTGCAAACTAAGATATAGCTCCATACCACAGTGGCAATAAATATGATCCTCTGAACCATGTCCAGATCTTGAATGTAGCGTCTAAGAAGGGTCTGTGCATCCAGACGATCATTAGCAAAAATATCATTAAATCTAGATATTAGGCGGGCTTGACGAGAGGCACTGGTAAGTTTGGCAGAGGTAGGGGACTCACTCCTGGCAAATGGACTAGATGATCTGCTAGAATGTCGAATAGGGCTAGGAGATCGGCTTCTTGAAAGTCTACAATAAGAAAAATTTGAAATCAAATCATATACAATCTTTAGTATACTGTTGTGCAGTATTTAAAATAATATATTTTTTAGACTTTTTATGATGAATGTATTTTGTGCATTTTAACTAATGCTAAATGCAATTTTGGTCGGTAATGAGTCACTGAGTTGTCAGATGAATACTTATGGTTTCAATTGTGTCCATTAATCGTATGAAGTACAAAAGGCATTAAAGGAACAGCAAGCACCTATATTTAGCTCAGTGAATAGGACTTAGGTTGAAAATGTCATCGGAAAACATGGTTTTTTTTTCAAAACGCATCAGTTAATAGTGCTACTCCAGCAGAATTCTGCGCTGAAATCCATTTCTCAAAAGAGCAAACAGATTTTTTATATATTCAATTTTGAAATCTGACATGGGGCTAGACATTTTGTCATTTTCCCAGCTGCCCCTGGTCATGTGACTTGTGCCTGCACTTTAGGAGAGAAATGCTTTCTGGCAGGCTGCTGTTTTTCCTTCTCAATGTAACTGAATGTGTCTCAGTGAGACATGGGTTTTTACTATTGAGTGTTGTTCTTAGATCTACCAGGCAGCTGTTATCTTGTGTTAGGGAGCTGCTATCTGGTTACCTTCCCTTTGTTCTTTTGTTTGGCTGCTGGGGGGGGGGGGAAGGGAGGGGGGTGATATCACTCCAACTTGCAATACAGCAGTAAAGAGTGATTGAAGTTTATCAGAGCACAAGTCACATGACTTGAGGCAGCTGGGAAATTGACAACATGCCCCATGTCAGATTTCAAAATTGAATATAAAAAAAAATCTGTTTGCTCTTTTGAGAAATGCAGAATTCTGCTGAAGCAGCACTATTAACTGATTCATTGTTTTCCCATGACAGTATCCCTTTAAACATGCTATTGCTGCCTTGTTTTAATTAACAGCATAAGTGCAGTATCGTCACATTTAATTTCACTAATTGGGCGGAGCATGATTCAATACTATGACACATAGGGCAATTGTTATCAAAAGTCCAGAAGGTAAAATGTTGCATTTCATTATTTTGAAGAAGAATCATGATGCATATGGAACTCTTGGACATAAATGTACCAACAATTTCAGGTTATATTTTTATCAAGTGAAATAATCCTCATTTTATGGTGATATTTGTTTCCAAATGACAAAAGCCACAAACTGTCCAGGGGTTCTGGTCTCATTTTTGCATAACATTATCAAAGGGGATCAAAATGTACTTTTGTGTACTTTTCACAGATAGGTGAATATTTCAGTTGCCAAACATTAACTGGTGATCAGTCTACAAGCCAACATCAGTCTTACGCAACTTGAAATAATTATTTTACATTTGTTTTGTAAAGATACATATTTTTAAAGACAAGTGCCACCATACCTGCTTTTTAATATACTACTCTCAGATGACAAAATGGAGATCTCATCCTTCAGCAGACGTATTTGGCGTTCATATTCATCAATGGAATCTAGAGATCTTAACTCTAACTTCTCTCTAGCAGCTCTCAACCTAAAACCAGGTCAAAAGACTACATTGCAAAAAAATACACAATACATACCTCCCAACATTTAGGAAACAGAAAGAGGGACAAAAAGATTTGGCGCACGTAGCGCGTATTTAGAATGTTTTCTCTTGGTACCTAATGCTATGTGGTAGATAAGATGCCAGAAAGTGAAAGCTTTGAGGCGATTTTCAGGTATTTCATCAAAACTGACAATTTTGGGACAGTATTGCTACTCAGTAGTTTGGAGTAGAAATGCATGGTTACCCATTTTGGATTCGACTGAACATGAAATTTCTAAAAATATATGGTTTTTGGAGTCAAACTTATTTATGGTGTCTTTAATAATTTGGTAATCCTTTGCACTCAGCATCAAACTGTACAGTGGATCCCTGGCATTCATATTTAGGATGGTTTCCCTTAGCTGTGTGGGAGATATGACGCTAGACAGTGGAAACTTTGATGCAATTTTCAGTTATTTAATCAAAACTGACAATTTTGGGAAAGCATTGTGACTCAGTAGTTTGGGGTAGAAAGACATGGTTACCCATTTTGGTTCGGCTGAATGTGTACTTTCCAACAATATATGGTATTTGGGGGTCAACATATATTTTTGTGTTTCTTACCAGCAGTTTTGGTAGATAAACGAAACCCCCCCCGAGGAAATGCCCCAAAAGTGAGAGACCATAAAATGTTCAAAAACCTTCTGTCACTGAGTGCAAATGAAATGGGGAAAGTCTGCTGGCATTGAAAGGGTTAATATACTGCAGTTTACCAAGGGATTTCGTTGTCATTTGAAAAAAAATATGCAATACAAATATTGTATTACAGAAATATGTTCTAAAGATTATAGGGATAGTCCACTAAGGGGGCAAGGCACAAAGCACAAAAGTCTATAGGACATTACAATATATTTTTCTCCACAGTGCATCATGCCAACTTTTGTGGCCTAGTGCTATCAGGTGCTATTCTTTGTAAGGCAAACAGAGCTGTCAGGTACAACTTTAAAGGAGAAGGAAATCCCCAGGGCGCTAAACCCCTCCCCCCCTACCCTGTGCTGCCCCCCCTCCCTCCTCCCCCCTGGCCTACCTGTCCCCCTGGGCAAATGCCCCTAACTTTTTACTCACCCCTCTGCGCAGGTCCTGTCCACGGAGTTCGCAGTCGCCATCTTCTCCCACGCGCGTCTTCTTCCTGCTCTGACCGGCGTCTTCTGGCGCATGCGCAGTAGGAACAGGTACCGGTACGGCTCTACTGCGCATGCGCCGAATGTCACGAAGTTTTCCGATTTCACTTTGTGACATTCGGCGCATGCGCAGTAGAGCCGTACCGGTACCTGTTCCTACTGCGCATGCGCCAGAAGACGCCGGTCAGAGCAGGAAGAAGACGCGCGTGGGAGAAGATGGCGACTGCGAACTCCGTGGACAGGACCTGCGCAGAGGGGTGAGTAAAAAGTTAGGGGCATTTGCCCAGGGGGACAGGTAGGCCAGGGGGGAGGAGGGAGGGGGGGCAGCACAGGGGGGGGAGGGGTTTAGCACCCTGGGGGTTTCCTTCTCCTTTAAGGCTACTCAAAGGGCATGCATATGGCTATGACGTCCCATGCAGGGCGTTGCATCCATGCAGAGGTAAGGTAGATATGGAGACCTTTGCTATGGGCCAGATTTACTAAGCTCGAGTGAATAATTTGAATAAAAAAATATTTGAATTCCGAAGTAATTTTTTGGGTACTTCGACCATCAAATTGGTCAAATTCAATCAAAGTTGATCGAATCGAATGATTCGAACGATTCAAAGTAAAAATCATTCGACTATTCGACCATTCGATAATCGAAGTACTGTCTCTTTAAAAAAAACTTTGACTTTATACTTCGCTACTTTAAACCTACCGAAGTCCAAGTTTTTTTGGTTGAATAAAAATCCTTCGATCGATCGCTTATAATCGTTCGATCAAAGCTTTTGCGGTATTTGAATTCAAAGGATTTTACTTTGAGGGTCGAATTCGAGGGTTTTTTAACCCTCAAAATTCGACCCTTGATAAAGCTGCCCCTTAATGTCTGTTTATGTACATGGTATTGTGCCACTGTGCTTTGTGCTATGAGTAGATGTACTTATCCAAAAGGCATGCTTTGTGCCTTTTAGTATTCTAGCACAACATTGCATTACTATAAAGCTATTGTGAATAGATAAATAAACAACAACAGTACAGCATAATTTACTTTAAAGAGTTACGGCTCATTAAACATAAATAATATCTACTTAATTTCAGGACCAACATGATCACCTTTACAAGCTTGAAAACACGGTACATATGACACTAAAATAAAGGATCATTAAGCCCACACTTTTATATTTTTTGATTGCCTTTTTGTCTATACTGCATGTTGAGCTCTCAATGGATTAAAGGATTTAATATAAGTGTTAGTTTCCTTACTCTGCTCGTAGTTGTAATATCTCTTCCTCAGTTGCCAATAAAGTTTTTGCAGATTTGGTTTTGGTGTCTTCTAGATCCATTTGTGTTTCTAATAATCTGGAGTTCAAAAAAAAAAATCATAATTGATCAATTCAAATTTTCTGGAAACTTCAAACAAATGATGCATTTATCACTAAAAAAAATGGATGTCAATAGAAATTGTAGGCTGTTTTCGGTTCAAACTTTCTAATTATTTCCTTGCACCCAGTGAGCCTTTCTGAGCCGAAGTGTAAGTGATGATGTATTAGTGATGTGTGAGTCAAAAAAATTCCTGCAATGAACCTAAACCACCTTCATCCAACCAGGCCCACCGCAAATATAAATTACTAGACATTAAGCCAGTTAAATTAACGGGCGCTAGAACATAGGCCGCCAGAGACGGTCCGTGGGGCACATGCGCAGTAACGGTGGGGCACATGCGCAGTAGCGCAATCCCACGGACACAGGGACAGGATGCAGAGACACTTCAACTTTATTATATAGGATTACTTAAATATAAATATTTCTGCAACCAGCCCATCTCTGACATTTCTGACATCAGCAAGTAGTTTTGTCTAACAAAAATTGGGGTTTGGACAGGGCGGGGAAGGATGAAGAGGATGGGCTGGCAGAAAGTCATGCCTGCGTCACACCTAATGTGTAGCTACCTTTTTCTGACTTCACAAAGCATATATTTTTCCTAATTATTTGTGATGAAGAAGCATTTTAGGGAGCTTTGTTGGCCGCAGTAGGGTAACTTCATTGCAGGGGAGAAATCAACCTGTTGGCCATTGCCCTTAAAGTTAGGTTGACTTGACAAGCTTCTGGGAAGGTTCATTAACATTACATAAAATATTGCTGAAAAAATGGTATCGAGGAATTTAAATATGAACAGGATAGAAGTAAATCTTATTTTAGGTAATGTGATTTTTTAAATTCCAATGTTATTACAGACTGTAGATAACTTAATTATTTTTAATGGTGTACATGGGTGCCTAAAAGGACAGAAATCAATGTGGACTACTCTGTGTGAAATTCTTGTTTATAGAATATGTTGTGATGCAGTACTGCCATACTGTACTTACTCTTGTCTGACAGAGTTTAGCTCAATACGTGTTGATGATAGCTTGGATTCTACTTCATTCAGTTCTCTTTCATGGCTTGTGGATAGTTTTCTTTCCATTGATTCCTGAAATGTAAATATGTGGGATTAAAATGCATCTTTTCTAACAAACTATCCTTAACAAAAAAAGACAATGGTCACATTTGTTTGCAAACAAAAAAAGGACTAGCCTTTTAACTATGTGTCTTAGTAGCCTCAAACCATACTATCACTCGCTTTGTCACCCCTTGGGCTTTTAAAGGAATTGTTCAGTATTAAAATAAAAACTGGGCAAATAGATAGGTTATGCAAAATGTTTCTAATATAGTTAGTTAGGCAAAAATGTAATGTTTAAAGGCTGGAGTGATTGGATGTCTAACATAATTGCCAGAACACTACTTCCTGCATGTGCTTTTTAATTGTACCCTAAAAGTATTTGTCAAATTAATTTACATTATTTATCTGATACCCAGTTCTTATATGAGGCAGGTGCCATATTTGTCGTGCAATAGTCTGTTAATTAGAATTAGTTATTCTAATTGACAGGTTGAGAAAGGACAGTCAGGTTGACAAAACAGGATTAGGAACTTTAACTAACAATTACTTAATTTCAGGCCTATCAACGTAATCTATATATGTAATTTTAATGAACATTAAATATTTTGAAAATTAGTTTTTTTTTAGTGTCAGCACTAACAGAATGGAGTGCCAAAGGGGTGCAATGTTTTCTGAGAGTCAGAGTGTCAGAGTGTCAGAGAGTCAGGCTTAGGAACTTCAACTAACAATTATATACAAAAACAAACCTCTCAGCAACAAATGATCAACATGACCTATAGGTAACATTTAATGTACATTCATATGCTAAAATTCATTTTTTTGTGTCAGTATCACTTTAAGTGCATTCAGTGAAAGCTGAACATTTTGTGCTCTCTCCCTTAAGAGAAATCGAAGCGATGCGAGTGCATTAGCGCAGGCGATTCTTCATTCAAGCAGACGGAAGGCAGTTCAGAGAGATTAGGATAGTGAATAGGAAGCTATGTGATAGAATAAGAGAGCACATTAGGAATATAGAAAAAGGGCTTGAAACTCACAGTGTCTCTAAACATTTTAAATAACACCATGAAAAAAACCCTAAAGGGTTAAAATATTGGGGTATAGAAACAATAAATAAGAAATGGAGAGGAGGCGACTTAGTAAACTACACACTTAGAACGGAAAGTAAGTGGATTTGTACATTACAGTCCTTAGAGCCAAATGGCCTAAATATAGATTTTAATCTAAAAGCATTCCTATAATTAGAACAAGTTAATACATAGACTTTTGAACATGTGGAATTTGTGATACTAAATGAGATGTTAAGACAATGTAAAGATGAATAGTGAGCTTTGTCAAAGCGTCCCATATTTTGACCAAATAAGCTATATAGTATACAAAATCACAATATAATTGATTAGTCTATAGAAATTTGGAAGCCTTTTAAAAATAGAGACTAAGATAACTGAGAAATTCATGGATTTATTTAAAATTAATTAAAAAAAATTTTTAAAAACCTTTTAAAAATTATTTTAAAAACAATTTGAATTGATTTAGAAATTAAATTAATTAATTAAATTAATTTACTAAAACTTATTAAATTTAATCATTATATCCTGTATCCATAAAGTAATGGGAACAATGGCTTAGCAACGAATTCATGGAACATGTATTTGACTAAAAGTTGTAGGCATGTAATTTGTGATGTATAAAGAAGCAGTTAAATAAGCAGTTAGAAACATATGTGGAGGAATCGGAAGAATGTATTAGAGGTTAGCGCAGGGTTGCCGTGGAGACGCGTCCACAAGAAGGAAGTTCAGATATTAGTATGGAGTGGACGCGTAAATATGACAACCAAATCCTTTTAAGAGGCATAGAGGGGACTACACGTATGGAAGCCTCTGATGAAGTCACATCCAAGCGTCCAGGAAGCAAACAAGCAGCAAGCGGATCGTGGAGGAAACGCTGATCGGGACCCCAACAGCAACCGCTGGAAAAGACTTGCAGCAGTACGGACTTGCACGGATAAGTGACTATATGCCTGGTTTTAACTACTAAAATGTGAGTGTAACCAGTTGGTTTTTTAAGATATTTAATAAAAAGGGTTTTACACTATTTTTGCGCAATTTTAACCTCTTCCAGCTCAGAAGAATTACCCTACAATTTTATTCTCCAGTAATCGTGATGTGCACATGCTAAATTTAAACGTTTGTAAGTACCCATCCAATAGCCACCTGTGGTGAATTTTAAAGGGTAACTGCACCAAATAGTTTTTTTGGTTGTGGAACTACAACTCCCACTAAAATACTACACTATAAAAAATTCATAGTTTTTCCTTTTTTCATCATACTTTCCCCTTGAGCTTTCAATTAGCGCTGACCTTTAAAGAAAATTTTGGACTGTTGTTTTGCACTCGAGGAGAAACGAGGAGAAACGAGGATCGTTGGGTCGGACGATTCAGAGGGGAAGATTCAGAGACTTTGGTCATCTAACTTTTTATAAGTTTATATTTTCTTTAGTTCAGAGAGATTGCCCGCAGAAGAGGCGATTAGTCGCCAGGCGACTAAATCTCCCAGAGTCTGCCCCAACCCTTAGAGGCATTTCGGAAGGTGGGGGGTAGTTTAACTAGGAAAACAATACCTTTTTTTCTAAGTGTGCAATGTTCATCAGGAAGGCAAATAGGTATGATTTAACTTTAGTCACAAGTCAAATATTTGCTTGAACCCTTTCTCTTGCCTAGATTGGGGGACACAGGCACCATGGGGATGAAGATCCTGTTGCTTGGAGAAAGGACACTAAAAGGTTAAAGTGGCTCCTCCTCCTCCTGCTCTGGGCTTCATCCCTGCCTACCTCCTCAATCCCCAGTTTTCTTTTAGTGTCCTCAGAAGGAGGATGGACACTTCGTGGCTGGGAGTAATGGTACAGATTTATTCAGTATCATGCCACTACTAGGGGTCAGTGTTTCTCTTCCAGAACCCCTCCAGCCAAGGACTTCTGATCTGAAGATGCTCTATAGCCTTCCCGCTCTACGGAGGCTGCAGGCTGGGGAGCTCCCCCCCACACTACCCTGGGCACTGGTTCCCGCTCTCCGGAGGCTGCACCAGTAGCCACGACGGAGGGTATATCTTTTATTGAGAATTCCTGGCTGGCACAAGGAGGTAAGTCAATTCCCTCCTCCCTCCCCCCATTACATGCTGCCTGGCAGCTCTGCAGAAAGGCATTTAGTTTCACTTTCACTGCTATTCTCACATAGATTTTTCTAGGCATTTAGTTTCACTTTCACTGCTATTCTCTGACAAAGATTTCCCTAGGCCAGGGATGTCCAAAAGGTAGATTGGGATCTACCAGTAAACCTTTAGCTGGTCATCAGTAGATCTCAAGACACTGTCAACACACAGTTTGTCTAAATCACCCTCCTGTTTCATGCTTTTTATTCAGATATTTATGTTAAAGGAAAACTATACCCCCCAAACAATGTAGGTCTATATTAAAAGATACTGAGTAAAACAGCTCATGTGTAAAACCCTGCTTCATGTAAATCAACCATTATCATCATAATATACTTTTTTAGTAGTATGTGCCATTGGGTAATCATAAATAGAAAATTGCCATTTTAAAAAATAAGGGCCGCCCCCTGAGATCGTAAGATTCACTGTGCACACATACAAACCACATGTAAGGTCACATGAGCCAATTAACAGAGTTCTGCCTTTTGCTTCCTCACTTCTTCCTGTTACAGTTAGTGTTGTAGTATTTCTGGTCAGGTGATCTCTGAGGCAGCACAGATAGAGTCACAAAATGGTGGTTCAAGGCAAGAGATGTAAAAGGGCAATATTTATGTAAATATATATTCCAGTTTGGTAAGATTCTTTAATATGTCACTTAATATGATATAAACTATCTGTTGCTTAAGTATTCATTTTGGGGGTATAGTTTTCCTTTAAGGTTACAAAAAAAAAAAAAAAACATTTTCTCATGAATCAATATTAAGTAATATTTTCTATGGAAAAGAATGCTAACAATGCTTTTATAGATGTAGATCATAATGGGACAACAGCACTAAAAGTAGTCCCCGCATAGGTAACTCAATGCCATTCCCAGCGACCTTTCGCGCCACTATCTGGCGCTGCGTCTATTTCATTGTGCACGAGTCGCTGCACACGCGCCTCACGGGCGCCATCTTACTAAGGTACTATACCAAAGCCCGGGAAACCTCTCTGGCGGCCATTTTGGATCCGCATCTCTCTCCAGTACTGAGCGTTTCCAGCCTCACTGTCTCTCACAGAGAAGAACAAGGCACCATTCCTTCCTACCTTGGTGAATAGGTAGTTATGCTTCCCTTACTCTTTCTCTACGGGATTAACACTTACCTCTCTCTATGGGACCTACTGTGGGGTTTTTCACTAATTCCCTCTGTCTCCACAGATCGCACTCTAAGGGAGAAGTGGTTCACTCCTCTGGACTCTCCTAATATTCCCCAATATCTTTACTTACTGGGTGGCACTACATAGTATAGCCATGACGGGCAGGGCAGATGACCAGTCCCTTCCCAAGCAGGCAACTGCATGTACCACCAATGCAATTTAGTATTTGGCATGGGCTACTTGCAGACCTAAATTTGCTAGTGTTTTGGCTGAGCCAATATGTGAAACCTGTAAGACTGCAGCAGTCACTGCACAATTACAATCCCACACAGCCCTACCAGCCAGCTCTGCGACAGCTACGGCTAATCAAATGAGCTTGGATTCTGAATTGGTGTGCGCTCTATCTCTAGCGGGTCTGCAAAACCTAGCCAGATCCACAGACTCTAGATAAGGTCCTACAGCACCTATCTACACAGCCTCACAGACCGGTCACTCAGCAGTCTGCCACAAAGCGACCTCCCCTTTCCCCACCTGTTTTGCCTGATGAACAGGAAGAGGCATTGGGAAGAGGGAGAGATCCTATCCGCAGATGAATAGGATCAGGATACCCCTAGATCACAATGAGAGGTCGAGAGCCTGATTCAGGCACACCCCACCTTTAGCAGAGCGAACCAAAAACATTTTCAAGAGGCAAAAGAAGTCTTCTTGTGTCTTTCCAGCCTATGAACAGCTGGGTGACATTGTTAAAGCACAATGGAAAACGCCAGACCATAGAGTCCAATTTTCCATTGCTTTACTCAAACTTATCCTTTTACTTTACAGACCTTGGTCTTCACCCCCAGCAGTGGACCCACCGGTCTCTAAATTGTCAAAGACCACCCCCATTCCAGTAGCCGATGCGGCTTCCTTTAACGATCCTATCGACAAACGTCTTGAGGGTTTCTGCAAGTCGATTTTTACAGCAGCAGGCGGAACTCTCCTACCTATTATTGCCACCCCATGGGTATCCAGGTCAATGGAAGTTTGGGTGGAACAGATAGCCCAACTCATGGCTCAGAAGACCCCTCCACAGACCTCTTTCTAGCTCCGATAGCAGACACAAATCTATATAAATTTGCGTAGCAGTCCTGGACGCGGCTAAGCTCGTCACAAAGGCTTAGGCATAATCCATTGCAGCCAGACGTTTCCTTTGGCTAAAAAACTGGTCAACAGATCTTACCTTGAAGTGGTCTCTGCTTGGTCTCCCATTCTCGGAAAACAACTTTTTGGTGCTGAACAGAGAAGGTAAATTCTCAAGCTACAGGAGGCAAGAGCACTTTACTTCTGCAAAACAGACCCAAGAGGCCTACCTTCAAAAGGCAACCATTTTTTTTTCCATCCCTTTCGCCAAAATCAGAGCCAGAGGTCCCAACACGAAAAGCAACAAGCTCCGACCCGCCCCAGATTCCAGTCAAGGCAGAGCACTTCTTGGTCAGGAAGCAGAGCAGCACCTAAGCCCGCACAGGACAAAACAGCCTCCGCATGAGGAGGTGCCCACCCCTGAAAGCTAAACCCTTTGGCGGACGCTTAAGTCACTTTCAGGAGGTGTGACGGCATAGAGTACTGGACCCCTGGGTCCTACAGATCATTTCTATCTCATAGAATTTGCTCGGCTACCTCCGAGGGGATTTTCCATCTCAAGGCTCCCTACCACAGAACCCAGGCACTCAGCGTGCCAAGGGGTTCCACACGCCCTGACTGCCTCCGCGGTAGTAATGGTGGTCCCTCAATGGTAAAAGGGGCTTCGGTTTCTTCTTAAACCTGTTTATAGTACCCAAAAAGGATGGATCTTTTCACCTGGTGCTAGACCTAAAGGCACTAAACGACCATGTAAAGAAGCACCACCTCAAGATGGAATCCATCCAGTCAGTCCTAATGTCAGTGATCGACATCAAAGATGCATACCAGCATGTCCCCATACATCCCAACCACCACTGGTTCCTTCACTTTTCAGTGGCTGGAGAACATTGGCAATCCCTGGCACTCCCCTTCAGACTATCCTCCGCGCAAAGGCTATTCACAAAGGTCATGGCTGCGGCTCTAGAGGTCCTGCGACTGCAGGGAGTGAGTGTCATACCATACCTGGACGACCAACTGGTTAAGGCCACAACTCATCTCCAGACACTAATGCTGTTAGGCTGGCAGATAAACTTCCAAAAATCTCGATTCATACCTTCTCAGAGTACAGAATATTTAGGGCTTGATCTAAATTCTTCATTGGGAAGAGCCTTCCTTCCCCAATCCAAGATCACCTCAATGCAGGGGCTCCTGTCAGCTCTGCAGAAAACGGATCAGGTACCTTTAAGGTTGCCATGAGAGTGCTAGGGACTATAGTGTCATCCTGCGATTCCATATGCGCAGCTCCTCACCAGAGCCTTCCAGAGCCTTACTCCAACACCAGAGGAGGAACTGAACAAACCTAAACTGCAGGATTCCCCTATCAGAACTAGTTTGAACCTCTTATCACTTGGTGGCTTTGACCAACAACACTTCCGTCAGGAAAACCCTTCCCCAATCACCAGTGGACAGTCATCAGAACAGATGCCAGTCTACAAGGTTGGAGAGAAGTATTGGGAGACCTAACCGTACAGGGACGTTGGTCACAGAAAGAACTACTCCCCATCAACATCCTGGAATTAAAAGCAATCTACCTGTCATTGCTCCAATTGTCAGGCAGACTTCAAGATCTACCTGTAAGAATACAGTCAGGCAATGTGACAGCAGAGGCACAGCAAATTCTTCTGTGGGTGCAAAACACGGTACCAGCTATCTCCGCAGTTCATATCCCTGGAGTGAACAACTGGATAGCAGATTTTCTCAGCCGAGAGACCTTACATCAGGGAGAGTGGAGCCTACACCCAGAGGTTTTTTCAACTGATTCTGGCAAGGTGGGGCACTCCGGAAGTAGACTTAATGGCATCCAGGTACAACAACAAGCTTACGAGGTTCTTCACAAGAAGCAATGACCCTCTGGCCCTAGCGTTGGACACACTGGTGGTTCCGTGGCAGTTTCACCTAGCATATGTCTTCCCACCACTGGCACTTCTGCCAAGGATAATCAAGAAGGGTAGAAACAGTTCTAGTGGCACCCTACTGGCCGCAACACACTTGGTTCGAAGAGCTCATAAGTTCATCAGTGGATGCACCATTCCACCTTCCAGACAGAATGGATGTTATCTCAGGGACTGATCCTCCACCCGAGTTCACCATGGCTGGCTTTAACGGCATGACACTTGAAGCCATAATCCTAGCCAGATCAGGAGTTCCAAAAAAGGCCATACCGACCTTACTAAGGGCCAGAAAGCCCGTCTCTGCACGCATCTACCACAAGGTATGGCGGACATTCATATCCTGGTGTAAATCTAAAGCCAAAGACCCACAGTCCTGGGACGAAAGTAGCCTATTGTTATTCCTTCAGGAGGGTTTAGAAATAAGGGCTGGCACTCAGCTCACTGAATGTTCAGGTATCAGCCTTATCTATCCTTTTTCAGTAGCAGCTTGCAATGCTGCCCAACATCAAGACCTTCCTACAGGGAGCATTGAGGATGATACCTCCATACCGTCATACAATCCCTCCCGGGGATCTCACTATGTTACCTTCTGTATTGCAGGAGCAACCGTTCGAGCCTTTGGATCAATTCCATTACCTCTGCTGACTCTTAAGGTAGTTTTCTATTAGCCATCACTTTGGCTATACTAGTTTCAGAACTAGCAACTCTATCCTGTCATCCACCATTTTTGATTTTTTACAAGGACAAGGCAGTGTTGAGACCTACCCTGGATTTCTTCCTAAGGCGTTCCATCTTAACAGGACCTGGTGGTTCCTTCATTTTGTCCTGAACAAAAGACAACTTTGGAACAGTTACTTACGTAGATGTGGTTCGTTCTCTCAGAACATACACCAGGGCTACCAAGAGTAGAAGGAAGCTAGACAACCTCTTTGTCTTACCAGAAGGACCACGGAAAAGCCTTAAGGCATCTAAGGCCACCAATGCAAGATGGATTAGGTCAACAATCTTGAAGGCCTATGAGGTACGAGGTAAGACCACACCCTTCCGGGTTCAGCTCATTCTACTTCTTCACTCAGCACTTCTTGGGTGGTTCGCCTCCAGGCTTCAGCAGAACAGGTCTTTAGGGCTGCAGTGTGGTCATCCACAAGCACCTTTTCCAAATTCTACAAGGTGCATACATTCGCCTCAGCCGAAGCGAGCTTCGGCAGGAAAGTGTTGCAGGTGGTTATTCCCTGAATACTAGGGGTAAAAAGTCCCGCCCTCATGGGTAGCTTTGGGACGTCCCCATGGTGCCTGTGTCCCCCAATCTAGGCAAGAGAAAAATAGATTTTTGTACTTACCGTTAAATCCTTTTCTCTTGTCCTACATTGGGGGACACAGGCCTTCCCTCCCTGTATTAGTTCAAGTTAATGTTGATCAGATAATATCTTATATAATTTTTATTGTTCAAATACCAACAAGTTCAAACAGCAGGTGGTTCATAACCGTGCTTAGCTTGCATTGGGGGGGTGCTCCTTCTCTTCACATGGGCAATTGGTAGGGCTTGTCATCTCTTCTTCGGTCAGAAAACTGAGGATTGAGGAGGTAGGCAGGGATGAAGCCCAGAGCAGGAGGAGGAGGAGCCACTTTAACCTTTTAGTGTCCTTTCTCCAAGCAACAGGATCTTCATCCCCATGGTGCCTGTGTCCCCCAATGTAGGACAAGAGAAAAGGATTTAACGGTAAGTACAAAAATCTATTTTTTTAACAAGATCATATAGTGCCTGAGCCTATTCTCACGCCACTTTCACTGTATTTTTTAAGACATTTAATTTTGTACATACATTTAAAGTGACAAAACTGTTCTCAGAAAATGATCCTGGCGAAGCTGTAGAAAAACAGGTTCCCAACCATGGCAAAAACCGGCTCTTGATAGTTTCCACACCTGCATACTGACCACCTAGTAGGAAACAGAAATGTTATTAATAATATAATTGCATTATATCTACTCATATGAATAAGTAACATAAGTTACTGTATGCTGCACGGCCAAACACAAACCAAAGCTGCAAACTATACTGTATATTAGTACAAATAAAACTACAGTCGGATACAGGTAAGTTCAGAACCCCCATTTTACGTTTTTCAGGGGACGAGGAAAAAATTATGTAAAATCTGGAATAAGCACAGGAGTGAGTTTTACTTTGAAATACAATATGTACTGCATTAATAACAAGGGTTAAGCATTGCAGCATTACTTTTTTGTCATGTGCAAAACCTCTCTGTCAGTCACATGCACAGCCTAAACCAATAAATGATTGGTGCCAAACAGTATGAGGGGCAGACTTATTGGAAATGACTATTTACAGGCAGAACCATGTCAAAATACAATATCTGATTAGTATGCTAAACCTCTTTATTTCACTAACAATAACATTCACAAAGGACAAACAGCACTTTTTGGGAACATCAGGACAAAACATTTATGTAAAATCCAGGAAAACAATACTTAAAATCAGGAAAATGTACCCATTGAAATGTATTATAAATTGGAGGGACCACAAATAAAAAAATAAAAAAACCTTAAAATCAGGGTACTAAAAAAATTGCTCAGTGTAAAAATAAAACTAGGTAAATATATAAGTAGTGCAAAAAAAAATGTTTCTAATATAGTTAGTTAGCCAAAAATGTAATCTATAAAGGCTGGAGTGATTGGATGAGTAACTTAACTTAACTTGGTTTCCATTGATTGGTTACCAGGCAGTAACCAATCAAAGATTTGGGGGGGGACACATGGTCATAACTGTTTGATTTTGAATCTGAGCTGCATGCTAAGGATTCATTGCAAACTCACTGAACAGTTAGTCACATGTCCTTAAAGTCGCTGACTAATGCAGAGTTAGAGAGTTGCAAAGCAGGAACCAGTGTTCTAGTTACTGTTTGCTCACTCCAGTCTTTATAGATGACATTTTTGGCTAAAAAACAAATCCCATAAGAATAAATAGAAAGTGGGTGAATTTTTCTGTGGCAAAATCTAATCTCATATTTTTATAAATCTGCCCCCCCCCCTAGTGTTCTTGGTAAAGAAGATTACTGGATTGGTAGACAAATCTTTGTGAATGATAGTTGCAAATGATGTCTTACCTTCCTGAGCTGTAACACTGAGAATTTTAAAAAGTTGTCCCTGAACTTTGGAATTCAACTCGAGAAGCTCACAGCACACATTCAAATTACTGTCACAGGAATTAATCTGTCAGAGAGAATATACAAGCCATGAAAACAGATAGGTGTACAAAATCAGAATTAAACTGAGTTAATTTTGAGTGATCTATTACAATAATAAAGCTCATTTTACATACTACCTCAAATTATTATTTAAAAAAAGCTGGAGGAACTCAAGATGGACATTTTCTATTTAAAGGGGAGTCAGAGTCAAATTTTGATTGACAGACCTAATATATCTTTTAAGCAGGGATGGGCTTGCTTTTCTAGTAGATTTCAGAAACAGTACTGAATTTTTAATTGATTATATTTTGAAAGTGTCTTATTTCAGTATGATGTAGCTTATTTTACATTTTCATTTTCGCAATAGTTCCATTATAACTAGTTTGCTTTTTTAATTTAGGCTTGTAGCCTTCCAGAATTATATAGAGGCTGTCTTCTCTATCGTTGGCATCACTACTGGGCAGCTGTTCAGGGAGTAACCTGAAGCTATTTACAGCAGTCTTTACTGTAACATAGCCCTTAAAGTGATACTGACACTAAAAAATGAATTTTAGCATATGAATGTACATTAAATGTTACCTATAGGTCATGGTGATCATTTTTTGCTGAGAGGTTTGTTTTTGTATATAATTGTTAGTTGAAATTCCTAAGCCTGACTCTCTGACACTCTGACACTCTGACTTTGCCAACCTGACTGTCCCATCTCAGCCTGTTAGTTACAGTTTCTAATGCTAACGGACTCCTGCTGCACAAATATGGCAGCCCCCTCATACAGGAACATGGGGGATCAGACAGGTAATGTAAGCATCATGCAAATACTTTATGGCAAAGTTAGAAGTAGCTTGCAAAGCCAATATTATAATAGATGTAAAAAAAAAGTTTAATTTCAGGTGTCAGTATCTCTTTAATTGCTTCTGTTCTTAATATTCTTAATGTTTTCAAGAAATGGCTTGAATTCAACAATGAAAAGCACTATCTTGAAAACTATACCTTCAAAACTTTATTGAAGTGAAATCACATTGTACCCATCATTTTCAATGAGTCAACCATATTTTAAATTGTTCTTGAAAACTGGAATTGAAACGTGGGCAGTAGCCTCCTCTTCTTTTTTCATTCGAAACTGTTGTGTCAACTTTGCATTTTTCGCCATACTCAGCTGAGTGTGTTCACACCGGCGCTGACACATCAGTTCAGGATGCAAAAAGAAGAAGAGTCAATTGTCTGCGTTGGTGCTGGGATCAGTCTGTGTATTTCATCAGGCTGATTTGAGCCCTTATGTGGCACTAGCGGCTAGCCTTATAGGAAGGAAGCTAAGCAGTCCAAACTAGAAGCTCACCTCAAAGTTTAATATTACACAGACAAGCAGGAAATTCCTACTCACCAAATATTTATTATCCATTTAACTGGAAGCTGACATTGTTATTTCTGTTTGCAAGAGATTTAAGTTTTGACTTTTAACATACTGGTTAACAATGCTTCCCATGGTAACCAAACAAACTCACTTCATCACCAACATGATCACACAGAAAGGATTTGAATCTACTGTTGTCAATTAGGTATGCAAACAACCAGGCCCGGACTGGCAATCTGTGGCTTCTGGCAAATGCCAGAGGGGCTGCCATAAGATGCCATAGAAAGTCACTATTTAGTGAGCTGGTGGAGAGCTGATTGGGCCTCTCTGTACTTGGAATGCCAGGATCCATTTTAACTCCCAGTCCAGACTGGCAAACAACCATAAGGAATTGACAAAATTCTTGTCTTTTTGCACAGGTTGAAAACGCTGCAAGCCTTCAAGATATGAAGGGGGGTTGCACATGGATAATTTACCAATTTAAATACACTAATATAATATGAGTTTCTAATTACAGTGGACATGACACAAATATCTTTGTGTTCAGGAAGTAAAAACAACACTGCAGGGGCAGAACTACCAGGGCTGGGGGGGACTATACCCCCTTGGGGCCCTCTAGACACTCGTGCCGATGCGAAGATGCGCTGAAAACTGTGTCCGGAAGGGGGGTGGGGGGCCGGCTGCTCTGCCTCCACCAGGACTCCAGCAATCGTTCTGTTACTGCATCACCTGTATATAAAAGAACTGTTGTTTGCAGCTCCAGACTGAGAATTGAAGCAGCCCCCACAGGCCAAATAAATAGTGACTATCTACTGCATCTTATAACAGAATGTGTGCCTGACTGCTTTTCTTTAAAATTATTTTAATTCAGAAGGACACACCAGTTCTCAAATAGAACACCAATACCTATATTGAAACATACATATGGTGCATGGAAAGTAATCTGAAACATAAGGAGGTCGCTGACTCACTTCAGGTCAACTGTACAAAGTGTAATTTTGGGTTCAAGTCACCATGTGGGAAGGACTGAGTGAAGCTGAGCAAAACTATGGGAAATTGCAAGGAGCTCCTGTAAACACAATATTATATGACGACTGTGGCTAACTTTGCATAATAAAAAACTGTTCTTAGTGGATATAAATGAGCTCTATATTTTGCCTTTGAATGATCATGAATAAAATATCTGCAATGGTATTTTATATTGATATTGATATTGCTGCCCAAAACAAAATGTGATGTTCCTTGAAATCTAGAATGTTATAAAATCCACTTAGTAACAATAAGGCTTCAAGGTCATTATCAGTCCTAACCTAATTCAATGCAATAAGCTGCTTATTTGGCAGTGCAGCATTAGGTAATGTTCCTCATAGAATTGCTCTGGATATAAAAGACATGGCAACATAAAAACTGTATTGAATGAAAAAAAACATTGCTAAAACATTAAACTCACATCAGACAAAATACCAGAGATCAGAACACACTAAGGGGCAGATGTAGCAGAATTTGAGAATAAAACTCACCACAGAACAACGCACTCACTTTCTGTTTATTCCTATGGGATTTTTAGAAAAGTAGTTACCAATGGAGTTCACCATTTGATAAATAGAATTCTAAAAATCCGATAGGAATTAGAATTTGAGTGAGTTTTTCCTCTGGTGAATTTAATTTCACATTTTGATAAATCTGCCCCTTAATTTTGTGCAATAATTTTGGTGTTTAATGGGAAATCTAATTTGTAAATGAATGAATAGGAACTTGTGGATGACTGGATGCAGGTGAACCACATGACATTGCATTCTCTGAAGGGGTGCAGTCTAATTTTCTAAATGGCTATGTTGTTGTGCCATACCAAGATATTTACCTTAGTAACAATTTTTGTGCAATAATTTTGGTGTTTAATGGGAAATCTAATTTGTAAATTAATGAATAGGAACTTGTGGATGACTGGATGCAGGTGAACCACATGACATTGCATTCTCTGAAGGGGTGCAGTCTAATTTTCTAAATGGCTATGTTGTTGTGCCATACCAAGATATTTACCTTAGTAACAAACAGCAAACTATAAAACACAGGGAGATTATCCAGGGCAATAATCTGCAATATGATGCCAATGTTAGGAACATACATCTTCATGTGGGTATCACAATAACATTTTCCTATTTGTAAAATGTTTATAACAACATTATGCCAACACATTAGTCAGTTTTGAATGTTTAGGAGATATATGAGATATATCTGTTATGTTATGTGAATAAAGTCACTAGTAAATATTCACTATAAAGAAACCTTGCTCAGCCCCTAAGAACTCACAGAAGGACAGTTAGCTGAGTTTTCTGTGAGTAAAGCCCATAAAAGTTGCCGACTCACTCCCTGTGTATAGGTCCCTTAGGGGGGAGTTGGCAATTTAATTTAGGTAATGACCAAATTGGTCAGCTGACCTTGCCACATGAGCAGATCCTACAATGTAAGGCCATCTTTAGCCTTGCTGTGAATACTAGGTTTTGTAGTTCAGCAGCACGCTACATATACTGTACCTGCTGTAGAGATTTAGAAAAGAGTATTATGTGAAAGTAGGATCAGTGTTTCCTATAGAGATGCACCTAATTCAGGATTTGGTTCAGGATTTGGCATTTTTCAGCAGGATTCGGCCGAATCCTTCTGCCCAGCCGAACAAATCCAAATTTGCATATGCAAATTAGGGACGGGGAGGGAAATTGCGGGACTTTTCGTCAGAAAACAAGGAAGTAAAAAATGTTTTCCCTTCCCACCTCTACTTTGCATATGCAAATTAGGGTTCAGATTTGGTTCGGTATTCGCCTGAATCTTTTGTGAAGGATTCGGGGGTTCGACCGAATCGAAAATAGTGGATTCGGTGCATCCCTAGTTTCCTATGTTTGAAAATACTGAAAACATGAGCATTGTGTATTTTTATTTTCTGTAATCTTATCTGGGGGGCCTCTGAAAATCAGAGGGCACATGTATGAAGCCGCGTAATAAGCAGCACAGAACACCATTTGCACCATTTGCAAGACTGCAGACAAAGTGACACTAAACTTATAACTTATAAACTTGCAAATTAGTAACAGTGCATAACTGACTTGACATCCTTACTCTCTTCTAGAAGTACAGTATACAATGGTTTCGTTCATCATAGTTGCAACTTTGTTTCAGTGTTTCTGACTTGCAATTCAAGTCCATACCCTAACTGCTATTGATATTGCATACCAATTCCTGAAGTGACTTTAGATCTATAGGACAGCAGCTATAGGGGGCTAATACATGTTTTAAATATTTAACTCTTCATATAAATGTTGCCAAAATGGGTTTCTATCATGATGTGATTTTATGCATTTCACAATTGACAATTAAAACATGCATGAAATGCTAGAAAATTGTGTATGCTGGGTTCAGAAAAAAATACTTGAATAAACACTTTGTAACACAATGTATTTTATTCAGTTTGACAATAAGGGTATGGCATTTATTGTACAAACTATTAGTGAATGCAAGTATCAACCTAAACCTAAGTTTCATTTCCCCAAAACGTTGTATGTATTACTGCAAAAGGATAAAAAAAAAGCATATCCAGCTTCATTTTCCATCATTATGCAGATACCAGAGGCAGCCTCGCAGCACACGCTCATTGTATGGGATATATGCATGTGTGGTGTAAATGCTTCCGAGCAGTGACAGTGTTAGCTGGCCATAGTTGCAAAGATCCGATCGTACGAATCATCGTACGATTGGACTTTCCCATCTCCCGACCCGCCACTAACCATTCAGATCAAAGTCTTACCAGTCAGATTAGTAAAAGAACAGATCAGCAATGTTCTGCCCCTGACAGCAATCGTACGATATCTATGTCCAACCAAAGCTAGTGACAGTCTCCCACTGAAAATCGTACGATTGGCAATACACACATATTATCGAGATATTATCGGCAGCCGACAGAAATTTTCTAACCTGTCCGATCGACCAAACGACCGATCTCCGCCGGACGAAAAATGTCGGGACTCTCCACACACGTTCCGAAAATCGTACGAATCCTCAATTCGTACGATCAGATCTTTGCGTCTATGGCCAGCTTAAAGGAAAACTATACCCCCAAAATGAATACTTAAGCAACAGATAGTTTATATCAAATTGAATGACATATTAAATAATCTTACCAAACTGGAATATATATTTACATAAATATTGCCCTTTTACATCTCTTGCCTTGAACCACCATTTCGTGACTCTATCTGTGCTGCCTCAGAGATCACCTGACCAGAAATACTACAACACTAACTGTAACAGGAAGAAGTGTTGAAGCAAAAGGCAGAACTCCGTCTGTTAATTGGCTCATGTGACCTTACATGTGGTTTGTATGTGAGTACAGTGAATCTTACGATCTCAGGGGGCGGCCCTTATTTTTTAAAATGGCAATTTTCTATTTATGATTACCCAATGGCACATACTACTAAAAAAGTATATTATTATGATAATGGTTCATTTACATGAAGCAGGGTTTTACACATGAGCTGTTTTACTCAGTATCTTTTAATAGAGACCTACATTGTTTGGGGGGTATAGTTTTCCTTTAAGGAGCAACATATCCCAGTATTGTTGCAACATAAATTACAAGCTTGGTTCTGGCCTGAAAGAAGGTTCCGATCACCATGGCAACTAGCGTCCTTAGTTACCGTGCATTCCTGCAGTCTTTCATTTAGTGCATGCCAAAGTGTAACACAAACACAAGTACATCGTGCATGATGCGATCATAGATTAACCCCCTAACAGAGTGGGGCTGTGGCTCCATAATTCCGTACAGTCACTACGGGCCAGTGTACTGATTGACTAGTGAACTGATTGACAGTTGAAGAAGGTTCAATATGCATTGCTGATAACACACATATGCAAGAGGCACAGCAATAGTTACTTAGTTTGGGCCTAAATGAAATAACAAAAAATAAGTGCCCTGCAATAATACTGTCATGTTTCCCACTTATAAATCCTCAATAATCCGACTATTAATCAATTTTTTTGCTTTTCTCTGTTTACTCTTGTTTGAAACATCCACTTTGTAACTAAAAGTTCCCACACATTAAGTAGACAGCACATTTAACACGTTTTAATCCAAATCCAAATATTGCTACGTCACTGTAAGTGACACTATTATATACCTAAAGAATCAAGCTCACTCACGTGATAGTCTTTGTACCAATCGTCTAGTTTATCCTGCAGGAGCCTGCATCTCTCGCTGTTGGTCAGTCTCCTCAGGATGTCTGCCATGGCAGTAGCCACATACACGGACACAATGAGCTGCAGCGACGTCCTATACTCTGTCTCCAGACGCTGTTTATATGGAGGACTAAGTTACTACTGTACTGTTGCCCTGCAGAGCCTGGGACTCTACAACCAAGTCACACACTTCTCTGTTAGTTGTAGCAACAGCTTTATTCCAGACCCGCCCATCGCTTTAACGTCCCGCCCCTTCTGTTCCCATCGCTGTGTAAATTATTCAGCCTGTCTATAGTAACGCATACTCATAGTCCTGTGTATATGCTCTCTTTTTGTTTACTCCTTGATAAACTAGGGATATGTTGAACTGTCTATTAGAGGCAGTACTGTTTTAGCACTACTAAAATAAAGCTTTATTTGCTTTTTTTAAACAAAAACACAAAACACTATTTCCCTGGCTGGCACAAGGCATGACATCAAAGTGATAATTTACTAATGGAGGGCAATACGAAAAAAAAACTGATTTAAAGTGTTTTTCCCTACAGTTCAGCCACTTTAGAATATATGCTGCAGTTTCATACAGAAAGTAGCTGTAACCTGGTACTGTTCTAAATGAACAGCAATTCTAGAAGGTGTGGTACAGGGTTGTGTGTTGAGTTTCATGAGCAGACATATAAGGGCTCATTTACAACGCAGATGTGGTCGAACAAAAATGGATGCTGCTATTGTTTGCCTTGATGCCATTCATTAAATTTACTTGCACCTAAACACACTCCCCACTAATGTATGTATTTGCACCAAGTGCTTGCTCCTGCCCAGTATGAGAGTAAGAGACATTGCAAATAGCTGAAGGAAATTAATAGAGAAAAATGTTCTTGGCTGGTGAAAAATAAATGATGTGATTGGTCATCATTTGGTAGTTTCTATCTGGACTGACAGCCTACAGGTATTGTTGCCAATATTTGCTTGGCACGTCCACTAAATCAGAAGATAAGGAAGCAGAGTGTTTCTCACCCCTCAGGGTGCTTAGTCATGGGCTCAAATGACACAACCAATCAGAAAAATTGAAAGAAAAATCAGAAAAAAAAATTAAATAGACAGTACCTCTATATTTCTTCAACCTCTTTAATGGACGGTTCAGTATAACCTCTTGAAGAAATATAGAGGTACTGTCTCTTTAATTTTCTTTTGTTCTGTTTTTTCTTTCAATTTTTCTGATTGGTTGTGTTGTGTATAAATGCTCATATATTGTGATTGTCATTTGAGCCCATGACTAAGCACCCTGAGGGGTGCAAAACATGTAGGGTGGATTTAGATGCAGCTATATTTTTAAATTTTCTACCAATAGATTTATTTTTTAACTGAATATCTCTGGTCTTGTGGATCCGTTCAAGTGCCGGTCAGCTCTGCTTCCTTATCTTCTACTGTACCGCTCCCTAAAGCTGGGGGGCTGGGGCTGGTGCATCCGGACCACTTTCACTGTTTGGTGAGTTACTTTACAATAAATTCTGGAGCACCTTGTCCTCCCCTAACCATTTAAACATCAACTGAATCACCAGCTAGGGCCAGAATTACAAATTCACCGGCAATTTAATTGCCAGTATATTTTCAACTCTATAAATCCCTCCCTACTCTGAGAGTAACCCTTATATGGATAGGCTCACCCTCCCTATTTCCATATCCACCCCACCCATTTCCCACCAAATCCAACCATGTTTCCCCCCATATGACATCACAGACCACTCCCCAACCCAAAGGTTGATTTTATTCAAATGAAAAGGTGCTACCCTACCTACAGCAGGCTCTGTTTAGCAGTACACCTGTTTTTATGCAATCAAAACTTGCCTTCAAACCAAATTAAAAAATAAGCACCTGCTTTGAGACCACTGGGAGTTGGTTTGTGAGTAACATGTTGATCAAGAGCCACTGGTTGGGAATCACTGCCTAAATAATGTGTACAGCAGCTGAAATATTGTATACATTGGATGCAATAAAATAATTTTTATCTGCAAAGCCAAATACTGCAATGATAAATACAAATTAAATTAACCTATATTGATGAAAATAAATTACAAATATTACCTACAGATGTAAATATAGATCCATGAGGCATTTCTGTGATTACAGGTATCAGTATGGTAGCATTGCAGTTACCTTTATAATTGTAGGCCAAACATCCACCAATATTATGCTGGCCTGGTGGCTTTTGGCAAATGCTGGAAGATGACATAGACAATCACTATTTAGTGGGTTGGTGGATAGCTGTTTGGGGATCTGTGTACTTGGAATGACAGGGACTTTTTGAATCCTAGTCCAGACTTGATATTCTGTTTACTGATATTTATTACTGAATTACATGACATACCCATAACTTCATGTCCTTTCTATACTTCCCAAATCCCCACTGTGGTTTCCATGGCTAACCTTGTCAGCATTTAATCATGGGCTATCTCCACCCTCCTGACGGCTGACAGGACAGAATGAAAGCAATAAAATAAAAAAAAGCGATTAACTACATCTATATATAGAGCCACCATATTCCCCATCAGGTGGGGATTTTTCTTGCCCCCCATCGTTAAGTAGGCAAGGACGAAAATATTCCACGTAATATAATCGGACTTTGTATGGCCTTTCAGAAGGCTGCGATGGTAGCAATGCTGTTTATTATACCCCCTTGTTGGTGGGGTTGCTGAGTGGATCACCCCCACATTTAATTTCTGACCCTTTTAGGTTTAATATGCTGCATTTCATTCTGTTCAGCTGGCCTGGCTTGTTTTGCTTGCTGCCTTCCTAGACCATTGCATATGTTACAGATTTACTTTTGTGTACCATACATCAGCCATTTATCTTTATTATATCTTGTTTCAGCTGCACAGTGTCTTGAGTTGTCTTCAGTGTCATATAATTAATATGTTTGGTAGAAGTTAAAGACTTCTATAAGTTAATTAAGTGGATAACCCTGACAGTTATATTGAATGTACTGCCTGTACAATTGCCATTTTTCTAGTGACTCTATGGTTATTACTATGAACAGAAAGATGAGATGTTTATTGCATATTGTACATTTCTGATTATTGTTTCACTATATTTCAATGAGAAGAAAAAGTCTCTCAGGCACCAACAAATTTCATCTCTTCAGATAAAGATGCTACATGCAGCGTTCCCTTCCAACAGGCTTGTTGTGTCGAATGGCAAATCTTCCATGTAGTTACCCCATCAGACTTTTGTATCAGTCCCATTATATTTTGATGCAACTGCATCTGACTAATACCCTTTAGGGTGTGTTCAGCTTAACTAGCATTGGCTTTTTTTCATTTGCTTTTATCTTTGCACTATTTATATTTATACCAGCTGCATGTTGTCTTGGAACTATCGCATTCTACTTCTGTTTTTGCTATATTGTTTCTACTTTGTGGTGCTTAGTGGCTATAGCCTGAAGTTATGTTGGCTGAATCTTGTTCTTGTATTGTGACCTACATTAGTATGCAGATTGCTGAAGTTTAATTCCAAAACTGACACTTTCTATTCACTGTTATAAGCAGATCTCCACAGACAGCTGAACTCAACTGGACCCACATGAGTATGCAGATTGCTGAAGTTTAATTCCAAAACGGTGTACAATTTCCCATATATAAATCAATCCAGTAGGTCTGAGAATATTTTCAAAACCAGAGTTGCAAAGGTAGTTGGAACAGGTAAAAAATTGACTGCTTACGCCCCCTCTGGAAAAAAACTATTCGAAAGGGGAGGGGTTAAAGGTCACAGCAGCTTCCTGGACTACAGGAAGAGGTGAAGGACAAAATATAAAAAGATGCAGCAACAATGCAAACTAAGATATATAACAAAAATAGTGTAACATAACACTGTCATATCAGCTGGGCAAAGCTATCCAATAAGTGAATCATACCTGTTTATCAAAACAGTCTTGATTTTGACAGCTCAGCCCACAGTCCCGGGTTTCTTACTGAAATGTCCTGAGTTACATAGTTTCTGAAACTTAATTAAAATAAGAGGCTTTTTGGCAGAGAGCCCAGAACACTAAACAACCAAACTGTTATACATTTCTAACAATTTAAGATAAGCAAAGAAACAATTGTAATTATTTTAGATAAGCAGGTCTCTTGGGGAAACTGTGACTCACAGCTTAAAGGGGTTGTTCACCTTCAAAAACTTTTTTCACGTTTTCTAAATTGATACATTTAAGGTGGCCATAGAGATCCGCTCGTTTGGCAATGTCACCAAACGAGTGGATCTCTCCCCAATATGCCCACATTGAAGTTGGCGATATCGGAAGCCAAATGGGCGGTCGGATTGCGGGACTGCATTAACAAAAAGATGCGGCCGCAATCCTTTGGGATTTTCTAACCTGCCCGATCAGCATCTGCCCACCTTTCGGCCAGATATCGATCAGGAAAGCCCGTCGGGGGCTCTACACATGGGCAGATAAGCTGCCAACTTGGTCTGTCGGGCAGCTTTTATGGGCCCGTGTATGGGGGCCTTTAGTTGATACATTTGTTATATTTAGCCCTGCTGAGCAGAATCCCTGAGTTTCATTAAAGGCAGCTGTTGATACAATTATACAATTGTTGCTATTATTCCAAAGACACTGCTGATAAATATATCAACTCATGTAGCCGCTAAATGTATCCAATTGTAACATTACAGACTCTGTTTCTGGAGTACTGCTGAGACACCAGAGACACAAAAAACATGGAAAAACTGTAAAAAATTAAGAAGCGAAAGCAATTAAGAAAAAGTCTTTATTTCTGGTGAACAATCTGAAAACAATTGAACTGAAAAGTGTTAAAGGAACAGTTCAGTGTGAAAATAAAAACTGGATACATAGATAGGCTGTCGAAAATAAAAAACGTTTCTAATATACAAAAATGTAATGTATAAAGGCTTTAGTGACTGGATGTCTAACATAATATCCATAACTGTTGCTTTTAGCAACATAGTACTATGTTACTATGTAGTATGTTACCAAAAGCAACATTTCTGTCCCATATGGCCCTTCCCCCAAATTACTCCAAGTTACTGCCTGGTTACCAATCAGTGGAAACAAAGATAGCTGCAAAGCAGGGAGTAGTGTTCACTCCAGCCTTTATATTACATTTTTTGCCTAACTATATTACATTTTTTATTTTTGCACAACCTATTTATCCAGTTTTTATTTTTATACTGAACAATTCCTTTAAGGTGAACAACCCCTTTAAAGGGAAATTTCAGCTTCATTAGCCAAACTGTTATAACACGTAAAACATGGCACTAAAGTTCCCAGAAATTAGTTCAAACTGTCATAACCTGGCAAATTTTGTAACAGGGAAATGGTAATTAGGGGGTTTGGCCATAAAGTGGGCGTGGTCCAACATTTACGCAGCACTACACACACCACAACTTTTTGTCCCTCTTTCTGTTTTTCAAATGTTGGGAGGAATAAGTGAATGCTGCCATGGATAACAGACCTAGTTCCACAATCTATAGATTCTGGCAAATACCAGAGAAGCTGCTGTAAGATGCCATACACAGGGCTGGTTTTACTTAGCAGGCATCTCATTGCCATACATCGCCCCAGTCCCCTCCCCTTCCTTTGTGTAAATGCGCAAATTTTCAGCATCGGGTCCGGAGTACTGGGGATTGGTGCACAGAAACATTTAAAAACTGTTGTAACTCCTGTGAATCCCCAGTGCTTCTGAACCAATGTGGGCAGACAGGTTAGGTGACATGCTGCCCCCTAAAATCCTGCAGCCCTAGGCCCAGACCTTTGTGGCCTTTCCACAAATTTGGACCTGGTCATAGACAGTCACTATTGGGCCAGGCCGATAAAATACAGGCCAGGTGGAAACCCTATGTTTACCTGAAATGTTAGGACCTCTTTTGAATTTAAGTTGACTTGTCATGCAAGTAGCAGGATAGCCCTTATATAGAACATAGATTTCTTAGTTTTAAGTGGTTTTGCTAATGTTTCACTGTGACATAAAACCACACTTCTCTAGTCATTAAACCTTAAAATCACACCCATACAGAACGGAATTACGTAATTTGCCAACTCTTGACAAGCGAGGAAGTCAGGGTCCTCCCTTCCCGGAGCAATATGGCCGCTTCGCCCCTCCCACCATCGCTTCTGTACGCACAGACTCTGAGCATGAGCCAACCCCTCCTAGCAGGCGGGTGGGCTCCAATGACATGGCTAGTGAGGAGGAGCTGCAAGGTGCTCGGGAGCTCCGTGCGGTTAGTGGCTTTGGTGCCTGTCGCAGTTAGTAGGCGCTGCGGCTGCTGCAGATCCGGAAGAAGTAGTGAGCAAGGAGAGCCTTGAAGTGCGCAGCGGAGACGTGGGAGCCAGTTCCCAGCCATTTTAATGGACGTTGTGGATGAAGAGCAGAGGACAGGTACGCTGTAGCTATTGGCAATGTAATTGGTTATGCAAGGTGCAGCAGACACGTGCAGGAATGCAGTAAGGGGAAGTATGTGGTATAACCTGTGGAAAAATGAGGCGCAGTGTAGTAGAGTCAGTTGGGACCAGTCCAAGAAGCGGCCCTACTGCTATTCTTGGCATCCCACCTGCAGCTGTAAGATGTTGAGACTGGAAGCTGCGGGCAGCTGTAACATGGTAAGTGTTTACCCCCGAATGAGTTGCAATATGTTTGTGACTTAACCCTGAACTATAGCCAGGGATGGGTGCATAGCATGTGATCATTGAACAGACACAAAAAGGTAATATCACACAATGATCCTGCTCTTCTTCTATTTGCCTCATAAGAAATAATACAGGTATTTATTTCTCAGCATCATTTACTTGTGGGGAATAATATTCCTATGCAGAAAAACTGAATTGGATGCAGGCACCACCAACGTCAACAAACCGTGCCCAATAATCAAAGTGTGGACATAAAGTTCACCAGAAAGAAACTTCCAGTTCCCCTGGACACTTGCAATTGATTTTTAAGTGGATGTTTATCAAAAGGTAAAAACAAATTGCTGTAGTTTTACGCTTTGATAAATATTCCCACATGTAGCCTGGCTGGCTTTCATCCAGTTGAATATACCAGAGTGGAAGTTGGCAGTGTAAATTACAGCCAGCTTCTTCCATAGGAATAGGGGCACTTGCATCCATACCTGTTAGTTTCAAGTATGCTTCCCCTTCAATGAGATGAGTCAGAACACTGCATGCTCAATGTACAATACAGACCATTGTAGTTAGTAACAGATTGAGAATGTTTCTCAGTCATCTGGCAATAAAATGGTTTCAGGGGTTTCTAACAAAAGTGTGTGTGGTGGACTTTAACACATTAGTGCACATGCGAACTCTTTGGGAATGAGAGCCTTTGGCAGGGGTGTCTGACTTATCACTGTTTGGCGAGCCAAAGGGGGGGCTGAGAGGAAGTCAAATATATAATAATAATAATTATATATATATATATATATATATATATATATATATATATATATATATATATATATATATATATATATATATAGTAAAAGCAAAATAAGGTTAGGTAAAATAGTTGCAAAGTCAGCAGGGTGTGATAGCAGAAAAGAGTACAGAGAGGAGGTGTTTCAGTGGGCAGGGGCAGGTAACATGGAGGTAGATGTGTGGGTTCCAAGTACAGATATTGGCTGTAGATTAGTGCAAGCAGCACAAATCATTGGCAGTTATATGAGGAAGTTATGGGAGCTGTGCAGCGGTATAATAGTCGGAAAGTGTGATTATGTTAAAGGTACAGATAGTTGCTGTAGATTAGTACAAACTACAGAGGATACAGGGAGACCTGTAGGAAAAGGGAGTGGTTCCAAAGTATGACATCAATCCTCTTGTTTTTGGAGAAAAAGGAAAGTAGATGCATCCTATTTATATTATGCAGTGTAAGTAAACCCTGTGAAACAATAGGGGGTAATGTCACATAATTTGTACATGGACTAGTAATCCTATAGTTACAAACACATAAATATACACATACATGTAAATTCTGTTCATGTGGTTAAGTAAGGGCAAATATGCAGGTCTGGATGGGCCACAATTGAGTTTACCTTTGCCAAAAATAATTGGTCAGTTTGACAGTACTGGTGATAACTTTGTGATCTCTGCTCATATCTTTTGAGGATTCTCTCACATTGATTAAGATCTTAGTGTCCAGGCCAGGGCTTAAGCAGAAGTATTCATTGTTCCTAATATTTTCTATAAATTTATGCTGAGGATGCATATCTTTGCACCGAGGCGCAAATTCACGAAGCGCCGAACGCTAGCATTAATTCGCTAGCGTTTGTCATTTTTCGTTACTGCGCAAATTCACTAACGAACGCTGGCGTAAATTCGCTAGTGTTACTTTGCACCCTTACGCCAGGCAAATTTTCGCTAGCAACGTAACTACGCAAATTCACTAACTTGCGCAGTGTACTGAACGCTACCTTTTTACGCTAGACTTCCTTCGCCAGGTCTGAGGCCTGGCGAAGCACAATAGAGTAGATAGGGATTGTTTCAAAAAAAGTCAAATTTTTTTCTAAGTCCCAAAAAACGCTGGCGTGTTTTCTACATGATGGGTGATAGGCTGAAAAAGATCGAAAATATTTTTGGGGCTCCCCTCCTTCCCCCCTACATTTCCTGACTCATGGCAACTTACCTAGACAGTGGGCACATGTGTAGGGCAAAATAAAATTTTTAGTTGCTGATTTGAAGGTTTTCTAGGCATTTGAAGTGGTGATACGTGTTCCTCCATTGAAATTTGAATTTGGTGCTGTATGCAAATGAACCATCGCTAGCAAAACTTTGCTTCGCTTGGCAAATTAACGCTAGCGCAACTTCGCAACCTTACGCTACCCCTGTGCGCAACTTCGGATTTTAGTGAATTTGCGGAGTGCTGGCGAAAATACGCCTGGCGAATTTGCGCCTGGCGCAACTACGATTCTTAGGCCCTTGAGTCTTGGGCCCTGGAGTTTTGGTGGATGTCAATTAGACATCATTTGCTGATTTGCTGATGCACCATATCCGCGTCTATATGGTGCATTGGCAGTTAAGAATCCAAAACCAGTCCAGATCATTTAGGCTCTCAGCCTGGATGAACTTGTATGCTTGTATATATGTATATGTGTGTGTACACACACACCTTTACTTTGCTGGAATTTTCCTCTGTCATGCATGAATGAAGACTGCTCTTAAGAGCAGATTAGTGATGTTGTGTGACAGGCACAGAAAGCAATTTACTGACACCTAGGTAGTTTAGCTGCAGAGTTTCAAAAGTACCAAGTAGCATTTGTTGGCATGATGGGAACTGCAGCATGATGGGCTGCTTCTGTGAGGGCTAGTAACTCTATTGTGGCTTTTTTTAATTCATCTTTATAACAGGAACACTTTACTAAACTCCAAATTAGGTTATATAAATTGGTTTATTTTTCACAGCAAAATATTGGGCATAGCTTTTTTGTACCAATCAGTCTTTTGTGATTTTTTCCCCTTTATTTAGGCTGCCATATTTCTTCCCTTTATTCAGTATGATATGAACAGACAACCCCAAATTACTTCCCCAAAATTATTACATTCTTGATGCCATAACATGTTTTTTACTTGCACCATGTGCCATAGCCTGCCCTATCATCGACCCACAGTAATTTTTCACTTGCTGATACTGTGCACTTTGTCAAATACAGTATGTCCAGGTGCACAGTCTTACCACCGACTGTGAGGTAGGAGCCTGGAGAGAACCCTCCTTACATCAAAGTGTAGTAAGCATCCTATAAACTGAGAATAATAATAATAATTTTAAGTTGCACTGCCATTTATTACCTGTTTGCCACTGGGCAATTAATAACAAACCACCCTTAAGTTGTGTTTCATCCTGTGTGTATTGCTTGCCTGCACAAGTACAAAGTGAGCGAATACAAAGTGATTGGAAAGAAGGGCTGCTTTTCTTCCTGCTGTAAAGTGCGTGTAAGAAATACTGCAGTGGAAAGTACTTAAAAATGATGCAAAAATACTTCAAAAAGTATGGACCTAATTTAAGCACCTATCCATTTTTTTAAAAAAAATATTATAGTTTCAAATTATTTGCCTTCCAGTTACTCCTCTGCCTGGCCCTTAATTGAAAATGCCTTCTGGTTGTTGGGGTTACTGACCCTGGCAACTAGAACAATAAAAATTATGGGAGTAAAATAATATATCCTTTTCATGTAGCAAGACGTTCTTCATGTCCACTTAAATGTCACTTAGTGACACATAATACCTGAAGACAATACCTGAGGTTGACAAACCTGCTTGATCACTAGGGATGTGGTCAAAGGACATTTGCTTAGCCTCAAGTATTTTAATAAAACCATGTCCTTCTCTTGTGACCTGTACATACATTTCTGGTGTGTTTGATCCTATTGTATATTTTCTCCCTCCCATGATTGACGCTATATTATTGTTTTAAGGAAAAATTTCCTCAGCTAAACAAACTGTTGCCACAAATGTAACATGGATATTATTATAACGCAACACCTTCACATTGGAAAAACAAACATTTTGGTAGTTGATTTGATAATTTACTGGGGGGCAATATTGTTTAAGCTTATTTTAAAATTGTCACTTAAATAAACTGCTGTAAAAAGCTTTCCTGTGAAAAGCTACAAAAAAGGGTTTCTTTAGTATGATGCAACTTCAGTGTCATGTGATGATCCATGAGTGCAAGGCTCTTCAGCTCTTTCTGAAACAGCTCCAAAATGTAAACTGTGTTGCCATTATACATTGTATGAACTCAAGGCTTAAGTGAGAGTTTTGATATAGATCCAATTACGCAGCATTTTTACTTAAAACTTCACAACTTTACTGCATTTTAGAGGTACAACAGTAAAACAATATTGCTTAAAGGGGTTGTTCACTTCCAACACTATTTCCATTTAGTTGTTTTTAGAATTAAAAGATTTTTTCACTTTCTATATGTTTTTCTAATATTAAAGGTTTAAGTTTAATTTTTCATCTTGTCTTTCTAAAGCAGCCCTGGAAGGGTAAGGGATGCCAACACTTTAAACTGTTTTAAATTGATACATTAGTTGAAACATGTATTATTATTTTTGGCCCTGCTGAACAGCATTCATAAGTTTTATTAAAGGCAGCTGTTTCTAATTCTGATGAGAAATGTGTCAACTGTAGCAAATTATAACAGTTCAGAATCTGCACTTGGATTACAGAGTTGCCACACAGAAACACCAGGATGAATATTAAACTTTCATTTTGGAAAACTGAATTGATAAAAAATGAAAAGCACCTGAAAATAGTCTTTATTTGAATTTGTGCCTGGAAGATAGGCCGTGGATAATACCAGAAAACTCTATAATCTAATGCACCTTATCAAATGGGAGAATCCTTGCTGCTGTCTTTAGACGTGGAGAAGGCTTTCGAATCTCGACAGGATCCACTGGGGATGTATGAAGCAAACACTTCTCAAATTTGTGATAGGGGACACCTTTATGAAAGCAATGATTCCTCTATACTCCAACCTCGCTGCTAGGGTGATCGCCATGGCAGTCCTGTCCTGCGCCTTCAGTATCGGTACAAGGCAGGGGTGTATTGGGTATCCCTATACTAATATAACTATATCCCCTTACAAAAATCCATTCAGGCCAGCTATCTTGGGTGGAAATCACTATATACTTCATGGATGAGGAGAAAAACTGCCACTAAAATGAATTGCTGCCAAAAATGTTATATCTGTTCAGGACCATACAGATTAATCTCCCACCATGATAAATTAAAACAGTGCAAAGGCAAATCAATGACTTTATATAGGCAGGGAAAAAAAACACACAGCAGCTGGGGTACTACAGCAACTAGTCTCGGTAGGGGGCTTTGGACTATCGAATATTAGTATATACTCGAGTATAACCCGACCTGAGTATAAGCCGAGGTACCTAATTTTACCAACGAAAACTGGGAAAACTTATTGACTCTAGTATAAGCCTAGACACAACTACAGCCCTGTCTCCCAGCAGCGCACATTCCACCAAAGCAACCCCCCCCAGCGATCAACCAGACTTCTTTGCAAAGTTGATGGTGACAGAGAATTGCCAAATGGATTACTGTGTGCATTGTCCCACTGTCCCACTACCATGTGCAGAGGGTGCTGTTGTTTCCGGAGCACGTACACAAATGCACCAAAAAACATATTTTTCACTTATTTAACTCCACCACAACCTTGATTGCAAAACGCTGCAGGCCCATACCAAATACAGCAAATAGTCACATCGATGAACACCAGAAATGGAACGAATGGCAGCCCACAGCTAAAACAGCACCTCCACATACAACTGTATATGGACAACTTGGCTAGTATATAGAAACAAAACGAATGACAGCCTGGACACGAACAACTCTACCAAAACCCCACCTGGGGCACACCCAAATAACTGACAGGAGACAATAATATTACAAAATACAAATTTGGAATACTGTTAGACTGTTAATTTGGTTCCTTTTCATCTTCTCTTGTTAATGTTCTTTGCCTTTCTTTCCCCATACCTTTCTAATATTCTCACCTTACCAGAATGTCTTTACAAGTCAACCCTGCAAACAGAATAATATGTGTAGCTACAATGTTCAACGCTATACCACTTTGTACAATGTACTATGAACAATTATTCTATTGAATATATACTCAAAACTCAATAGGTTTTTTTTTTTTGTTGAACAATCTGAAAACAACCAAACTGAATATGAAGATGAACAAACTTAAAAGAGCCCTTGAAATGATGTGCTGTACTATTGCATATTTTTGTTAAAGGGCCAGTAACGTCATTTTTTTTTTTTTTAAAATTCGTAGAATGAAAAAAAAAAACACCAAGACAAATGTTACTTTAAAATCGCAAAGTCTGTATTAAAAAATAACTTACCAAAACTCAGCTTGAGCTCCTCTTCAGAAAAGGTGACAGGGCGACGATCGATCGTGCTGTGCTCGATTTCTCTTCCCTGCCTTCTATAGGAGATAGCCAGGGAGGAGAAATCGAGTGCTGCACGATGGATGTTACTGGTACTTTAAGATTCATAGTCAAACTTAGTATGCACACTACCCAGGAGCTGTAGCTGTGCCAGGCAGCTGTCTGATGTACTGCTAGAAGCGCATTATACTACAGGAAGGAAAATGTGAAAATATATAAATATAATATACTGTATTTAAGGTCAAACATTATTCTTTCATTATGCAAAATAGTATTTATCAAGGTATTCCTTTTGTAAATACTGAATTCAGGGTTCTTTAAAATGTATCCGTTATAACTCCGTTATCAACCCTTAATTTACTGTGTACTTTGTAAAGACATTTCTCCCAATTTTAGGTTAACAGATACAGATGGCAGTGAAAAGAATGAGGTGTATCCTAAAGAGACAGTTCGGAAACGACAGAATTCTATACGGAGCTCCAGAAGTAGTGACTCCTGCAGAACATCAAGGAAAAGTTTCAAGTTAGATGTCCGAATGGAAGAGGAAGTTACGAAGTCAAGGAGACTCAAGAATGGTAGATTTGTGAACCCATGGCCCACATGGAAGGCACCCTCCATCTGGAATGCTCTAAAATGGGTAGTCACAGAAAAAGATAATAGCAGTGTTCCCAGCTCAAAGGAGGTGAGTACATTAAGATTCTCTATATTGTCTGAATATAAGGCAATGTGAATTTGATAATACAATTTGCTTTGCAAACAAAGCATTACTTTATGTCACTGTACGGGTGAATTAAAGTATTATGGTTTTTATTATTATGTTTTCTAAAGTGTCACTGTTCTAGATCAGCAGACAGTACTATGAGGCATTACACTTGTTGTTGAATTCTAGACGCTGTAGTTGAACAGTTGTAGGACCAATGGTTACCAATGTCTATTATAACATTACATCTGAAGTGTGGCCTAAATGTGAACAAACGTGTTCTGAGCTATGCACCCCATACTAGCATTTTCTTATCCGTGTGATAACACATGGTGGATTTTGCTTTCTCCAATGAGTAGCGTTCTATCAAATGGACTGTTTTTTTGTGTGTTACAGTCATCAGCAACATTTTGCAATGTTATTGCAGTCATTTTCTGCCACAACTGTATGATCATTAGTCCATGTAAGGCCCCTGCTACTGTGTCAATTGACCGAACAGTTGCAACTCAGGAGAGCATACTTAGGATTGCTGATGGATGGTTTTCAGCTTGATTCCCCATGAAAGGGGGCCTATGTGTTGCAATCACAGCAAATATCTACTTTCCACTAACTTTGCAAGTTTTTTCTTTCTGTCCATAGGAGCTTGACAAGGTGCTTCCAATTGTTAAACCCTACTTTGTTCAATGCCCTGATCTTGCTGGCAAGACCAAAAATGGAATACGGGTCACATGGTTAGGACATGCTTCTGTCATGGTAGAAATGGATGATGTGATATTTCTTACTGATCCTATCTTCAGTCAACATGCATCCCCAATAAGCTTCGCAGGGCCAAAGCGTTTCCGTGGGCCTCCATGTTCGGTGGAACAACTTCCAAAAATAGATGCTGTTGTAATCAGCCATAACCATTATGACCACTTGGATTATAACACAGTAGTAGGTCTTAATGAGCGTTTTGGTAATGAGTTGAGATGGTTTGTACCTTTGGGCCTTTTAAACTGGATGCAGAAATGTGGCTGCGAGAATGTAATTGAATTGGATTGGTGGGAGCAAAACTGTGTACCTGGACATGATGAAGTAACATTTGTGTTTACCCCATGCCAGCATTGGTGCAAAAGGACACCTATAGATGACAACAAAGTGCTTTGGGGTAGTTGGTCTGTCCTTGGACCTTCAAACCGATTCTTTTTTGCAGGAGATACTGGGTATTGTGCTGCTTTTGAAGAGATAGGGAAGAGATTTGGTCCTTTTGACATTGCTGCTATTCCAATTGGAGCCTATGAACCAAGGTAATAACATTTAATTAGTGTGTTTTCTAATGTGCTACAATTACAGACTATCAAGGTTCATGAAAATATATTGTTACATTAGTGGTTATAGAAAAAAATGTATTTGCCCATTTAACTTTAGTACCAATAATGCCAGAAATGAAAATTACTCATTTGTGCGGACATTCTCTGTATTTTTTATATTGTACATATTAAAATATTTTCTTTGTAGAATTTAAAATTTATTTTGCAGTGTGTTTGCTATTGGCTTTTAAATTTTCAGGTATATTTTATCTGTAGCAGTCAAGAAGTTCTAATGAATGCCCTAGCAGAAACCAAAATTATTTAAAAAGAGATTAATTGTTGCACTGCACTCTTCGGGGTTCCAAAAAATTGGCATTTGCCATTGGTCAAAGTGCCACTTCAAACATGTCGATATGTAAAGTATTTTATTTATATTATTTATTCATGATATATTTATTTATATAGTGAATAAAGTGTACCCCCTTTTGTAAAATATAGGGATATTATAAGTAACCGAGGAGTTTCATGACCATATAAAAACACGAGGCCGAAGGCCGAGTGTTTTTATACAGGTCATGGAACTCCGAGGTAACTTCTAATATCCTCATATTTTACAATTGGGGGTACTTTATTTATTATAATACACAAATTTCAATGAGTCATGTGACAGAAATGACATCAGAACTCACCGTTTATAACTGATGACATCAGAACTCACCGTTTATAAGGATATAATTTACAGGATATTCATGGCTTTTGTGTATTACAATAATATATTTACACATAGACAAAAAATATTGGGGAACATAACATTTATAAGTACAGGTTTAAATGACATTAATAGTCTAAATTCTATTCTATTTTTGCTCAAAGGCCAATTTGGGCATGTGCACGATATTACCCTTTACAGGAAAAAGATAACTCACACTTATAAATGTAATTTCTTTTTTTTGTCTTTTCTTATATTGATTGTGGAATCACTGTTAATTAATGTTACTGTGTGTTTACTAGATGGGTTATGAGAAGTCAGCATGTGGACCCAGAAGAGGCAGTAAGAATTCATGCTGATGTCCGTGCAAAGAAATCTGTTGGCGTTCACTGGGGAACATTTGCATTAGCCAATGAGGTTTGTTCCATGCAAAAGTCTCTTTAAAAATAATGGCAGATTACCATGATCAACTATACAATTTGGAAACCGTAAAGAAAAATTGTTGTTTTCTAGTAAAACATGAGAGCACCATATATGCCATTACCATTGGTTAAGCAAAAATAAGATTCTGCTATAATTTTATCTTGCTAATGAAAAATCTGTAGAGTGCTTTTTTAGTGGAGTATATGAATTGCATTTACTGGGGGCACTGCTGGGAAACAATATGGTAGCTCTAGTTTATTAAACAGATACATGCAGATAAATAAAAATATTAAATATTTATAGAACATTAACATAAAATATAGGTTATGTTGCCTTTTCATTTATGAACTATGGTTAATTAAGGTTTGCTTTACCAAGTGTAACATTAGCGTAAACCAATGTACTATTTAAGCGCCAAAGTCTTGCTGTAAAGGATTTATGCTTATCTGAGTTTCCTAAAGCTGAATGTACTGAACTGAAGTTATGTACAGTGACATTAAAATGCCCAATTGTCTGTTTTTACAGCACTATTTGGATCCACCAAGAAAACTCACTGAAGCCCTTGAAAGATATGGACTGAATGCAGATGATTTTTTTGTATTAAACCATGGAGAATCTATACATCTTAATATGGGTTAATTAACCCTCGATATTCGACCCTTAGTGAATTGGCCCCTTAGCCTTTTTTCTGCCAGTGATGTACGGCGAACTTTAGTTGGCCAAATGCAGGTAAAGGGTTAAGGAACACATAAGAGGGTCTAAGAAACATTATTTTTTTTCCAGAAATATAAATTTTGCTTCTAAAATGTTTTAATTCCAGTGAACAGCTGTGAGCGACTCTTATTGTGTAATGAACATTTTAGCAGCCCAGTGGGCATGACCCTCCACATCACAACATTGGGAGTCTTTTGCTGCTATGGCAATAAACTGAGTTTGTAGTGGCAATGTCATCACACTGCATCTTAAATTAATGATTGCAGAAAATTGGGGAAAAGGGATAAGAAAATTACTTTTAACACCACATCCTTCTGTGTAAATAGGGCAAGGATATGTATGCAGAGTATGAGTGAAGCAAACCGTGAACATATAGTTGCTAGGTCCTACAGGAAGGCAGCTAGGGAACTGAAGGTTATACATCTGGTGCTGATTATAAATATTTTATACAAATATGTAGGTATCCGCTCAAAATGCACTTTGCTTTGTCCTGTAATAAAAAAAATTGGTAATTTGTATTATTTACATTTATTTAGAAAAGTCTGAGCACTACTCATTGCTTTGTCTGCAGAGTTGCTAGTTTTATTAAGGAATTATACATTTGCTAATGAAATGCCTTAGTCTTGGGTAAACAAATTTGATATGAGCTAACAGCATTTCAATGTATTGTGCAGAGGTTTCTAGCTCCCCCAATCTACAAAGCCTAATCCATTCAGTAAAACACAAGTTAAAATGTAAATCTTTTTAGTACTTTTAAGAAGGCAATACACCCAAAATCATAATAGGCTGGGTGTAATTGGCCCATAGAAAAAGACCACCACAGCAGTAATGTAGCACAAGCTTTCGGGAACAACCCCCTTCCACAGGGGAAATCTGAGGTGAGATGAGAAGCGGGATTGGAAGCAGCCTGAGACTGAATGCACCCTATGAATACAAGTAAGTGGTGTGCCACAGATAAAGTTTTTGCTAAAAATGCTCCCATGCCCCTAGCTACATATCTGCTCCTGAGCTATTCTCGTATCTACCTCATTCAGCCATAACTCCTCCAGTTTTATTGTATAGGAAAAAAAAAAACAATAGCTTATGGCTGTTTTATTGTATAGGAAAAAAAAAAACAATAGCTTATGGCTGTTGTTTATATTGGCTCTTTCTGAAAGCTTAGGAATAAACACAATGTCCTGTGATGGCTGCCTACATCCAATAGTACACCTTAAATAATATATTTATTGGTTCAAGAATACCATTATAAATGGTCAAATTAATTATTTGCTATGTATGCAATGTCATTTAGTTACACCATAAAAATCATGACCAATGCCTTAAAAGGCATCCTCCACCCAAAAACTGTTTGTCTATACTGTATATGATTAATCTATACTGGAATTAAACTTCTTTCATCACTTCTTGGGTGGAAGAACCTTTTAAACTTGCCATATAAGGATCACATTGGTTTTTTACATCTGAACAATAAAGCGGTAAACGGACCATCTGTGAGGCCAAAAGTTTGCCAGCGCTAGTAGGACCCTGTGGTGCGAAGTGCCTCGGGACATGCCTGACTGAAATCTGGGCCTGCAAATGACTAGAGTAGATATTATTATTATGTGGTGATCTGTTTTGAACATTATTGACATTCAAATAATAAATACAAAATAATTGTGCTGGAACTTTGAAGAAGTTACCTTTGTCAACTGCAGATTTCTTGTACAGTTGTGTTCAGAATAATAGCAGAGTGTTTACAAAAGTGAATAAAGCTCAAAATCCTTATAGTAGCTTTTATTGGCATACATGCAAATGCATTGGGAACACTGCACATTCGATTCCAAATCAAAACATGAAGAAAAATTATGCAGTGGGGATCTATTATAATTCGTTATTCCTTTAACAAAGTGAAGAAAAGAAAATGGGTTAAAAAAATAGCAATATCTGCATTCTCCTTTACAAACTCTTCTTACCGATAGCTTGGCTTCACATAGGTGTCTTCTAATTGTAACTGTACTCACAGGTAACTTTATACCTTCTATAGCTCATCATTGGTCTTTGCCATTTTGGCTATTCTTTTTTTACTATACCAACTAGTGAATTATTTGCCATGTAGAAATATAATTTCTACCAAAATCAATTGATTGATCAGGTTAGTGATGTTGGACTGCTATTATTCTGAACACAACTGTATTTGCTGCTACATCAGGAATGCAGAAGATATATATGGCTAGCAGTTGAATTATTAAGCAAAATAAAAAGGCCATTTGCAGCATTTATTTAAGATATCCAGATGCTCCAGATATTCCATCAACATTTTTCAGCTGGCAGAGAACCACCCAGTCATAGCTGTTCACCTTGTTGTTTACTTCAATACTGATGGAGAATATGCCCTTTATATCGTCAGTTTTTTGAGCAAAAATATTTTGTAACCCAATATGTAAATATAGATTACAGAATATATGGAACTTCTATTAAAAACCATGAGTGCCTTTTTAATGTAAACTACTTTTTTCTTTTGCTTGTTACTTGCTGCTTTGTACATTAATGTGTAATGCATTATTTAGCAGACAAATTGTGAAAGTAAACATTGGAAAGCATATGTATTCAATGAATGTAAGCAATTATAAAAAACAGTAAAATGGTAAACTATGGCAGGGCCTTTACCTTTTGGTTAGAACAGGTCTTTGGCAAAAGCATATTGCATTATGTAACAACTGTTTGTTTTGTTTGCCAGTTCCATCAGAAAGGTTGAATCTGGTGTCATATCTATAGAAGAAGCAGACTCCATAGCGGGGTCTGCTTCCTCTATAGCCAACTAGAACCCCCTTTCCTAGACGATCTCTTACCTGCGCCAGGGAAGCAGAGCTTGTCGGCACAGGGCATATAGTGGACGGGGAGTGGGAGGAGGCTGGACATAGGTGGGAGGATGGGGATCAAAGAGCGTTGGGCCCTTTAAGATTTTTTTTTTTTTTTGCAGGGGGGTCTAGTTACACCTCTGGTTGAATCTGCAGCCATCCAGATGTTCTTTATCTATCCCCCCTACCATGCCCATTTTAAGGCTAAGTATTGCAAAGGGAAGCAATCTTTTTCTCATTGGTCCTTATCCATATTTGCTGCACTGGTTACTTTGGAATCCTAGTATACACCAGAATACATTGACAATGCATCTGACAACGTTAACGGCAAGCTGAAGTGCACCACATAAAAAAAAAACTGTGCCCAGTACTTTTAAGCCACCCACACAAGTATTTGAGATTTCTGCAGTAATGACATGGTGTCACAGCATATAGATCGTGTATTCAATTCCAAACCAGTTTTGCTTGGAGCATACCTCAGTTTAAACATATTGGCTGCACTTTAACCCTAGATTGTATTTGCTTATTTCTCACCACTATTCAAGTAAAATCTGCCTCAGGTGTGTAGCTCATTATGTGTATGGCCAGCTTTTATTTGAGGATCAGTTGTTTTTTTTTTGTGGAGGAAAGCATCAATTTACAGTTCTTTGCTCTTGTAAATTAGGCAAGAATTAACAATATGGAATTGTGAATAACAGATCTCTTGCCAAATAAAATACTGTTTTAAAAATCAAATAGTGATATTTTTCTTTTCAAATGATCAGTATGTGGACTTACTGACAGGGCCGCCATCAGGGAGGGACAAGTGGGTCCCCAATTTTTTTTTACTTGTAAGGGGGGCCCTGGCACCAATGCTTTTTTTAAAAAAAAATTTATGGGGGGCCCTGACCATCAATAGCTTTTTATAACTTGTGTGTGTGGGTTACTTTTTTAGCGCTGATGTCTGTGTGGTCTTTTAACTGTGATGTGGAGTGCAGGGTCTGGGGCGGGGCTTGGGCGACAGGCGGTCCTGCTTACTGATATGCCACATTGGAGCTAAACATGAATTTGCACTTTCCTGGACAATTTCAAAATTCATGATTTTCTTTTAAGTTTTCAAGATACAGTGGAACCTCACTTTTTTACACCCACGCAGTTGACGCCATTTTGTCACAGTCTAATTCAGGCAAGAGGTGTCTCTTTTTCTTTCCTGCATTTAACGGTGTCCTGCAATTTAAGTTGCTTTGATGAGGTCCCCTGGGAAACTTGGAATCGGTGTTCTACTGTACAGTATATTAGCAATTGGCTGTTCAGTTCTGCCACCCAGTCATCAAAAAAATTAAGTTAGTGAACAAAGAAGAGTCTTCATATTTCTGCTATGAGAGCTGAGCAGAGAAATGCAAAGAGACCAACCAATCATGTATACTCTCGATAGGTCCTCAGGCTAAACGGACAGACCATTCAAGGGGGCAATACACAGTTGTTTGAATTTCACTGCTGTCCATGATTCATGTTGCACTGAGAACAAGACTTTAGATATGAAGACTGGAATCAATCTGACTTAATGCTATAATGATGGTCACGTGATAAACAGACCCCCATCAGGTTAAAAAATATACCATAATCTTGTTAGCAATATGTCTTTTGGAAAAAATTCCCATCTGCCCAATCTTAGAAACCTTCAAGATTTCTACTCAACTGGGGATTAAACTATTGGCTGATCTGATAGCAGATGTTAATTTTCTTATCCTTGTACAGCTCAGGACCAAGTGTAAGGAACACTCTGTACAATACTTTCACTACTTACAGTTGTATCATGCTTTCCAAGACAGTTGCACACAGTATAGCACCCCCGCCCCAGACCCTGCATTGTGGAACTTGCCCTTCGGGACCCTCTACCTAGTAAACTAGTATCACGTCTCTACAAGGCCTCAATGATACAATTCACTCTCCCTTCACTAGCGCACAAGCTAAATGGGCTTGCTCATTCTTAGCGAAGAGCAAGGGGAAGAATCAACCGATTCCTCATACAAAGACTTGATATCAATTCGTAGACTTATGCAATTTAAATTCATACATCAACTTTATATAACTCCACTGAGGTTACAAAGAATGGGCATCTGGCCCGAAGCCGACTGTCCTAGATGCCAAAACGTAAACACTGCCTTCCTTTACATGGTTTGGGAATGTCCGTCACTGCAGGCCTATTGGAAAGAAGTAGTCCAATACATGGTAGATCTGGCATTCCCCAGCATCTGCATAGCAGAAGGATGTCTCCTGGGTTTAGTACAATAATTACTCCTATTGAACAAATATAGGTCTCTTACCAGGTCCCTATTATATTTAGCTAAAAAAATAGTAATCATGAATTGGATGGGAACCAAAACACCCTCAGTTACACACTGAGTCAATATAGTAAATAAAATCCTCCCCTCCATAAAACGTACTTACTGTATGAAAGCAGGGGTTGACCGGCCAAATTTGAAAAGTTATGGACCCCCTGGCTAGATATACAATACATCCCCTAGATGATCTGATAAATCCCTGATTCACCATGTTCACTCTACTGCACAATCTTATAATGGGTACACATATAGGTCTCATGATGAGTGAACATCATTGATTAACTGTGTACTTTAATGTTTGCCTATGTACTGTACACCATCAATGTTTTCTTTTTGTTCCTTTACTTTTAGTTACATATTTTTTTGTGTTTATTCAACTAAAAATTTTAAAAATGTTTGATGTATGTATAACTTTATTTGTAAAGCACTGTTAAGGAGCCGCAGAGCCGCACAATGCATAAAAGTACAATATAAATAAAAGTACAATATGTAAATGTACACACAGGGAGGACAAGTCATACAATAAATACAATAAATATATACAGAGTTTAAGTGCTATGTGCAAAAGGTCAAGGCATTGCCCAGTAGGTACCAGGACTAGTCTAATGTTCTAGTGCTCCCAAAGGTATTAATTTTTCTTGAAGAGATTGAGACAGTACTCCTTACGGAGGTATTCAGGGATGGAATTCTAGCAGGAGCAGCAAGATATAAAGGTTTAAGCTGAGAGGTGGCAGTGGAAGTGGATGGTGTGAAAAGAAGGTGGCTCTGAGTGGAATGGAGATCGTGTCCAGGGACCTATAGCAAGACAAATGAAGAAATGTAGCGAGGAGCAGAGGCGTGAAGGGCTTTGAATGTTAGCAGAAGGATTTTGTATGCTATCCTTTGCTTAACAGGCAGCCATGCTAGAGATTTTAGTTGGGGCTGAACAAGTTCACTCTTAGGAGAGAGCAGGAGGATCCTGGTAGCAGAGTTTAAGATTGATTGAAGGGGAGAGGGGTGGGAGTCAGGAAGACATGTTAGTAGGAGATTGCAATAGTCTAAATGGGATAGGATAAGGTCAGTATTATTAATATGATTAGAGAAGAAGAGGGACTGGTCAAAGATGGCCCCCAAGCAGCATTATGGTGTCAAGAACACTTACCCTGGTGGTCTAGTGGTGCGGCGGGGACGCCCGCCGCTCCTCTCGCTAGCTTTCCCCCTAGTGCGCGCGTCCCATCTGATTGATCTCCCGGTCAAATTTTCTTTTTGATCAAGCATATAAACACGAAGATTCCCCTGCCACTTATTTTTCCTTTGTGATATATTGTAGTAGTCTCCAGAATTACTCAAGAAAGCCTACTCATTTTATATATATCAACAATTTGCAGAAGCTGTATCTTGAGTGTATTGCACTGCTCGACAAGATGGAACTGAAGCACAACGTAACGACTTTAACAAATCTGAGGCTTCTGATCTCTTTCCTGAGTAGAGCAATATCAGGACACTTTTCTGTTTTGCATCTAAAGGTATATTTATTTGACCTTACAATTACAGGAACTGACTAGCAGGTGTTGTTACAAAATTCCTTATTTTGGCAGTTAACTTAAAAAACTGTGAAAAAAAAGTGGAAAAAAATAATTAATAAAAAAATTATTTATACAAAATAATTTATACAAAATAATTAATGTAAGATCTTTGAAAAGCACCCTTATCAAGGTTTACTTATCCTTTAAATAGTATTTAGTTTGTCAAAATCCATCTCTGTTCAGTTTGGTTTAATTTTAGGCCACATCTCATACTCTCCCTGGCCATGCCCCAGTTTCACCATGACACAATGCCAATATATCCCACCACTGCTAACTTCTTGCTAGGCATGCCTCTTTTGGAATTAATGGGTGGGGACTTCACCTAAATTGGTGACAGTTGCTGGGTATGCTTTTGTTTTTGGCATGCCTCAATATTACTGTAACAAAGTCTCACCCTGGTGGTCTAGTGGGGGGACGGCAGGGACACCTGCCGCCTCCTCGGCGGCGACGCCCGACGCGCCACGCTGATCCTCTTCTTGTGCCGGGTTTCTCTTAGTGCGCGCGCGCATGTGCACTTCCGGATTTAAAGGCGCATGCGCGCTGACGTAATGACGTCAGCACGCAATGGCGCCAAATTTAAAAGTATTAAAGGGGCATTCCCACAGTTTGTCATTGCCCATGATAGAATTGTATTCCTGGTGCTCCTGAGCCTTGTGCTATTTGTCTGAATTCTTCTGAACCTGTCTGATTCCTGTTTTGACCCCTGCCTGGCTATTTTGACTATTCTGATTTCTAGATCCTGACCTTGCCTGCTTACGACTACTCTACAGTTTAACCCCTCGATTGAACACCCGGTTTTGACCCTTTTGCCTGTTTAACGATTCTTGCTATCTGCCTGCCTCGACCCAGCCTGTCTGACCATCCGCTTGCCTTGACCTTTTGTTGACCTTCGGCCTAACGACTCTGCTAAACAGCCGTGCCCCTTCGCCAACCAGAACATCTCGCCTTGCACCCCTCGTTAAGTCCAGGTGGCACCCAAGTAAGCTGAGGGCTCCTCCCGAAGCCCAACGGTGGTCACACTACTGGTGAAGCCGAGCCGAGACCAGGGTGCTTGGCATTTGTTCTGGTATCGGGTGCCGGCCGTGACATTATCATGGGCCATGGAGGACGAAAGTCTACACGGTGCTTCTTCTGCTGCTTCTGTTACGCCTCATCCAACTACCACCGAATCGCTCCTTACTGCCCTGCTTCAGCGCATGGAGGACCATGAACGGAAACAAAACTACTTGCTTCAGGGGTTTCACAGTCTGACCCGCAAGCTTGAAACGTCACAGCAGCCAATCAGTCCGGTTGTTTCTTCCCCTGTAGGTTCCTCTGCTATGTGGGGTAATTCTGCTAGACCCCAGGAACCCAAAATCGTTTTTCCTGACAAATTCAGTGGGGATAGAACAAATTTTTTTGTCTTTAAAGAGGCATGTAAATTGTACCTTGGTTTCTTCCCTCACTCATTTCCTACAGATGAGGAGAAAGTAAGGTTTGTCATGACCCTATTACAGGGTGATCCCCAAATTTGGGCTCTTAGACTGCCCGCCTCAGATCCAGCCCGTTTCTCCTTAGATACTTTCTTTGAGACCATGGCCATACTCTACGATGACCCGGATGCCTCTTCGGCCCATACCGCGATTCGTAGGTTACGTCAGGGGAAACGGGATGCGGAGGTGTACTGCACTGAGTTCCGTCGGTGGGCAGTAGAGACCGGGTGGAACGATATGGCTCTACGTAGGCAGTTCCGTATTGGGTTGTCCGATCATGTCAAAGACAGTCTGGTTAATTATCCTCTGTCGTCTAACCTGGACGGTCTTATGTCCCTGGTGATTCAGGTGGATAGGAGACAGAGAGAGAGAAGGGGTGAAAAGGGTTTTTCAAATTTTCTTGGAGCTTCCAGTGATGAATCTGTCTACATTTCTTCTGATAAGTTTTCTAAGGCCTCTGCGTCCTCTCCTCAGGAGGAACCTATGCAAATAGGCACTTCTCATCTAACCCCTGAGGAAAAGGCACGCAGGCGCTCCTTGGGTCTCTGCCTATATTGTGGTGAGAAGGGCCATTTTCTAAACTTGTGTCCTAAGAGGCCAGGAAACTCCCAAGCCTAAATGGAAAAGGGGAGCTCCATTTGGGTACAGGAGTTTCCTCTCCCCAATCTGCCTCAAGGATTCTGTTACCGGTTAAATTAACCTGGCCTACGGGCTCTATTTTGGTGTCCGCCTTTGTGGACTCGGGGGTGGAGGGTAATTTCTTGGATGCAAGAGACCCTTAGGGTCAGGTAAAATTTCTAGTAAGACTGTGTTTTTATCTATGTGTATAAATAATCTCCACTGTGAGGAAATAGCCTTTTTCCTTTTTGAAGGTGCTTCTTCCCCCCTTATATTGGGGTTACCTTGGCTCCAGGTCCATAACCCCCTTATTGATTGGGTGGCTGGGGAGGTTACTCAGTGGGGGTCTCAGTGTGGGGGTGTTTGTATGCATTTGGTAGTGGCCACTAGCATACTAGAGGGGTTACCATCTGTCTACTCTGGTTATTCCGATGTGTTTTCAAAAAAGGCAGCCGAGACTTTACCCCCACATCGGCAGTATGACTTCCCAATTGATCTGGTTCCTGGGTCAACTCCTCCCCGGGGTAGAACCTATTCTCTTTCATTGCCCGAAGCCCAGGCAATGAAGGAGTATATTAGTGAAAACTTGGAGAGGGGTTTCATTAGACCTTCTAATTCCCCTGCGGGGGCGGGCTTCTTTTTTGTAGGGAAGAAGGATGGCGGTCTTCGTCCCTGTATTGATTACAGGGGACTTAACAAGATCACTATAAAAAAACGCTATCCCCTTCCCTTAATATCTGAACTCTTTGATCAAATTAGATTTGCTAAGATTTTTACCAAGCTTGATCTTAGGGGGGCTTATAATCTAATTTGAATCAGAGAGGGGGGACGAGTGGAAGACTGCATTTAATACCAGGGATGGCCACTACGAATATCTTGTAATGCCGTTCGGTCTTTGTAACGCTCCTGCAGTGTTCCAGGAGTTTATCAATTACATTTTTCGGGACCTGTTGGGAATATTCGTAGTGGTCTACCTTGACGATATTCTAATTTTTTCTTCCAATTTATCTGAACATCGGAAACATGTTTGTGAGGTCTTACGTAGGCTAAGAAAAAATAATCTCTATGCGAAACTGGAGAAATGTACCTTTGAGGTTGCTTCTGTTCAGTTTTTGGGGTTTATAATTTCCAGCAAGGGTCTAGAAATGGATCCAGGCAAGGTTAGAGCAGTCCTGGACTGGACCCAACCCCTTTCGTTATGTGCAACCCAAAGGTTTCTCGGTTTCGCAAATTACTATAGTCAATTCATTAAAGATTTTTCCATTCTCGTCGCTCCTATTACCAATTTAACCAAGAAGGGATCCCAGTTTATGGCCCCCAGATGCTGTGCAAGCATTTGAAATTCTAAAAAAGAGTTCAGTTCGACCTCTATCCTCCGTTATCCCGATTCTTCTCTTCCATTTATTGTGGAGGTAGATGCCTCTGAAGTAGGAGCTGGGGCAGTCCTTTCTCAAAGGCACCCGACAACTAACAAAATGCATCCCTGTGCCTTCTTCTCTAAAAAATTTTCACCGGCAGAAGTGAATTATGATATTGGGAACAGTGAATTGTTGGCTGTCAAGTGGGCCTTTGAGGAATGGCGGCATCTTCTTGAAGGTGCGAAACATCCTGTTACGGTCTATACAGACCATAAGAATCTTTTGTATATAGAGTCTGCTAAGCGCCTCAATCCTAGGCAAGCCAGATGGGCCCTGTTCTTTTCAAGGTTTAACTTTTCGTCCTGGATCAAAAAATATCAAGGCGGATGCACTCTCTAGGAGTTTCGAAGCAGTTTCCTCTGACCTTAGTGAGTGTACTCCCATCATTCCCAGGGAGATAATTGTTGCAGCTTTGGAGTCTGACCTCTCTTCCTTATTGTCCCCTTTACAGTCATCTGCTCCTGCTGAAACTCCTGCTGGTAGATGGTTCGTACCTGAGGAGCTTAGAGAACAAGTTTTGAGGGAGGTTCATGACTCTAAGGTAGCAGGCCATCCAGGTATTGCAAAGACAATTTCTCTACTTTCCCGTCATGTTTGGTGGCCCTCCTTTAAGTTGGATACTAAAACTTTTGTTAATTCATGTCCGATTTGTCAAAGATCTAAATCCTCTCATAGTTTATCCCAGGGTCTGCTAAATCCATTACCCATCCCTGCAAAACCATGGTCCCACATTTCCATGGATTTTATTGTGGATTTGCCCTCTTCTCAAGGGAAAACTGTGATTTGGGTGGTGGTAGACAGGTTCAGTAAAATGACTCATTTTATTGCTCTTCCTCACCTTCCTTCTGCTAAAACCCTGGCTGACCTGTTTATTACTCATATTTTTTAGTTACACGGTTTTCCTGTAAATATTGTTTCTGATAGAGGGGTTCAGTTTGTTTCTAAATTTTGGCGTGCTTTTTGTTCTTTAGTTGGTACAGAGTTATCCTTTTCTTCTGCCTACCATCCCCAGACAAATGGCCAAACTGAAAGAGTCAATCAATCCCTTGAGCAATATCTTCGATGTTATGTGTCTCATAACCAGTCTACTTGGTCTGAACTGTTGCCTTGGGCTGAATTTGCATATAATAATGCTTCTCATTCATCCTCGGAGGAATCTCCTTTTTTAGTAGTTAATGGATTACATCCCAAGGCTTTTTCTTTTTCTGGCTCTGTCTCTCCTTTACCCTCTGCCAATATTTCTGTAGAACATTTTTCCAAGATTTGGTCCCAGGTCCACAACTCGCTGTCCGCAGCTTCCGCAGCCCAGAAAAAAGCTTCTGACAGATCCCGTAGAGAGGCACCTCAGTACAAGGTGGGGGATTTGGTATGGTTATCTACAAAGAATATTAAACTGAAGGTTCCCTCTCCCAAACTTGGTCCCAGGTTCATTGGTCCATACCCCATCATTGCCATAAGCAACCCTTCCTCTGTTCGTCTACAATGACCTTTCCCTTTTAAAACCTTCATCTAATGTCCGTCATTTGTCTGTTCCTCCCCCAGTATTAGTTGAAGGACAGCCTGAATATGAGATCAAAGAGTTCCTCGACTCCCGCCTGGTGCGAGGTAAGCTACAATACCTTACTAGGTCGAAGGGCTTTGGTCCTGAGGAGAACTCTTGGGTCTCGGTTGAAGACATCAAGGCTGACCGCCTCAGGAAGCAATTCCACACCAAGTTTCCTGGTAAACCTGGGGGTCCAGTGGCCCCCCCTAGAGAGGGGGGTAATGTAACAAAGTCTCACCCTGGTGGTCTAGTGGGGGGACGGCAGGGACGCCTGCCGCCCCCTCGGCGGGGACGCCCGCCACGCTGATCCTCTTCTTGTGCCGGGTTTCTCTTAGTGCGCACGCGCATGTGCACTTCCGGATTTAAAGGCGCATGAGCGCTGGCGTAATGACATCATCGCGCAATGGCGCCAAATTTAAAAGTATTAAAGGGGCATTCCCACAGTTTGTCATTGCCCGTGATAGGATTGTATTCCTGGTGCTCCTGAGCCTTGTGCTATTTGTCTGATTTCTTCTGAACCTGTCTGATTCCTGTTTTGACCCGTGCCTGGCTATTTTGACTATTCTGATTTCTGGATCCTGACCTTGCCTGCTTACGACTACTCTACAGTTTAACCCCTCGATTGATCACCCGGTTTTGACCCTTTTGCCTGTTTAACGATTCTTGCTATCTGCCTGCCTCGATCCAGCCTGTCTGACCATCCGCTTGCCTTGACCTTTTGTACTGTGACCTTCGGCCTAAAGACGCTGCTAAACAGCTGTGCCCCTTCACCAGCCAGAACATCTCGCCTTGCACCCCTCGTTAAGTCCAGGTGGCACCCAAGTAAGCTGAGGGCTCCTCCCGAAGCCCAATGGTGGTCACACTACTGGTGAAGCCGAGCCGAGACCAGGGTGCTTGGCATTTGTTCTGGTATCGGGTGCCGGCCGTGACAATTACAGTTTTACTGAATTAAATATTTATTTTCTTTCTCAGGCTTACATTCAAAAGTTATTTCATTAATCAAAAAAAATCTCTAGTAACTTCTACTGTTATTATAAATATGCAGACATTTTGTTCTCTTTTTCATCTCTTACATATATTCTATGTGTTTGCACAGTTTACTTCTTTGTTTTCTATTCAAATAGATCTTTGGTTTTGTGGATTTAAAAGACTTGGCAAGAAGTGCTCAAGTTTGCTGATCCTGGAAGATTATATCACAAAATAGTTTGCTCTGGAGCAGTGTAAGTTGTATAAAATATATCCTGACACAGTTCAGTTTACACATTGTTTATTGTATCATTTATTTACGTACAGTCTAAGTACTAAACAATTTACACAAAGTAATCATGAAAGTTCAACGGGAGGTGTGGCTTTTTTTTAAGGAAAGATCTGCTAATGAATTATACTGAAGATTGCCTAAAGCAGGCATGTCCAAAGTGCGGCCCGGGGGCCAAATGCGGCCCGTCTTCAAATTTACACCGGCCCTCAGCCTCCATCATGAAATTAATAATAAAAATGCGGCCGCCAGCACAGTGCAATCAGGAATCGCCTAGCCGTAATATTTGGGCACATTAATGAAATGATCTGCCACTTGGTCTATACTGCTGTCTGTGTTCTGAAGGTGTTAACAACAGACACGTACTGGCACGTAGTGATGTGCCGCTTCGCATACTTCTTTAGGGCTGAAGGTGTCAATAGACTACTGACGTGCCAGTACAGTAAACTAAAGAAGTATGGCGTCACTACGTTCCAGTACGTGTCTATTGCTAACACCTTCAGCACACAGGCAGCAGTATAGACCAAGTGGCAGATCATTTCACTAATGTGCCCAAATATTACTGCTACGGCTACTCGATTCCTTGTTTATATGAGTTAAATGATGTTAATTGTTCAAAGAATGTCAGGCTGAATGGTCGGCCCCCACACATTTTCACCTCACCAAATCAGGCCCTCGTTGCAAAAAGTTTGGACACCCCTGGCCTAAAGGTTTATAACAATAATATAACAATAGGAACCTAGCCTGACAAGTGTATGAATATTTCTACAGTGTTTATTTGGCTGACAGGCTGATCAGTCATATACCGGAGAGCATAGGCCAGTATATGGCCGTCTTAAAGGATAAGAAAACATTAATTCACTGGGAGCACCAATATGTTAGGCTCCCCATGCAGTCACTAGGTTTGCTGATGAGGGAAGACTGGAAAAGCAAGGTAAAATGGAAGCTTGGGACTGTGATGAAAATGTCCATGTGCCTTGTGACTAAATTTACTGGGGGGGGGGGTGCCTAACATATTTACATATTTGAATTCATTCTTGTCCTTTGTTGCCTTGCCCCAGGCAACCCCGACCAGTGATAACCTCCAAACATTGTAGATGTATATTTTTCCACACCTAGAATCTGATAACCAATTAGATATTTGTTTTAAACAGATGACCTCTAAATGATACATGTAAATTGCTTTCTATGGGTGACTAGACCTTTTTTTTATTTTTCTCTTGGACAGTTATGGAATAACTGATACAAAGAATATGAGGTAAAGTCCCTATCCCTACTCCAAGCCTGCCAATGGGAGCAACTGCCAAACACAATATTAAACTGGGCTGAACATGTTATCTAATACTTGGCACAGTGCACCATTATGATTTATTCGTTTTCAAGACAGAACATTACTTTGCCAACAATAAAAGGAATTCTATATCGTAGATTTAGTTTAATCTACTTAAATAAACACAACGAAAACTGTAAAACAGAAATATACCAGCATGATTTTTATCTAAACCATATCAGTGGCTTAATTTATTGAAACCAATTTTACAAAAAAAATACAAAAAATGCAAAAACATGATACATACAGTTTTAATTTATTTACAAACTGGTTTAAAAAACATTTTCTAGAATTGCATAGGTTGTTTTTTTTTTTTTTTTTGCTAGTATAGGTTATTTAAAAATGTGCTCCAGAAAGTAGCAGCAGGAAAATGTTAAGTCTTTTAGGCAGTCTCTGGAGTGCAGAGGCAAATCATATGTTGCCAAGGAAGTGAATGCAGGCACCAATATAGCATTATGATTTGTGTCTACTTTTGTGTTTTTTTTTCTTTCTCTTTATTTATAAAATTCATATCACAGTGAAAGAAACAGATTTGTAATTGTAAAAAACAAGGTACACCTTAAGATCCAATTATATTTGATTACTACAACTAAAGAAAGTATGCGCAGGCATATAACTATACAGTAACATGGAGTGAAGGTAAAGAAGTGAGGGGTAACATATGTCAGTTATACATATTCCTTTTGCATATTATAATTTGTCTATCAATATCCTAGCATAAGTAGACACAACATAACATTTTTTATTAGAGCTATATAATTATTATTATTATTATTCAGCTCAACATATTTTTTCTCATTTCCTAAAATCAGAGACTTGCCAAACTGTCTTGTTTATTTAAACATGAGTCATTGAGCTAGAATGTTTTCTAGTTGGGCAGATTTAAAGATGTTTCTGCTATTCTGAGAGATGTTTTTACTGCCATCTTTTTTTTCCCAGTGGAAATGCTCTGAATTTTCTAAACTAGTAATTGTATATTCTTTATTTTAAAAGACTATATTGTGTTTATTTACCATTTAAAATCTGTTTCTTTTAGTTTCCTCCCCTAATATACCACAGTCCCCATCCTTACATATTTTACTTATATCACGGGGCCGATTCACTCAGCTCGAGTGAAGGGTTCGAATGAAAAAAACTTCGAATTTCGAAGTTTTTTTTGGGTACTTCGACCATCGAATTGGTTAAATTCGTTCGAATTCGATCGAAGTCGAACGAAATCGAACGATTCGAAGTAAAAATCGTTCGACTATTCGACCATTCGATAGTCGAAGTACTTGCCCTTTAAAAAAAACTTCGACCCCCTACTTCGGCAGATAAAACCTACCGAAGTCAATGTTAGCCTATGGGGAAGGTCCCCATAGGCTTGCTAACCTTTTTTTGATCGAAGGATTTTCCTTCGATCGTTTGATTAAAATCCTTCGAATCGTTCGATTCGAAGGATTTAATCGTTCGATCGAACGAAAAATCCTTCGATCGTTCGATCGCAGGATTAGCGCTAAATCCTTCGACTTCGATATTCGAAGTCGAAGGATTTCAATTCGAGGGTCGAATTTCGAAGTATTTTTAACTTCGAAATTCGACCCTTCGTGAATCGGCCCCGATGTACATTTTACTTGTCATTTATTATACATTTCTGTGCTTTGCACATGTTTATTAAGACTGTTATTAATTTATGAATTATAGAAAATATACAGTGAAAAATAATAGTTACTTAGTGAGAGGATCTCATTGAATGCTTTTCACAGTCTCTGAAATGAATCACTATTTTATACTTTTATACTGCCCAGAAATTCTGCTTTTAAAAAAGGCATTCTGCTGCCCTTGTAACCGGCCACTTGTTACCGCCTGAGGCAAGGTTCTCACCTTGCTTCTTGGCAAGAGCAGCCCTGTACTCTAAAACTTCAATATAAGATGTGCAGTTTGACATGGCACATGAAAAGGCCTTGCAGCTTACTACCTGCTATTCAGTGGTCTTCAGATAAAGTCCTCGTTTGCCCCTTATTCCTCACACACATGGCCACCATGTTCATCTATTGAGTGCCTCATGAGGCTAATTTGTGGTAGTAATTCAGTGTCTTTACTTTATTTAGATCTTGTGTTGAAGATTATTTTTTACTGCCCTTGTCAGATGTGTCTTACTTACAAAATATGTATGTTGCTATCTATAGAAATAAGTCAAATCAATTGGACTTGCTGTGTTTTTTTTCTTGAAGACGTTTCACCAGTCATCCAACTGGCTTTCTCAATTCAGAATAACCATTCTGAATTGAGAAAGCCCGTTAGATGACTAGTGAAACGTCTTCAAGAAAAAACACAGCAAGTCCAATTGATTTGACTTATTTCAATAGATATACCATGACCTGGATGAATGAGAACTTTCACAAACATATGTATGTTAGTATGAATATTTAAATTCCCTATGATAAAAATGTTGTTTTACTGTATCTCTTTGTACAGACTATGCCTTTCTCATTTTTATGACCTATTATTATTTAACAACACATGTTCCCTTGGCAGCCTTACAATGCTTCACAGTATTTTTTTGTAAAAGAATGTACAGACATACATAAGGAGTATGGGAGGAGATAAGGATGATTTTGGAAACATGACATGAGACAAAGGCAGAATCTAAAAGCATTGTCACTAACACGTTTGAAGATTGGGGGAAAATTGGTAACAGAAATATCATTTAACATTAATTCAATAATATTTCTGTGAAATTAATATAACTGGCAGAAACAACAACCAGAAATCAGACTGGCTACTTGCTGCATATATAACATATTCTGATATATTTGATTTTTTTGTTGTAATACAAAATGATTTTCTCATTGAAAGTATTTTGCCAGTTTAATCATTTGCACAGTGAAAATAAAATGAATGAAAATGAAAATAACTAGTATCTTTCTTAAAAAAACACAGCACTTTAACTTAACACTGTTAGTCTGGCACTCTTCTTACTTGCTTTTTCAATTTGCCAAGAACGATCATTACTTCTGTCCCGTTCTTCTTCATCCATTCCTTGATCTACTTGTACTTGGAATTTTTCATTTGGGCATTCTTCATAATAACTTCTCACATACCTTCCAACAAACCAGCCTTTATATTCCTCAGGTGACTTGCATTCCAGACCATTGTAGTTAACATTATAGTGATGTTTTAGCCAGTAAAATAAGTAATGAATGTTGTAATCACACCTCCATGGATTTTCTCTGAGCCATAGCTTTTTCAAAAAGTATAAGTCTTCCAGTACACCATAATGAATATTGAAAAGTGTGTTATTTGATAAGTCAAGTTCTTGCAGATTCATTAAGCCTGAAAAAGCAGCTATGGAGAGAGAAAAACATTAGTAAAAATAGTTTTTGCATGGGTTTTTGGCACACCTGACATTTTTTCACTGTGGCTTTTTCTGAGACAAGGTACAGTAATAAAATGTATATCTCGTCCACCAGAATTCTTGCATGTTGTCCCACATTTTTGTTTATGTGACAAAACACCTTAGATGTGTATTTTTTTTTTTAATACCCAGTAAATTTACAAAATACTTTAGAATTTAGTTGACCTGTTTCAGGATGTTTTAACTTCAATTTATATTTCTCGATCCTTGTGATCTAAAACATGTAGTGCTATGCATCTCTAAACACTTGACTGCACTAACTGAGATGTCCAGTGGATTCTATTGTGTTAGCATTTTAATGAATACTGGAGATGTGGATCCTAAACCACTATGTAAGGAGCACTCAAACACTAAACTTAGTAGAATTGTTTCTTGATAAAGTGCATGATAGGCCCAAAAGTTGCTATTCTTGTATATTTTAAGGCTAAATAAACATTTGAAACACATGACACTTTGTAGTAAAATTGCACAGATCCATGAGCATGGCTTATCTGCAAGCATATCTGCAAATAACTGCAAGCATTTAAATGTAAATTCAAGGGATTGTTTGTCTCTGGGTGTGATCCTGAGGCCCAAATTTGCATCTCTGGCAAAACTAGACATTGGCCCTGGACATAAGTGATATAGCCATTCAGAATTGCCCATTGATTTCATACATGTTGTGTGGTGGCAGTCACCCAAAGTGAAAGTCTCTATTTATTAAAACAAAGCGCAAATGCACTTAGAGTAATTTCACCCACCTACAAAAAGGTTTGTATATAGCAACAGACCAAAAACCATGTGTAAAGTTTGTGCAGGATGAAGTCTAGTTTAATACAGCCTTAATACAAATATTATAGGGTAGTAAAAGTAATTTACTGTTGGTGTTTTTGGTTCCTATAAAATTGATAATCCACATACAGTTTATTGCAATGTTATAAATGATAAGTTTATATACAGAAGGAAAGTGAATACAGATTACCCTATGGTGTGGGACTCTGTAATGAAAAATAAAAATCTTGTTTAGTATTTGCAGTTTCGATTAGAATCACGCGTAGCTTGACTTACCTGGATCTATTAACTCAATTCCATTGCTGCTCAAATTTAGTATTTCAAGATTTGGTGTATCTGCAAACACTTTTGATTGCAGCTGTTTGATTTTATTGTTGGACAGATCAAGCTTTACAATGTCTGGAGAAATGTCAGTTGGCACACCTTGTAATTCTAAAAGAATGGAAAGGATTAATGTTTGTAATTCTGGAAATAGCACTATTATTATCTTACTGTGTTTACACTCTCATTTACAGAAACTGTGGATAAGGACATGTCATATGCACTTGCAGTAAGATCACCAGATCACCTGGAAAATCAGGGCCACATTAAATTAATTTATTATGCTCTGATACCCTGATTGCAAACTGATTGCAAACTTATTGCATTTAAGATATATCTGAAAACCTTAATTTATAGTACAAATGTATTGATTATAAAATGAAATAAATCACTAAAAGACTGACGTTTTTTGCTCTAAGACATGTCAAGTAACTCCATAGCAACCAATCAACATTTAACATTTAGAGGTCATAAGCAATTCTAATAATGAATAATTTAATTAATTAATATAGGTTGTTAGATGCAGAGTATCTGTAATAATATTTGTAATAACATTCTGCAATTATTCTAGCTGGAATGTCAGTGAGTCTACCATGTTTAAAGGAATTAGGTCATGATTTTTATTGTGTAAATTATATTACTAAATTACACAGTGTACATTGCATATAATTCATTCTGTCATATAAAACTTTATTCTTGAACCAATAAATGTTTTTATAGTTGTAATATTGGTGTATAGGCAGCCATTTTGCCTGATTATGTGCTTTCAGGAGGAGCCAGCACTTCACACAGGCTGTTTTCTGTTTTAGCAGGACTTAAATCTTTACTGCTATTTTCATATCTACCACTAGGTGGAGTATGGGAACATTTCTTAGCAGTGCAGCTATCAGATAGCTGTTATCATCATCATCATCATCATCATTTATTTATATAGCGCTGTCAAGATACGCAGTGCTTTACTGCAGTTATAGCAAACAGGGAATAAATGGTGGATAACAGACAAGGATTAGAAAATACAATAGGGTTTACAAACTAAAAGGTTAGGGTACAATTGAGACATTAGGATTGTATAAACAATTTGTCATTTTTGATACAGCAATGATTAATTAAGGTACATCGAATAGGCCTCTTTAAACAGATGGGTCTTTAAGGAGCGCTTGAAAGTTTGGAAGGAAGGAGAAAGTCTGACAGCTTGTGGCAGAGCGTTCCAGAGAAAAGCAGAAGCCCGAGAGAAGTCTTGTAGATGAGAATGGGCAGAAGTGACCAGAGGAGAAGTGAGGCGAAGATCAGAAGCAGAGCGTAGGTTTCGTGAAGGAGTGTATTTGGAGATCAGAGATGAAATATAGGGAGGGGTTTCATTATTAAGGGCCTTGAATGTGAGTGTAAGTAATTTGAATTTGATTCTAGAAGAGATTGGGAGCCAGTGAAGGGACATACATATGGGAGCAGCTGATGTTGAGCGGCGAGCTAGATGAATGAGTCTAGTGGCCGCGTTTAGAATAGATTGGAGTTGTGAAAGGTGACTTGTTGGAATACCTGTGAGGAGTAAGTTGCAGTAATCAAGGCGGGAGATGATGAGAGACTGAATCAGTATTTTAGTTGATTCTGAACTGAGATAGGATCGTATTCGAGCAATGTTGCGCAGTTGAATACGGCAAGATTTTGCAAGTGTTTGAATGTGTGGTGAAAAAGACAGATGAGAGTCTAAGATGACTACTAGGCAGCGTGCCTGTGTGCTGGAATGAAAGGTGGTATTGTTTACTGTGAGTGATATCTGAGGGACAGGGGAAGATCTTGGAGGAAATATGATGAGATCTGTTTTAGAAAGGTTCAGTTTCAGGTGGCGCTGTGACATCCAGGAGGAGACAGCAGAGAGACAGTCTGTGACTTGGGAAAGGACAGAATTAGAAAGATCAGGAGTAGACAAGTAGAGTTGGGTGTCATAAGCATAAAGGTGATACTGAAGTCCAAATGACTGAATGAGTTTTCCTAGTGAAGTTGTATAGAGCGAGAACAGCAGGGGGCCAAGAACAGAGCCTTGAGGAACTCCAACAGAGAGTGGGAAAGTAGTAGAAGTAGAGTTAGAGAAGGAAACTTTAAAGGAACGGTCAGACAGATAATATGTAAACCATGAAAGAGCAGTGTCCCGAATGCCAGATGAGTGTAGAATGTCAAGGAGGAGTGTGTGGTCAACTGTATCAAAGGCTGCAGAGAGATCTAGAAGGATTAGAATGGAATAATGACCTTTAGACTTTGCCAATAGAAGATCATTGGTTACTTTGGTGAGTGCAGTTTCAGTCGAGTGTGATGGGCGGAAGCCAGATTGCAAGGGGTCGAGGAGGGAGTTGTGAGTGAGATGCTGGATCAGGTGTTTGTAACCAAGCCTTTCTAGTAATTTGGATGCGAATGGAAGAAGGGAGACTGGTCGATAGTTAGTGGGACAGCTGGGATCAAGGGAAGGTTTTTTGAGGATAGGAGTGATTAGTGCTTGTTTGTATAATGATGGAAAGGTACCAGTAGAGAGTGAAAGATGGAATAGGTGGGTAAGGGCAGGAGAGAGTGGAGAGTGTATCAGAGATTGGGTGGAGAAGGCGAGAGGGTATGGGGTCAAGGGAGCAGGTGGTGGGTTTTGAGCTGGCTAGAAGTTTGCGTACTTCATCTAGAGTTGCAGGGGTGAAGGAGTGCAAAGTAGATGTGAGTGGACTGCATGTTGGTCTGAGATTGTTGTCGGACGGTATGCTCAGCCTAATGAGATCGATTTTTTCATTAAAGAAATGAGCAAGGTCTTATCTGATTACTTTCCCATTGGGCTGCTGGGGAGAAAGGAAGGAGGTGATATCACTCCAACTTGCAGTGCAGCAGTAAAGAGTGATTTCAATGCAGGATTCTGTTGGAGGAGAGCTAATGCATTTTGGAAAAAAAACTTGGTTTTCTATGACAGAATCTCTTTAAAACTGCTGCTTTTACCCATGCCTCACTGTGCCGTTAGATGATTTCTGTAACCCACATTACTTGTTGCCACATTGTTTTGCCAGTGCCAATCAAGAGGCAACCTCACTCTGCTAAGAATTACATTTAAGTTCCTCTTGCCAGCTGCTTCCATCAGCAATATTCTCTACCTTCTACAATACCAAATAAAACATGCAGTTAGGGCACTGAAGTCCAAACACAACTGTTAGGCAGAGGTACAAAAATTCCTCAGAGGCAGTCGCACAGAGAGTTACCATCCTGAATTCTGTCACTTACTGATATCTGCCTGTTTGCCGCTCTGGAAAGAGCTGTGTCAGTACTGCCTGATGAACTTCACAAATTGCAACACTTCCTTGTGGTCCTGGTTATTAATCATTAGAATTTGGGACTTCTAAATAAAGTGGAATAATTGACAGTTACAGTCAGATATAGTCTGGTTGGTTGGTGCTGGTTTATGTCACTGGTGGTTGCCAATGCCTAAATTGACAGAAGGTTTTGTATCAGTGAAGTACAGGTCACACCGAAAAGGTAGGCGTACAGCTCGAGGTAGTCAGGATCACACCAGGCCCCACGCACATTGTCAAACTTGCCCCCTTGTTTCGAATGTTAGTTTGATAAATGGGAGAGCTCTGTCTACTAACTGCCTCCAGAAAAGTATGGAGGGGGTATCCCCCGTCAAATGCATAATCACTCTTAGAATAAAACATAAGCTAAAATAGATGTGGGAAAGGCTATTGCAGCAAGGAGTAAAAATAATACAAAAGGAAGGTGCGGGACCCTTAATATCAGAGGGGATCAGTTGGTTGATGAGAACAAAGAAAAAGCAGAGATTCTAAACTGTTATGTTTCAACTCTCTACACAAATGAGGAACCAGCTAATTAAGGTTTCCTTCTTAATAGTCCAATTTCTAGTAATAAAACTATTGATGCATGGTTCACACAAGAGGAAATTCAAAAGAGATTAGAATTTGTAAAGATAAACAAAGCTCTGAGACTGATTGTATTCATTCCAGGGGACTAAACACGCTTATCTCTGTGATTGCCAAAACTCTTTAATATTTCAGGATGCATTAGGGTTTGGCATGGCACTGATAGAACTGGGCCACAAACTGGAAAATTAGGTTTAATAATAATAACGCAATTTGTCTTGCATTAAAAAGGGATGAAAACATAGTTTTGCATCTTTATAGGAACATGGGAAGGCCTCACCTGCAGTATGCAGTGCAGTTTTAGGCTCCATTCCAAGGACATAAATGAGCTGGAGAAAGTGCAGAGATGTGTAACTAAACTGGTTAGAGGGATGGAAGACTTAAATTATGAGGGTAGACTGTCAAGGTTGGTGTTGTAATAATAAAGACACTTGCAGGGGACATGATTACTTTTTACAAGTACATTAGAGGACATTATCTACAAACCACGGTAGAACTATTTTCCCATAAAAAGCATCACCAGACGTTATAATTGTGCATTTGATTGGAAACAATAAATGTAATAATATTATGGTCACTATTATTCAGGGTTTCTAGATCTTGCACTTTTACTATACTTTCTGGTTTGTTAGAGACAACTACATTCAGACTAGAAGTCTTTTTTCAGTTTTCTAAATAAACAGGAGCTGAGACTTTTCCTCTCTGCTCATGTGATGGGGGGCTGTAAACTACTCCACAATTAATTTGCCTATTTCCTTTCAAATTGCAAGTGGAAAATAAGCAGATGGCAAATGTTTTATTTATAAGAAGAACATTTCCACCAGACACTCGGGGAGGGTGTCATCTGTTACCATGATTAGTATTTGCACAGTACAGTCTTTAGTGGTCAGATTAGCAAGGAGAGGGGACAGTCAAGTGTCTAATGTCTGGGACCTAAACTTTCCTGCAACATAAAAAGTAGTTTTCACAAAGCAGTATCTTGTAAGGACCAAAATATGGAGTTGCCTTAATCTACCGGTTTACCTTATTTAGCTCAATTTATACTAAAACTATGTTTGGCAGAAGCCATATTCATTGAATTCATTGTTTAAAAAGGTTACACAGTCTCTTTACATAATAAGTCTCTAGCAGTACACAAACAAAATAAGGGGTATAACCCCAAATATCGAATTTGCCAAATAAAAGACAAAATAAATCTGAGTAACTTTCCAATATACACTTGTTAAAAAATTAAAAAGTTGATGGTAAGGTTGTTCTTTGCAATGCAGCTGATGGGAAGGGATGACACCTCGGATTTTTTTCCCATAGGTAAGAACCAGAGGGTTAGGGTGAGGAGGGCTAAAGAATGGCAAAATCCCTTTCACCAAGCAGCAAATGCAGCAAAAGCCTTCTTATACCAGATGAAAGCACATACCTGATGTTACATAAATAGCATTCCCTTAAAACCAAAAATAATGTTTTACCTCCCATTCCAGGAATCATGGGAGGAGACATGCAAATTATTCCTTTATGTTCCTGTAGTCAACTATGAATGTGATATGTATATCTGTACATACACTCCATGTAGGCTCTATATGGGATTAAATAAATACAGCATCAGTAAAGTAGCAGAACCACATACCTTTACTTTTGCAGTCCAGTGTTGCGATTGGGTACAGGTAGGTATGGCAAAGTGAGGAGTCTACTAGGGGTTTAGTTACTTTAGGGCCTTGTACATGTTTTGGTTCCAGGTTATCATCTTGGCATATTAATTCAGGACTGACTGATTTAAGTTTTAGTCCTTTCATTTCTATTGGTGCCTCACATTTGGCATAATTTCCCAAATTTCTATTGCGTGGAATCTTCAGCAGTGTGACAAGGGATTCCAGCTCACAGTTACAGTCCCAAGGATTATCATAAAGCCGCAAATAACTTAATAGAGGCAAGTGAATGAACACTTCTTCTGATAGCACTTTTATCTTGTTGTGCTGCAGTAACAAAGTTGTAAGTCTCTTTAAACCATAAAATGCTAGATTCTCAATTTTTATTATTGCATTCTGTTGTAAATCCAGACTTTTTACTTTTTGAAATTTAGAAAATGCATTGTTTTTAAGTATACGGATATGATTTCTTGCAAGCAATATGTGTATGAGGTCTTCTGGCCAGGCAGGGAGTATGGATGTCTGTCTCTTCTCTTGGCAGTCCAAGTACTTTTCATTAAGATATATGTATGTTTCACAGGGCAATCCTGGAGCATAGCGTTTTACTGTGTTAGAAGTCCTTTTAGTGCTGTTTGTTTTGTCGTTTTCTCTGTTTCTTCTTATCTTTCTACACTCAGATATTTTGCAAAAGCAAAGTAGCATTAGAAAGGTAACCACTCGCATCCTGTCATCCAGCTGGCCCTGATCGCGCAGTTATTATTAAATATTCTGGTTAAAATCAGTGTGTGCAGCTGGGTTGCATGGAATCCTTGCTCTGAAAGACAAGAGAATAGGAAATTGTATGATGTTTTTGTTCTATTAATTGGTAGAGAGCTGTATTAAAATCAAAGATAACTGGAAACAGCCTAACCCTTGCCAGTAGAAAAATTTTGTGGAATATATGGGAGCCTTATAAATACATTTCACTAATATAATCATGCTATAGTTGATTGTCTGTTTTAGAAAAAGTAATCTTCTCATCTTGTTTATCCTTACTTAGAATTGTCTCTAGGATAAGGGCAATTAAGGGATTCAACAAAAATTATCAAAATCTAAATGCACCTGGCTGGATTGTATATCTACTACATAGTACTTGTGTATGATTCACTAAGATGGTACAAAATGCTACTTTTCACATGAAGCTATGTGCATCTCCAAAAGCAGGGACACTAAGGTACTTATATTGACAATATGTAGTAATAATAATAATAAAGACTTAGGGGTTTCTTCCATTTTATCATCTTTAATATACATTCACATTTGTGGGCTTATTGATGGAGTGCACATGCCATTCCTTATGTGCTATGTAGCTTTCCTTGATTCAGTTGTTTTCAGTAGACCAATGTAGATTATTTGTTTATAATTTCAGTGTTGGTTGTTTCTGTATATAGATGCATCAAAATGGGCTCAATAGCACTTGTGTTTTGCACATGTAGTACAAGTTGCACTAAGCATCTTCAAGGTGAACTTGCATATCATTTATTAGAAGATAATAATAGAAGTTAATATGTACCATGCAATCATCTCAGGAAAGCAGCCTACTGCAACTTTATTATTTGCTGTATAGTTAGATAAATACACTGCACATATTAAATGTGTAATTAAGGGATCATGTACCAATGCCCCATATGCAAATGCAGCAGCACTATGAAACTAAAAATTGTGCTCTTTAGAGCTAAGTTTTTGCTGCACTCTATACCTTGCCATAGGGCAGGAAGTAAGGGGAGGGCTCCTTTGCACCCAGAGCACAATGGTGCTTCCTTTCTGCCTAAGGTGACACACAAGGGGGTGGTAATGGGTCGATGTCAAAGCAACTGTGTCCTCCAAAATAAAGTGTACTAAATGCCTTTGTTGTAGAACTTCAAGAACCGGAGACCACTTGAGGTGAAAAGGTATTTGACATGAGCTTCTGAACTAAGCGTTTATAAACTTGTGAGCCTATGACATAAGAACTTACTGGCAGAAAGGGCATTATCATTGCAAGAGCATGGAGATATCGCTTCACAGCATAGAAAAACAAAGAATTGCCCATGCCCATGTGATGTTTCTTCCTCTTGCTCAACTTGATAATGCCCAATATAGCTTTAGGACAGAATCCATCCAAAATAGGGGGCTCCCATGGGAATCTGTATACACAGAATGTTATTCTTTCTCACCTGCAATGCTGCTTTTATGGTAAAAAAGGGTTTGAATTTTAAACCCTTCTGTGTTCTTTTAGAAACCCTTAACTTTTAGAAAACAAAAACTATTGTAGCTAACAAGGTTGTATCCTGTTGCTATTTTGTCTGATACAAAACTGTGTTTATTGATCCAAGGAAATTGCCAGTGTAGGGCAGCCCTAAGCCTGTTACATTTCCCGTAGCCATTTATTCATATAAAATAAATAAATAATATGTATTCTATGTGGGATTGCCAGATGTTATGTTAAATTTGGATCTGGAAAAAGTTCCTAAGTTATGTGATCTACATATGGATTCACTTATTCATTTCAGCAGAATAGAGCTGACCTAGGTTGCAGCATAAAAGGCTCTTGTTGGAGAACAAAGGATAATCCTGTTTGTTTTGTAGCATACAAATAAAGTAATGTACATGTTAACCATATATACAATCAGAAAAATCAGTCTGTGTTTTAGTACACTTTATTTGTAATGAACTTTTATTGGAACATCTGGAGATAAATTGTGAACATCAGGGTCTGATCTGGCTCCACTACAGTATAATTTTTACACCAAATTTTTTTTCTTTTTACCCAGCATACTGGCCAGCAGCACCAATGTGTGGACAAGGGCAAATGTGCTCAATGGTTTATATGTAGCAAAATATAACAATACATCAATGTTTAAGCCTTATATTGTCTCTCTCCTTTGCTTAATAGAATGTCCCATGTATTTCAGTCATTGTTCTGTGGCCAAAGTACTCAATGAACTTCAGTGAACAGTGAAAATGATCAGAGTGCATATTCACCCCACAACATAACTCCTTTTTCAACATTGGCTACAGAGATTAACGATGAAATGTGAGCAATGTTTTTTTTCTTTGTTGTGCAACATTTGTGTCAAAATGTCATTTAACGGCTTAGCACTAGAAATAATATCTCGGCATTCATCCATTAGTAGAATGTAAGTCTTAATCTATTTATGGATTTTGCAGATGTTCTTCAACAAATGACTCATGCCCTCAGCCATGCACACCTTAACCTCTTATGGGGTCTGCAACATAAGTAATAGAATAACTGTCATTGTGTGCTGTGCTACCATATACCTTTGTATAAGTATCCACATCTACACAAAGGTGAAGTATGGCCCATGGGGAATGAAGCACAATCATATGCTTCATATATCTCGGCAGTTATACAACAGGCTAACTCCCTAAGATCTTATAAACAATAACACTTCTGACCTATGAGAAACATTCCATCAACAGTTTTGATTGGGAGTGACCAGGTTTTCCGCTCTGTCCCCTGGTCTCCTGCCACTCTTGCATTCCCACCCCCCGATTTCTGCTGATTTCCAATGATTTGCAGGTAAAAATCCTGTCTGTGCATGCACAGAACATCACTGACGTCAGCAGAGAGAGAGATTCTGCACATACATGTGACGTAACTTCCTCTCACATCACAAATCCCAGAAAGATTTTGGTTGAGCACGCTGCATCAGATTATTTTTTACAGCAATTAGCTCCCCAAATATATCTGATTCTTAAACCATTCTTAACTAGGGGTTAATATGTTAAGATAAGGATGGTAATTCTAATGACAGTTCAAGGACAACCAAAATATGTCAGTGTTAGATCCACATGAAGCTCCAATAAAATAAATTAAAATAAATTAATAAATCTTTTTTTCTATACCAGTGAGTGCTTCCAGTGTTTGCATTTGTTTGAGGTTATTGACAAGCACCTGGAATTTGTTCGAAATATGCTAAGTGCCGGCATCTATAGTGACTATATATATATATATATATATATATATATATATATATATATATATATATATATATATATACATATCAATACAAATGCCACTGCATATCTATGACATGTTTAAAAGCATTTGACCTTCAACCTCATGCTTTTATATGGCCATGAACTTCTCAGTGACTTGTATCCTTCTATTTCACAATAGGGGTAGCTTATTCCCTATATACTCAGGTCTAGGCCCGCAAGAGGGTTGACATAGAATATACTTTAAAATTTGAGGATATTAGCGTAGCGTTCCATAACCTGTATAAAAGTACTCAATCTTTGACCTCATGCCTTTATATAGTCATTAAACTTCTCTATAATATCCTTTTGTTTTACGGTAAGGGGTAGAGTATTGCCTATATCTATGCTATTAACCTTTACTCTCTTGTTGGCTATCTAAGCCTGTTATGGGTGTCCAGCTTTTCATTGATACTACAGCATTATAAGGTTCTTTTATAGTTTCACAAGAAATTAATTACTATTCAAGTACATTTATGTATGAGAAGAAGCATATTCATACATTTAAACAAGCAAAATGTATTTCAAAGGGAGAAATCTGCATAATAAAAAGTAGACAGATTATTAAATGAACAGAGAATTCATATAAAAAGTGTTCTTAAAGGCTAATTAACAATAATTGCAGTTTAAAAGATTATTAAACACAGATAATACCTTCATATGCACTCACATATAATCATAATTCAGTGCCAAATGTGCATGTGTTAATTGTCTTACAAGAACTTTAACTTGATTAACTAGTTCCTTATTGCAGCAATAGTCATGGGTCCAGGGTTAACTGCTGCCTTTCCACTTATGCTATATGTGTGTATATAATATAATTTCACACTATAGTCAGTAGGTTTTAGACCCATACTTGTTAGTAAACAGCAATCTGATGTCATTCATGGCCCTATACATACTTACAGGATATGCATCTGCTTACAAATATATTATTTAGTAATGTTGGTTAGACATATAATTAACAAATGTAGATGAAGCCATTGTGTACGTTTTCATTATACATGTATTTGATCTATTATCTGGAATACTTAAGATCTAAGATTTCCCTGTATAAAAGCATTATTATTATTGTTTTGACGCTATTTATGCTAGCTTAGTTGCCATCAAGTAAAGGCCACTTTCTCACTATTGCAGAGAAAAATAAACTCCTTGTTTGCCTAAACCATGACAATCTAAATTTCGGAGCTTTCTGGATAATATATCCATATATCTGTACTGACCTTTTACATTCAGTCAGTCTGCAGTCAGTGTAAGCCTGGTATTTCTAGTTATTACAAGTACTCCAGATGATCTGATAACTCAGGTATGTAAAATGCAGGTCTTTTGTGCCCATAGGGTCTGCCCTTATTGAGTTCTTTGACTCAAAGATGTGGCTCTCTGTGTAACAATCTGTTAATCTCCTCAGTCATTGCTTGACAAAGCAGAACCAGGCTTTCAAATGTGTCTTGGAATTGCAATTTACCACTTGAGCAGTAACTTGCAGGCCTCCCTAGCCATAAAGGTGTGTTTGGTGTGCAAGCATGTGTGTTTGAGTCTGCATGTGAGTTCAAAGCTTTCCCTCAAGGCAAAATAAATCTAGCCTTAAATTCAAGTAATGGCAGGTTCTGTGCTGATACATTGATCCAGATGTCGTGCAGAGGGAAGCAGCAATTGGTTGTACAGGTCATGGGTTTTAACATATGTTTCTAAAATATATCTCTATAGATAACTGAAATAGCTAGCTCAGAGATGGGTGACATGTGTCCCACTTTTTTATCCAAAAATAGCTCCCAGCATGTCCATTATTTACACTGGAGTTGAAGCTGAGCAGCATCTGGAGGGCCCCAAATTGGCATGACATGGCTGACTGTTGTTTTCTACATTAGTGTTTATATTGTGGAGTTTTGCTTTTATATGGAGATTTAGCAAGTATTCTGTGTTTTGACCCTTCTTCTCTTGTGCAGTTATTGTTGGAGTATTCTGTGTCCATGCTCGCTCACTTGACTGTTCTGTAGTGTTACTGGTTATAATAATAAATCTAGTTATAACATGCTTGTGTGTGCCAGAAAGAACACACATTGGAAACACAGCACGTGGTCCTTGTCTTCTTCCCTTCCTTTTTGTTCAATTACCTTATTCAGGATGAATCAATGAGAATTATTTCTGAAGGATGCCCCACACTGCTGTATCTTAACATACCTCACACTGATGTAACCAATGCTACCCTATGAATTGTGTCAAGGTAAATTGTTTTTCCCTTTACTTTTTTTGTGACATTATTGAAAAATCACTTCTTGGAATGTGGGCAGTGAGTGCTACATTGTAACCTGGACTCATTTGAAATTTCAAATAAACTGTGTTATTATTAGACATTGCACAGCTGTAAGTTTGCCAAAGGTAACATGGCTGACTCTGGTGGTGATAGAGGAAAATAAACAAGAAAAATCAGAGAATGTGCTCTAATCTACAGTACATCACATTCTGTAGAATTCTTTTGTTAACAAAAGACACATAACACTGCAACAAAACAAGCTTGAGGGAAAAGTGTCATATGGAGACAAAAATCCCTTTAGAAGTTCAGAACTACTCTATATTTATTCTTAAATTAAAATGGAGAATTATCTAAAATAATGTCTACTTTCCCATAGATTATAGTGAAGTTTTTATTAGATATTCCATAAAATAAGACTGTTTTTACTGACCTAAATACTGTTAACAAAAAAATAGGACTTAAAGCTACTTTACAGTATATAGCGTTTTAGGGAAGAAGTATATAAGAGGTGCCTCTGGTGGTTGAATATGCACAGCATTTAATTTTAAATGAGTTCTTTGTAATGTGGCTCTGGAATAACGAGAGAGGTGTGTCGGCATGGCAGTGTGGAAACGCACATTGCATTTTGGCTTGAATATGTACTGGCTTCCCTGGCACAAAAGGAGCTTTATGTTTAACTTGTGTACTTGCTATACTCATGCAGAATATGAAGCTTTCATAAAATCACAGATTTTAACTTTAGTAAATGTATTCATCAATCTGTCTCTTTTTGTCATTTTTCAAAAATGTATTTCTTATAATGTGTTCCCATCACATCAAAATCAAGCCTGTAAAATGTTGTTTTCATTCTACAGTATATACAAAGTTCACAATTCAAGTCCTAAAAGAATGGGTGACTTTTTTAGTTTTTAAAATCAATGCTTTATTGTGAACTGCTAAGTAAAAAGTTGGGTCTGTGTATCTAAAAGCTACAAGTGCTAGAATATTATACATTTAATGTAGTTGCAGATTTAAACAAGCTTTTCTACATTGTAGTTGCACAGCTATTTTTATGGTTATCTTTCTCTCTAGATGCCTTATAAACCTGCAGTTTTTAAGCTTGGCTTACTGCTGACAATTTCCAGACAAAGTATTACAGTACCTGGGCTCAGGAAAAGGATGCCACTAGCTCATCTATTTAGATCTGTCCGTTTTCACTCAGGTTGGTCCTTTGCTATTCTTTGCCATTCAGAATAAAATAAAAACCTTGGAACAAGCAAATATATGTCTTTCTCTCATGGTGAATCCAAGTAGTACTGGTCCTTCAGGAAACTTCAGCGGTTTTAAATTACAAGGCTGCAGCTGCTTACAGTCTCCTAAAGCACAGCACTATGGTCATTGGCTCCTCTCCAAAGCAGTGTCATAGTTATAAACAGCTCATACTTATTGGATAATGAAAAAAAGATTTCAGCTTTGTAGAACTTTATTTGACTTTGGTTTCGAAGAATGCCTTCAAATACATTTGTTCAGATACTAATAGTATTACATAATTTGTATGAACAACAATCTAAATTATTAATAATTATCCAAATTGTTGTAAAGCTGCCTTTTAAAGCATAAAGGTTAGTGAAGCATACCTAAAAATGTAGTTTTAAGAAGCAGGAGAAAAGATTTCATAAGATCATTATTCAGAAGGTCTGTCTATCATTGTAAACTACTTTAATGTCCTACAGTAATAACAGTAATAACAGTTCACTGACTGGTATTGAATTAATTCATCAGAAAAACTTGCTGCAATATCTGGGCAACAAAATGTGTGAAAATACTGTTCTGTGGGTAAGCAATGGAATATCTGTTGTATTTTTGCACATACATTTACTAGCATGCTTGTGGCTGTTCTAATGCATACCTACAGAAGGATAGTTTTGGGTTAATTGGATCCCGTGTTTGGATGGCCTAAAATCCCTGCTCTATCCCTCTGTACAAGGCCTGGATTTTTATTCCATTTTTTGCCTTTTTCTGAGAAATATTGTGCACAGTATCAGGGCCGATCCTATCAAATGTGGGGCCCAATTGGGACCATGTTGGCGGGGCCCCTAGACAAAGTGTTGCTGGCTACTGACACAGCAAGTATTTAGGAAAATAAGGGCATACAGGCACAAAATAGAAAGGAAAGGGGCAGTGCGGGGCCCCCAGAGGTGCAGGGCCCAATTGGGCCCAATTGGTCCAATTGGCCTAAGGCCGGCCCTGCACAGTATAACACAGTATAACGCATTCCCTCATAAAATGACTTCATATAGAGAAAGATGAGCCCTCTCCTGAAGTGTTACCTTTACTTGAAAGATGTGGCGTTTCAGTTTAGGCACAAATTGTATAACTAACCATTTTTTTGTTTTGTACAGGTTAGTGGTACATTTGAAATATATGACTTAAACTGGTAATATATGCTTATATTTAGCATGTACCTAATAGGGCTTCTACTGAAAATAAATACTACCATAGGAGAAGTTTCATATAAGCTTAAACTTGTTTGGTAGTGCCACAACAAAATTGAGGTTAAAATAACTTTTCTCTCCTCTATCCAAAGCCCTATTACAATGCCCAGCCTTTACCTAACACTTGTGACATGCAGTTGCTGTGATCAACGCTGAGATTGCTGAGAGACTCAACTTACTTAGCCTCCTGCCATCCTTGCCAGTCAGATCGTTGTTTGCAGCATCTGCTTATAAAAAGTGTTAAGTAAAAATCAGTTACCATAACAGGCTGTTATAAATGTGAGAGCAAATTGCCTGTAGGTTCAAAGCCAAGGCAATGTATTTATTTAACATTTCCTCCCTTTGTCTGAGGTTGCAAATTTCTATTTTTCCCCTGAAGATACCAGCAGCACTGTGATGTGCCAAGACTGGAGAGCCAAAGGGCTTCCTACCTTTCTCCAATCACAGTGTGGATAGTATGCACATGAAAAGAAGTGCTGTCAGTCAAAGAAATAACAACTGACAAAGGTAGAATTATTATAGTAGGAGAAGGAAGGTATTGACTTCTTGATGAGACTTTTCTTACTACCTCAGTTGGAACTATGAGCAGTCTGAGAATAGGATGTTGTTGCCCTAATTTTGCACCTAGAAGACCCAGTTACTTTTGTTTTATCAGAATGTATTGTCATTTTCCATCAATTCTTTATTTTTCCTCCATGTAAATTATGTCAATTAACTCCCATGCTGCCTCTGTCCAGTCCCTTTATTAGCTCCTTATTTCTTCAGCCTGATGCCCCTCCACAGTGATGTCACTGCCATTCAAGTGATTAATGCAATGCACATTATCTATTATGATTTTTATGATCAGAATAAGGGATTTCTGGCCATTTGGCAACACTGGCTTCCAGATGAATATGAGCCATGCAGTCTGTTTGGCAGATGGTTTCTTTCATGTGCTGTTAATTAACATGTGGTTAGTGTCTTACTCTGATAACATTCCTGTTGGACATTTGACTCATTTCTGGCCTGCAACCCTTAACTAACAATTACTTACAAAAACCAACCTCTCAGCAAGAAACGATCAACATGACCTATAGGTAACTTTTAATGTACATTCATATATTAAAAAGTAGTTTTTTAGTGTCAGTATCACTTTAAAGGGTGATATGATACTATCTTTAAATATATAAGGGGATCATATGATAATCTCTCTAATGCTTTATATACCAGTAGGTCTTTCCAGCTGACACAAGGTCACCCATTCCGATTAGAAGAAAAGAGGTTCCGCCTAAATATTCGGAAGGGGTTTTTTACAGTGAGAGCTGTGAAGATGTGGAATTATCTCCCTGAATCAGTTGTACAGGCTGATACATTAGATAGCTTTAAGAAGGGGTTGGATGGCTTTTTAGCAAGTGAGGGAATACAGGGTTATGGAAGATAGCTCATAGTACAAGTTGATCCAGGGACTAATCAAATTGCCATCTTGGAGTCAGGAAGGAATTTTTTTCCATATAGGAGAGACTTCAGATGGGTTTTTTTTCCGCATTCCTCTAGATCAACTAGCAGTTAGGCAGGTTATATATAGACATAAAAAGTTGATGGAATTATCTTTTTGCAACCTAACTTACCATGTAACTATGTTACCATTAATGGGTGTATGTATGTAATATACAGATTTAAATAAAAAACAACCAATAACAGCTGTTTACCAAACGATAAAGAGGAACCTGTCCAAACAAGCTTACAATTTAAAAATTTTGCAAATGAACTAAAACTAACACAATATGCTGTACATCCTTCTTCAGTAATTGTCCTTCTTCAGTAATTGGATAATGTTAAATAACAAAACAAAATTAGCTCCAAGGAAACCCACTTTATTCTTGGTAATGGCATTTTCTTTATGAAAATCTGCACTATTTTTTGAATCACTTTGTTTCCAAAAGTTTCTCAATAAATTGACATTTTTTAGAATAAGGAAACCCTTATTTAAAAATTGGTGTATTCCTGTATTTTTGAATATCTAGTATAGGTCAATCTAAAAACAACTGGACTTGCTGAGTAATCAATGAATGAATCAATTTCATTGATTACTCAGCAAGTCCAGTTGTTTTTAGATTGACCTATACTAGATATACTATGACCTGGATGAATGAAAATCTTCATAGTCATATTGTATTTTTGAATAGTCTCAGCCAATAAAAATCTGTGCTTGTCACCAGTCAATGTTAAAACCCCCCCCATTTTATTGTTTTACAGCGCTCTATACAATTCTATATCTGACAAGTAGTCTTGGATGCAATATAGATACCTGCTTTTCTTACATTGAATAATTTCTTCCTGCAAAGCTACAAACAGATTTCTGTAATAAGAGAATGACTGCAAATCCAAAAAAAAAGGATTAACATGCTTCCTTAAATTATCAGAATTGATTAGAAATAAATATAAAGTGCTTCTGTGTTGTATAAAGTGCTTAGTGCTGATATAATTACGTGCAACAACTTCCAATCAATGCTGTGCCTGCACACAATTCATAAAGTGCTTGTGATGTATTTAATAATTTAAAAGTGAGTTCATAATTAGAAAAATTAGAAAAAGTGCCAGCAATTCATGAGTAAAAGATCAGAAATGGAAAATAGTATAGAGGTGGAGTTATAGCGAAGAAACTATCTGCGGATTTTTCTATGCCCTGGGACACCACATGGAGGAGAAGGCAGGACACTGAGGACTGCGGTCTGGTATATTATCTTTAGCTAACCAGTTAACACTAAGGGATGCTTCCCATGCGGCGAATTCAACATGTGTGGGAAAATGTCAAAGATTTCAACCTTTCATGACCAGTTTGTAAAATGTCACAAGGTCAATTTTATATGAACTGTAAATCTAGGGGAGTGATTTATTGTCTACAGTGCTCATGCAATAAGAAATATGTTAAACTCAAATGTTAAAAACGAGAGTTCAGCAGCACTGCAGCTCCATACGCAATGCAGGGAAGATTGACAAAACAGCACAAGCACTTTACTTAATTAGTTTATTATACACTGATACAATTGACTTTTTGAATTTATCATTAATGAATTGTGTGCAGGCACAGAATTGATTGGAAGTTGTTACACATGATTATATCAGCACTAAGGGGCAAATTTACTAAAGGGCGCAGTTGCTAACGCTAGCAAAAATTCGCCAGCGTGATGTCATTTTGGCACTTCGCCAGTCCCCGGCGTAAATGCGCTAGCGAAGTAGACAGACTCTAGTGGTACTTCACATACATACGCCAGGCAAAGTTGCGCTGTAGCAAAGGGACATAACTATTCTAATTCGCTAAATTGCCAGTTCAGACCAGGCGAAGTGCAATATAGGAGTTTGTCAAGTCCCAAAAAACGCTGACATTTTTTTACTTTTTACTGGGTGATAGGCTGAAAAAGATTGACTTTTTTTTGGGGTACCCTCCTTCCCCCTTACACTTGGCACCTAAACTATACAGTGGGAACATGTGTAGGGCAATATAAGACATTTATTTAATTTTATTAAGTTTCCCTGGCCTTGTGTAGTGTAATGTAGTTGCTGCAACAAAGATGTCCATTGTACTTTAACTGCATGCCGTATGCTAATTAGGCATCGATATCGTAACTTCGGACTGCTTATTGTATTATCGATAGCGCAACTTTTGCGTTCGGTAAACTGTGCGCAACTTCGGATCTTCGTGAATTTATGCAGCCCTGGCGAAACTACGCCTGCCGTAGTGTGGCGAAGTGCAGCGAAGCCGCTAGTGCATTTTTGCCCCTAAGCACCTTATAGAACACAGAAGCATGTTATATTTATTTCTAATCAAGTCTGATAATTTAAGGAAGTGTGGTGTTTTACTGCTATTCTTTTTCTAAATAAGTTATGGGATATGCGTTTATAGTAGTTATAGAATATTTAAAAATATGTATTGTTTTTTAAGAACTAATTGCCATAATCCAGATTAGGACACAAGGGGTAAAAGTGCTGCCAACAGTGAATAACTTTCCTCTCAGCTTCAGGCTGGCCCACTGGGATACCATGAAATATCTCTGTGGTCCCTGATGCTGTTGGGCCTTGCTGCCTGCTCATATGCCAGCCACCCGCATGCAGCTTGAAAAGATTCAAACAAAATTAAATATAGCCGTGCATTCTACTGTGGAATGCACAACCATATTTGTCAGTGTTTGAATAAGTACATCATAGGGGCAAATTCACTAAAGGACGAAGCGCCTAACGCTAGCATTAATTCGCTAGCGTAGCGCATTTTCGTTAATTCACAGAATCACTAATGGACACTGGCGTAAATTCTCTAGTATTACTTCGCACCCTTACGCCTGGCGAATTTGCGCAACGGACGTAACTACGCAAATTCACTGACGCGCAAATTTTTCTGAATGCTACCTTTTACGCCAGACTACCTTTGCCACCTCAGACCAGGCGAAGTGCAATAGAGTAGATAGGGATTGCTTCAAAAAAAGTTACAAATTTTTCTAAGTCCCAAAAAACACTGGCGTTTTTTCTTTTTTTATGGGTGATAAGATGAAAAATATTGAATTTTTTTTTTTTGGGGCTACCCTCCTTCCCCCCTACATTTCCTAACTCATGGCACCTTAACTATACAGTGGGCACATGTGTAGGCGCAACTACGAATCTTAGTGAATTTGCCCCATAATGTCTAGAGATGAGTTTTAATGATCTTTTATGCATTTTGTAAATTCTGACTTTGCAATACCTGCAGTACCTGACTTGGCTTCGCTGTTCCTGAAGCCCTAAATGCAATGCAATACCGTTTTCACACCATCCAGCCAATGTGAAATGTCTCTTGTTTTTAAATTAAGTGCAGTTGCTGTTGACAATATTGTTTTTGTAATCATTAGATAAATGGCCAACATTTAAGTTTTTTTGTATATTACAAAAGGCATGGAAATTCAGTGCCAAGAACAAACTGCCAGCATTATTTCTTGGAAACAGCAATATTTTGCTTGGAAAGCAACTCAGCTGGCTGACACCCAGTGACTTAATTTGCTTTTCAAACTTTACAGTAATGTGTTTGTCAGTATGTATAATTCTGCTGAAAAATAAGAATCTCATTCCATAATAGTAGACCAACTCTGCAACACAAATAGAATATACATGTAATAGCAGTACCACATTAGTTAAATGGATATGGTTATGTTTTTCAATTCCTTAACCAGGTAAAAATTATAACAATATTTTATGTCCAAAAAGGAGGGCTTTTTGCAAAAAAAAAAAAAAATTAAGAAGACTGCAGCCTTCAGATGTCATACTAGTTGAGTTTATGTTATAGAATAACCATATGATTTGGTGAACTGTATCAATGACTGATTTGCTTTCCCTTGAAGTGGTTGGCCATCTTAAATATATTGCAATATATGGACAAGACAATCCCTGTTTTATTTAAAGGGTAAGGCATTTTTAGTAGCCTAAGTCACAAAATGTTTCAATGTCCTTAATATTTTGATAATGGGTTGAGTACAGAGGACTCTTGTATTGGTCTATGTGAATTCTGTGGTCACAACCTCATTGCACCCCGCCTAATGTTTTTAAAAAATAGTGGGGAGCACAACTTTCTATTGTTTGTTATCCTTTATACAGGAACAGTGGCCAGCTCCATGTTGTAGCTCCCACCCTTTCAGCTATAATCAGGTGATCCCACTGGTGGCCAATAAAAGGGCAACCAAGATTACTGACTGATTTGATTTCCTTGAAGTGTTACCTAAGTTATGTTTAGCAATACTCTCATTTAGCTCTAGAGCTTGGGTTCAGTAAATTACCAATTTTATGTTGTATAATGTTCCTTTAAGTTTCCTAATATACATATATATATACAGTCATATGAAAAGGTTTGGGAACCCCTCTCAGCCTGCATAATAATTTACTTCCCTTTCAACAATTTCATTTCTCAGGAACATCTGAGTTCTGGGGTGTTTCAGGAAATGGAAGGCCACAGGCACAGTTGTTGTAAAACCCAGGTCTGGCAGGCCAAAAAAAAAAAAAACACAGGATCGGCATATGTGGAGGATTGTGAGAATCGTCACAGACAGCCCAAAGACACCTCCAAAGACCTGCAAGAACATCTTGCTGCAGATGGTGTATCTGTACATCTTTCTACAATTCAGCACAATTTGCACAATGTACATCTGTGTGGCAGGTTGATGAGAAAGAAGCCCTTTCTGTACTCACGCCACAAACAGAGTCACTTGTTGTATGCAAATGCTCATTTAGACAAGCCACAGTCATCTTGGAACAAAGTGCTTTGGACTGATGAGACAAAAATTGAGTTATTTGGTCATAATAAAAAGCACTTTGCATGGCAGAATAAGAACACCACATTCCAAAAAAAACACCTGCTACCTACCGTGAAATTTGATGGAGGTTCCATCATGCTGTGGGGCCAGTGGCATAACTACCGGGGGAGCAGTTGCCCTCGGGGCCCGCCCAGAATTTTCCGCCTCCACTGACTTTTTTTTCGGTTTGTTTTTTTTACAATTTATTTTTGACTGGGTCATCCAATCCACTTCACACCACCATGGCCCCTAGCCATTGAAGTGGAAGTGGTGAGGGAAAGGAGATCGGAAGCCTCTTGGAGCTGGGCCTGCAGGGTACAGTGGAGCACAACCTTAACCCCACTCTGAAACAGCTATGGGCAGAGAACAAGAAGCTGAAATACTGCATCTTGCACTTACAGCAGAGCCTGAGGGAGGAGTAGGAGAGGGCCAGGCCTGGGCAGGGCAGAAGGGGGTGTGGGGCTCTAGTACTGAGCTTGAAGGAACATCACAAGCAGCAGAACCGTGAAGGGAAATAGAAGGGTCAGGCGGCTATAGGGGAGGTAAGACTGGCCCGGGGTTATTGCAGCCTCCTTGTAACTGGACATAATGCTCCTGTACCGGCTCTGTCCATCTCCGTAACCCCCCCCCACGAGACTCCAATGACACGCCATGGATTAGCTACTGATAGTGCTCACTCACATATAAGCAATCAAATGAACTAGCATCCCTCACACTGCTGCAATTTGCAGTTTGATCGTTCCATTTGGATAGGTTTGCTAAATGGCTATGCAGTAGGTTTTTACCATTGGATACAAAAATATTTTTAACCAGCTACATGTATCAACTGCAATTTGCCATGGACCAGATTAGTTAATGGCTTGGGTTACAAAATCCTCGGAATGGAGTGTGACTGAAATAGTAGGGAAAGATGGTGCTTATAGTAACAGTGGGATAATAGTCTCTGGGAAGGGAGTGTAACTGTGGGATAGCAGGTATAGTAGGGAGAGATGGTGCCTATAGTAACAGTGGGGATAATAGTCTCTGGAAAGAGACATTGGAATAGCAGGTATAGTAAGGAGTGATAGTGCCTATAGTAGCAGAGGGGTAATAGTCTCTGGGAAGGGACTGTGACTGTGGGATAGCAGGTATAGTAGGGAGAGATGGTGCCTCTGAAATTGTCCTCTGAGCAATGCCACCAAGTCCCTTTTTACAGAGCAGGACTCTGTAGACTGGAGCTGACCGAGCGCCTGCAACCCTAATCCTCACCCTACTACTTGCTCTCCCAACCCGGTAGTGCTGTATTCCAGCCAAATGCGTGGGGGGGAAGGGGGGCCCAGTTTTACATTTTACATACCAGGGCCCTTCGGAGTCTAGTTACGCCACTGTGTGGGGCTGTGTGACTAGTTGAGGGACTGGGGTCGGATGAATTCAACCCAATATCAACTAATTCTTCAGGATAATATTCAAGCATCAGTCACAAAGTTGAAGTCACGCAGGGGTTGGATATTCCAACAAGACAATGACCCTAATCACACTTGGAAATCTACAAAGGCATTTATGCAGAGGGAGAAGTACAATATTCTGGAATGGCCGTCACAGTCCTCCAACTTAAATATCATCGAAAATCTTTGGGATGATTTGAAGCAGGCTGTCCATGTTCGGCAGCCATCAAATTTAACTGAACTGGAGAGATTTTGTATGGACTAATGGTCAAAAATACCACCATCCAGAATTCAGACACTCATCAAAGGCTATAGGAGGCATCTAGAGGCTGTTACATTTGCAAAAGAAGGCTCAACTAAGTATTGTTGTAATATCTCTGTTTGGGTGCCCAAATTTATGCACCTGTCTAATTTTGTTGTGATGCATATTGCATTTTTTCTGTTAATCCAATAAACGTTATGTCACTGCTGAAATACTACTGTTTCCATAAGGCATGTTATGTATTAAAAGGAAGTTGCTACTTTGAAAGCTCAGCCAATGATAAACAAAACGACAAAGAATTATTAGTAATTCCCAAACTTTTTCATCTGACTGTATATATATATATATATATTAGTCCCTTTGTACATTTTACAAAGGGACTAAGTTTTACCTGCAACTTACTAGCTGCTTTCAAAGTAAACCTCCATACCTGGCTGCCCTTTTATTAGACACCAGTGGGATCACCTGACTATAGCTGGGAAGGGTGGGAGCTACAACATGGAGCTGGTCACTGCTCCTGTATAACTATAACAAACAAGGGAAAGTTGTGCTCACCACTATTTTTTAAAAACATTAGGCGGGGGTGCAATGAGGGTGTGACCACAAAATACATATAGTCAACTACAAGAGGTCCTCTGCACTCAACCCATTATCAATATATTTAAGACAGCGACATTTTGTGCATACTGCTACTAAAAAATGCCTTACCCTTTAAACAACACAGGGATTGTTTGTCCATATATTGCAATATATTTAAGTGCAGAGGACCTCTTGTAGTTGACTATATGTATTTTGTGGTCACACCCTCATTGCACCCTCGCCTAATGTTAGTCCCTTTGTAAAATGTATAATTAAGCAATTGAATTCTTAATGAACCAGATGAAAATTAAGCGTAGGACTGGCCAGATATGGGATGACTTTGACGTAGTTGGCCAGCTTAAATATATTGCAATATATGGACAAACAATCCCTGTGTTGTTTAAAGGGTAAGGCATTTCTTAGTAGCAGTATGCACAAAATGTCGCTGTCTTAAATATATTGATAATGGGTTGAGTGCAGAGGACCTCTTGTAGTTGACTATATATATATATATATATATATATATATATATATATATATATATATATATATATATATACATACATATATAAATTAACCAAATATTGAATTTTCAGCTAAACTTAATCTTTACCAAAGTGGAATATTTAAGGAATGCTGCAAGGCTAGGGGCACACGGTGCAGATTGTCCATTTTCGTACAAGTGAGAAGAACTTGGTTTTGGTTGCTGATGATTAACAGATGCCATACCTGTATCACAATACAAAGAAATTTCCATTGACCTCTGGAGAAAAAGGTTCTGAAGGTCATCACTCTTAGCAGGGTTCAATAACCATGTGGCTCAGAACATTATAATGAAGAATGTTTACTGTATACAGACAAAATGGGAATGAGAAGAAATCACTGATCATGGCTGTGTAAAGGAGAAAATATTAAACATTTTTAGCGTTATAGCCACAAGGATACTTAAAGAATTAGTCAGTATATTATTTTTTTTTTTTTTTTAAAAATTAATAAACAATTAAAAGCTTATTAAATACATCCAGAATGCTTATTTTGCCTATTAAAATCTGGCGTTAAATGTGCACATAAACAATGGGAACTAACAGTTAATAAAATTTGCGATTCACGCCAGAGCTTTTATCATATAACATGTGGTATTCACAAGCTGACTTGGCTTTTAAAATCTCTTTACAATGAATACCACAAATAAATTGGAAACTAAGACACGTTCCCCAAGTTCTACAGCAATTATTAGGCCTATAGCAATAGCTGTGTTTGGCACCTTATGCCAGATTAAAAATGCCAGGCCTCAGATTCCATGACCTGTGAGTAAAAGTACCAAAATACCACATATCGTAGCTTATATAATCTTTTCAATGAAAAGAATGGGGGTGAGGCAGCAATTCCTCAAATACCCATGACAAAAGCAGATCTGTAGTGACTAAATGCCTGCTATTGTCCTTTAAATTACAGGTCCCCCCAGAAACATTTTTCTGTACATGGCACCCCTCCAACTTTCATTGTTAGGAACCTTTTGGACACTGCAAAGTATGTTTTTCTGGTACAGGTCTTTGAGAGTTTGCTATTATACTGTTGAATATTTAAATCTATATACGTGAGAAATTTCCATAAGATTATACAAATCAGTTGTATTTTTCTTCATATAAAATGTTATGATATATTTTGCTACATTATGAATAAATGTGCCATATTTATGAATTTAGAGTCATATGAACTGGTAAAGAAGTGGTATTACACTGCAATTCACTGTTGGTATTTAACACATGTTCCTTAATATGGGAAAAGAGAGGGTATTTTTGGATCTTGTATTTGTGCTTGAAAACAATGGGTGTTTCCAATGTTCCAAATGGCAGCCTGTGTAACCTCCTCATTGGGGCTTTAACAACTATATTGTGGCATAACTATAAAGGAAACAGACCCCACCCTGCAGGGGCCTGAACTGTGGGCTTTGCTCTTCCCCAGGGTCAATTTTGTGCCCCTTGCCGCCTGAGGCTGCTCCTGTGATGCCGTCCCCTCGCTTCCCAACGCTTATTGTTCGTGTGTAGGAGCAGGTCCAGGGGGCAATTGCCCTCTTTGCACTAGAAGAGCCAAATTTCCAGTTTAATAACAAGAATTTCACCTCTTAATGGCATTGTTCAGTCTAAAAATAAAAAATAGGTAAATAGATAGGCTGTGCAAAATAAAAAAATGTTTCTAATATAGTTAGCCAAAAATGTAATGTATAAAGGCTGGAGTCACTGGATGTGTAACATAGAACAGAACACTACTTCCTGCTTTTCAGCTCTCTTGGTTTCCACTGATTAGTTACCCTGGTTACCAAGCAGTTACCAATCAGTGACTTGAGGGGGGCCACATGGGCCATAACTGTTGCTTTTGAAACTGAGCTGAATGCTAAGAATTAATTGCAAATTACAAAAACATTGGAGTATATTGAGACAGGAGTCTGTCTTGAAAACCTTATTACTATCCCGATGAAGCTTTGTGTTAAAGAAGGGCAAAAGCTCAGATTCACAATTGTCCCACAGTTTATACTTGGATTGTAAGGAAACTGGAAATTTAAACTGGTTGGGTGTAAAAGGCAGTGGTAGATCATGCTGCCATGCCTGTAATTTCATGAAACCTGCTAAGGAATTTGGTTCTAGAAACAGTTCCCGGATATATTAGATGACATTTTAGGCCAATTGTAGTACAAAATGGGTGGTATATTTAATTACTTGTGCATGTGGTATCCAATACATTGGCAAAACAAATAGACCGGTGAGAAAACGTATCTCTGAACATATGAATTGTGTAGCCAGAGGGGACAAAAGTTCAGCAGTGGCTAAGCATCTAATAGAAACACATGGTGGCAAACAATGTGTCACCTTTCAAGTAATAGAGTCACATCTGGAGTAAGGAAAGGAGACCTTGAAAAATCCCTCTTGAAGAGGGAAGTGATTTGGATCTTTATGCTGGACACAGTTACCCCCAGTGGGTTGAATAGAGAGTAGGAAATCAATTGCTTTGTTGATTAATTCAATAACATCTAGTTTTGGTTTATCTTTTAATTTTCAATCTTTACTGTTTACGTTTACTATGGCTTTGAATTTTATCTGAACATATAATGCATATGACTTATATATTTATATTGTTGTAATTCAGTGCTCTTAATACTGTTCACTGCCGTAGAAATGATTTTATTGGATTACCTAAATAAATTTGGATTTTTATCTACAAACTCGTTCTTATCAATCCTGCTACATGGTGGGCTGCAAGTGTGCCTGATGATTTTTCGTGTCATACCACATGACCACAGTGGATTGGCCATCACCAGCAGCAGTTGCTTCCTCACTTGTTTCTGAGGGATGGATTCCAGTGCAGTGTGTTCCCTTTTGCAATCAATTGCAAACGTACTGAACAGTTATGTCCCATGTGGCCCCCCTTCAAGTCACTGACTAACTCAGAGTTAAAGTGGCCATACAGGGGCCGATAAAAACTGCAGACAGACCGTGTCGGCAGCTTATTGGCCCATGTATGGGGCCCCCCCGACGGGCTTCACTGATCGAGATTTGGCCGAAAGTCGGGCAGATCTTGATCGGATGGGACGAAAAATCCCGTCGGATCGCGGCCGCATCTATTCGTTGATGCGGTCCCGCGATCCGACAGCCCATTACTATTCGTTAGGATCCGATCGTTGGGCCCTAGGGCCCACGATAGGATCAGCCCAATATTGCCCACCCCAAGGTGGACATATCGGGGAGAAATTTGTCAATTTCGCCAAACGAGCGGATCTCTCAGTGTATGGCCACCTTTAGTCTGTCTGTTCTGTTATGTTAGACATTAAGTCACTCCAGCGTTTATAGATTACATTTTTGGCTAACTAACTACAGTATATCAGAAACATTTTTTATTTCGCACAGCCTATCTATTTATCCAGTTTTTATTTTTACACTGAACTGTTCCTTTAAAGTTACCAGGAGTGTTTTTTTGTCGCTCCTGGTAACCTGGGGGCTGCTGCAGTATATATTACAGTATATATATGTTACTGAACTTTATGTTACTGAAAGTTTGGATTCTCAATAAAAAATATTAGAAAATATTTCCAGGCAGATGTTAATTTTAAAACTCATTATTATAAGCAAATAAATGTGGTTTAAAAAAGGCATATTTCTTACAGTACTATAACTGGTCTGTGGCAGAGCTCATACAACAACTGACACCATGCTTGAATGTCATTCAAATATACGTATTTGCAGAACAGTTGAAGACTCTGTTGATTTATAAACCCATTTTTAAAATGTATTTGTAAATAATCAGTTTACAAACTGACTCAGACAATGGGTGAGTGGGTGACTTATTTTATAATCGGATCTGATAAGAACTACTTTAAGTAGCCCATTTAAAAGTTGCATGATAGTTTCTTAAAGGGGAACTAATGCAAAAATTTAGATTTAATATAAGCTTCATCATACTGTATGTAAGTAATAAACTTTCAAATTACAATCAATTAAAAATTCTGCATTGTTTCTGAAATAATCAAGTTTATATTCACTTCCTATCAACCTCTGTTTCTCTTCATTCTATCTTCTTGCAGCAGTTGGGTGTCAGATGAATGATCCAATATATCTTGTAGGGGAACTTCCTTTCCTAGCACATGTATTAGAGCTCACTCAAATAACTGTTTCCAGTACAAAACAAATCTAAAGAAATAACTGCCTTTTGCACAATTTCTGCATATTGAGAGACAGAATTTCTGGTGACTTTAATAGAGTGAGCTCTAATACATCTATTACCGTATATACTCGTGTATAAGCCGACCCGTGTATAAGCCGAGGTACCTAATTTACTTAAGAAAACTGGAAAAATTTATTGACTCGTGTATAAGCCTAGGGGCCCCATGTCAGATTTCAAAATTTAATATAAAAAAATCTGTTTGCTCTTTTGAGACATGGATTTCAGTGCAGCACTATTAACTGATTCATTTTGAAAATCAATCTGTACCTGCACCCACTGAATAACAATGAAAGGTAGGCCTGCCCACAGTTTAAAAAAAAAAACAGTACTCCATTCCATTAAATCAACTTGTTATTTATTAATCAACTAAAAATTCATGTTACACTAACAATTAATCAAGTAAAAATTCAGTGAACATTTAATTTATTTAATCAATTTTTAATTCATTGTAAGCACACCAGTCACAGTAAAATAACTTATAACTCAACCAGGGGCAGAGAGATGGAGAGATGCAGCAACTACAAAGGAGCATGGAAACAGGCAGTAAAAGTAGAGCAGCAAACTTAAAGGGGCAAACAATCTAAGAGTCCTCAGGGGTTAAATGTAAAATTACATTTTGGTGCTGGATTGTTTGCCCTCCCCCAGGATCACTTGCTCTGACAGCAGCACCCCTCCAGATCTTTTGCACAGACAGCACATCCCCCATTCCTCCCCCCCAGGATAATTTGCTCACCGATAATGTAGCAGAGGTGCCAGCTTAGAAGGAACACAGTGAGTGCAAGCATGCAGCCCCAACCGGCCCAGAAGATAAATCAGCACAGGCAGCCCCTCGCTGTAATCCCCAGTCGCTCCCTTCTCAACTCGCCTCTCTCCCTCCACGTGCAGAGTCTGACATCAGGTGGCACAGCAGATAACGTGCACAACCGTCACCAGACAGGAGGAGCTGCGCTACGTCATACTCAGTCTCCTGATGCGCTGTGGGAGAGGGAGGAGTGTTGGGGCCGTGGAAGGAGCCTAGTATCTGCGGCCGGTGAGGGACTGGCTGGTTACGCAGGGAATTAGGGCAAATATGAGAGCTGGGGTTCCGCTGGGGAAGGGGGTGTCTATTTTTCCCCTTAGCTGAATAAGCCGAGGTAGAGTTTTTCAGCACATTTTGGGTGCTGAAAAACTCGGCTTATACGCGAGTATATACGGTAGGCAAAAGGAGCCCCCCTATAAGATACTGTATATTGGATCATTCATCTGACACCCAACTCCTGAATGAAGAGAGAGGGATAGTGAAGATAAACTTGATTATTTCAGAAATTCAGGGACTTCAGGTCATTTTAACATGTTCCTTTTGAAATTATGTTGAAGAGACTGTGAGATTTATTTATTTTTCAAGTTAGCTGGACAGTTGAAACTTTTATTAGGTGCAAAAGAGGGCTAATAAAGCATTCAAAAAAGCAATGAGACAAGCTAAAATAAAAGTGAAAATTTGTATTTTACTGGGGTAAAATAAAGTCAAAATACATTTTTAAATATGAAAATAGTAAAAATTAAGTAAGCAGGGCTGGGACCCATAAATTGGTTTTTGAGAGCAGGGAAAAAGCAGAGATTTTGAACTGTTATTTTTCAATCACTCAATGGGCTAATAAAGTGATGTCTAGCATATAAAAGGGCATTACATGAAAAGGTGGTTATAAAAATGTGTTCTTCTTGTTGGTCACTTTACATTGTTACCCTTACATTTATAGTGCAGCATTCATTATTGTACAGGCACCACAATCCCTTTGTTTTGTCTCCATGAAGTTTCAGCCTGCATTATATTACCGCATTTCCTGGTGGTGAAGCAAATCTTCTAGCCAGGGTGGGAGCACGCACAGAGGAAGGAGCTCAAGCCTTACGCATGCTCTTGATACCCTCATCACTTACGGTTTCCATTCTCAGCAATGACATGTTGGCAATATTTTGGCTAGAGATAGCTCATAAAATAAATCTCTAACAATAATAATATTTTTTTGCTGGTTTCATATTTTAAAATGTTTTCTTATTTTTATTTTAGGTGTCATAGTTTAACCTACCTAAGTCTTCTGTACCGTATACATTTGACAGATTCTGGCATTGAGGTACTAGGAAACATGACATTACTTATCTCCATAGATCTGTCTGGGACCAATATTATAGACCAGATATGTTAATATAAATATTTTGTTTATTTTCTAAAAAATGCTTTACAGCAAAATGGTATTTTATATAGTTATACCATAAACAAAAAATAGAATGTCACAATTTTTTCACGATTAATATTCCACAATATGTGACAAATTGTAAGTTCAACAGAAGCTGCTTCAGATCGCATGATGATGATAGAGATACATCTAATGAATGCAAGGCAAACTACTCCTAAAACTCTTTTCCTATTCTCTAGGTATAATTTAGCATTGTAACCTGGCATCTTTGTTCAATTTAGATTACAAGTTGATAAATGTTAACTGATCATCACTAATGCTAATAGCATATTTGTTGTTTTTCTGCCAGTTTATTTACAATGGCAAAACTAAAACTGCCTGCACTACCTTCCACTCCTGAAAAGAAGGCAGAAGATATATATCAGCCACAATCTCCCAACATTTTTTAACACTTTTTAAATAAAGTATCCCCTCCACTTTTAGCTTTCTGATAACCGCATTTAGACAATGTTACCATGTAGAAATGAATATGAAAAGTAATGGGCGAATCTGAAAATTTGCCAAAATATATTAGTTTATGGGCAACAAAATTTTTTTGATGTGCTACACATTTTATTCACCCATTAGTGTCTATGGCCATGATTTTCGCTGCAAAATGAAATATGACCTATGAACCATTTTGCATGGGCTGTTCGCTAGTATAAAGCTTGATACAGGAGGCAGGGTAGTTTTAAATCATATTTGCTTGTCAATGGCAGGCAGCATTGGCAATAAAAAAAACACCTGGTGTACCATGAGCCTACATTCCAAATGAAAGAGCTACAGAGTACACAAAAAGTTAAAGGGGTTGTTCACCTTCAAATACTTCAGTTCAGATAGTTCACCAGAAATAAAGACTTTTTCCAATTACTTGTAACAGTTCAGATGCTCCTGGAACACTGAGCTGTCAGACTGAGACACTTGAGACAGGAACATTAAAACTTTAAATGTACATTTTGGGAAACAGTAAAGAATAAAAGATGGAAAGCAATTGAAAAAGTTTTGTTTATGGTGAACAATCTGAAAACAACTCAACTGAAAAAAGTGTTTGGAAGGCGAACAACCCTTTTAATTCAAAATATAAAATCTAACACCAGTTGCCAATGCCTGCAATACTACGGGTTGCATCAAACTAACTAAAGAAAGTACATTCTAAACTGGATGTTCACTTTCTGTGATTCTTTCTTTATGTTCTTCCAAGCCAAACTGAAATAAGCACACCAGAGTTGCACTGACAGCCTGATTCTAATAACATGGTACAGACAAATAACAGTACTGCATATGATTATAGCTTCATAACCCATTCTTTATCCAGTACTGTCATTTAGTTTACTTATTGCTCCAAGATTGAAATTTTACCATGTTTAAAGAGCTTGCTGAACAGTAAGGAGACTACTATGCCATATATCTAAGTTCTACCAGCTGAAGAAATATTGTGTTGGGTTATAATATTTTAAATCTGTCCTTATTTCTGTCCAAGCTTTTAATAATGATGACTTCCAGACATTTTCATATTGTCAATGCAGTTTTTTACTTGTTATTGTTTTAGGATGGTATGTGGCATTATAGTCCTGTAGTACAATGTGGACCATAGCCTTTGTTTTTCAAGAGCGCAGGAGCAAAGGACCCCATCTGAATGATGTACAATACTGGTTACTGGATACATCCTACATGTACAATGTTGTCTGAGCATCAGTCGTTTCAGTGGTGTCTGTGGCCCAAGGTTGCTGGATTGCTATTTGTCTCCTTGGTCTGAATGAAGTCTGGTAGAATATTTGAGAATAAGCTGAACATGAATGCACTTAATTATGTATTGCCTATTTTGTAGCCTTGGTGACTGAGCAAATGTTTATCTGTTTACCGTGTTTTGTTTTTTTAATTATTCTTTGGGGGAGGGAAGCATTTGTCCATGTTAAGAAATTCTAATCTAGCAGGGATTGCTTCTGTGATATGTGACTTGTTGGTCTGTTCCCCCATCAGAGAGAATAAGATAGGTGGGGGGGGGGGGGCTGGTTGAGGGAAATAGTGTAAATAACTTGTAAGTAGCATGTTCTGATGTCAGAACTCACTTAAGCAGTACCGTATATGAAAATGAAAAAAAAAATTGTGAAGAAATGAAAGAGCCAGTGAGGAAATATTTAGTCTCTGTACAAAATAGTAGAGGTGGCCTAGTACAGCACTAAAAATCTCTCCTGTGTTGTGGGAGGAATGGGCAGAGGATCATCTCCATAGCTGCCAACACTTTCCTATCCTTCACACCCACTTCCTGGCCCTCACTTCACATAAACTAAATGTAACCTAAAAAGACTGTTGCAAAGACTAAAAAAATATGAAGTAGGAAATTATGCAGCTGTTCTGATTTCTTGGAGAACACTGGGAATGGCAAATACCTGACTGCAGCTATTTAAACAAGTGGAAGTCAGAGACTTGAAGGAGGTGCTGGTAAACAGCATAAACATTCGGAGTAAACTTGCAGGAAGCAGAAGGGAAGATGTTTAGTAAAGGAAATAAACTGGCAGGCCACAGAGAAATAGAGGGGAAGAAATCGGGTAGTACTATATTTGTCTAATTCCAGATGCTCCACAGGAGACCCAGGAGGTTTTTTTTAATAAAAAATATTTTCTAACAAAATACATAGTAAAATATTATAAAGGATAACATTCCCTGTACTAAGATTTCTAAGGATACTGGAAGTCACTTTGGAGTTTTGTTACCTTAACCTATGGTCATGGAAATTTGTGGTGACTTCTAATATTCTTATACATCACAGTAGGGGGTTCCTAATCATCTCTATACAAAACAAAGTTATATATTATGGACATGCTTGTTTATTGCAGGGATTGGCAGCATTTGGTGCCCACAGCAAGATAAAAGAACTAAGTGTTTCTGAATGTTTTGGGATTTCTGACACAGGAATTCAGGTAATGTAAAAATGCCTTTAACATTTTACTGTGTATAAAAGAATAATAATGTACTACAGATTTTTGATGAATTCTTCTGCAAAGCGTCATTTTGTAAAAAGAAAGAGGTAGGCACAGTATTTCATCATTAACAATATTCTAGAGAAGTTGACAGTCTAAGCGAGGGGGTGTGTAGCCTTAGACTGCACATCCCGCACCAGTGCCTGCCCCCCGCTAGTTACGTTACTATACTGACTGCAGAATCAATATCCTTATTTTGGCTTTGACTCTGATTCAGTAAGGAGTTTGAATGTTTTTCCCTTGTCTGTGAGGGTTTAGTCTGGAAACACCTGTTTCCTCTCTTTCCACAGATTAAGTGGCTCCAAATAAAATTGGCCCTTCTGAGTAAATGTGATAGAGACCTTAGATTGTAAGCTCTGCTGGGATAGGGACTGATGTAAATGATGTATAATTTCTGTAAAGCGCTGCAGAAATGTGATCCTGTATTAAAAAAAAAACATCATAAATTAATAAAATAAATAAATAAAATCAGCCTTTTGCAGCTCCACCACTGCCTGTACCCACATGTCTGATTCTATGTTTTTTTAGCAAACTGCCAGTAATGTTTTTCAATGTTTTTCATTATTTATTTTGTATAGTTTTATAGTTATTTGCCTTTTTCTTCTGACTCTTTACAGCTTCTCTGTAAGGCTACAAATGTATTGTTATTGTTACTTTTTATTATTGATCCTTCTATTCAGGCCCTCTCCTATTTATATTCCAGTCTTTAATTCAAATCAGTGCATGGTTGCTAGGGTAATTTGGACCCTGGTCACCAAATTGGTTGAGATGCAACTTGAAGAGCTGCTGACTAAAAAGCTGAATAACTCAAAAACCTTCAATAATAAAAAATGAAAACAAATGGCAAATTATCTCAGAATATCACTCTCTACGCCATATTAAAAGTTATCTCAAGGGTCCCTGGTGGATCAACTGGCCCCCAAGTTATTAGCAACCCTGCAAACCTCCTTTCAAGTAGGTTCACTTTCCCCTTCATTCAATTCAATGAGTCTCTCATAGTGGTCCCTTAATCAGGCAAAGAGACTCATAGATGTGGCTCATACAGACCAATCTCCCTCATAAATACAGATGCCAAAATACTGGCAAAAATTCTAGCAAAAAGACTCCAAAGGTATATTACAGACCTGGTTCACCTAGATCAATCTGGTTTCATGCCGGACAGGTCCACTTATATTAATCTTAGGCGACTACATACCAACATACAAATAGAACACGACAAAGTGGGTACAAGAGCAATGACCTCACTTGATTCCACCAAAGCCTTCGATTCCATAGAATGGTCCTATTTCTGGGAGACACTGTGCAGGTTAAATCTGGGAGAACATTTCATCAAATGGCTACAGTTACTATACCAACAGCCCACTGCAAAAGTGAGGGTAAATGGGATAATATCCACTATTTCAATGAAATAGGGGAACCAGACAGGGGTGCCCACTGTCGCCATTTCTGTTTGCATTGGCCATTGAATCCCTAGCCATAGCAATAAGAGAATCCAAAGAAATCATTGGTCTGACTCTCGGACCGCTTAAAAAGAAAATATCCCTGTATGCTGATGACTAATATATCTAGCAGACACCCAAAACTCTCTTGCTGTAATAGGGCAGTTTGGAGTTTTCTCATGTTTTAAGATTAATTGGAACAAATCCCTGATATTCCCTATTGAAAATCAGACCACCCCTCCCCTCCCCACCAATGGTTCACTAATGTAGGTACAGACGTTTAAGTACCTTGTTCTCAATATACAAGCTCACCAGATTTGCACAAATCAATATTAATCCAATAATAACAAAGCTTGAGTCTGACCTGCAAAATTGGGCAAATCTCCCCCTCACGTTTTAGGGGAGAATAAATCTGATTAATATGGTATACCTCCCCAAATTCTTATACCACCTGCACAACGCCCCAACCCAAATCCCCAAGTCTGTATTTAAAAAAATCAACTCCCTTTTATATGGGATCAAAAGGTGCAGAGAATTGCCTGGGAGAAGCGGAGTACTGATAAAGAGGATGGAGGCCTAGCTCTTCCTAACTTCCAATTATATTACTTAGCATCCCAAATCTACTATTTACATTGGTGGCTCCACCCTGACCCATACAATCCCAATATGGCGCTACAAGCAAATATAACAGGGTCCCTAGAAAGTCTAAAGAACCTACCCCACCGTAAATTCTCTGACATGGGTGTGTTACCATCCACCATTACTACACCCCACAGAGCCTGGAGCCAAGGGCTGAAACATCTTAAAAAAGACCCCATACGCCTAACTCCTTCACTGCCTCTGTGGGGAAATGCCAATCTTCCACACTTTAGAAATCTAGAAGATTTCCTGTATTGGCCACAAAAGGGAATCAAATATCTTGGAGACCTTCTAATAAATAATACATTCTTACCATATCCGGAGCTCAAAAGCAAATGTGCACCAGCGAGTATACCCCTGTTCAGGTACCCAATTTTGAACTCTCTCTCTCTCTCCAATTATGACACTGGAAGAGTCCCTATCGACTGATCAGCCTACAAAACGAACGTCCAAATTTTATCACAATCTTTTAGCAAGTATCTCACCTCCATTTCATTCAGCACAAAACAAATGGCAGTCGCAGATACTAGAGCTCACCCAGGAAGACTGGGATCAAGCCACTGAAACAATGTATACTAGCATAATACCAGTCTATAGTAGTATTATGGAAGTGGTCGCTAAAAGGTTCATGCAAAGTAAAATTTGTTCGTGCAATGGCATAACTTCTTGCATTGCGAATAGTTTTTCCGTTACCGACTTTCATTACATTCCCCTATTATTGTATTATGCCAAGAAATGTTTAATTATGCACTGGATGGGACCCACCCCTCCCACAGGGGACTCCTGGATAAAGCTAGTTAATGAGGTAATACCCTTGATTAAGCTCAAGCAAGAAGCCAGAGGTACGGCCCGTAAATTTGATAAGATATGGAGTCCCTGGTGGGAGTCAGACCCTGGCATTCAGCCAAGGAATGACATGGTGAATGAGTAAAGTAATAAAATGCTAACTATCTTATATGTATGGTTGTCCTATAGTAAAGGAGCATGTATAGGTCATAATGGAAATCAAAACAATGACACAAGAGTGAAATAACATTGTTTATAGTTTGTTAAAATTTAATGTTTTTTTTTAAAACAAATAAAGCATAACCTTTAAAAAAAAAAAGTTATCACCATTTCACACAACAGTATCCCTTTAACCCTTGCTGCCTGGTGCTGTACTGAGCAGGCAGAGGGCTGTCAATGCAGGGTATACAGTATGTGTAGCCCCTAAAAGTTATTAGGGTGTAATCACAGAGGGCAGCTAGTCACGGCTATATTAAAGCAGACATGTCCAGGGCTAAAACTAGGGGTAGGCAGAAGAGGCACATGCCTAAAGTTCAATGGAGAAGGGAACACAATAGGCACATTTTTAAGCTTCCTCTCCACATGTCACCGTTGCCCATCACATTTCCACTCTATGCCCCCACCACACCGCTTGCACTCTGCAAGTTTGACCTGGCATTGGACATGACACTGAAAAAAATAGAGAAGCAAAAGTGTTATGTTGCTTAACTTGTTGTATAGCTTCCTACTCTTATCACTTTTACTCAGCAGATCAGGAAGCTTTTCTTGGCCTTCCATTGCTATAGTATCAGAAAGCATAACAGGAAATTGCCACAAGATAATTAAGTTGCCTATAGAAAAGATAACTTTTCCTTCGCTTTTAGTTTAAATATAAGATATGAGAAATTGCATTCATACATTATGTTTCTTGAGGAAAAAATACAGTTATGTTTTTTTTTAATATTGTTTATGTGAATTTTGTTTTAAACCTTTACATAAAGGTAGGATTTGGTTTAGGTAAGATTTGTTCACTTAAAGGAGTGTATTTATCAAAATGAATGGAGAGTGGCAGAATTTCACTGTAAAGGACTGTGGGGATCTGTAACTTCACTCTTTGATAAATATACCCCAAAGTCTGTCAAGTGTGGCCCGCATTCATTTCTGATGTCCTGAATAAGCTTCTACTGTACATGTTCCAACAAGATCTGTATCTGCAACTGACAGAAGAGGATGAGAAGACCCCATGTGGCAAATTCACTAAAGTGCGAAGTCCGTGACGTCATTTTGCTACTTTGCCGATTTACTAATGGTCACTGGCGTAAATTCGCTAGCGAAGTAGATAGACTCTAGCGGGGTACTTCGCTCACTAATGCCAGGCAAAGTTGCACATTGGCGAAGGGACGTAACTACGCTGATTCACTAAGATGCGGCAGAGTTTACTTCGCCAGCTCAGACCAGTCGAAGTGCAATAGAGTAGATAGGAGTTTCTTCAAAAATAGTTGAACATTTTTCTAAGTCCCAAAAAAATGCTGGCGTCTTTTACTTTTAACAGGGTGACAGTCTGAAAAAGATTGTAATTTTTTTTGGGGTACCCTCCTTCCCCATAACATTTCCTTACATATGACACCTAAACTATACTGTGGGCACATGTGTGGGGCAATATAACGCCTCTATTTTACTATATTAAGGTTCCTTTTAACATCTTCATTTTGGTTTAACTGGATTAAGAAATAATGTGAGTTTCAGGAAGCTGTTATTGCAGTATAAATTTTATTGAAATAAAAATGAATGCGCTTTTTATACAATGTGAGTCATTTCTCAGGGGGTGTGGTGTGGTTATTTGGCTTGGTTCAAGTTCTTTGCTGCAGTGCTAAATATTTTACACAGCATGCTGCATATTTGATTTAATGCATGGCAATTGTGGGAACTGATCACTGTGCACCTAATCTTAAAGGGGCAAATTCACTAAGATTCGAAATTGCGCCAGGCGCAACTTCGCCGCACTTCGCCAGGCGTATTTTCGCCAGCGCTCCGCAAATTCACTAAAATCCGAAGTTGCGCACAGGGGTAGCGTAAGTTTTCGAAGTTGCGCTAGCGTTAATTCGCCAAGCGAATCGAAGTTTCGCTAGCGATGGTTCATTTGCATACGGCGCCAAATTCAAATTTCAATGGAGGAACACGTATTAGCACTACAAATGCCTAGAAGACGTTCAAATCAGCAAATAAAAATTTTATTTTGCACTACACATGTGCCCACCGTCTAGGTAAGTTGCCATGAGTCAGGAAATGTAGGGGGGAAGGAGGGGAGCCCCAAAAATATTTTCGATCTTTTTCAGCCTATCACCCATCATGTAGAAAACACGCCAGTGTTTTTTGGGACTTAGAAAATTTTTTTACTTTTTTTGAAACAATCCCTATCTACTCTATTGCGCATCGCCAGGTCTGAGGTGGCGAAGGAAGTCTAGCGTAAAAGGTAGCGTTCAGTAAACTGCGCAAGTTAGTGAATTTGCATAGTTACGTCGTTAGCGAAAATTCGCCTGGCGTAAGGGTTCGAAGTAACACTAGTGAAACTACGCCAGCGTTCGTTAGTGAATTTGCACAGTAACGAAAAATGCCAAACGCTAGCGAATTAACGCTAGCGTTCGGCGCTTAGTGAATTTGCGCCAAAGACTCTCCTGCAGAAAACAGTTGGGTACTGTGTGCTACTGTGTAAAAGATCTTTTACTTCACAGCACCTTTTGGCTGGAATTATTATGTACAGCAGGGGTGTCCAAACTTTTTGTAACGAGGGCCAGATTTGGTGAGGTGAAAATGTGTGGGGCCAACCATTAAGCCTTTCTTTGAACCATTAGATATGAAGATCCAATTTACAGAAAGATCCCTTATCTGGAAACCCCCTGTTGACGAGCATCCGTTATAGCAGGTCCCATACTTGTATTCTGAATGCACTGTAGCACTTTGCAAACTTTTTGTAAATTAAGCACATTGATTACACATATATATTGTCAAGTGAAGTGAACTTGCCACACTATTTACTTGTTTAAAACTTTTATTGTTTTCTTGTTTAGTCAAAAATTTCGAATTTCAAAGTAAATTTTTGGGTACTTTGACCATCGAATAGGCTATATTCGACCATTCGACTTCGATTCGAATGATTCTAGTAAAAATCATTAGACTATTCCACCATTTGATAATCGAAGTACTGTCTCTTTAAAAAAAACTTTTACTTCATACTTCGCCAAATTAAAGCTACCAAAGCGCAATGTTAGCCTATGGGAACCTTCCACAGCACTTTTCTAAGTTTGTTTTGGTCGAATAGAAATCCCTCAATCGATCGCTAAAAATCGTTCGAATCGTTCGATTCGAATGTTTTAATTGTTTGATCGAACGATTTTTATTCGACCACAGGATTGCCAAATTTGTTGAAAAAACTTTGAATTCGATATTCGAATTCAAGTTTTTTAATTTGATGGTCGAGTTTTATGTACTTTGAAATTCGACCCTTAGTAAATCTGCCCCTTAGGTTTTTTTTACTAAAATCTTACATTTTCTGGTTGGGGTTTTAAAGTGGAAAATACCATTTTTTTGTGGCTATTCAAATATTATATCCCAAGGCTGCTAAAAGTCCAAATCCGAAAATACTGCATCTCAAACCTGCTGAGGTCCCTTTTAAAATTGGAAGATATAGTGATCTGTGCTGGGTTTCAAGGCAATAATACGAATAATTTGTGGCTTTTGGGTGATAATCTGAAAAAATCTGAATTTTTATACGTAAAATCCCCAAAATTTGCATGTTTTGGATTTTTTTTCCACAATTTTATCAAGCCTTTTTTTAGTAATTTTATTGATAAATAAGGTAACACTGTGTATGGGAGTTTGGTCAAATTTGTTTTTATAAAATAATGAGAATATCCTGCATTTCTCCTCCTTTCACTCTCATGCTTCATAAAGCATTTTTCACTACCTCCTCCGGCAAATCCCACTTCTATACAAATCTCAGCCTCTCTTCTCGCCTCTCCTTCCCTCTCCACACATGAAGTTTATAAAGTACTCTGTTTAACTATTCCACAAAACTCCTCTTGTTCATACAAACCAAGGACTTATAAATCCCACTCTCACTTAGTCTTTCTTTCCTTTCTATTGCTGGCAGCTGGGGACATTTCCCCAAACCCTGGCCCTTACCCCATCCCAGTTATAACATGGCCACGAGCTCCTTCTCTCTGGAGCAAATTCAAACAGTACAGAACACTTACTCCTATACCCAAAAACCCAGTTAATCTTTCCTGTGCTCTCTGGAATGCCAGATCTGTCTGCAACATACTCACCGCTATACACGACCATTTCATTGCAAATTCCTTTAACCTACTCGCACTTACTAAAACCTGGCTTTCTCCTACTGACACTGCCTCACCTGCTGCCCTGTCCTATGGGGGCCTACACCTTACTCATACTCCCAGACCTGGTAACAGACCTGGAGGTGGGGTAGGTTTGCTTCTCTCTCCCCGCTGTACTTTTAAAGTTCTTCCACCTGTTCCCTCTTTATCATTCTCCTCATTTGAGACTCACTGCATTAGGCTCTTTTCTCCTGTTTCACTCTGCATTGCTGTTATATATCGACCACCAGGACCAACTGCACAATTTCTGGACAACTTTGCTGCCTGGCTTCCTTACTTTCTTTCATCTAACATCCCATCCATCATATTAGGTGACTTTAATATACCCGTTAACAACATTAACAACTCTTCTGTCTCTAAACTTCTTTCACTAACCTCCTCCCTAGGCTTATCTTTGTGCTCAGACTCCACCTCTCACTCCAATGGTAATGCTCTGGATCTCATATTTACCAGAGTCTGTTCAACCACCAATTTTACTAACTCCCCATTTCCCCTCTCTGATCACAATATTCTCACATTTCAACTCTCACTAACTCCCTCCTCACCCCCTGCCATTCCCCAAACACGTACTTACCATGACTTGCAAGCGGTAGATGTGTCACATCTCTCTTCTTCCTTTGACTCTCTTCACTCTAATATCTCAGCCATCTCATGTCCTAATGTGGCTACCTCTGTCTATTATAGTACTCTCACCACTGCCATAAATGAGCTTGCTCCTATAAAAACTAAACGTTCTAGACCCAAACCACTTCAACCTTGGCATACTGCTCATACAAAAAGCGCTCCAAAGACACTCATGTGCACTTGAGCGTCGCTGGCGCAAATCCCGTTCAGAATCAGACTTTTGGAGCTACAAATCTGCCCTGCGCTCCTTTAACACCAGCCTCTTCCAAGCCAAACAAACATACTTTACTTCACTCATTAACTCCCTTTCTAAAAAACCAGCACAACTTTTCTCCACCTTTAACACTCTCCTTTCCCCTTCTCCACCCCCTCCATGCACATCTGTCTCTGCTCAAGAATTTGCTGAGCACTTCAAAAACAAAATTGACACTCTCAGAAGGGACATTACACTACTCAACCCCCCTAGACTTCCACCACCCTCCCTCCACACTCCCCAGTCTCTCCTGTGCTCCTTCACCCCTGTCACTGATGAGGAAGTCTCAAAGCTTCTGGCCTCCTCTCACCTTACCACCTGCCCGCTTGATCCAATTCCCTCAAAACTTCTCCGCAATACCAATCCTTGTCTAATCAAAGCCTTAACTCACCTATTTAATCTTTCGCTCTCAACTGGACTGTTTCCTTCTCAACTAAAACATGCTCTTGTCACCCCCATTCTGAAAAAACCCTCTCTTGATCCCTCTAATCTTGACAACCTCCGACCTATCTCTCTGCTACCTTTCATCTCTAAACTACTTGAGCACCTAGTCTACAACCGACTAACCTCATTCCTCTCTGACAATAACCTGCTGGACCCCCTACAATCTGGTTTTAAGCCACAACACTCCACAGAACTGCCCTGACTCGACTAACTAATGACCTTTTAACCGCTAAAGCCAACAATCATTTCTCACTACTAATACTGCTTGATCTCTCAGCCGCATTTGACACTGTAGATCACCCTCTTCTCCTCCAGTCGCTTGGCCTTCGTGACACAGCCCTGTCCTGGTTCTATTCTTACATCACCAATCGTTCCTTCAGTGTCTCCTACAATGGAGTATCATCTTCTCCCCTACCTCTTTCTGTTGGAGTTTCTCAAGGCTCTGTCCTGGGACCATTACTATTCTCCCTCTATACTTCCTCCCTTGGCAAATTAATTAATTCGTATGGTTTTCACTACCACCTCTATGCTGACGATACTCAGATCTATCTCTCATCTCCTGATCTCAACCCAGAACTCCTAACTCGCGTCTCCTCCTGCCTGTCCGCTATCTCTACCTGGATGTCGCAACGCTACCTTAAATTAAACCTCTCTAAAACTGAAATGGTTCTCTTTCCTCCAACTAACACCAGTAGCATCCCCGAAGTATCCATCATAGTTAACAATTCCACTATCACCCCCTCTCCCCAGGCCCGGTGCCTTGGGGTTATCCTAGATTCTGCCCTGTCATTCACTCCTCATATCCAGTCACTTATTAAATCATGTCACTTCCACCTAAGGAACATATCTAAAATACAATCATTTATCACCCAAGACGCTGCCAAAATTCTTATTCACTCTCTCATCATATCGCGTCTAGACTACTGTAACTCTCTTTTAATTGGCCTCCCCCTCCAGAGACTGTCACCTCTCCAGTCCATAATGAACACTGCTGTGAGGCTCATACACCTCAGCAACCGCTCCTCCTCTGCCTCGCCATTCTGTCAATCCCTGCACTGGCTTCCATTACCTTTCAGAATCAAATTCAAATTAATGACACTGACTTTCAAAGCACTTCATAACTCTGCCCCACCCTACATTTCTGAACTCATCTCTATATACTCACCCACTCGCTTACTACGGCCCTCTACTGACCTGCTACTCAACTCTTCTCTCATTACCTCCTCACATGCTCGCATTCAAGACTTTGCAAGGGCTGCACCCCTCCTCTGGAACGCTCTCCCACTGTCTGTCCGACTTTCTCCCAACCTTTCTGCTTTCAAAAAATCTCTGAAAACTCACTTCTTTCAAGAAGCCTACCCTCACTCTGCTTCACTACCAAACGCAACACCACATACAATACCACATTTGTCACCCACTTAATTCGATCTTGCCCACTCCCACACCTTTTGTATTACTCCCTTCCCTTTAGACTGTATGCCTATGCATAGGGCCTTCCTCACCTTTTTGTAACTGTATTGATTGTGATGTTTGTTACTCCATATATTCTATATATGTAATTCATGTTATGTAGTTGTATAATCACATTTACTTTACAGTGCTACGCAATATGTTGGCGCTATATAAATACATGTTGATGATGATAGTTTGAGTTTGGGTAAATAACCCCCTTTCTGTATACAAAAATGTATGAGCAAATTCAGTTCTTGATGATCTCAGATGTTATGCATACTTTGGATTACGATGTATTCTGGGTTAACCAAATGCTAAAATGCACTCCTACATACAGTAATTCATGAAAATGGGAACAAATTCAAAGTAGTAGAATTAGAGCGTGTATGTGGTTTTGCTCAGCAAAAGATGAAAAACCTCAGATTATGTGTCATCACCAACAAAACATCAGGAAAACATTAGTGCTACAGAACTCTATATGTTACAGAATTCCAATAATTGAACCCTGCACTCATCACTTGCTGTGTCATGCATATTTGTAGGTATTATACATTTACAAGATGTGGGTAAGACTCATCAGTAGGAATAATTTCCCTTGCATCTTGCATTCTATTTGATCAGGTCACTTACAACAGACCATGGAACATTGCACTTTGTTATCTACAAACATCCATTTTGATTAACAAAACCCAGCTGTTAGCAATCAACTTTTAATAGGCTGCAGTGGTTATACTGGTTACATTGAAGTTTAGCAGATATTGCAGCCTGACGTCTGGTAATGTCTGTTTACAAGTACTGCTGTGAGAACTTTTTGTCGTGCTGGGATACACAAGATAATTGGATAATGATGCATACATCAAGGTTAAATGTAACACACATTCCATGAAGGGGAGGCACTGGAGACAGATGGGCCAATTTTAAAATGTGAAACTATATCATGTGAAAAAGTTAATACACCGCTTATACAGTTTTTTTTCTTTAACATATGTGTACATAACAATATATGATCTTCATTCAAACGATATATACAGATAGAGGTGATTTCAATGAAGAAGCAACCCCCTGTAGTATCATGAATTTAAGAAACATTAATTGTGAATCAATTATATTTTATTATATTTATACTTATAAAAATTCCAGGTTAGGGACACTATTTCTTTAGTACATTCACTGTGCTCTTTTCCCAAAATGTGTGTGTGTACTACTGTATGTATAATATATATAGTATAGAGAGGATCAGCAATCACAATGTTGTAGATGAAGAAAATAGTAGTTATTCAAGTGATTTTACATCTTAATCCGACGTTTCGGTCCCACCTGTGGACCCAAAAAAACGTCGGATTAAGATGTAAAATCACTTGAATAAATACTATTTTCTTCATCTACAACATTGTGATTGCTGATCCTCTCTATACTATTAATGCAACTTTGATCGTCCATCACCTGCAAAATATTGATTTGAGTGCTGGTGCTGTGGGATAACATATATATATATATATATATATATATATATATATATATATATATATATATATATTTGTTTAGAAAGTATCCGCACACTTCCCAAATTCTTATTATGGTGGGTGCTTGGTCAAAATTTCATATAAGATTATTCAGGAAGGACCAGCACTCCGTATTCTCAATCATCAAGTGTTTATTATCACATCACTGTGCATCCCGTGATGTGCATCCACAGTGATGTGATAATAAACACTTGATGATTGAGAATACGGAGTGCTGGTCCTTCCTGAATAATTATATATATATATATATATATATATATATATATATATATAGATATATGTATGTGTGACACACACACACGTATGGAATATGTTATCCGGAAACTCGTTATCCAGAAAGTTCCGAATTATGACTTCTGCCCTGAAATCTGTTTTTTAAAAAGAGTAAACAGATTTTTTTGTATTACATTTTGAAATCTGACCTGAGATGGCTGCCTACACCCTAATATTACAACTAAAAAAAATCATTTGTTGGGTTAGGAATTTACATGAACTTTACATTTACAGTGAATTATTTGCAGTGTAAACAGTGGAATTTAGAAATAAAAACTACACCAGAATCCCTTTAAAGTTTGGCGATCCAAATTAAGGAAAGATCCCTTATCCAGAAAACTCCAGGTCCCGAGATTCTGGATACAGGGTCCCATATATCTATAAAATTACAACATAATATGCCTGAATATGTTTGTAATTAACTTCTGTAAGAAAATGTATGGCTCTACTTAAATAAATTCAATATTTTTCATAATACTAAGAAACTTAATTTTATATGCATTTAAACACTGATGTGAATCTCCCATGTCCACTGAACATGCCTATACCAAATATGTACAGTTTTATGGAGATTCTTGACCTGTATAGATTTGAAAAACAGTGCAGTACAGAGGCACATTTTTTACTAACACCATAAATATACTTTAGACTGCTCACATAGTCAAATCCAAAAGAAGAAACTCCACTAAATGCAAAACACCAATATAATATTTTTTACAAGCTAATACTTTTTACCATTTTATTGCCAAATATAGCTTTTCTTTTTTTTATTTACATATCATCACAAAGATCACAGTAATAGCACTAGAACTACTACATGGTCTACTACACTGTATAAAAGCTAGGGAACTTCTGGGTAAATGTATACAACATATTAATGGTATGCCAAAAATGTCAGCCCAAAAATTTAAATTGACATGATAAAAACATGGGGAAAAATCTATTTTCACTCTGGACTACCTAACTGCTCTTTACTGAAGTTACAAGCTTCTGTGCGACAGCTCAGGAACAGAGTGCTTTTCAAATGCTCTTCATTGGCAGGCCTTATTAACTTAACTCAGAAAGCAAAGTGTTTTTGAAACTTTTGAAGAATTAAACATGAGTATGCAGATGCCCAATTCATATTCTTATTTTACATGATAACTATAAATAATAATGACCCCATGGCTTGAATCACCTGTTATTTCCTCTCAGTGACTGATGCAGCTTTAAAGCTACCCCTTCTTTTCCTTCCTTCCCCCACTCCTGTTAATTTTTAAAACAATAAAAATCTATCCAAACATCACTACTCACACTTTCTGCTGTATAATAATGCTTAATATGACATGCCGGTGCCAGATTTAAGCATTCAGTTTCTCTCTGGGGTGTGCTCTTATCTTCAGGTCTTGGATAACTCTGGATGCGTCAATCTCATTGAACATTGAAGTGCCTACGGAAGGGATGCAGACAACTTTGTGTCTTGAGAATGTTATACTGCAAAAATATTACCAAGTAAAAATAAAAATAAAAACCTCCTGTTAATTTTATTGCCCCAACACATTGCCTCAGTGCTTTACAGACATTGTACATCATTTGTCAATTTAGTCAGAAGCAAATTAACCTGCTGGTATGTTTTTGATACATTGCTGTTATTTACTGGAAGAATCTTCAAAGAGGAGATAACAGCTTTAGCTATTAACATTGTAGGATAACTTTTTCTATTAGCCTTTCAGAACTATGCCTACATAGTGATTCTAACATGCCTTTGGGATGGAAATTAATTCTGAACTTATTTCTGTCAGCAGCCAAATTGTTTCCACAGAATTATGTTTCTTAATGTATAACCAGACCTAGCTTAGCATTCCTATACTGTAACATAAGCTGGCCAAAGCAGTAAATCTTCAAGATATTCTGTCATGATTTTTATGTAGTTTTAATTTTTCATTTAAACTGATTTGACTGCAAATAATTCACTCTGCCATGTAAAATTTCATTCCTAACCCAAGTGTATTTTTTACTTGTAATATTGGTGTGTAAGCAGCCATCTCAGGTCATTTTGCCTGATAATGTACTTTCAGAAAGAGCCAGTAGTGTTCTAGGGAACTGCTTTCTGATAGGCTATTGTTTCTTCTACTCAATGTAACTGAAGGTGTGGCAGTAGGACATGGATTTTTACTATTGACTGCTGTTCTTATATCTACCAGGAAGCTGTTATCTGGTTACCTTCCCATTGTTCTGCTGATGGGAGGGAGGGAAGATATCACTCCAATTTGCATTGCAGCAATAAAGAGGGACTGATGTTTATCAGAACACAAGTCACATGACTGGGGGCACCTGGAAAACTGACAATATATCAACAATATTTCAGATTTCAAAATTAAATCAAAAACATCTGTTTGCTCTTTTGAGAAAACAGATTTCAGTGCAGAAGTCTGCTGGAGCAGCACTATTAACTGATGCATTTTGAAAAAAACTTGTTTTCCCATTAATGTGATTGGCCTACTTAAATAAATTGTTCCCCACAAAGTAAAATGGTACATTTCTGTACAAAGTGTAAAATCACAAAACCTGGATAGATCCCCACCATTGGCCCTTGGATTAATAGTAACAGGATTATCTGGCAAGCCCTGCTCATATCTGAATGATTTCTAATCAGGCCAGGTCAACTGCCAGCAGACACTGCTCTCGTTTGTATTTCAAGCCATAGTAATATCTTCATGTCTTCATTATCATGTTAGTGCAAAGGGCAAGTTTGCAAGAAATCAACTGCAGATTTCTCATTCCATGGGTTGTATTGCAGAACAGCTGCAGTGAAGTTAGAATGAAAGCTTCAAATGCTGCAGTATAATAATAATAATAATAATAAAGACCCTCCCCTATGGTTTGGATATGATCGCTATTGGAATCTGATGCATGCTGTCTTTTATTTGGAAGAAACCGAAGTGGCTAAGGAAAATACACACACATTTTCTTCCAATGGCAGTGCTAAGAGTTTGTAAAGCGAATGCATATACTGAATGGAAACTTATTTGGAAAAACTAATTAAAAAGTAAAATCTTTAGTTTGGGTAGTCTTAGCCTGAAGTATTTTTGGTCTGGTCTGTAGATGATTTAGTTGGTGTATGAATGAGGCCACAGACTCACCCGAAAGTGCTAGACGTTGTACCTACCTCCCAGCTTCTTTGCAATTAATTTTTTTTATTGGGCCAATATAAATTCATGACTTGTAATTTTTTAATAGGGAACTATCTTAATTTAATATAAGCTACTTCTCATGTCAATAAGGAAGTAAAACACCACAGTAAGGTGTCTTTATTGCCAACTACAATGGCCATCATACAG